>CM052332.1:9331550-9345379 GCA_028455615.1 Lasioglossum zephyrum
AGCAAACAACCTAAACACTACGCCAACTGTGTTGATATCTACCATCCTGTCGTACTTCCAGTAAAACTCAGGTTCCATTTTTTTCAGACACACGAACACGGGAAAATATATTTGCGACGAACGTGACGCGAGCAATTAAATGAAAAAGCAATTTCCTTGAAAACAATGCATTAAAGGCAGCCTCGGAAGTTTCCTCGTGACGCTCGACTCAACTGACGTCTCGCAATAGTAAAAATCAAATGAAAATCCCCAAGCGCCTGGGTGAGTTGCCATTTTTATTTTATTTTTTCTATTTTCGCGAAACTTATACCCCACTTGAACCGGCGATAAATCAGCTGTCGATTAACGAGCTGCGGGCAAGTTCGCGTGTCCTGAACTCGACTCGACCCGAAGTAAGAATCTGGCTCGTTTCCAGGACTTTTCCAATCGCCTTCTCCCTCGGGATCATCTCGAACTTCTCAGCTGGGCGATCGGCCATCGGCGTGATAACGAATGCTTTACGAACCGGAAGCGCGACTTCAGGACTTTGTGCCGGACTCGTTGTTATCTCCTATCTTCTGCGACTTTTTGCGGCGAGAGGAAACCGGGAGAGGAGGTGGGTTCCTCTTTTTCTTGTCACAGGATACAAACGTCACCCTTTATTTTTTTCGCGCGAAATTAAGGGGAGACCGAGAAGATTTGTTTGGAACCGTCGGATAGAGGGTTGCAAGAGGGTGTGTGGGAAACTCGAAATCTTAAAAAGACCTTACGACCTAGCGCGGTGAACTATCGCGCACGTTTGCATATCCTTAGGTAAACCCTCTTGCTCCTTGAGCCAAGCCGAATAGTGGGGCTGTGCCAGGAATGCACGAGCAGAAAGTTTCGGGGGCGACCACCTATATCCCGGAACAGAGAATACCTTAGAGATAAGATCCCCTTGATTCGGGAATTCTGAATTCTCGGGGATCCCTCCATACCCTATCCCGAAATTCCTAGTAAAGTTCATCTCGCTGTATAAACACCTTGGACAAAGATGATCTCTTCTTCGCTAGACTGACAGCGGCCGACTACGTAACAACTTGACGGTTGGCGAACTAAAGTCGCGGTAATTCGAACTGTCGCAATCGGACATAGTAAATAAACGCACACCGGAAAGACCCGTGGTTTGACGCGAAACCGTTGCGACATAGTGTTTCTTGAAAACAATCAGGGACGAGGAAAAAATGACTCTTTGATACCGAAACGCCCGACGTGCTTCGAACGTTTTCGTTTCAGTGAGCTCCATAAAAAGATTATGAAACTAATGGGAAAACTGAATGCGACAAAAGAGGATTCGACAGAAACATTGGCTAGAAATATTAAGTCTCGGATAGGAGTTTCATTTATTCTTTAATAATAATTTTAACTTTAAGCTATTAGCGACCACTGATTTTTATACATTTATGAAGAAATTTTGGCTGCATGAAATATGAAACAGTAAAAAATTATAACAATTAAAGAACACTGCAATGTTTTCTTTCATGCAACAATATCATTAAGGGATCAAATCAATTTTTAGTTTACTCCTACTTCCGACAATCAATGCAGAACAGTTTTACAATTAATGATTTAGCTATAATACCATAATTGCTAGATGTTGCGATCGTGTGATTCGAGGTGAATATTTTCTATTTTGTATGTTATGTTTCATAGTTTGTATATCATGAACGTATCGACCCCCATTGGCGTGGTTTAACGTTTTCTAAAGGCACAATAAATGTGAAATAGCTGATGTGAGAAGCGGCTGTTATTCATTGTAATAGCAAGATATTACACTTATAAAAACACACTATGCAATTCTATGTCTTCAGTGATCTGAATTTCAAGAACCTGTTTGCACAAAGTATCTCAGGAATGAAATCGAGGCAACCTTTTTGCGTAGTAACCGTCATGAGCTTATATGCAGCGGCGGTAAAAGTGCAGCTACGCTTGCAATCAGCGACTCTCATAGGCTGCTTGAATTCCTGCGAAATAAAAATGTAGAAATACAAGCGGGACGTACGGTCATCCAACAACTAACATATTAGCTTCTACAAAAATTCGATAACGCGTTGTTGCAAATTGTTACAGCATTTGACACCGCAATTAGTTGGTGCTCGGTCTATTTGGAACTTTACAATAATCTCTTGACGATTTAGATTTTCTGATATATTTCCAAGCTGGCTTCAAATTCTAAGAAGCATTGAAAATAAAAATTATTTGCACCGATTACCGTGAACAGGAGCCATTCGGAAATTCTTGTTTTAATCATTTTCATAAGCCAAGACTGATACATTGATGTTCTTAAAGTTTTTTTAATTTGTCTACATAAATTGTACACCTACCCATTTTTGCCATAATGACGTGTATCAAGTCATTATACTTTTACAACAACCATTTGCTTCCAATTTTCTCAGTCCAATGGTGTTTGAAATGAATTTACGATTCATATAACATTTTTTTTCCAATTAATTTTTGATAAGATATTGCAGCAGGTTCTTATTGGATAGACTGTATATTAGTTTTTCGCAAAAAATTGATAATGCTCACATTGTCGTAAGTTGTAACAGCGTTTGACACCGTAAATAGTTGGTGTTCGGTCTAGTTATTCGTTGAACGTAGGAAATCCGAGTTAATTGCCCCTCTGACAAGAATCACTGCCGGACGCTGCACGTTCTGAATCATGAAGCTGTAACATGCGGTCCAAAAGAAACAAGTACAACGAGGTAAAAGTGATGCAATAAATGGATAACAACTGTTACGTCATGTTTCCGTCGTGGATCCCCGTCGACTGTTGAGAGAATAGTGTTCACGGCCGTGTCTATCGGATCTAAAGACCGCAGTAAAGCATTGACCTTACGAACGGCCACGTTTCGCGGAATGTTTTCATTCGATGTTTCCAAACTTTTGCTCCAATTGTGAAGCCATCCGTGATCGAAAATCCGCATGCAAACTAGCATATAGTTAATCCCTTCAACATTTGAACAGCACCTCGCAGTTTCTACTTTTGTGTCCCACATTTCAACAGCACACATCGAATTGCGCCGTAAAGTTTCTTCGCTTCGTTTGAGAAAGTTCGGCAAGTTTTCCTTTGGTAAATCAAGGATTATCGAACGATGGATTGCGCAATTTATTCCATCATTTCTCACCCTTCGATCCACTCATTTCTTTTAAATATTCGTTCTCGCACCGTTGTATCATGGTTAAATCGCTGGAGAGAAATTGAAGATCGGTTTCATGTGACAGATATGTTCGATCTTCATCCATGTTATACATAAAATATTTAAATATTATTATTAGCTCGAATAGAAACTTATATATTAAAATCATTGCAATGTGTTTGTGCGACTCATTATCCGATTGCAAGACGTGTTACAAGATCCATAAAGAATATTTGAAATAATGTAAATAGCATTAAAAATTGATATCGTGTGTAAAATTGCCGTAGTTCAATTCTGCGTTAATTACATTAGAAATCAGGAACTGAAAGCACCTAGCTAAACTCAGTATTCAACTTGTGCAGTAAACTTGATGTATGAGCGACCACACTATGGTTACTGTCTACAAACTTTCCGAAATGAATCAAGTCATACCATAAAAAAATTTGATCAAGTGTTTCTTGGGTTATACCCAATTCTTTGGTTAAAATTACATAGTTGCTGTCCGTTCTCGGATGACCGCGATGAGAATGAATGAAAGAACCTTTTCCTTGGCCCCTGTTTCTTTAAATTCATACAGAACATTTTTATGTTTCGTAAATGTAGATATAATATTATAAATTATATATTTATAAATAATAAATAAAATATGCGTAAATATAAATAAAAACAGCCTGGTAATAACAAAGCTTCTATGGTGTCAGCACGAGGCAATATCGATGTTCACCGACCAGATTCGTCGATTTCGAAAATTCTTTTTCCTTTATTTCGATCAATACCATATCCATCAAATCTTCGACCTCTTCCGTTGCATTCGACACGATCGGCCCAGTTCAATAGACATAATGCTCCAAAATCAATGCGGAAAGCAACGTGTGGTTGACAAGATCCCACGAGAGAGCACGAAACTACTCTTCAAATACGTCGCACCTCGAAAACTAATAAACGACCCCCTGAATTTTTCGAATTAACATATATTATATTATTCACCTCTGAAGTGTACATTTTCCAGAAGCCAGCACCGTTTTTAGAATGAAATATGTATATGAAGACGGCTGCAACGTGCCGTGCCTGAAGATTTTCCGAAGACTTCCGTCTCCGCCTTGAGGCGATCGACGCTCGTCGTAGAATTGAAAACTTCGTAACAGAAAAATCGGTCCTTTGTTCTGGAGATATGGCGCGCAGGGGCCACCGGAACGACTCACTTATGAGAGTTAACTACACCTTCGTATTCCAACCGCGCGATCCGCGATATTTTTTACCACCTACCAGCGAAATTTCTGCAAAACGATTCTCTATCATGGAAAACAGCTTCCGATAGCAGTAACTTATTCCGCGCGAATGTTGAACGAACATCCTTTGTGAACAAATTGCTTCCAAATCTATCTATTGTGAATTTGAAGAATGTTAATTTGCTGGAATAAGATCGATTTCATTACTAATTCCAATTATCCAATTGTTCTCGGTCATGAAAGTAATTTCGGACGAAGTTACATGATTTTACGTGAGGAATATCACCACGGTAGTTACGCCTACATTTCATTGTACTTTGTTAATACGTTAAATATATTGTAATTTTTTATTGTCTACATTTTAAATATTGTTCAAGCTGTACAAGGTATATTAACCTCTGCTTAATTAATGCACACTCTTTCCGTCATTAACGTATGTACAATGTAACGAGGTAGATGCGTCACATTGGTGCAGTTAAGAATAATTATACAGTAATGCCGCAAACCAGTATGCGAATTTCGTACTTATTCATTGCTAATTTAACTTAATCAAATACCAACTAAAATTATTATATTTAACAAAGTTGTTTGCTTAAATTCGTACCGGAAATTAGATCACCAGCATGTGAACAATATATTTAAAATTTTAGTAGTACTGAATATTATAGAAGAAATTGTAAAAGTGAGATTAATCGAGAGTATAAAACTTTATTTGATGTAATATTGTTTTCATAAATAGATTTCTAACTACACGAAAGTATTGAATACTCATTACACAAATTGTTAGCAATTAACGAGAGGAACAAATATAATTATAGGAATGATCTCAGCGCTTCGCTGTATTTTTTTTCCAGTCTGCCTTGAGTTCAGATAGATAACACAGCGTCGCGTTCTCGAGCATGTAACTATCACCTACATCGGCCAGCGGTCCCTAATTGACACTTCCGGTGGCGTTAATTTTACGATTTACACTCCGGAGAGTAGAGGAACACTCTTGTTCAACTAAACACAGAAATTTCTTGCCAGCCGTTGGTAAAGATCGAAAGTATCACAATACATTGCGGACGATAAATAATCATAAATTTCTAGAATCTGGTGCGATAAGATAAGTATATTTGGTGTCACAGTCGATGCAATTTACGCAGAATCTGATTCATGATTAACGCGATGATTCGTAGAAATTATCTAGAATCAATTTAGGAAGACGATATTCGCTTCCCTTGTACACATGCGCATGCATGTACATAGTTCTTTCAAATATTCATGCATCCAAATTGCACTGTTCGCAATTTCCGCGAAATTTAACAGGGCTTAACGGGATATCCGTGGTACCAATCCTCAATTGATATATGGGTCGAACAATTCGAAAAATAATATTAACCAAAAACGATGTTAATGCATAAAATTAACGTTATCTTTTTTATTTAAATGATCGTAATTTACGAAGTACGTTCAAATGTACAATGAACTAAACGCATTATCAATGATAAGAAATGCAAAATTTAGATACCATATGGATCGGCGTACTAACCGGGAACAAAGAAGAATTTTCCAACACAAAACGTTTATTTTCAATTCGAAAAAGTCATTTATTTAACATGGAACAACATAAAAAAATCGCAAACACGATTCTGCTTATAATTATTCGAACTGCACAAATTACACGTTTCAGCCAGCTTCTGAAGGCTAGGTATAAATATTCCGCGTTACTCTGAGCATGAACGTCTCTCTATTAAAATAATTAACATTCTTTTTATTAGTCATTGATTAACGCTCTATTTATTTGGGATCTTCTGTACTGGTGAGATAAACCTTGCACGTGGCTTAAAGAATTAAATCAACAAATGAACGGCGAGATAAACAATCCCTGACGTTGTTAAAATATTGGGATATTTTATTAACGCTCAAGCAAATACATTAATTTTAGCTCATATTTGCAGAAACGCGTGGAAAAATAAAACTTGTAGCTAGAATTTGAGGGAAGTTGCACATTTATTCTTCGGTATTTACAAACGACTTATGAAATAATTTAACAACGGAACAGTCACAGATCGCGTTAAAAATTAACTCTTCGTGGACGATTATTTTTAATGATATGTATGTATGTATGTATGTATGTATATATATTAGGCGGATGTTGGCATCTCCGAACAATGAAATTTCCAGAAACCCGCCCGGAAATTATATACACATATATATTGTTATTTTATACAATATATATAACAGTATATTCCTTAAAGAATTAGATTTTGTATCAGTTTGCAATAATAGGAAAACTGGACAATATAGAATTTTCCAATATACATGATCAAATTGTTTGCAACCTCAGGAATAGACAATCCTAAGCTTATGAAAATATTATTGCAGCAAGGATAAAAAAATTGTATGTAATACAACTAGTGCCGCTAAATAACGAATTTAATTTCGAAGAACAAGTAATCCCTTTTGTAGAATTCGTCTCTGAACAAAGGTTTTAGCTGGTTCAGTTTTCCTCCGAAAGATCAGCTGTAAATTAGTCACAGGTGACTAATGGAACCGCATAGCAACGCGGGAAATTCCGTGCGAAACCTCGCTCTCGTACCGAACACTTCCGCCGCTCCAAATAATTACAAAAAATATTTGTACACGTTCGTCAATTTTTTTTCCATATTCCGTATGAAAGCTTTATAATATAATGTTAAAAAAAACACTCGAAAAATCTAAAAACAAAATTAAACGCGTACCGCAAAAATTTGCAAAATAAACAACTGAAGTGCTGTGACACGATCATCCGATTAAATTCAATCAAAAATTTATCTATATTTCGTCGAGAGAAAATTTGTGAATTAATCAAATAATAAAGAATAGGACACGATATCATCGAATGATGTTACACTAGTGCCACGGTAAAAGTGTACTATTTACAATTATTTCATTTTACCCTTATGTAGTCTCCCGCTCAGAAGTTTGGAGAATGTTAGGATTTCAAATGGAATCGTGTGTTCCTTATGTAAAGAAATATTTTGCTGTTTATTAAGTATGAAATCATAAATTGTCTACCTGTACGAGAATATTATAGAGAAATAGCGTAACAATAAAACATTTTTCAATATAGCTAACAGTGAAGATGATTACTGTCTAATGTACACATTATGCACATTAAGAAACATAATACAACGAACTCTTTCACTGCATTTACTTGTACAGTTAATGGAAATATTTTCCACATTAAAAATATGAATAATTACAATGACAGATATTTAATTTGTTTCAAATTTTTGTTAGGGGTAATAAATCTTCTAATTCCAGTTATAAAATATTGTAATATAATTTTAAATTATGACATGTCCATGTGCATCCATATTCGTTTAAAAAATTATCATAATTTTTAATTTTCCTACTATCAACGAATATACATATTTACTATTATATTTTAACAAAACATCAGGTAATCATGTATGACAAGAGTACACGAGAAGAGAAGCTTCGAGGCAAGTCTAAGAATCGTTATCTATTTAATTGCACCAAAAAGGCAACAAGTTAAAAGTAGTTCGAGCATGATCCGACTCCTAACTGGTCACTTACTGGTACATTCACCCTCTGCTAACCAGTTTTTGATCGCATTATACGGGCGTCTACTATAAGTGTAATTCCCAACGAAGCATCAGTGTACCAACGAAAAAATTTCTTCCCAGAAGGCGAAACGTGCTGGAAACTTTTGAGCGGGAGAGTGTCCGCGAGAACGTGACAGATAGATGCCTGGGTTTTTCCCTGTTGCCGGGAAAAATTCCAAGATTTTCGATCAGCGGTGCGTTCGTCTGTACACGCACCAGAAGTGCGAAACGCACGGGTCGTGAGAGGATGATTCATGAGACGCATCGAGACATTCTCCACACGCATAGGAACGCGTTCGTATTATATGTACACGGTCGAGAGTGACGCGTGTGTGTGCGCGCGCGTATGCATATGACATCCAGCTAAAAGCACATTTCACGGGCCAGATGTTCGGCGAGACACACGCACGGGGTAGAAGAGCGTGTTGTATTGTGACTGAAGCGATCGGGTCAATGGGGGAAACTGAATCGTGTATCCGGTGTGCACGAAACCGAGTAGAGCATAATACATATACAGAGAGAAAGAACAAAATAAAAAAAAAAAGAAAGTGGAAGAAAATTCGCGCACACTTACCGCTCTCGATATAAGGAACCAGCAACAGCATCAGCAGAATGGGAACGTATCCGCAGTTATCACTGATCATCGTAACCATATTCTCTCGGGCACACAGTTTAAAAGCCACTGGTCTGGTTATTAGCACCACTTCGCGAGTACGTGCGAACAACAATAAACAAAACAACAACGCTACGTCGACGCGAGGAAGTAGGAGTAATAGTCGCAACAGGGGAACGAGATGAAACACGGACAGAGGATACAACGCTGCTCTTCTTGCTTGTACACGCGCGAGGGGGGTAAAGGTAGAGAGAGAGAGATAAATCGAGAGAGTGAGAGTGAGAAAAGGGAGAAAGAGACAGCCTCGCGATACACGCAACGGGTCAAAGACGAGCCGACGTTACGGATGTATATTTCACTACATAGCCGTCTGCGTACCAATTGGACAGCATAACACACACTCGATTCTGTTTTCACTGATTTTACTTTGTATACGCGTTTCGTTGTTCGCGCGCGCGACTTTTCGGAGCAGCCGAATCATATGCGTGTGGGCGCAGGGCTACACGAAAATATGACGGACGTGAAAACACACGGTTGTTGCACTCGGGCACCACGGCACGCCTCAGGTTAAAATACGAAAAACTTACGCCATCGTTTTCCTCAACGGAATATTATCACTTTCACGCGAACGGTCCTTACCACCGACGATCCGCCCCTCGTAACCTTTTTTCTGTCGGAGCTCCTGTCTCGCACAGCAACTTCTCTCCCTCGGTCCTTTTCTGATCAAGAGACTCCTCTTTCCCGGTGTTTTATACTCGATCAACGACGCTACTCGATCTCACCACCGTGTCTAACGAACGCCGCACCAGCTGACCACTACTTTTCTCACACTCTTTTACCTGCCAATCTCTGATTTAGCAGACGCATCGCAGCAGCAACAAAACACACGCACGACGTCGGCCAGTCGCCACCATCGCCACTGGCAGTCCTGCCACTGCTGGAACCCCGACTTCCCTGCCATGTTCGAGAGACGTTAGCCCCGAGCTTCGAATTGTCCCGACAGGTGGCGATAGTTTACGCTTCGCCATGGAGTACTTTCGCCAGAGGAGGAACTCGATTGGCTCTACAGGATTCATCGTGAAATATGCTTGTGGAGAAGGGATTTGATAGGTTCCAGAAAGGTGGTTCTCGGTGCGCATGGTTACGGAAATGGGTTCACAGTGAAAGCAACGATAGATAGATACAGATAGATATATTTCGTTTCGGAATCGCCAACGACATCTTATGAGAATTTCAAGATTTTCAAATTTTCAATGCTCAAATGACTATTGTAAATGCAGCTTTATGGGGTTGCGTTGAATTGATTTAGGAATACAATACTCGCGGGAGAATTTCTGGACTTTCAAGAGTAAACTTTTGAAGCTGAAATACCGTATTTTCTGATAGTTTATTTAGGTTCGACGTGTCCCCACCAAGAGAGATGATCACGAGAAGTGTTCAAACGATATCCTGTTGAGGTGAACTCGGGTAGATTGACTACAGAGAGAACTTTACATGAATGAACAGGTCTCAATGAACCACCCCTCCCAATGTATCTACGCCGAATACAGGCACCAACCGTTACGGTACATACGAGCAAGATCGAAATTACGGTAATAAATTTTTTTGTTTTTAAATATATTTCTGGTCCCACGGATCGATTCTTTGAACATTTATATAAAAAGTGTGTAAGGTAATTAATGCTCGTCTATGAAATATTTTGAAATTACAAATTGAGGTGTAGTTCAGTGTAGTTTCATATAAAATTTAAAGTCGGAATTGTTGATTTTCCTAAAATTATGCTTCACTACTTTCTAGGAATCACCTGTATTTCTAGGAATCTGTTGCCCTTCAGTTTTGCTTTTGATATTGTAATCCTTAAAAACCAACACTAAAACATCGTTAAATGCGAGCCACCGTGCTATCCCACAGAACGGTAAGTGGGCGAAATGGGCGCGGGGATAACGTGGAACTTACAGTGATCTGAAATACCACATCCCTAAAAGTTCCACCATCGACGAGAATAGTATCAAAATAGTGATAAAACATAGTCCGACATACAGCGGAGAAAGTAACATTTAATAATAATCTCCTCAGTGGTCTTTTGCACCGACGAAATACCGTCGGAGACATTCTGTTTATTTTTGGCTGAAGCCAGAATATATCATAGAGGGCGTAAGAAACATCGAAATTTTCGCGGGACACGTAGTCCCGTAAGGCTGGCAGTCTTCTCGTCGGTTCCTTCTGGTTTTTACTTGTTTTTACTCGAGTCAGAAAACACGGAATTATCCGAATGACACGATCTCCCATAAGGCTGGCAGTCTTTAACAGTATCTCGTCGATGGTTCGGTGCAGAATGTAACAATTTATGATAATCAACAGTCTCTCTTTGGTGTCAAGATGGTTCCGCGACGATTTTCCTTCTCACCGACTGTACCAACGAGATCACGTCAGTGGCCTTCTGTTTCTTACTCGAGCCACAAAATATACTAGAGGGCGTAAGAAAACACCGAACCACCGAATTATTCGAATGACACGATCTCCCGTAAGGCTGGCAGTCTTTAACAGTATTTCATCGATGACTGTGCCATTAGTTTTCAGCAATGTCGGTATTTCAGATCTTGTAACACAGAAACCTATAACAAAATTACTTATCATAAAATTATTAGTTACCGTTCTAAATAAGGTAGACAAAAATTCTGTCGATTTTAACACACTAATTTCCACATGCATTCCAAAATTCAACATTGCAAAATTAACCTGCAATTCATAACAGACTTAACCTTCAGTAAGCTTTACAAACTGAAGAAATACGTCAGATGCAAAGGTATACTCGACTGTAAATAAAGTAACACTTCATTAGTATGAATAAAAATGCAAAGCCTGCTTTCCTCCGACGAAACTCTGGCGACGAACAACTTTGCGAATATAAATCGATTACCCGAGACCATGGCGCAAAGAAACTACTCAAAGGAACATTACTCGAAACGCACACGAACCCTTTCCCAAGAAAAACATCCCGACGATTCAAGTAAATGAACCAAATCAGAACAAATTTAATCTGTCAGTTTCGGCAAAACTTTAATTTCATTTTACGACAGTACAGCAAGAACAAAGAGCGCATGCAGGCTTTGCTGCGAGTCGTAGAAATGAACAAAAATCTCGCAACCCGCTGAAAAGATGTTTCGACTGGATGACTCAATGTTGCAGAGCGCCGCAACGTCAAAAAGCTTCGAAGAGAACGAAAGATTTTTGGAAACGTCTGAAGGAAAGGGTAAAAAGATGTAGAAGGAAAAAGAAGAAGACTGGCGTTGCTTCTCCGCCAGCAACTACTTCGATTGTAGAGACTCGAAAATCGAGTGAGACTGTACGTGCAAAAGATCATCAGTCAAAACATCAGACGAAAGACGAGAAACGTTTGAATGAGGCTTTAGTTGAAAAAAATGGAAAACGTACAAAATCGCGGAAAGGGAGAACAAGCGATGGTGCACATTTCGCAAACATTACAGCCGGGGCTACTTCAAAAAAAGACACTAGCGCTCTGACGCAACAGGAAGGTTTCCCCGATTTTACGAAAAGTTGTTGTTACATGTGTGCGAACGCAATGGCATTCGTAGGTGCGATGGCTGCAACTGATAAATTCCATGTATCGATTCAAGCTACTGATTCTTGTAAAGAGACATTTGATAAAAGTTCCGACCCGATGTCGTATGTAAGAACGGTGCAATCTTCTGTTAAAGTGAAGATGCGTAATGTTGGGACTCATTATTCGGAAGGAAGAAGATCCAAGAGACCTAAACTGAAGCTAAAGAATCTCAAGGAAAGAGTTTCGCGTAAATTGCCGAAAATGCCGAACATGAAAGCGGTGAAAAAGTTGGTAGCTCAAAAGAATGAAGCTCGGAGAGCTTCGAAGCCACCGAAAACGCGAACTGTTGCTTGCGGAACAGACACAGCGACGAAACACACGAACACTCCGCAATGTATGGCGAATCGTGGTGCGAAATGCGTAAGGGAAAAGAAGTAATATTTCTATATTAGTCAGCGTGTATGTGAATAGGAAGCTTTCAGGATTTGAAATTCGCATCATTGTATTACACCGTTGTAATGTTTATAGCAGGTAGCTTGTAAATCAACGAAGGAATAAATATGTTGACAATATTATCTCAGCTTATTACAATTATTTTCGAAAAGAGGACGTACAATATTCCTAATGATTTCTAAAATATTCCTTCGAATAAAACAACATTCCTGAAGCGTTTTTGAAAAAAATAACAGAAATATCTCTTATTTATTAACATTATAAAGTTCTTTTATACTCGGAGAGAATTATTATTGCTTGATTCCATCTGTATATATTACAAACAATTTTGATAATACTACAGCGGACTTTCAAAATTAATAATATACAATTAAACAAACAATAAGTATACAATTGACAATCGTAAATAAGTTCCATTGTTATAGTAGAAACGTTGCATCGTTGTAGTAGAAAGTTTATGAAGTATATGTATAATATAATAATGAAGTCGAATTGTCGCTTTAAATTAAATTCGGTAATTATATAGAAAAGTACTGCCCTCTCCGATTTTGATGAAATTTAAATATGTTATGCAGCAACACATTCTGAACAGCTTTTTCCTTTTCCAATATAGGGGGTCGCTTTTAGTTTTCGAGATATTTGCAAAAAAACTATCGCGAATACTGTATTGCAACGTAGACCTGTTTCGGTGCGGTGTTTGTTTACGTTTTGACGCTGTATAGATAAGAGAGAAAACAGGTGCGGGGGGCGGAAAGGGCCAGCTTGACACCACACCCACCCACCCAGTGTTTAACACGCACCCACTGTTTCTAAATTATACTCTAGATTCTTATGTATTTTCACGTGCTTATTACGAATATGATATTGAAAATTTGCACAAATGTTAATTTCTTAACGGAAACCTTCTTTTTAGAAACATTGGGTGTGTGTGTGTGGTGTCAGGCTGGCCCTTTCCGCCCCCCTGTTTTCTCTCTTATTTCTACAGCGTCAAAATGTAAACAAACGCCGCACCGAAACAGTCTACGTTGCAGCGGAGCGTTCAGGAATACGAAGAATTCAATACAGTATTCGCGATAGTTTTTTGAAAATATCTCGAAAACTAAAAGCGACCCCCCTATATTGGAAACGGAAAAAGTTGTTCAAAATGTCAATATCTATAACATATTTAAATTTCATCAAAATCGGAGAGGGCAGTACTTTTCTATATAATTACCGAAT
>CM052332.1:9345479-9408234 GCA_028455615.1 Lasioglossum zephyrum
ATTGAAAATTTGCACAAATGTTAATTTCTTAACGGAAACCTTCTTTTTAGAAACATTGGGTGTGTGTGTGTGGTGCCAGGCTGGCCCTTTCCGCCCCCCTGTTTGATAATGATGTAAACAAACGCCGCACCGAAACAGTCTACGTTGCAGCGGAGCGTTCAGGAATACGAAAAATTCAATACAGTATTCGCGATAGTTTTTTGCAAATATCTCGAAAACTAAAAGCGACCCCCCTATATTGGAAACGGAAAAAGTTGTTCAAAATGTCAATATCTATAACATATTTAAATTTCATCAAAATCGGAGAGGGCAGTACTTTTCTATATAATTACCTTAAATTCTAATGTATTAAACGATCAACAAGTGTATTTACGAAAACGTTAGAAATTAATTTACGGTTATCATCGCGTTTATTTATATACATACATATAACTTCCATGTTGTTAAATATGGAATATCTTAAATATGGAATATGTTAAATATCTCATACATTTCTGGTAACTTAATATTCACATTCCACATAGCTATCTGTCCAACTGAGATGATTAAATAAAGATGTCTTTACTGTAATTCGATTAAAAAATTATTTTCCATGACATAGTCACAGTTCGAATACACTTTAACGTCGCGTCGTTTCACGGTCGGCTAAGTAGTCTAAATCGATATTAGTTCAGGCAGTATCTGGTGACGATACCACAGACCGTGCCGGTATCGTTGCTACGTTCACATTAGCGTCATCTGATGTTGGGTTTCCAAACACGAGGGGTGAACTGTAATATGGCAATAGGGGATACTGAGTCGGTGGGAAATATGGGGGTGGAAATAGCCCTTGTCTCTGAGCGATTTTCAATCGAGACGTGAGTTGCTTCTTCCATTTGGTTCGTCGATTTTGGAACCACGTCTTAATCTGCACTTCCGTCAAATTCAGAGATTTCGACAGCTCCATTCTTTTGCTCACGCTCAGATATTTGTCGATCTGGAATAAAATATTGTTTTTCAATTCTGGATAAATATTTCACTGTTTGTGATTCACTAGTTTCTAACTAATTATCATTTTTACACTCGATTTTGATAAAATTGAACTTTAATCTTTCAATTCTTTTTCACCTTGTCTAAAAGTACAGTGAAATTAACAGAACCAAATTTAGATGCATAGTTCAAAACTGAAGAACTTAAATGTATAAAAGAAGATAAAGTTATCTTTATCTTCTAAATGTATAATCTTATTCAAGATTATAAAGATAAGTATATCATATAAAGATAAGAAAAACTTCATATTTGTAATTGTTTTGTTATCACTTTATAGCATATTCAAATATACAAACTAGAAGAAAATGTATATTTTAACCAAAATTATATACATTTTATCGTAAAAATGTGAATATTAATAAAAATCTATCGTCAAGTCACAAGTAATAATTACATCTACTTGTATACCTTAAACTCAGCTTCCAGCCTCTCTAATTGTTTAGCACTGTAAGCTTGTCGCGGTTTTCGATCAATGCCCGGCTTTCTGGACCGTCTCCCGCTCGGTTTCGGTGCTGTAAACAAAATGGACACGTTGAATTCGATTCTCCATAGTGCGCATATTATACGTGGAATGAGAAAAAAAATTTGGAGACAAACGGACAAAATTCAGCGAAGTTAAACATTGCTCGAATAGCACCTCCGCGAGAATGACACTTCACAGGCGAAGACCTTCCCGAAGATTTACGGCCGCGATAATAAAAATTTAACATTATAATCATGCGTCTTAATTGTTCGACTAACTTCGTCAGCTTGTACTCAATTACCACTTTCTCCGGTCCGGTCTACTCATTGGACCGCGTCTAGAGTTACCGAGCGTGTCTAAAACATGTAGGATTGTTTGAGGAACGTGTGACATCTTACAGTCAATATAAGGCAGAATGTGGTAAAGAGTTGGACAAACAGTTTATACCGAGGAACGTTTGGCTGCGATTATCATTATGGTGCAAAGAAGTTCCACACATTTCCGTTCAAGGGGTTATATGAGGTATTATACCGTTGTTAGTCGCATTTAGATAACACGACACTGCGGCGCGCCTTGTATAAAAAAAATTAAACAAAAATTTCGCACTCCGAGACCCGCTGGACATTTTATTCTTCAATGGTAATAACTGGAGTGCTAATCTGTATGCAAAATGAAAATGTTGCACGTCGATTTCACGATAGGGGAGTTGAATAGAAACTTATTTCCTCCCTCAATAATTTGGTTGTAATCAAATATCATTCCCATATTCTGATAATGATATTACTTAGCCAATTTTGTTATAAATGCAATGTAATAATATATTGCAATTTTTCGTTTTTCCTAAATTATTAAATGAATGTGAAAGACAATGGTAAAATCTATTGAAAATTGAAACGAAACATTTTCATTCGAACTATTTTATTATATTGATCAAATCGTGAAGATTATAATTTTGATGTTACAATCAAAGTTTTGTTTAAATCTTGTCAACAAGTGTTAGCCATTTGTCCAGTTGGCTTCTCATAATTGTTTCACGCTCTGTATAATGAAATTCTGATGGTGGTTGAAATTTCACAAGAATATGGGAACTTTTACCTTTGTTTAATTTTCGGTTAGCTACCTAACCCTTGCACTCTTGTCCAGCAAATAAATTTCGCGTGTTTACATAAGTCTTTTTGCGTTTTCTGGAAATCTTTGGAACAGAAAATCTTTTTTCCATTGTATTACTACAACGAATGCTACGCCTGCTGTGTTATAATATTGTTACCATTACTGATACAAAGAATTATTAAAAATGTATTGAAAGGTGTACTAATTTTTCGAATTAAAGGTTCCAGTTCGACCTTAACACAATAGTAGAGTATTTCTAATAAAGTAAAATGGTAACTTTTAACTTAACTTCGTAACTTTCTGTGAATAAGTTCTTTCTATTCAAACACTTTTAAAGTCCATCAAAAGTGTTTGGAAATTTATAGAATAAATAAATTTATTACGAATGTCCATCGAAAATTCAGTTGCAGAAATTAGTCGTGTACTAAATCATATTTTCCAGAGGATGAAAAACTACTGGTCAAAAAGGGAACTTTTCGATGAAAAAGAAAAACCGGCTGAACTAAGATTTACGAGTATGCGGACACATTTAGCACATTTCTGGAAGATGGTTAGAGTAACGTCGCTGATAAATGGGTTGCTAACAGCATGGCGGATAGTAGCGAAAGAAGAGAAGCAACAATGGCGGATTGAAATCTCCGACAGAAATTATTCACGTTTCACGATTGTCGCTTTCGAAAACGATTAAAATATACCTCAATACATAATAAATATCATAAAGTTTCATTTAAAATCATAAATTATGAAAGATTTTACACAAACATGCGCGTAACACAATATTCTTTCCAGTTAACATCTTCTCTTACGATCCCGAACAATTATCATCTTACGTTTTACTAAAAATATTAATATTCGTGTTAACAAATACCGGGAGGACATTTTTCAATCGTTTAGTTTAATGTTGCATGCTGATTTTCATTTAAATTTGAATTATTCTATTTCTTCTTGAGTAGAATACTGGAGTAGAAAAGAGTCTAATAAAAAGGAAGTGACATTGTTAATATTTTTACAAGAAATTCTAAATTTTAGTAACAATATTGCTTTAAATACGCTACGTCTTTAATTCTGCATTTTGATTCACACAATAGAACAAATTGATCTATTAGATGCAATATTTGATGAAAAGAGTAAAATAATAGCATTCAGAATCGGAAATGCATTGCATTGCTCGAGAAACGTTTAACCTGCGAGCAACTAAATATTTTATATAGCAGCTAACATATCGAAATTAAGGGGATACAACACCCCAGCTGTTAATGCGACGTTCGCGTGTCGAAAAGCTGTTACCGCAGACGCCTCGAGTAATGTCCAATATTCCCCACAGCCGAGAAAGAATACGACGATTTTACTTTCCTCGGCATTGTTCGCGAAAATGGGATTACAACGATAAGTTATTGCGAACAGATAATTAAAGTCTTTTGTCGTGGCAAAGCGAGAACATACGCCTACGCTGTCTTATTTCAAAGCGGGTGCGAAAAGTTTCTTATCGTTTCCGAAAATGAGAAGACACGGGCTACATTTACCAACAAAAACGATACAGGCTGTTACAGAATATCGTGTTTAGATTTACAAAATCTCGTTCCTCAAATTGCATGCGTTGTAACATTAAAATTTTTATTAGAAAGACATAATACGATCCTTCTAATTATTTGTTATTTTCATGGAAATAGTGTCAACTGTATCGATTACAATGAATTAAATTGTTGGTATAGTACGTTTGGAAAATGTATAAAAGATATTTTAGAGCCTTTAGAAGGATCATAGGTAGAACAAAATATATCTGCAGGATTAGTGTAATCATTCTACCGATTTAAAATATTGCCTGCTTCTCCAGCAAAGGGTTCTCTTAGTTACATGATCTAATTAACAAAATACATACCTTGCAAACCAAATAATTGACCAGGTTTCGTTTGGGCGAACCAACTGTTGTACAAAAGGGACGCGGATGCGAAAGATGTTGCTGAATATCCAGATGGGTCGGAAAATGTAACTTCTGAGTATGATAAACCGGTTGGCGCGTATAATCCCATATCTGTAACAGAATAAATTCTATTTAAAAAAAGAAAATCGCTACAGTACACGACTATGGTACTATAGTTCATGAAATATTAGCTGAAGTCTTTTTTCTAATAAAATATTGAACAACAACATGGTTACATTCACAATTTCTAACGTCACTTTTCTAATTCTATAAATGTAAAGAAAAATTATTATAAAAATATAACAGACACTGAATAGGGCTTCTCAGTATTTCATCTAACGTCTCGAAAGAACTTCAATCACAAGGTTTGATAATATTTTACGTTGAAAGAGTATTTTACCCGAATGAGTGGCGGGTATCGCTGTCGGTTTAATAAACTGCCTCTCTCCAAGTTTCTCGTCTCTGTCATCTTGCTCCTCGTCTTTATCCTCGGAATGATTGAAACTGGACGACACTTCTGCATCCCTTTCTTCGTGTCTGCCAAGAATACTGTCAATCGTGAACGCACTGGACACAGCAATCGGAGAAGTATTTTTCCGTTCGACTTGATTCCTGCGCGTCTCCTTGTAGCTCTCATTGCTGCAATCGGATACGTATTCCATCGTGTCTTGCCGATTGCTCAAAGCCTTTAGAACCCTTTTTTGATCTTCCCTGATCTCGTTTTTGTCAGTGTTTTGCACGGCTACTCGTCGGAGATCGTAGATCTCATCGTTCACTTTATTATGACTACGATAAGGCTCCATTGCTGACAATGTTATTGCACATCCTTGGCCAAACGTTTAAACAGCAAACGTCACCTCCGTTATCAGGCTATACACTCTCCTGAATTGAATTCACAATTGTTGTTCAATAGTAGCGTCGCACTCTTTCCTTTCTCTTGATTTATCCATCTTCCATCACTATCTTCGGGAACCGAGGATAATAGCGTATTCGCACATCATAGAAATTTTATATTCGTACGACCACTGTGAGAGGACACGTTCTTTCAGTTTACCTCGCACCAATCTCTGCTGGCATTTCGACTAATCTCCCTTTCAACCTTCCGAAAGCAAGTACCTCGAAATGTATGACAGGTGGCACGTGTCCGTGGTCCAGAAGGACCTCCCAGCTTCCCCACCATCAGTTCGCGAGGGAAGGTCATCCTATGAAGCTGGAAGAGCATCTCGCTGCAAGGACCCCCACTCATATCTGTTTCTTGATCGGAGTAGGGGTCAAAAGCTTATTCACACTGCTTTAACGTTACTTTACTATCATACGCACAATAAATCGATAACATGCTCGCAGCCCCGTTTAAAATTCTCAGGTGCTGCTCGATTTTACACTGAAATGTGATACAGACACCTTTAGCGAATGTTAAAATCTTTAAATACAACAACAAAATTCTCATGTATTATCTAAAAATGTAATACGAGAGATGTACACAATCATGGAACAACTTCGATACAAACGATTAACAATCATGTTTGCTACAGAATATTTCCTGTCTTTAAAATTTTCTTTATATCAGAATGGATGAAAGCCTTATTATTTTATGCATTTATGGCAGTAAGGAGTAAATGAATGTGTCGATTTAAGATCAAATGCATTGTAAAACATATAATGAATTTAAAAATACTGTTGCGGTATTTCTGACTGATTGAAATTGTTATAATGTACTAAATGTACTGTAAATTTATACAAATTTTAATTGAACAGTGTGAAGCTCACTTTTCAGCAAGATAAATATATGCGATACATTTCGATAATTCTGGTGACAGAAACGATAAAAATTGCTTATTAGTATGTTTTATCAGCATTATGTGTATCGGAAATTCATTGCAGACAAATGGTGTTATTCTCGATGGCGTTATTGTAATGTGATTCGACTTCATCGAATTATGGGTGTCATTTCTACGTGCATTATGGATATTTCCGAGAGAGTGTGTGGTAGCCTTAGTATCATGATGTGCGCAGTAGCGAACTTCATCCACCGAAAAAGAGTTCATCAGGGATCAGTAAGGAGACCTCTGATTGGTGCCTAAAGGCGCATGCTCTTCGAAAACGTCCGCCTTCTTCGACCCCTCTATTTCAGGGCTTTATGTCAGCAAACTAATGGTTCCTTCTCTATCCCATATACACTCTCGCAATGGATAAACGCTTCTGCCATACGAAGAACGCTGTGAAAAAGTACCGCAAAATACTTGTTCACGCGTTTACTAAACTCCGTTCAGTGGTTCTCATAATCGCCGCAGAAGATTTTCGAAAATCTCGGAATACCTGTCCACATTTTACCAAGATTTACCACGAAAATTTAAAGATACACAGACTAATACTAAACTCCATGCTCCGATCATTTTTCATCGGACAATTCTCTAAAAAACTCGAATTTCGTTGAAGTACAATTATCTTACAGTTATTGCAATTGTTTTATGCAAAATCAAAATTCTCTGCACGAATTACAAGAAAAGGGAGTTAGAACAAAATTTGTTTCTTCGTCTCGACCACTTTAATAAGTAGTAAATAATATTCCAGTAATTTTAAATTCATGTCTCTTCTATTTTGTATTCCGCCTATTTATTTTTACCATAAATACTTCAAATGCGCGGCATAACGCAAGACAATTATTTGTATTACTACATGAAGTTGTTATTATTTTGTATCTTACATTGTATCCTTGATATAAATGATGCCGTTACAGCTTCCGTATGTATACACTGGGAAACAGTTCGAGATAACCGTGCAAAAACGTGCGATTTTCACAAAGCTTCATCTCAGCGATACATTTTATCAGATCGTATCGAGCTATTTCTGTTTACGAGCTCCAAATGTCGAGCATTTCCGTCGGTAGTGGTACCATTAGTTTTCAGACAGCCTGAGCCAATCTCAATGTTCGTCCTTATACATCAAAAATCCATTCAGCTTCGTGCTAAAAGGATCATTGACAATTATGAGAGTTTCCTATCGTGGAGACCATCTTCCTGGAGTCATTAATTATTTTTCCAATAATATATAATTTCAATATTAATATAATATTATATATTAATATAATTAATAAAATTAATTTTAATATAATATATAATAATTTATTATTTCCAATAATAATAATAATTTTGCCACTTGTCTTCTTACAACTAGTAAGTTTTCATGTACTTTATAAAACATCATTCAGAAACACTTTTAATGCCAATACGAAATAAAAACAGACAATTTTTATTAACACATCCAAAGGATCGATGGAAGAATAACTATATTCATATGAATGACACCGCACTTTAAGTATCTCGCTTAAAAAGCGTCTTAAGAAATTTAACCATGCAAGTGTCGAAAACAAATATTGAGTCTCGGGTTCGTGTAACGAAATGCCGTGCATCACCTTTTCGTTAGGTGTGAAAGGAGGAAGTAACGACATGGTCGTCGCGCACGGAATCTCACGGATAAGTATCCACGCTTCTTCCAGGAAACCATTGTGAGCCCTTAAAACATCCTTCAACATATTCGGAAAGAAAGACAATCGTTTATCCTGGAAGATGGCGGCGAGTAGTAATTCACAAATATGCATGAAACACCAAGTTAAAAAGTAAAATAATTAACGAGCATGTGAAACGTGAAAATATTCGAGCAGAAATGTTTGTAAGAAATTCATATTGTGCGAGAGTAGTGTAAACCAAAACTCATTGGACGCACCTTTTATTGCAACAGCGGCTGGTAAAATTCCCGAATGAGCGATTCTCTTCATGATGTGGATTTTACTCCTGCGTTTGATGCACGCTGCGCCTCATAATTGAAATGATCAATCAAACACCTGTGTAAAGAAGGGCCTACTAGCGTGTGCACAAATTGCTGTAGAACGCTTACATAGAAGGGAAATTTATCGATGCTCCAGCCTTGCTGAAATCAACATCTGCGGGATGCTTTTATCTCGCTAAAACTAGCTTCATTGCTATTAATCGTTGATAAAAATGCATGTACAATTCACACGGTGAATCGTATTCCTTAATATGTCGTGCTTTTCTGAACAACCACCGACGTTTCACGTAATCGCAATTGTATTTGGATTACTTTTTACCACGTTTTTATTAGCTCGCTTTCTTGTTTGTTTGTCTATCTGTCTGTCTGTTCGGTGGCAAATTTTGTAATTGATTTTAAACTAACTTCCTGATGAGCTAGAGACTTGAAATTAAATACATGACTCAGAACTGGATGACAATGCATTATTCAAAAAATTTTTTTTAAAAAAGTCCATCCGTTTTTCAATTTTATCTTGCAATAAAAATGCTTTATATATTTACAGAGATCGAAGATAATTGTCTCGTTACTGTATGTACTCGTGAATTTAAGAAAAAGATGATTATTAATTAATATGCTGTTGGAAAGATCTATTTAGAGGGAAAATGAAAGATTAAAGAGATCGCGAGAATTCTGAAAACTGAGCGATTAATTTTCAGTAAGCTCCATGTATAACTGGCCGCTATTGGTATGGGCGCAGATATAGCCACTCTCGTGAGATATTAGACAGGTGAGCGAGTTCCCAGGGGAACAAAGCCCCCATTACCTCATCTCGCCAAACCCAGCCCCATCCATCCCGACAAACCCTCCGTCCCTAAAACATTCATAAGAGCAGTGTAAGTGGTTTTTAATAAAGGTATTTAATCATAGGTGTCGGATTACGTGTAAATCGCTTGGTAGTGTCATCAACTGGTGCGGGATTAGTCACGCTTCCAAACATGTACGCTGGGTTTGTTTGTATGTGGGCGATTTGTTTCAACAGTTCAACAAATATCTTTCTCGGTGGCGATCACTGAATGAAACTTTTAAACGTTCGAGACAGCTGAAAATATAAAAATTATTATTCGTACAAATAACTTTAATACATTAACCGAATTTTTGTTGTTTTATTTCATTTTAGCTAATACTATTATACTATTATACTATTTATACTATTATAATATTATACTATAATTATAATAATAATAGTATAATATACTATTATACTATTATAATATTATACTATAATTATAATATTAATAGTATAATATACTATTATACTATTTATGCTATTATAATATTATACTATAATTATAATATTAATAGTATAATATACTATTATACTATTATAATATTATACTATAATTATAATATTAATAGTATAATATACTATTATAATATTATAATATTATACTATAATTATAATATTAATAGTATAATATACTATTATACTATTATATAATTGTAGAAATTAGTTTATGATATCGACGCACACGTTCGATCAAAAAAACAAAACAAAGACTGAACTCACAATCAGTCTAGTTCTTAATATCATGGAATACAGTGACACACATAAACGTTGATAATTTACACATAGCAAACGCAAAATTCTCTTGAAGATGATTCAGAATCTGATCGAAACGTTGAGAAAATTTTTATAAATTGCAAAATTGCTTTGTATTAATTCGTACGATCGACAAACAGAATATTTAATACTAATTGTTATGAGTTTCCTCCAATATATAATATTGTGTTAACTTTATATTGTTTATTAAAGTATAGATTCACAGAACAGGTATGGATTCAGAATTCGTTAAACAGCTTTAACAAATTTGTTATTCATTTACGAAATAATCCTCATCATTTCCCGTACAGTTACCGATGAGCGCAGTCAGATGTTTAGACGTGAAACAAATTTAAAAATAATTGTCGAAGCTACGAACTAATATTTACACCTAATAACAGCTTGTAAATGTTTCGGAACACTAATATCGCACGGGTAAAGCTTTCGCAGCGCTGTTTAAGTGTACGTACAGTTAAAGCAATTATTTCTAGCAGTTGTTACAAGACCGTGTCTCCGTTTTGTCATCTCAGTCTCCGTGCCACCGTTCGTTATGACAAAACTTCGTTCCTGTGAAGTAACACGTCGATGTCATCAAAAATGACTTTTCGCGAGCAAATTCAATGCATCGTGTTCCTCGGTTCGATTTCATCCATGGTCTATGCAATACTCGGTCAACAGTGCTTCGACGACGGCAATGAATTTTGCATCGACGAAAACGATATTTTATCAGTGGATCTTCTGCCTGGATCGTTCTTGTTTCCGGATCAGCAAACCGCGAGAAACACGTCAACTGTACCCGAGAACAAAGTGGTGGACGGATCTATCAACGAGGCGTTAAACAACATGGAATTTCACAGGTAATCGATCGTTTTCGTTCGGATCAGAACATTGTCACTCGTGGCTTCTCTGACTAGGAAAAAAATGAACGAATACTTGTGTCACGGTTACATGGCTATGGAAATCGTGAAGCTGATGAGCACACCCAGAGTTAAAAGACGACTCGGCGCCGTGGAAAATAATGAATTGCGTGACTTGGTGGATGACGATAATGTTACTATTCACGACAAACTGTTGGCCGACGAGGGAAGCCTGAAATACAAAAATTGGCTGCAACGGTAAATATTCGAGTTCCCCTGGGAGAATGGGCGACGTAATACCAATTACTCTATGCGTATCAAGAGAATGACTGGACGGTAAAATGCACCGTTGCGTTTACATTGTTGAAGATGCAGAGTGGGAATATTCCATTCGACGCGCGAAATCAATCGTTCGTTTTTAAATATTTATTTGTAAGAAATTTCAAAAGAGAAACTATTTATTTCCTTTTTCTTGGTCCTCTGTTACCATTTTCGTCAAATATGGTGACAATGCGTACACAAATAATTCGTGCAGTGATGTTTATTTGCAATGCAATTTTCATATTTAGACATTTATACGAAGTTAACGGATATCACCTTTTAAATGGTGCTTATTGTCTTCCGGTACCATTTTTATCAAATACGAAAGCTCTAAGTATGTGCATAATTTGTTCGATGCTCTTAATAGATTTTTCCGTTTTGCTTTCTATAATGCAATTAAATGTTTATCGGATTTGATTATTCAGAAGGACGACATTGGACGACGTGTATCGACACTACATTCCTCGCAAGAAAATGGGTAAAATCCATGGATCCAAGGATGATAATATCGAAGACTTCGATGGTGAAGTCACAGGTTACGCGATGCAAGCGCCATTGCCATCTGGCAAAGTAGGTTTCTACGAAGGACCCGATGGAGACGATGGTAAAAACAGTATCGCGGCATTTGTACATAAAGTAATTTATAATTTATCACAGAATAATCATTTATTCGTCTAATAGATCACATGATGTCCTCTTCTGGACACAATTTTTATTCTTACGGTCATTCTTACGGTCACGGAGGTGGTGACCCGTACAACCACCACAGCGAAGTTTATCCAGCCGTACATGAAGAACACTATTACCCACCCACGCATTACCATGAACACGAAGAAGAGTACCATAAACCGTATTATTATAAATCGAAAGGGAGCGATCTTTCGATAAGAGATTTCTTTGAAATTGCGCTTACTGCTCTGGCGTTCTTGGCGTTTGGATTGTTCATTATACAATTGTTGATGAATATGACGGTGCTTAGAATTTCGATTTATTCAATTTATAAAGATATAGAGTGTTAGTTAAATTTATCCTTTTCTTTAAGAATACTATGAACATGACTATGCCCACGGTAGTGACCACAAACAGACGCTCAAAGAGAAATATTGGCAGCTTGCCTTTCTTTTATAACAGTAACGAAGACTTGAACGAGTTGTCTTACAATGTTCTGAGATCTATCGAGGGCGCACTTGTTGCTGATTTCGATTCTGGTAATTGCCTTCGTCGAATTCTATGCGAGGGCAATAGAAGGTCCACGCAAATGGACGATGCGCGGAAAATTTGGGTTCCCGTCTGGAGGTAAATTAATGCAGAACGATAGCCATACAATTTTTCAATACTGAAAAATAAATAACAAATTTTAAAGTCTTAAAAATTTTCTTCAGTTTAGGAATGAGTTGGGTATCCGGCAGAGTAATAAAAGGATCTCCGTGGACTACAATGATGGATTCTTTAAAAGCCTCTATCCTGGGTCTTGGCAGAGCTGACTGTACTTCCTTGTATCCTAACTGCAATCTCAGAAAGGAAAGAAGTAGAAGACTCCGAAGGCGGCGAAAATAATTTGTCCAAGGTTTATCACCACGTCAGCATAATTTCTGTCATTTTACAACACTTTTCTTGCCTTTGATACATTGCTTTCGTAAAGATGACGAGAGTTTGAGTTTATTTAAGTTCTGTGTAATTTTTTCGTACATGCTTGGATAAAGAAATTTATTTACTAATTTCCCGCGTGAAAGCATTTTTATAATTTCAATAATTGTCAAACAAAAGATCGGGGACTGGTCAATTGACGTACGTTTAGTGTCAATTTAAAAGTATATAGTTGTGTTAACATAGTGACATTTAAATTATTAAATCTATTAAGATGACACGAATAGATTTAATCATCTACGAAGATGATATGAACAGATTTAATAATAGATTGAAATGAAGAAACAATTTGCCCATTGCAATATGTCATATATATTACTATGGAACAAAGTTTGGTTAAAACAGTTGTACTTATTTTATGCATTATCAGTTGCACTTTGACTGGGTCGGTCTGCCTTTTGGGGTATATTCCACGGAAGTGGTAAAAGTGAGGCATACGTCGAACCCGATGGACAAACGTGAAAAACAGTTCTCTCGTCTCTTTCTTGCACATCCCGTACGTTTGATAATATGGGCATACCTTTATCATTAGTTAGAGTTCGAAATGTTGCAATCTTTATAAACAAAAATATTTTATGTAGTCTTTAAATAATTCTTATATGAATGCACTGTACTGATTAACAATAATGTCCACGCATACAGGTTCATTTTTCTTGGAATAAGTTGAACAGATCAATGACTAACATAGAAACTTATAATTTTTTTTTTTGATTAATTAAAATTTCTATTTATGAACGATCAGTATGAACTTACTTGCTCGACGGACACCCCGATTGGTTCTCTACTTATTATCCAAAGAATCTTGTACGGATTGTTTCGTAATACTAAAGACCCCCAGTACAAAAAATAATCGTTACTGAATGGCTTTACTAAAGTACTCAATTTCTCTGGCGTCATGCGGATGGAGGAATCTGCTGTTCGAATTTCAGATGCATATCTTAGAATGTCGCGTATAAACTTGTTTGGTTCATCCTGCAACTAAATCCATTCCAATTGTATTGTTCAAATCTTTATCTTTTATCTTATTCATATCTTAATTTACCTTAAAGAAATATACTACAATAATGACTCCGTCAAGTTTCCTCAGTGCTATATCAAACGTCTCGTACTCGTCCTTGAAGAACACTACATGAAGTTCCATTGGCATTCTTGAAATAAAACGGAACAAAATTATTTTAAAAAATTTGTTTGATTATTCTGTTGGTGTTCAAGCATTCCATAAACGCTATTGTACAATTCTGAATGTACCTAAACGGTTGTGTAATTTTATTTTAAAAAGTGTGATCAAGTATAATGTATCAATCCGATTTTAATTAAATCAGAATCGAATTGATGTTTTCATACAACGAAATTCCTTCTTGCAAATATTTACCATGAAGAATATATTATTGTTGTACCATGAGTTATACCACGTGTAGAACGCAATTTAAAGAAAGTGTTATTAATAAACTAATAAACTATATAATATAATAAATAAATATATATATAATAAAATAAATATAAACTATATAATAACTAATAAAATGTCAAAACACATTTCAAACCTTGCACCATCTATTCTGTGTTCGCTACCATTCATCGCGTTCTCTCCCCAATGGAAATGAATTTGTAAAAGACAATAATTGCCTAGAAGTGGGCCACCGGTGATACAAGCTCGTCCTATTTGCCAGGTTGCGCTAAGAAATACTATTATAGAATAATTATCTGTAACATCAAATTTGATATAGCAAAACGCAAAGAACTACCTGTGAAACCCGTGTTGGTAATTTTCAGTTTCCTAGGTGTCACGTCGATATTAACCCACTTTAAAGGATTCAGTTCGATAACCTTCATAAAAGTAATATTCAAATTAATCGGTGATTCGAAGTGGCCATCAACAGAGCCTAGTTGTTGAATCAACTTAGCAGTTTCTACATTTGGATCGAGTGTCTCTAAAAAAAATTATGTTAAAATTAATCAATATAATAAAAATGTGCCACGAAGAGTTACAATCTATTCATAAATTTTGTCTGCTTATTTATTAATAATATAATAATATATCTATCCATTCAGCTTCACAGCCAAGAATTGAATTTGGTTTACAATATCCTAATTACATTAATAAACTATCTTACTCATATTTAAAAGTTGTACGTACCTGTCGTTTCCATTTTTAATTTAACATTGTATCGTACGAGATTTCGATTCTTTTGCAACTAATTGCAAACTTCAGTACACATTTCCATTGCTCCGTGCACGAGTTAGCTGCTACTATTCTGTATAGTATATGTTTAGAGGATTTATAGGGATTTTTAATTGTATCCTCTAATAAATATAATGAGGCTGAAGAGTTTTTAATTAATTAATAATTTAATAACTTTGTAAATATAATAATATTAATAACAATTTTTGAACTAAATTATTTGATCCTACTTCGTTGAAATCTACTTATTGATTAAACATTTTTCAAATACAAAGAAAACGTTTTTTAAATTAAATCGACAACTTCACATTTGTGACAAAATTCACATTGGTGAAAGTTGTCTGAACTTTGCTACAGTTGCTACATATGCACCGTAAAGTAATAACTGTACACATAGTTGCTTCTTAAGGAGCAATCTCAACTCTCATGGATTACGCTAGGAAAATCGGCAAAACGAACGAGCCCAAGAAATGGACGAGGCAACCTGCATGTGTTTTGACCCTATCCGATAAAGCCTTCGCAGCTCATAAAACATTCACCGAAGACCGTCCACTGGTCAACTGGAAAAGGTGGTTAGCAAACCGTAGGAAACATCACAAACATATCGCGTCGTCCACCGGTTGTGATCCGACCGATCAAGCTCTGAACGCCTGCGAAACCGTTCGACCATTGATCGAGATGCGAGAACTGATAGATCATGCGAGCGTCTTGGAGCCAGTTCTTTCCACGAACATTCGTGCTGTGCCAAAATTTTGGCGATCTCCACAAGTGTTATCCGATCATGGTGACCCAAGCTTGCCTACTGTCACAGTCACGCAGACCAGAAAAGAATTAAATGAGCCAGAATTGACGTACGTTGACCTGCCAAAACTGATTAAACAGGAGAAGGACATCGTTTGTTCGAAATCGAAGATACCATTATGGAGGAGGAGCCAGTATTTAGCGAAAAGAAAATGTCAGCTATCGAAGGAGATTGACTTCCTCCTCCCAAAGGAACCAGAAATGGGACATTTAGTAATTGAAGGTCACGGTTTTGGAAAGCCTAAAGTGAAACACAGAAGAGTTCCAGTGATAACGTTGTCCGATGCTCTGCTAGAGAAAGATGAAGAAGAGAACACGTGTCATCCAGAGGAGCTCGAGGATCAGGCGATCGTTCTAAGAATCGAGGATCGAGAGATAGTTTGGGAGAAATGCGCCTTCGAGGATAGACCAACCGATCCGATAGTTTGGAACGTGTCGTTTTCTTCGGAAATAAACAAGAGAGCGGAGAAAGAAATCAGATTAGAGAATAAAGGGAATCGTGTTATTCTTTATCAATGGAGAAACGCGGCCTCTTTGCCAGCAACGCTGCCTTTGAAGAGGCGAGTGAGTCCGTTCTATTTTAACAAGACGAAGGGAGTGATTTTACCGGGGCAGATTGTTAAGTTAAAGTTTTGGTATCTATCGCGAATAGGCGGCGTTTCTTTTGAACTTTGGAGATTCAAGACTGATCCGGAATTGTGCCCGATGCCACTGATATTCCGTTTATTTGGATGCGCTAACACTGTAGGTAATGATCAACTAAACGATGTTGATGAGTATTTAGACTGTTGCATTCGAGATTCAACGATACAAGAGATAATCACGGAAATAATCGAGAACATGGACTCTGTTACATTGCCCGAGCCGTTCTACGGCACTCTGTTCTTGGAATCGGAGGTCTTCTTAGCGAAGAATCCGCTGTGCTTTTATCATCCGGATCTCATAACCGAATTCCACAAGCTTTATTACACCGCAACTAATCAGAAAGAGCAACAATGGAATTTATGCCTAGAACACCTACGGGAAATTTTATTGAGGATCAGGCATCCGGAATCTAGGCAGACTATGCTCTTGCAGTTCAGTCAACTGTACAAAGAATGCCTGAAACCTACCCTGAGCGTCCCCGATAAATATACGAAGCACGAAATAGTGTACAATCTACTTTGCTCCTTTCTTAATTGCTTCGAACGGGAAAGCGAACACGCGAGAGGTGCTTGTCTTGCGAAAGAGCCTAAAGAAGTTAGCGCCAAGGTGTCCGATGTGATTAAGGTTAAATTGTCAACGTCACAAGTTACTATTAAAAGTAGCACCTCACGGAATAAACGGAGCAGGAGATCCAGCTCTCGTACACAAAATAATCAGGTTCAAGAAACTGTTCGAATTACTTACTTTGAATCTGACGAGAATGTTTATAAAGAAGTATTTTTCATTCGAGTTTATGAACTGTTGGGAACGATGGTGGAAAAAGTTGCTGCGACGATCGATTCGTTTAATAATTTAAACGAACGTGAGAAGTGATATAAAAATGTCGAGTGCAGTAACGTTTATATATAAATAAAGGCTGTATACACTTGGTGTACAAGAATAGTGCTTTCTTATTGGTAGTGTCTTCGAAAGTAAATAAATATTGTAGTATCATAGGAAATACGAGGTAATTTGTATTATATTTGCTCACAATGCGTACAGTGGTTGAAAGTCAGTCTAACTAGAAAAAAATGAGTCATGTCACTTCAAGATACAGCTACAAATATTTTTCTACATTTTAAGGGTTGTATTTCTCGTCGATTTGATAGTATGCACTGTCCATCCTTGTTTCGTAATTTCCGAAACTTCTCGATCTGTGAATTCATAAGCATTGGTGTAATAGAAATTTATTGTTACATCGTAGCGTACTCACTTCATTAGGCTGTATCGGAATAACTATAGGAAACACAATCCATGTAACACATTCATTATACTCGCAGGTATTATATGATCCACAGTAAACGTAATATCTACTGCTGAACATTGAACTCCGCATAAATGCCAAGGAGTCTACAACAGGTGCATAAACAATGTTTTATGGTCGTTAGAGAGAAAATTTCAAGTTTAAAATAGTAACAAATATACATAATACAATGCAAATTAGAAATGAAAATCATTTTTATAAGTCAAAAATAGCGTTGAAATATTCTCAGTCTTCCCTAGTAGCACAAAATATTATATACACATTCATGTAATATTAGAAAGAGATTCAATCTCTTCTTAATATTTAAATATACATACAATATTTATTTTATATTAAGTAACAAATATTTCTTTTTAAATATGCAGGAAATATCTATTTCATATTACGAGAAAAATATTTTTTTCTAAATACAAAATGAATCCTTATTTAATATTAGAAATAGAATATTTTTTCCTAACGTACTGATAATATTTATTTCATATTATAAAAAAAATATTTTTTTCTTATTATAAAATAAATCTTTATGTAATATCAGAAATTATATAAAATTATATAATATAATATAAAAATTTCTTAATTGTAATAAGGTACTTTGGAAGATAAAATGGAATATTCCCTCAAGTAGTGCACAGAAAGTAATAGATATTCATAGTTTCTAATATTTGTTATAACTTTTTCTTACATTTGAAAATTTTATTGAATGTTATTTAAATATTGAATTTATATTTTTCAAATATTGGATTCACATTTACTTTATATTTTTTAAATATCTAGTTTATATTTCCTGAATATTTAGCTGATATTTTTTAAACATTTAATTTATATTTCTTGTACATGTATATAATATTCAGATCCAATATTTTTCTCATATGAAAAAATGTGGCTTAAAAAATACTTTTCCAATATTTGAACAAAATATTTTTCCAATATTTGAACAAAATATTTATCCAATATTTTTGTGCTACTAGCGTTCTAATGTCTTCACAATTTTCTATTTCAGTTATTGTCATAAATGCATGAGATCCGCACTTTAATAATAAATAGCTTATATAGTAATCATTATGTGTTGAAATTTTGTTACAATTCGTAGTTTTATAGACATAGGTATACAATTTATTATTTCAGCACTTACTGGGTGGTATTTTAACGTTCGTATCAGGTTCAACGACACATTTCAAATTCTCCGTTATTCTTTCCGTCTGAGGGTTAACACAGCCACAACAATACGGCTGTACCTTTAACAATATTCGACGTTTATGTTTCAATAAATGTTATGAATATATTATATGAAATACTATAAAAATGTTATACTAGAAACAAGTTCGACAATATGCAATAGCCGTCTTTATGCCTGTAACATTCTTCCTGTGTTATGTACTTGCGATTCCAGTGTACTGCGTGGGATTCCATGGAATACCTAAATAATATAATAATATAATAATGTAATAATACAATAATATAATAATATAATAATATAATAATATAATATTCGTAAGAACTGCAAATGTAATATAAACACAATGATTTTTTACCAAGTGTTGTTGATCGTGTGTTCAGCTCCCCAACAATTATTTTCGCCCCAGTGGAAGTGAACGTCGGCTAATTCGTACACGTCATCTGCCAATGGGCCCCCGCAAATCGTGGATGGAATTCGGTCTCCAGTTAACATTATTTTTGCTGAATATTGTAAAATATACAGTCCTGTTACATTTTCATTTTACTGTTATCCAATAGCTTCTCTAATAATAATTTTCGTACTGTGGCTTTAGTAACTTCATTATAAAATTTTCGATTTTGATCATTGTCAACATTATAAGATACTTGATACATTGTCAAATGGAAAAATGATCTTACTACAATATGACAACAATAGTGTATCATCCTGATCGTTTCGATGAGAATAGATAAATAATGGATTTTTCATAGCGTTTTCTTAGCCTGTAGTTTTTATTTACAGTAATAATCTAGTTATGTGAGAAAAAATCAATATTACCAACGTTCCCGGAATTATAGAGATATGCTTCCCCATCCTGCATCCAGTGGCCATTTAAAACAAGGGGAGGATACCGACGTGGTCGAGTCAATCTATCGTCCAAATTGATTGGAGATTGTCCGGTGGTTGGTAATCCTTAAAAAGAATGTTACAAAATGTATACGTTCTATCTGCGTTCTATAACCTAATCAATCACTATGAAATTATTTTACCAATTAAACCGTTGTATCCTGACATTTTTACGTCATTAAAATTTTACTTAACTTCAACATTCTTACAGTGTTAAATGCAGACTTGAAAATTTATTTTTTTGGGGGATGAAACATGATGAGGAATTGCCGGATATGTGAAATGTTAGTGGATCATGTTGGAATGTGAAATTCGAGAAACAGAGAAATAGTTGAACGTGATCCCTTACGTCTATTTAAAAAACTTTTGTAATATCGTGCTGGTGGTGAAAATTTGTTGTAAATATTTTATATTGAAATTTATGTACATTTTTTAACTTTAGTATAAATAATTAAGAAATATTAGGATTGTTGTAATTTTATCACACAACAGCGGTTTCGGTGGCATACAAAATTCTTCTTCTGCGAAGACGTTGCTGCGGCCTTCCATTTTGTAATATGTTCCTCAATTTATCGTCGTAGAGGCTTCTAAATGCATCTATCTGTAAAAATGACAAACTCAAATTGTGTTATAAAATCATTAATGGACATTATTGAATGTTATTGTATTATTGACTATGCTATGGAAATATACTTGACGATGTGATATTTTCGTCACTGCTTTCGAAATTATCCAGATGGCACATTCGCTGTACGGGGGTGTTGTTAAAGAACCGCGATAAATGTAATAACCATCTGCCTTGCATGCTTCCAACATCCAACGTAGACAGGTTGCTAAAAGGTAATTTAGAGACATTACTAATAATAATTAATTGTAAAATATAATCAATAAGTTCGTAGTAGGTGAAATGTTACAGTTACATGGACAATGATCGCTATGAATAAGTTCTAGGATTATAAAGTAAATTATTCAACAAGAAATTTCGTGATGAATTTATTTCAAATTTGCATTACTTGCTGGAATATCAGTTTTGGCTCCCGCTCTTTTAATCTTGATCAAATTATCCGTAATAGGGGAAATAGAAGGGTTATCGGGAATTCCTGGGCAACCGACGACCTGTCGAAACGCACATATTATCCAGAGATCGATTCTATTATCTATAACCTGATTTCCCACTTGTATTAGGTACGAGAGTATAGCAATTCCATCTGGTCGATCGAAGCATCTTTCTACGGTTCCGTAACGAGTATTCCAATGCATTATCTGTGCTTCCATGGAATACCTGTATCAAATGATTCATGTGAAACATTCAAAGCTACCTACGTTCCGTAATTTTGCATAAAAATGATCTTCTAACCAAATACCATCTACAGAATGTTCTGCGCCGAATGAATTCTCCGGGCCCCAACGAAATTGTACATTTGCGAATTGGAATTCTTCGTCCCCCAGAGGACCACCTCTCAAGAGTGGCAATCTTTCATTCACGAATTCGATGCAGACTGAAAATTATTCAACCCAACGTATCGATCGTTCATAATTTTTTACTCGGCTGTGTGCTTTAAAAGTTTTCATAATAGAAAGCAATACTACGATGGTAACACTACTGTTCAAAATAACTACAATATATTTTTGTATTCCTTTAATTAAAGGGTCTCGATTTAATGAATGATCAGTATACAGAAAATGTTTCCAAGTTTATTGTTCGATTTAATTACTGTAAATGCTGGTAGCAATTTAAAATATTCACACAGAACCTGTTTTGCCTGTGTTTGTCATTGTAGCACAGCCTTCATCTGGCCAATAATTCGTTAAGTATAATGGTGGAAACTTTTTCGACCACGTAGCTGCCTTGCACAAATCAATTGGCGACTGTTGCCATTTAGGTAAGCCCGACGATGATGTAGAAGCGGTCCGAGCTGACTTCACGGATTTTACAACTGATAGAAATGTATAAACGTGTAGAATAAAATTTCAGGTGCAACTAACAACAAAATAGTTTAGATAATCTCTGTACTAACGTAATCTTTTGCTTTTTGAGCGATACAATGATTTCCCTGAGGTTTTCTTTTTCACTGGCGGCCTTGGCGTCGACATCTTACTAATTAATTTTTAAAAATTCATTTAAAATAATTTTAGCTACATTGTCGAAGTGGGTATATAGTAAATGTGCTTCGTTGTTGGTTACATATTTCTAACTTTGCCATGAAGTCTGTTGCATATTATCGTTGCAATAATCGAAAAAGCGCAACCTCCAACTTTTACATAGTTCGCACAATTTTAGGTGGAATTTCTGAGTCGACTAGAATGTATATTTGTTGATAAAGGGGATTTTTATAATCATTAACCAAGCAGAGTTTCAATTGAGACAAAACTGCCTAGGTTGAATCAAAATGATCTAGATCTACCAAAGTTAGGTGGGCTGCGCTTCATTCGTCAGTTTTGCCAGGGAATCCAAGCTTTTAGTTTACAACTAAAACTAAAATATTTTAAAACGTACCAACTACAAACACCTACGATTTCTATGAAATTTAATCGAGAATTTCGAACTACCTTTATACATCGGGACGTTTTCTAGAGGACCGATTTTGTACATCAATGCAATCAAAAAATTCTTATATATAATATAAATATTTTATCCACGCTTCACAATATGACAGGAGCAGCAAGTAGCTAATTTACATAATAAACTACTCGGCCATTTAAGGGTTGCACATCTCGATAATTCTCTTTAATACAGGCACCACGCTTGTTGTATATTGTTCTGAACAACTTCGCTTGATTCTCCGAAATCCTAACTGCTTCCGGAAAAATCATCCACGTGACGTTTTCGTGGTATGGGAACGTTGTTGTCGATCCCAAATAATTATAGTAACCAGGCGTTTTACAAGCTTGTCGCATCCAACTTAAAGCATCTGCAACGAAGAGAATAAAACTGTTTTCTAAAACTAGTTAACAAATTATTTTGACGCTTGTCAAAGTGATTTTCTATTCACAAATAGTAAAATTAATTATAAATAAATTTCTTATATGGATCGTATCATTGCTAATAACAATTGTTAAATGATCTCGGCGCGACGGTTCGATCGTAAAAATTGTGAATATGTTTTTCCCTTACATTTAAACATTTAATAGTTAATACTTTTGAAAATTGTATGATTTCGTGTTTTTTTATTTTATTTTTTTTTTCTTACAGACGCAATTTTAAGTTAATCTTGAGAATGGTCCAAATCAATGACCGAAACGTTGATTATTTAAAATAATTAGCAAAACTGCTTAGTTAAGTTTGTTTTTTACGATTGAAACGTAGCGCCGAAATCATTTAACAATTTTTATTAAAATTAATTATATATGAACTGCGAATCTTCGCATTTGTGACAACATGATTTAAAATGTTTGAGATTTTGTTGATATATTATCTTCTCAATTTAATTATTAAGCTAAAGAAAGAACGTTTTATTTGGTTTTCATTTTTTGCAATTAATGCAGAAAATTTCTATTTTGCATGAAATTCCGCAGTCTAATTATGAATATATATTATAATGTACCGTATATTTTATGAACGTGAAAAATAATTTCGAACGTACTCAATGGTAGTTTCGTGAATGCTCCAGCTTGGGTAATATTATAGAGATTGTCAGTAATTTTCGAGAATAAAGGATGCTCGTCCCAAATTGGTATTTGACAAGCTTGCAGAAAATACACGCAAATGGCGAGTCCATCCTTTTTGTGCCGACAATTGTCGAGAGTCTCGTATTTCGTGTTGAAGTGTATTGCTTGAGCCTCCATGGTGAACCATGTTCCGTTCAGAGTATGCTCGGCACCCTTACAATTTGATGATCCCCATCTAAATACTAGTTCTGCGAATTCGTACACATCATCCCCCAGTGGACCACCGCGAATTGTTGCTGGACTTGTTTTACCCTCCAGAGTAATTTTAACTGCGACACATATATGAAAATGATCAATATAGATTTTCAGGGGAGAGCTAAATAATTTCTATTGATTATATATCAATTCTAAAACAAACCTTAAAAGTATCATTTGTCATTCCCATAAAACAACATATCATGTTATTTATAATATTTCTTTGTTGGACGTGGTTTTCGAGTATTTTAATTTAGTTAAATTTTTCAATTTTATTAATGTAGATTTCAATCAATAATTTAAATGTTCGAACATATCAAGCATTAATAGTTTACGTAAATACACCATTAGAAAAGTAATCTAGTCGAAATAATAATCTAGCTGTGCATAATACGAGTATTTATTAATATTTATATTCATATTGTAGCATGTATAGAATTTATAGAATAAAAGTCAGACCGAAATATTCTAAAAGCTTCTAGAATTATAATTTGTAGACAATCGACGTGAAAATTCGAATCGCGCCTAACAACCGAGTTGTTGATTTTCAAGTTCGCGGATAGCAACGAGCGCATATAAATAGGAGGTTCGTAGAGGGACTCGGTCTATTTGCTATTCTGAGAGAGAGAGAGAGAGGACGAGGTAAGAACCACGGCCGCTCTTGGTTAGCTTTAGCACCCCGACAGGAGAGTACGGCGATAATACCTGGACGCCTGTCGGGAGAATCGGGAGAGGACGGGAGTCTGTTCCTGGTCGCTCGTTTCGACATGGAGAGTACGGCGATAATACCTGGACACCATGTCGAACGAGAGAGGACAGAGCACCTTCCGGACGAATACCGGAGACAGTTCCTGGCCGCTTGCTTTGACGAGGAGAGTACGGCGATAATACCCGGACGCCTCGTCGAGCGAGAGAGGACAGAACGTCTCCTGGTTAATTTAGAGACACGGAACCTAGCTAGAGTATACGTGTCAATGTTTTTCGAGAATCAAATTAGAGTTTCACACCTTGTATAATTTTTGAATATTCTACTGATATGTTCCTTTCGCACATCCTGTATCCAATAATCCTGATTTCCAAAAATAAATCCGTCTGTCCAGAGAGTTTCCTGTTTATTCACTTACGATGACTACAATATTATTTTAATACTAATATATTGAATTACCTGTAGTACCATTGTTTGTCATTTTAATGTCACCATCTTGGCTCCAATGACCGCTCATGACGAGTGCAGGAAATTTTATTCCGACCGCTTTCTCTTCATCAATATCGATCGGAGACTGGCCCCATTTTCGTCCATCCCCTTCGAGAATAGATTCAAATTAATATAGAAATAATATCACATAACCAATCCCAATTAATAGAAATAATATCACATAACCAATCCCAATCGCATCATGATAAAAATACCTCACCTGCGCATAGCATTGTTGCTTTTCTATTTTCGTTATAATCTTAGGTAATATCTCTTGAAATAATTTTCATGTAATATAATAATTACAAATTAGGAAAACTTTGTGAAATTCACATATTTAAATTTAGTAATATTTGCCCAAAATATTAAAAATAATCCAGCATCGATCAACTTGTGCCTAAGTTCGAACCATCAAATTCTATTTTTGCCTTGAAGTACAACTTCAGTGTGTTTGATACTGCCGATTTGTGCAACTTTATGTGTCTTTATTAATCATGAGGTTATCTTCAAAGATTTTTCAAATTTACAAGTAGAGTTTTTTATGAACATTTTCACCCTTAAGAGAACGTCTACAAGTGTTATCACACAATAAATCGTGTTAAAAGTGCTACGAAGGGATTCAAAATGTTACACATTTTATTATCCGAATTTATGATATTGTTCAGCAGCATCCTGCTTATATGTAAGTGACTAATTAAAGTGTATTATCGTTTCTGGCACGACTTCGTTCAACAATATATTTCGAAGATATCTTTCCATATTCTTAAAGTTTTGCTGCTAACTGACATCTTCGATTGGACACAATTATTCCCGTGGGTGGAAACTGAATGTCCCGCCCCCAGCTTTTCGTTCGGTTATTCAGACTGCAATGGTCCTCACACGTGGAAATCACTGTACCAGGCCAGCAATGGTAGCAATCAGTCACCAATCAACATTACAACGCGGTTGGCAATTGTAGTGCAACCATCGGAACCTCTTCGATGGACTGGATACAATAAGAGACCATTATCCATGACCATAATGAATAATGGATCTAACGGTGCAGTTTCATTCATTGTTCAATCGACATTACAAACGTATCTCTTTCGTTATACCTGTATCGCATATAGGTGCCATTTACATAATTATTTAACGCATTTCGAAGCCCTTTAACATGACTCCTCAGATAGAACAATATTTTCTTAATAACTTATTACAAAACTAGTTTGATTTATACACATGAATTTAAAAAATCTAAATCCGAAAATACTTAACACTTATAAGTAGATTGCGCACCTTCATGAAAAATAAAAAATGTTTGCATTATCTTATTAATGTGAAACTAATGCACTGGTGGCCTTGAATCTTTTAAATATGTCCATTGTTTTAAATAGTGCGTACCCTCTTTTGTCACAAACGCCTAAAATCCGCAGTCTAGTTATAAGAAATTGTAAAGGGAAACAATAATGCATAGAAATAAAAATATTAGGCTATTTTGAATGAATCGCTGTATAATTGTAAAATCACTAAATGCTATCATATCATATTTATCTGATTTTCTGTTTCAAAATGGCCACATGACCATTTTCTAACCAATCATTATTGTCTTCGTAATTTAACATTCAAAATATAAAATAATATTTTAAGTGCATAACATCCTCGTTCTAATGAACTAAAACGTCACGTAATACTTGTTACATACAGTCGTAGTGAACACAGTATGGAACACATCAAGTCGCCCTTACATCGAAGGAGGACCATTAGCCAATACTTACGATCTTTGTTCGATGGTTTTTCACTGGGGCCAGACTAACGAGGATGGCAGCGAGCATACAATTGATTACACACGGTATCCGATGGAGTTGCAAGTCTTTCACTTAAGTCGTGACTTCAAATCACCCATGGATGCCATTAAAGCTGAAGAATACGATAGCATGTTGATCGTGTCGTTCCTCTTTCAAGTATGCGTTTCACTACATTTATTTTATCATTATGATCTACCAGCATACTCCGAGATTGTAAATAAGTATGGGAGATGTATTCAGTTGCACTCACATAAAATTTATGTAGTTAGAACAGGATACTGAAACTTGATCATTTTAAATAAGATTTAAAAATCCATTCCGGAGAAAGATATCCAAATATAGATCACCATTTTGTTTTTTGAATGGTATTAATACAGATCAATTTAAGAACCATCTTTTATTTCTTCAGTGCATTTATAATCACGGAGGATATTTGCAATTGTTTATTTGCCCCTGTACATTTTTCATTGATGTATCTTTAGATCACGAATGCTGATAACCCTTATTTAGACCATATCGTAACAAATTTATGGCGAATCGATCAACCAGGAACTAGGGTCCACATCGCACCCTTTCCTCTCGAATGGTTTTTCTCTCCCTTCGAGAAAAATTATTACAATTACAACGGTTCTCTGACCCAACCACCTTGCAGCGAGATAGTCACTTGGATCTTACATCCCGAACCAATCTCTATATCTTCATATCAAGTAAAAATGATTTTCGCAGGAATTATTCAGGAAAATATCTTTGTCGTACTGTCAACATTAATTTTTAATGCAGGTTGCACAATTTCGAACACTTCACTCGTCGAACGGCCCTATTCTTTTCAACTGCAGACCTGTCCAACAAGTCAACGATCGTAACGTCTATTTTTACGAATAATCATGTAACATGTCCAGCAAAATGTTAGTGTAATTTTGATCACGTCTAAACGTTTACTTTGTATTAACATTGTTGTGCGAAATTATATTTCTTTCGATGAAATGTCGCTTTTTGCAGTTCAACATCTAAGACTTAACAATAGAAAGCAATTCGCTACAGTCACTCGTAAGTGTTTCAATATCACGGTGAACACAACGAAATCAATTTAAAAAGCATTTGCAGATAATCTGTCGCTAAATGTGTCAGAGATAACAATAAAATTTTAATAAAATATGAAAATCTTTATTGCGTCTTTTATACTATGAATTTCCAACAATTCGTATAACTTAAGTGTACAAATCATTTTTTCAGAGAATTTATTGATGCTTTTTAAGTGCTATTAATAATAAGATTTATGAGAAAGTTTACAGAGAAACTAAAATACAGTCTCAATATACAAATCACATTATCAGAATGTCAGGTGTATTTACTCGGTCTCGAATATACGTTTTCTCTAGAAAACAACATTTCACGTACGGACAACGGTTCACTACAGTTCGCAACGTTACTGGAGAGTGTGATGTAAGTGTCAAATAAATCTAAACGTATAGGGAGCAATAATTTTATTATTTATCTACCTATATCTTACGAATGCGCCAAAAGTTCTGTTCAATAATACGTCATAAGAAAATAAAAGTATAACAGAGTTAGATTCGCTTATCGCAAGGTACATCTCATTTGGCACAAGTTATTGTAATAGATTTTCGTCGTCGAGATTACTCGCAAAAACACAAGAGACACACCGTCTTGTTCGACTTTACAGAGAGACTAACTCAAGGGACGCTTTCGTCCGCTTCGTTTCAAGCGACTGGTACGCAACTATTAACTTCTACCGCACACATATACATCGATATCTCGTACATTCACTCGTCGACGGAATTTTATTCTCACGTAAAAAATCGCAACGTTGTTGAAAACATATACAGTGGATACAGTGGAAACATATACAGAGAAGTATTTCAACACTGAATTCTCGATTTTCGAACAATCGATTTCCTAAAAAACAATAGTACGAAGATATTTTATTTACTACAGATTGAAACCTCTGTAAAAATATTGGAAAATTTTTCTTCGTGGATGAATCTACCACAGATTGAAAGATTGAAACCTCCCCTTTGCAACGATCCCTTAAAAATCGTTATACGATCGATTTACACTATTTTATAAAACAAAAATGAGGAACAAGTTCTCGTAGTGTACATTATACAATATTACTTTGTAAACTTGGCAGTACACCTCTCATTAAAAGCTTAATAAAATGACTTTAAAAAATCGCACATGAAATTTTTTTACGTTGTTTCAAAGGGGAGACATCAAACCTCAAATCTATAATTTATGGAATCGTCGAAAATCTTTTTTAATACTTTTAAAGACGTTTCGAATAGCATTTTCGAGGGGCAATAATTCTTCAACTATACGCCCATTACATCGTGCAAAATTGTCTTAAGTAAAAACCAATGGTTGTCTGTGAAAGTAGAAGTCTCAAGCTTTCAAATGAGACTAAGTTTATTCTTGTACTATTTTTTAACGAAATTGTCATAGATCAAATATCGACGATTTTTCACAAATTGGAAATTTAGCGTTCAAACACTTTCTGGATCCACTGTACGTGTGCCAATGCGTAGAAATTCCCACTCCCTCGATGAAAAACAAAAGCAATTTTCCCGATTGCGTTTGGACAATGGGGTGGTCCTTATTTTTCCACTTTCGATTTTTTCTGGTCTCACCCCTCTAAATTGTGAGACTCGGTGGAAAAATGATGTGTGCGAAATGCGGAAGAAATCGAACAATATTTAATGTTGAAAAGACTTTGTATGTTTCTCAAAGTAAAATAAATCTCATCGTTAATATAGTCTAAGGCGTTATCTTTTCTCCAAAAACGTTTAACAATATTTCCAAAATACTATTATGTTTGAAAATGACCTAAAGTCCTGTTGCCTGATTGCTTTCAAATTTTGAACACATCATTTTCTCATCAAGTCTCGCTACTTATAGGGGTAAGACAAAAAACCTTTTGACCCCTATAACTAAGATCCACCCTATTGCACAACTGTGTCGTTCTCTTCACGATTTCTCGTCGTCACTTCACGTATTTACAAATAGATTCCTATAGCGAATTACTTTAATATTTGGGCATCAATGTATTCTCGCATTCTTCATTCTCATCGTTTTCATGTTTAATAAAGTAGCTAAATGATTTGACACAACAAAATTTTATTCTGTTATTTGCCATTGGAAAATTATGTTGACAAAACTGTGTAGAATCATGTGTGAAAATCTTAATGTTTAAAACGCAATTCATATTAATAAGATTATTATTCAGGAGTTTCTTTAAATTGCACCAGCTCGTTTTTTCTTATAAATGCATAAAATCCACAGTCCAGTGACAACATTAGTACAAAGTATAATTCACAAAAATTATTTGATACTTTTGCAAAGAAGCAACAGTGCATGTCCCTTATAATTTCGAGAATTCACTCGAGAAGAATGAAAATCATTTTAAGACAAAGACGTGTAATGTCTGTATACTTGTAAGTAGAAATATTAAAGTGATTCACCGTAAGTATGAATTCATGATATTTCATTATTTGCGACAATGGCACCGCGTTGACGTTCGAGTGTTTTCATGACAGGTCAACATCACGACATTTGTACGCGGAACGAACACGAGTAACATTTACGTAGATAGTAATAGATGCTCCGTTCTTATTCGAATTGGTACCATATTTCGCGATGAAACACATCGAAGGGACGGGAATGGCTTTATAAGGTTTCGAGCAAGCGCAGCTTTCTATCATACAGTAAACTTCGCAACGATCTTGTGTTTCTGTAAATTAGAATTTAACGGAGCCCAGCATCGTCGTTCGGTCACGAAAAAACGTGTAATAACCGATCATTATCGTCAGTGTCGTTGTTCCCACGATCGAATAGTTCAGATTACAAAAATCGTCACTGGTGAACGGGTTGTAGTGTAACGTTAAATTGACCCGTTCCGAGTTCTTCGTAAGTGCAACAGGCCAACCTCAGTCCACCTGCATGTCTCGTATCGTTCGACAAAGGAACGCCGATGTTATTATGCCGAACGTCTGAAATAGTACACACACGATCAATTTCATCGAGTCGATTCGAGTCGAGCGTGCTCGAAAGTAACGTACTTGTATACCAGCCATCGCCATGCCCAAAAATACTAAAGTGAAGCTCTCGTACTGCAGCCAACCGGTGACTTTATCGAGACAACCCTACAAGCATTTGAGAACATGAACATGAGTAGGTGCAACACATTTAGTTGAAAAATCACGGAGCTTAGTAGTATTGCTATGTGCATGAATTAAAATTTGAAAATATATACAAGGTGTCTCAAAATTCCTTCAACATCCGGAAATTGGAGGTTCTTGAGTTCATTTGAAGCAACATTTTCCTTTGCAAAAATGGCGTCCGCGGCTTTGTTAAGGAGTTATTAACGAAAACACACACACCAATCAGAGCGCGACCTAGACGCGTGTTGGCAGAGTCGGCCCGGCGCGCCAACTGTCAATTGGCCAACACGCGTCTAGGTCGCGCTCTGATTGGTCTGTGTTTTTCGTTAATAACTCCTTAACTATGCCGCGGACACCATTTTTTCTAAAGGAAAATGTTGCTTCAAATGATCTCAAATATTTCCAATATCTAGATGTTGAAGGAATTTTGATACACCCTCTATATATTCAAGATTAAGTTTTGTATTTTGTGCATTAAAAAAATGACATGTAATGCACGCGTGTGTGTAATATATTAAAATGTGCAGAAACGTGTGAAATTAGTTGATATCGCTAATATATTTAATAAATTCTGATGTACGTAAAATAATTTTATAGACTTTGTTCCGAGTTTTCGAGTTCTTACCACTTTATGACGATATCCATCGTGGCCTTCTTTGTCTTCCACTTGACACGCTACCTCGTCTCTTGGTTTTGGGTTCAGCCATGGTTTCTCGGTCTTCTTAGAAACGAAAGAGGTTTTTAATGGACGCGACGTTTTCAAACGTGGACTACAATCGAATCACTTACATTTTTATGAAACACTCTTGAAACGACGCTCATTGGGCTTCCAGTATTTTTTATCTGTTGGAAAACGTTTCTATTATTAATACTACTAGCAAATGTTACATTACTGTTGTAGCAATTTTTTATACCATCCTTATCGAAGAGTGGAACATTTTTATCATCTTCACGCAATGGTGGACAATATATCATTTAATACTTGTTAGAACGACATATGCATTTGTCATTTTATTAACACTTTTCCGAAGTGCCATTAATTCTACTATTATACATATTTGTCTAATGTATAACAATTATATTCACAATTTTGATTGAACATACAATAATAAATATTCTTTTAACAACCATGAGAAAACAATAACAAAAATACGACTCGGTGTAATTTACACCGTTACTCAAAATATTGGAGTGAATGAATTTAAAATTGCATTTTTATTAACAGCTCAAATTATTGCTTTATTTTTTAACGAATGCATAAATCGTATTTGCATTTTATCATTTATCTATTTCAGTTATATTTACTTATTTTAGCATTTCGAGTAAATATAAATGTAAGCGAGTCAATGTTACCTAATGTTCGAATCCATATTTAGGAAATTATTTAACACGAGCGTTCACCACGGGAAATAAAGACTAATCTGTGAAAAAAAGTGTTGAAATATCGTCGGAGAACGTACCTCGGTATTTTTTAAAACGCAGCACGTGAGAGGGACCTGCCTCCTGTTCCCCGAAATTTGCGCATTTCGCCACCAAGCCGTGCCATTGTAGTCTCCATACCCATGTATTCCACAGCAATTAAACTGCAATAGAATCATCTATATGCACTTCAGGCCATCGTGATACGCATGGATGGACAGTTCTCAAAGTGCGCTATTAAGCGTTATTCGTGTGCGAAATAAAATTTCGAAGAATTGCTATCGATCTTTCTCGACTGACCGCTTTACGAACAGATTACGAGAGACCTGTTTCCAGAACTAATAACGAATTTCATGTTTATGTATGATAGAAGGTAACGAGGTGCAGTGCGGTAGTAAACTTACATTGTCAGTAGGCAGAGGTCCTTGGCCCCGAGAATACCTTAACACAATACGGTCACGAGGTAATCACGCGGAAGCTTATGCGGGTTGTCGGTCAAATGCAGCGTATCTCAAACTTTTTAAATTAATCATTTTAATACGACTTGTAATTTTCATATCCTGACGTAATAACAGTATACTAAATCTCGATAAGTAATATCTACGCTAACATACAACGTTGCTCACCTAAAGGTAGCCACCTAAATATATATCTCCATCCCAACAGAATTTTAATAATTCAGACAAATATTCTCTCGCAAAGAATACTAAACATTTTTTTAACAAAGCATCCCCGCGTATAACTTTCATCGTTTCAGGGTTTTAACCTTCTGCACAATTCTAAAACATTTTTTGTAAACAAGAAAAAGAAGAATTCATGAATCAGCTATTTGTTAAAGTTTTTTAGCAACTCATTAAATACAAACTTTTTTACTAACGTACAAATCGCTTCGAATTATGGTATAATAACTTTTTCACTCTTCGAATCAATAATTGAAGTCACAAACACGATAATCAAATATAATTGCAATACATAATACTAGCTTGTCAGAATTTTATCTAATATACAGGGTGCGGCACCTAAAACAGGTCACCTGAATAAATCGTTTGCTTTTGAAGATAGAAAAAAAAGGATCAGACCAAACTTAATGGATATCGAGGGGCTCGTAATCTGATGTCATTAATTTTTTTATAGGTGGAGACGTCAAGGAGATATGAAGGTCAACTCTGTTTTTTTAAATGGAACGGTATGGTTTTTTATTTACATTCTGATAGTGTATTTCAAGACGAAAACAATGACCTATTATGAAGGTCATTTAAGGTCACGCAAGGTCAACTGCAATAGAAAATAAAATGTCTCTAAATTTGTCTAAATGACAAATTTCAGTTGTATCTATTACAGAGCAAGCTCTTTTTATACGTTCTTGCATATCAACTGTGGTTGTTGGTTTTTTCATAATTCTATGACATTCACCATAAATGATAACCATTTCCACTTTCTCTGCTATTGTGTAACGCATTCTTGAAAATTGAACACTCAGATTGAATATTTCGAAGCCGTACTCTAGTCGGTAGTCAAACTACTAATAACATTTCTGGATACAGGTAAGCATACAATGTGATGGTATGTTTATTTATGTTCTGCGACCCTTACCAATACTTAGAAGAGCAGTATGCCAACAACCAGAGAAGACACAAAAGTATTTGAAGAGTGCTTTGAGACATTTTATTTTCTATTGCAGTTGACCTTGCGTGATCTTGAATGACCTTCATAATAGGTCATTGTATTCGTCTTGAAATACACTATCAGAATGTAAATAAAAAACCATGAAAAACTCCATTTAAAAAAACAGAGTTGACCTTCATATCTCTTTGACGTCTCCACCTATAAAAAAATTAATGACATCAGATTACGAGCCCCTCGATATCAAGTAAGTTTGGTCTGATCCTTTTTTTCTATCTTCAAAAGCAAGCGATTTATTCAGGTGACCTGTTTTAGGTGCCGCACCCTGTATAACAAAAACTAGTTTTAAGCAGTCTAAACGTTCACGACTCTAATGAAATAGGATATGGAACTAATATGTACTAACAATTAAAGGAAAGTTTTTCTTCTGTGAGAATCAATCTCAGAACTGAACTGGAAGCTTTGTACGAGCCGAATTCCCTGATTGACGTATGCTATGTGTGGCAGTTTCGAGGTGTATAGCAACAAGAGCCTCTAGCATCCTGCAAAACTACGTTAAGATTGGAGGGGAAGTTTATCGATTCGAGTGAAGCTCTCTGTTCATGTGATCGTGGGTAACGGGGTAACACTACCTCACAGCATCGTTACCTTTCAGTATACGAACTATGGAACTGTACGAAGCACATGCACAACATAATTCAATTATGATAAACATGCACTAAGAATAGATAATCGAACCCTATTATTAGGCCATATAATACCTTATATTGCACAAAGTCGAGGCTGTTGCTGAAAGGTATATCGGTGGTCTGTTCATGGCCATAGTCGTTGGCCAATTTGCTAATTAGTCTTCCTTCTAACCCAGAAAGGATTCGGAAGGTCATCACTCCGCCTACCGCAGCGAACACCAGCTCTGTGACAATTAGTGCTACGAGCATGCTCATGTACTGAACAAAAGAGAACACATTAACGATCTTGTGACACGCGCGCATAGTTGGGAAAAATCTAACCAAGTCGTAAAATGATGCTCTCGAAAGTTGACAGTTAATAATGAAATTCAATAAGCCAGCTTGGGGCGTCGGGTTCGGGCCTACTGTTCCGAAAGTTGTTGATGGAATGCACGTAGAAAATCATGTTAGACCGCCAGCATACAAGTATCCAAGTTAGCGACACTGTCGTTACAAACCGTCAAGCTTGCTTTACAGAGCAGTCATCTATTTTCTATAACATCGTGATCGACGGCGTTACTTGGGCACTCTGATAGTGTGTGCTACCTGCTAGTTAACTTACGAGGGAACATAGCTAAGTTACACAACACGATTTTCATGAAAGCTATGCACATACATACATACGCGAGAGGTACACTCTCGTTCGTAAGTATCTGAGCATACAAAGTGCGGTCTTGTGCAACAATCGCGAGACTATTTCTCATCAAATGTAATATTTTCGTAGTGCATAATGGTACATGCACGGTACAGAATTCCTCTTATAGAATGAAAGAAAACTAATTATTTTTATACGTAATACCAGATTCGCGAAAATTGTTTGTTTTCATTAATTTCCTTTACTAATGTATTTATAACGTTTTTCTGATTAAAAAGAGTCCAAACACGATATAATTCCAATTATTTTTCTGCCCACAATTAACGATTCAGTATATTCGGGTTCTGTGGAAATCATCGACACACATTTCCCCGACACGGTTTTTACCGACAACAACTTTAACCGACAATTAATTTGACCGACAACGATTTTAGATTCATTGTCGGCCAAATTTGGTGTCGGTGAAATCCGTGTCGGAGAAATTGTCGGAGATTTCCATGGGACCTGTATATTCAGTGTCTAATGCCTAAAACGATTAATGTACAACACGATTTGTTGTACAAATGGATAAAGATTTCATCTAACTTCTACTGATCAGTTCGGATAATAGAGGTTCTACTATATCTTGATTTAAACAAATGAATGTAATTCAAATTGTGTCGTGTTTGAAAAGATGTCAGAAATATATTGGTGTGGAAACGTTTCATAAGAAAATAATTAAAGAAAAAAAATTTTGTTCAAGTTCTTGTTTATTCACAATACTTTTCTATGTTCGATTCGACAGTGATAGTTCGAGGAATAAAGTTTGTACACGACACTCGGAGAATTAAATAACGATTCGCGAATATTAATTTCAAGAGACCTGTGGCTAAGTGTCCATTCACTGGACAGGTCTCCCTATATCGAGGTATTACTGAGTTTCTAAAAACGAGAGGTACCGAATAGCTTTTCCGAAGCTGAAAGACAAACTTACTGGTAGACACAGGCCAGTTTTATTAAAGTGCCCGAGGTATCGCACACAGGAACGAGAATTTTATAAAGCAAATATAGCTCGCTCTCAATATTTCGTTCCGCATCGGTCTGATTAGAGCATACCACCCGTTAATGAAATTTCCTAAGCCGAACGCCTATCCAGACTACACACACGAAACCGTGGATCGTGCTTGTAGACAGAACGTATTGTAGACGACGGTCCGTTTTATGAACACTAGCTTTTATAGCAAAACTAATGCAAGGCCAATTTCAACCGGAACACTTGCAGCGACCTCGAGCGATCTTCGTGGCCTTTATGCTCCAGCAAATTTTACGACTTGGTTGCACCTTTTCCCGTGACTATGACACGCTTGTTAAGGGGACAGTCTCTTCATATCTTTTCTTTCTGGAATTAATTTAGCTACTGTTCCCTATCAAAATAAATAATTTATCATAAAAATTGGCAAAGTATTGTAGTATAGCCCAAATTTGCTTCTCGGTAATTTTTTAATAAAAAAACTGTGACAAAATCAAGGTAAAAATATAATTTTTATACGGACAAGAGCTAGTAAGATGTGGAACAACTATTCAAAATTTAATATTTTCCGATATTTTATCTAGGTTAAAAAAAATACGTTTTGAGAAAAACGTTTAAAGTTTTCTACACACTGGGATCGCCATAGCTTGGTTATTTCAATGAATATATGCATATAATTTTGGGGTTCTATACATTTAAAAAATCGATCGGTAAACCCATCAACACGAGACTGCCCCTTAAATGTATTAAGCTATGTCCACACTGAAGCAACAACGAGCAACTTTTTCCGTCGTTTTTTCTTCTTCTTTTATTCGGTGAAAGCGGCGATTTTTTGAAGATACATGCAACATCAACGTTCCTCGTTCTTACTTCGGTGTGAACGCAGCTTTAGAGACTCACGGTGGCGAGGATGCATTGATTCTCGCGCGACGCGGCCCAGCATCCAAAGATCCCGACTGTGAACACCGTGAAACCGAGGCACAGCAAGGTGTGAGCTATTAAGTTAATTGTATCGTGTGGCCTGTCGTTAGGTACGAAAAGGTTTAAGAGATGACTCTTGCTCGGCTCCAGCCGCAACCACGCTCCTATTACCAGTACCGTACATCCCGCCAACTATCCAACAGGATTTCATTAACGTGACTTTAATTGCAACCCATTTTTCGAAAGAAGAGGCTTGGCTTGCACTGCCCGTCACAATAGTTATCCACCCCATCGTAATCACTTGAAGATGACGTTTTAGTGCTCGAAACAGGGTGGACTATTATTGTGATCATCGTCGAAACACTTTAGGTTTCTTCTTTTGAAAAAGAGACCATAGGAATTTGGCTACATCGTAGGACAAAATGATATTTCAACTTGGACAGTAATTTTTCCAAATGCTATTATACTGGCTTCAGAAAATAGGTATTGACACGCTATATCATTTTTAAACAATTGTTGATATTTAAATTACTATAAAATGAAAAACCTGCATTCATTTGTCTGCTTGCTTCTAAGATATTTTGCATGTAATCTTGTACAATGAATCCAAAAGTTCGAATTTATGATTTCGGCGCAGGTTCGATCAATTTTACACAATGCAGCAAATGTGCAATTATTTATAAATGTATCTTGACGTTTCGATCCCTATGTGGATCATTTTCATAAAGAACATATATTGCGTCTAAAAAATAATGTAAAAGAATTATAATATGACAAATAAATTTGAAACACAGACAGGTCAATCAAGAGAATCAACAAAATTAATTGATCGAACCTTGCGCCGAAATCATAAATTCGTATTCACTTTCCGATCGAGAAACAAACTTCACCTTGATCCAAAAGTTATTTGAAATTATTTTAAACAGTGATTATGTGATTACGACAAATAGTACGATGATAAGACTTGGCTCGTTTGAAAGCTAGTACTTTTGTAACTTCATGGTAGTGCATGATAGATCATGGATCCTTTATACGACTAAACTTTCTTACTTCTTTTTGGTAAAACAACTAGAAGTAATTCTACATTAAGTTTTGTTTAATTGCAAAAGCTTCAATCTTCAAATTCATGATAGTCACTAAAAACAATTTGTAATATTTCTAGAAGTAAACGAACGATTGATAATTTCTCGAAAATCGAAAACTCAGTGTTGGAACATTTTTAGAGCAACTGTACATACATTAATCTTACATACATGTACATAGAGGCTACCCAGTAAGCCCAGGTTTTCGATTGTAAACCGAAATCTGACCTCGCTGAAATTTACGTGCCAAGTACTGAACATGAACAGTGTTAAATCCACAAAAAGGGAGTTTCGATGTTGGTAAAGTATGCCTGGTAAATAGATATTGGATGTTCAATATTGTTAGTCTTACGTTACTCCCACTCGCGAACCTTTCCACTGTACGCAGAGCTCTTACTAATTTAATTAATTGGAGCTTCGTCTCTCTTTAGAGCAACCGCCTAAATGACATAATTTTGAACTAGATATCGGTATCACAAAAAATTGGAAACTAGAGGTTGCTATTTCTCTACATTTATTGATAAATTTTTAATAATTGTCCTAATTCTATAAGGAATTCATGAAATTCGCGAACGAAAGTTCGGAGTAATCTTCTTAGTCAATAACCTCGAGTTGCTTAGTTTCACAGAATATGTGTAGAACTTTGTAGAATTATCCGGGTGGAAATTTTGCTGTACATATAGATTTTGTAGACTAACTTATGCAAGCCGAAGTTTAAACTCGTTCTTATCATACTTTTAATTTGAACATCGTGTTACTCTGTAAGATGAAATAGTATAAGAAAATTGAACGCGAATAGCAGCTGCAATCACGACGTCCAATTAACCATTCTTGCGTGTACCAATTCAGAACCGTCCAATGAATATTAATTCCTTAATCACTTGCGAATCTGGAGCAATCCCGAACAACCCAAACATCCAGGTCACAAAAAATTGCCCAGCAGTTGTCGATTTTAGTATAGGTATGATATTTAACAATTTTTTCTTTCGAACAAATATAAAATACTTTCCCATAAAGTACTGCTCGTTGAAAAGTATTAATAAGAAGTGCAATATCATTTCGTCCTTTGACGCATAAGGTGTTAATTTTTCTCTTATAATTAGAAAATTATAGCATATGTTAGACTTAACTTAGTTAATTCATTAATGCAAGCAAAAATCAACCACTTAAAAGTAAAAAGCGTTCATTAATGTGAAAATAAGCTTGTAAATACGAATGAAATTGTTTAATCGCAAAGTAAGCGTATTAATAGAATTTCCATTAAAGTTATCTTTGTTATCGTAACTGATACGAGTTACATTAAAATATACTTTGGTAAAGGTATAGAATCATGATAGATGCGTATTATAAATACTTTAATGGAAGTAAAGTAGATGTACAGGGTGTCTGTTACTGTTGTTTGTATGTTAAAAGTGAGTATGAATGTGCAACCTGCTAAATTTCAAAGAAATAGAGGAACTTACAAATTTTTTTCGTATACGATTATTTGGTAATCAATCAAGATAATTACAGGGGGTGTTAAGCAACATTTTTACTGTATTTTAATATTTTTTATTACTCAAAATTACAAAATTACACGTTTTTAAACTTCATCAGTATAAATGTTCCCTATCAGAAATAAGAAGACATTTACTCGTTTCCCGTTTTAGAATGTGAGACCGGAAGCACGACTCATGTCATAGCACACATAAGTATTGGTTAAGTTCCGTTGCAATGAAACCGAAATTTCTTAAATAAACATATACGAGAAACACCCCAAGCTGTCGGCGAAAACTAAGAGATACTTTTTCCTTGGGGTATCATCGGTAACTTGTAAGGCACCCTCATGGGCCATATTACTGTTGCCTTCAATAAAGTTAGGGTACACTCTTCTGAAATGATATCCGTCCCACATACAACGTACGGCAAAGCCACCAGAAATACTTTTCGAGAAAATGAGGATCTATGTATATGTACATTGGCCCAGGATTTCAGGAAACTATATTCCATGAACTTTTCCGCATTCATTGCACCGTGTTTCTTCAGTTAGCTTTGAAGCCGGAAGTTTTCAGGCATTGAGAATCTCCAGTTACAACCACATAATTAAAGTCCTCGCTGAATTGAAACCTACGTCGTCATTTGGGACGAAATAGCTTTTTGAAGATCTGCTTTAATGAACAGTCAAACTTTTGTTATCCGAGTATCTCGATACTTGAATATTCTGTTAGCTTTAGTGATTTTAGATTCATAGTTTTGTTCCGGTCATAATTATAATAATACATAATGTATGATCCTATTATTGTTCGGTAATTTCTATGCTAATCTGCTTTCTGTTCTGAAAGTTTTCCTCCAGTATCAGTGACAAAGTTTTCCGACTCGCAAGGGTATGTGTGGTTTCAACTGCCACCAACCAAACAAAATGGTTTCTCTTAATCTCAATGGCTCTCCAGCACGACATTTACATTTCGTTCCTTCTTCCCTTTGTAAATGTTTTTAGATATTCTCTTTGCGAATATTTTATGACACTAATGAGTGAAAAATGGATGAGGTGTTGTAAAGATGTGTAAAGAGGAAATCAAATTTTTCTGAGAATATACACTTGTGTATAGAACGGTTAATATAAATCGAGCACAGTAATTGTTGACACGGAAGCATGTAGTATTGGCCACAGAATGTAAATATGAGATAATTAACCATTTGCGCTAGCAATTAATTGATGGTCGCGCGTGGCATATTCAGAGTCACTAACGGAAAAGTTTAACGTGCTGTGCACGTTCACATGGCGTTTGATACAATCGCGGCAGAATATACAATCAATATGAGAAGAACTGCTGTGTAGACGACGAGTTACTAATTGTCAATATTACAATTGAAATGGGAAGAGAAATATACATTCTCAATTTAGAATACAAAATTGGACCATTTTATCTGTTTAACAATGCTTAATAATCAGTGTATAATCATCTTGATCGGTTAATTATAATTCAACTATGTATCAACACTGTATTTTAACACTTTCATTATGGAACATTGTTTGTGTATATACTTCTACTATTAAGAAACGTACCTCATTAATTTTTATTTCTTATATCATTATTGCTGTTGTTCTCGTGGTAATATTTATTTGGTTTTGTTATGAGTATATTAAATCACTTCAAATAAATGAGTTTTGAAGATGATTATACATTTTTAAATTGAAAGATTTTTAACATTTTATCATGTCTAAAAATGTAAATTTTTAAGGATTTTTAAAATGATGTCCAAAAAGTTGCTTATTTATAATTATGGTAACGTGGCAAACTAGATTTTACCTGATAATAGATTCATTTATGGTAACACAATAAATTCTTACTTTGAACATTAACACTTTTCGTCCTGTATGCGACAAGAGCCACTAAACGTTGGGAAGCCTTTAAAAAAATTTCGAAGAAATCGTCAGCTTTATTCGGAATCATTTCAATACTCTTTTACGTATCGACGAAACTCTGTAACTTTTGCCGGCACATTACCTCGAGGATGGAAATTTGCAAATATAGAAAGTTACAAAAGTCTTGATTGCCTTGAGGACATTCAAAACTTTTGATTATGCTCAGTTTGCTTCCTTTTTGAAAGAGGTTCCGAACTTTTTAAAGTTCAGGAGTTTGATGGAAAGTGGCATGATTTGCCGTCGTCTAACGCTAATTCACGGTTCACAGTTTGCAACCAGGATGTACAGCGGTTGGCCATTTCACTTGGGAATTGTTTTCGTTAGGTATTATGGTCAGTGTTTCACGTGTCACATACCCAAAAGCATAGTGATGATGCAGAAGTGGTTTCGAATTTTGGTTCTTCATTTCCGGATCAATTGCCTGATTGTGTTTGTACGGTGAACACGTGTGTGAATGTGTCACATTTAACACCTGTGGGCGTGTTATGTATTCTCATTCTACAGGATGTCCCAAAAATTTTGTACTTCCTTGGAGTGAGTGATTCCGAAAAGGTCATTTGAAGTAACTTCTTCTCCGCACCTTTTTTAAGGCGGTAGACTCGTTTCTCGGATTGCAAGGGTACGTGATTCGCGTTCTCATTTCTCAATAATACAAAAATGAGGGTTTTCAAAAGTCCTATTTTCATTAATAACTCCTTGACGAAGCCGCGAAGAACAATTTTGTGAAGAAAAAAGTTACTTCAAATAGACTCGGGAATCGAAGCACTTTTCGGACACCTTGTATATTTAATAGATACACTTATAATAGTATTCTAAATTTGGTTTCGTGATTTATAGATTAAAAACATAAAGCTAAGTTCTATTTGATTAGATTTGTTAGTATTTTAACAGGCGCAGTTAGATGCTACTTATTTATAAACTAGTATGAATACTAACGCGTAAATCGTTACTTTTTCTCAATTTTGATGTCTCTCAAAATGTAAACAAAGTGAAAACACGTCATTTTTACACACATGAAAATACAAAATAAATGGTTGTTTTTATTGAAAAAGTAAAGAGTTACGGTCTAAAAATATTAAATTATCGTGGCACATGCTTATGTTTATGTACGGCCAGATGAATTTGCTTTATGCTAGAAAATGTTGCTATGATGGATTTTTTGGTTGCATGCTTCTGATAATGTTCTGCATTTTCTGAAAATACTATACATATATGTAGTTGGAAACTATAGGTAGAAAACAGCAATACAATATAACTTATAATTACAGCAATATAATATAACTTGTAATGAGAAACGAAGAGACCATAACAAAAGGAAATAATCCTGAATTTTGCAAATTAAGATCTTCACACATATCGTACAATGACTGACGTCTTTACCCAACATTTACCTATACATTTAAATGAAACGTTAGTTTTACAAGATAAATCATTCGTTCATCATGTAAATTTTCAATGTCTAACTTTTTAGACAATTTATATATATATATTCATCTAACTAATACATGTAAAAATTAGTGTATTGATACGAAATACTTTACCAAAGCAATTTTATCTATGCTGGTCCTCCTGAGCTTTAATGTTCTTCTTTGGGACAATCATTATTTCTAGATTTATATTTTTTATTACTATCACGTTCTATTCGATTTTTCAGAATATATGCAAAATCATTTATAATCTCACGTTACTTACAAAATTTGAATTTTAAATTGACCTGGTTCAGTCAATAGGAATAAATAAAAAAGAGATTTATGATTTAGCGCAATTAATAACGTCGGCTTACAATAGCATGAATTTTGGCAGTAGAAAAAAAACAGGTACAGAATTAATTCAGAACATGACGTGGCGGTCTTAAATTTCGATGGTAACGCGCGGTTTTAAAGTTTCAAAGCTATACGTTTATATTTTTTACGAGCGCTGCGCTGTTTCAGTATTCTCTGAGAAATCGATTTCAACGAAATATTAATCTCTGGCGAAATATTTAAATGTAGGTCGAACTTTATCTCTTACCTATATGTCTATTTCTAATATTTTCCTCTCACGTTGTTTAACTAATTTTATAATTTCTAAACGTACTTTGAGATATCAGTCATTTTATAATAGGTGCAGAATAGGTACTACAAAGTGGTGACTTACAAATTAGAAAAACGAATTCTAAAAAGAACGTAACCTTTTTAATATTGTCTTATTACCTTCTATAGATTCTATTAATCAGTCAAGTTTGTATCTAGATAACCAAAACGTCTTCTACTGCGAAATACAGTTTCCATGGTCGGTTTATTTGTCAGATTGGAAAAACAATAAACAAAATGTCATCGTTGCGTTTTCGTTTAGTACGATAAGTATCAAAAAGGTTTCTGGTATTTCCGTTTTTATAGCAGACACTTAAACTCAAATTTAGAACAAAGCTACGCTAGAAAATGAATGAATTGGATTTCTTCAATTGAATATTTAATACTTTACCCATATTAACAAGTTGAATGTGAACAGAACGACTTTCAAATATTTCATGCCGACTTTTTACAAGACATCAAGTAGCCATCAATCTGCAAACATAACGTTACTTATGTGAGTTATTTCGACTTTCGGGAGAATCTAATTCATTTGTCGCGTTATACACTGATGCGTAGAAACGATTTCATTCAGAAACACGGAATTTAATTTGTTTCTTTGACATGAATAACGAAATGCTGCGAGCGAACGCAGGGCGACTGGTTCTCTTTTAGTGGCGAATGCAACAATGGGTACTTATGATGTAGCTGTACAATTCGTTAATGCGTGCCTCGATTTTTAAGTCGATTTCTTTCGGTGTTATTTACCGATACGTTTTATTTCCATCTATCAAATCGCGGTTAAATAAATATATCTCGAGTCGAGAGAACCAACAGAAAATATCAATCTGCATGGAGCGTTAAAAATATTCACTCGCATACGTAATAAAGTTAATTTCTACAATTTCCATGTAGTGTAAAAATTTATTTTTGCCTTTCCAAACTCGTGTACTGCATCAAAAATTCTAATCGATATTTCCTATTGAGCTTCACATCAAATCATTGCGTATGTTGTACAAATTGTCTATACAAAATATTTGCTCACTGAAAACATGAAAAATATATAATTATTAACGTTCTACTGTCTAAACAACGTTTCGGGAAACTACTGTATATTATGGTAAATATATTACAAAATATCGGCTTAAAAATATGTTGAGGAAACGAAAAACTAAATACAGAAATTTCTAGCTAAATTACTCATTAATAAACTCACATCAAACGACAGGCAGACATCTAACAAATTACCGAATATATCCAATATGTTAATATCAATATGAAATATATAAATATCTAAGAATTACATATAATTATATTCCCCTGTATATTATTCTAATTTCTCTCATTACTATGCTAATAGAAATGTATAAACAATTACTCAGACGCTCAAGAATATCATTTATAATACTTCTAATTCGTGAAGAGCAATAGAATTTAAATCAACGCAATCTAACGTTCCATTACGTCCCTGAGGTAAATTACATTCAATTTCAATTTCGCCCCATCTCATTTCAATTTCGTTCCCCTTCGTCATTTCATATTTAAGGAAAACTAAAACTTGAGAATTCTTACAATTTCGGGAAATAAATTTTCCGATTGAATCGTGGAAATCTACCAATGCAGCGATGGATTCAAACAGCTCCATTATCGAAACACTGCTTATCCGTGTGCCCTTAATCCTGCTCACGATTAATTCAACAACGTGCGTTTGATTTCATTATATAAAATCTATTGATCGGAGGACGCTTGAGATTCCATGAAAAGTAGGACGGAGGCGTTTCGTCGAAATTAGGTATCTAAGGGTAGTGTGTCAACAGGTGACTACGAAATTTTGGGAACACAGAAAAACGATCAAACACACTGGTGAAATTGTTGTTCAATGTAAATATATACACACTACCCTATCCCTAGCAAGATGTATATAGTCAACACTAGTTGTACAATTTACATATCTGTGTAAAAACTGTATCGACAGTAAAAGCCCCTTGTTACCTACGTGTTCATATAAGAATGACCGCAATGTAGAAATTGATAAAACCAGAAAGCAACTCCAACGAGCCGACAATGACTCGTTTTCATCGATCGTACCTAGATAACGCGAAAATTTCCGGCAATTTCGTGGGATTCCTTTTAGCCTGCAGACCATTAATGAAAACAATTAATTGCGCCGTGGGGAGTTTCAATCCCACGGGGAGCAAAGAACGGATTGGTATGTACGAGTTTGATAGTTATAAACAAACTGGATGAAGAAAGTGGCTTTTGAATCCCCGACTGGCTCAAGGGATGCAATTATAACTCGATGGCGAACAATGCACGGTCACAAAAGAGGCTCGGATATTCCTCGGCAGAAGACAAGACCCACCAACGCTATTGCTAAAGGACCAATGCACGACTGGTTAGACGAGATCATTTAACATATCAACAGCATTGAGCCTGGTCATCAATAATTCAAATCGAAGTCCGCAACAGGATTCCCGGGGTAACGCGTTCGAAACGAGTCCGACGAAAGAAGTCCTCAGGCTCGTCGGATTAATTAAACCCCTAGTAATTGGGTGCAAACTCGGTTCGCTTGGTGAGCGTTCGTAACACCCTAGCAGAACGAAATCCGTTGAACCTAAAACGCGAAAATCCATACCAAAGCGACGCGTAATATTCGTACCTTGAACCCGACACGCAGAAATTTGTCGAATCGAGCTGTACCGTGATTTCAGTTTCTCGCAAATTCATTTGTTCGACTGTTTACGTTTACACTACTTGCCATATTACCAGTAACGATCACGTCAATATACCGTGGCAGCGTCCTCGTCACAGATCCGTGTGGCACTCCGGATCAAGAAAGAAAACGGTAGAATCTGAGAAACTGGAGTGTAGCGGGAACAGAAAATTCACAATCTCCGGTATCCGTGTGCCCAGTTGATCGATAGCATTAAGATGGATTCACAGGTGGTCCTAGGTTCTTATCCAAGCTCTCCGCGAGTCTGCCAGTTTTAGCTAAATTCGGATGCACAAAAATCGCAGACGATCACCCGGATCGAAACCGACTCCGTTGGTTTGTTGTGTGGTAGACCTACGCAAATGATGCTCGCTACAGATGAGTATCGACGTAACGATCGCACGTGCTTTTACACGAACGAGCCCGTGGGTATCCGCGACACTTCACCGATTGATCTCGCCAGGAAGACGATCCGAGCCGCGTGCGATCACTACGACACTGCCGAGGGTGAATGCTGCTGGCTCTGATGGCATTTGCCTCGGGAGCGGCACGACTCCCTCTCGCGCTCTCTTCGTCCCCCTTTCAGCTCATCTATCGCCCTTAGGAGGCTGGGGGCTGGTCCAGATGCGGCTGCGTCATACCGTGACGGCGCCGACGCTCTCGTGCCCTCGCTTTCGATCCCCGCTCATTACCGAGACGTCGCCACTCGATCGGCTTTTGTCCTGTCGATGACGAACCTTCACTGTCGAACCAGTGACCAGTTGTTGGAGCCAAGTGCTAATTAGATCGATGGCGAGACTCGGCTAAACGGTGCTCACCCTGTAAGTTCAGGCTGCGATCCTTTACTTCCACGGTGTAACGCACACCGCTGGGCACACGCTCCGGTTCGCTTTGGGTTGGCAGGGTTAGTGACAAGGCTTCTTTTGATATCGACAGCTATATTAGGTGTTAGGTGTCTTAGGGGCCCAGTGTTGGGCAAATTTTATTTTAAATAATAAATAATTAAATAATAAATAAACGTGTGATTTTATTTGCAAATAATAACTGAACTTGTTATTTAAAATTAAAGTTATTTAAATAATTCCATAAATAATCAATTTATTATTTCTTATTTGCAAATAAAATTTTATTTATTATTTGGATTATTTGGAGCGCGGTAGTTGTAAATAATCGGCCGATGCGGAGCTGATCCGAGCTCGTTTTTTCTCTGCTATACCAACCTTTTCAGGTATACCGCCAGTGTTCGGCTCGTCCGGAGGGCGGATTAATGAATGAAAATACAATTTAATTTATTATTTGTTAATACAAATAATAATTGAAAATTGTATTTGTAAATAACAATTAACTTTATTATTTTAAATAAATTCATTTAGACTTGCTCAAATAATAAATAATTATTTCTGCGTTTTATTTGAATATCCAAATAACAAATAACTTGTTATTTACATAATTATTTAAATAATTATTTATTTCAATAAATTTATTTATTTGCCCAACACTGTAGTGGCCTAACGAATGGCATGCGACTATGCTTGCGATAGGGTCGTTTCTATAAAATAGGAGGATTTTATTAAACAATTTTCGACAGCTTATACTTGATCAAGATGATACAGACTTATATCTGATCACTAGACTTCGGATGTTTATGCAATTTTCAATTTTTGTAGGCGAATTTTAAGAAAGTGGAGTCATGTAAAATGTTATTTTCAGTGATGGTAGTCTTTCTAGATCTGAAATAAATAAAAGTCGTACTAAATTCTGTGGAATTTTGTTTTCTAGTATATTTTCGTATATTTTGGTACATTCTGGTATTTTCTGGTATATTCTGGAATATTTAGGTGTATTCTCATATTTTCAGGTATATTCTGGTATATTCAGGTGTATTTTGCAATATTATGGCGTATTCTGGTATTTTAAGGTATATTCTTTTTAAATTTTTTATGCCATAATATGCCATTCAGTGTAACTTGCATTAATTCCACGTTTTATTTCCAAGGAAATATTTTTTAACCAAACCTATACCGAGCACTAAAAATGATTGAACTGTTTTTGCTTACAAAAAAGACAAAACTCTGTTTATATAAATTTTGTGAATTGTTCTTGGATAAAGAAATTTATCAGTTTCCGTGTAAGCAATTTCATAACTTCAATAATTGTTAAATGAGAAATATAAAACGAAGAAGAAGGTTTAAGATTGGATTTTTATGGTACAGAACACATCTGTCTCTATTGAAAAATGTTTGAATCGCAGAAAATAATATTCGATATTCTTTATATTACACTAGGATTAGAATATTGTAACTTTGTTCGAACGGAATATTAAAATTTATTCGGTATTATATTGAGGCAACACCATTTATTATTATTATTATTATTATTATTTATATTATTATTTCGGCTTGCAGAAAAATATGTAATAACAATAACGCGTTTGTATTACTAAAGATACAATGCATTGATTTGAAAAAACTTGAACGAAACTTCAGTGATTCGTATAAATACGAAAATTTATGCCAAAGCTGGCATAAAATTGTTTACATTAGTAGGAACCTTGTTGCCGAGCAAGTCTGGCGGAACGAACTAATTAATACTCAGTTTAGACTGGAATGATTTTATTTCTCTTACGTACTACTTAGTTGCACGCATTTATGTACGCAGTGAATGTTAAAACCACGGGCCGTTTGTTTGCGAAAGATTGCTCCGCCTGATTTTTGTTTGCAAATCAATTGTTCTGGTCGGATATCTTGTGTGAATAAAATCGTGTCACGCGAAGGTTAAACAGCGTTTGCTCGCTTAAAATGACGTCACACATTTTCAAACACGTATGTTTGAAGAACGCACATGCGTTCTATGTATGCACATATTAAAACAGGGACAATTGCAGGTTTCCTATACGTAACCCACAAACTCGACACGTTTTCTATGCGATTTGTATTATTTTATTTTGATTTCAGATATTACAAATTTCCAATTGATTCAAACATGGTTTCTTTTGTCCTCTCTGAATGTCGAACTCCTTCAGTTGATTCAATATATTTTGCAATATGAGTGACACGCGCGGAAACGATCATTTGTTATCGCAAAATAGCACTGTCAATCACGTGTGACTGACATGATAGAGAACGTGTTTAAAAACAAAGTTTACGTTATGGATTTTCATTTGTAGATGTCGTATGATGGAGTAAAATTTACATTATAATTTATGATATACTTTTTTCAAATACATTTTAATTATATATTTATAGAAAGTATAAAGATTCATGGGAAAACGAAGCAATTGTTTGTATAACATAATTTTCCAAAAACAGTCGACTAAATTTCACGAAATTAGACCGTACGTTTAGCAAAACATTCATCTCGAAAAAGATATATTTTCCTGTTTATCTACCATTTACTTTATTTACTTCATTGTTGTAATTATTGTTCAGGTATCTAACATTGTTAGACCATAACAATAACTCCTTAATACAATTATTTCGATGAAAATTTTTTTGATTCTTTCTGCACAAAAAGATATTACGTCAAAAGCTTTTACTCTGTGTATTCACTCTATTATTACTCCACGGTAACAATGTAGAACGAAATCTATTGTCTGCGTTCAGTTATATCCAGTATTGATTAATTAAATTCCATATTCGTCGGGAACAAACGTTTTCTAAAAGTAGCTTTTTGTAACGTGCATCCTTTTATTATGTAAGTGGTGAATCTTGTTTGTATTCAGACACATTTACATTTAAAATCTTGGTTGTTATAACACGACAAGAAATTGATTTTATATTCTCACTCTCCCACACTTTTGCATGATAATTTCACTTTACGATAATGCATTCATTAATTTATTTGTAAACAGGTAATTAATATCATACACGATGCATCGATTATTTGACATTTTGTATCCTCTAACGTTTTATCTCCTTTGTATTCTCAGGATTCCGTATACTCTGTATTAATAACACATTTAACAATTTGCGGTGCGGAATATTACGAAACAATAATCATATGAAGGATACCAAACGTAATACGTTTAGTCAACATATGTATTTAATAAAACACAATATCGAATTTTAAATGTTGAGATAGAAATAAGTTTGAGACTAAAAAAGGTATTCTGACGTTTAAAACGGTAATACTTTTAATCAATATATTTAATGAAGCACAACATATCTGGTTCTTAATTGAAAAAACGTATTTTAATATTTGGAGAAAATTTCAAGTTCAATTTGAAAGAAATTTCAAGTTTAAATTGAGGAAAATTTCAAGTTTAATTTGAAAGAAATTTCAAGTTTAAATTGGGGGAAAAGTCAAGTTTAACTTCAGGAAAATTTCAAGTTTAAATTGAGGAAAATGACAACTTTAAATTGAGGGAAATTTCAAGTTTCATTTGAAAGAAATTTCAAGTTTAAATAGGGGGAAATGTCAAATTTAAATTCAGGAAAATTTCAAGTTTACATTGAGGGAAATGTCAAGTTTAAATTGAGGGAAATGTCAAATTTAAATTGAGGGAAATGGCAAGTTCAACTTGAAGTAAATTTCAAGTGTAAATTGTGGAAAATGTAAAGTGTAAATTGAGGGAAATTTCAAGCTCAATTTGACGGAAATTTCAAGATTAAAATTTAAGATTTGGAAATGCTGTTCGAATAATGACACGTTATTATGTAAATATAATAGATTTATTAGATATTAACAATTTTTACAGATTTTGTATGACGTTCATCTTAAACAATACAGAACTATGAACAGAAAATGTTAACATTGTAGTCAACGGACTGGCGACGTATGTCGATACGTACATTACATCCTAACCGGAGTACGAGTAATTAAGTACCAGACTTATATAAATACATCTGCCTCGAACACTCATCATACGATCATGCGTACCATCATACGAAAGGTTTAACCGAAACACCCTGGAAGATATACTCCATTTATCGCGCGTACACATATTCCATTGATCGCGTTAAGTACAATGACCTATCTCATTTATGTGCTCGATGTGAAATCAGCTGATCGTTCGATAACATTGACCATTTTTCATTACCTCGTTCCAGCATGTACATTGTATATAGACATTCACAGTTTTTATAATAAAAATAGTAAATGAAGTATCGTGCGAACAAGAATTGTAGATCTAAAACGACCAACCAATTTTGTACCTCCTGTATTTTAAAATGAATGCAGACAACTCTTATTTTACATAAAAAATCTAATTATGACTCTTTTTGAGTAAACACCATTATCATGTACAAAATACGTTTTACTCACAAAATGCATTTTGGAACTTTGTATCATTCAATTAAAAGCACAGTCCGTTAAATCACGTTCTTTTTGTTCGTGTAACCATCTATTATCAGTGCGAATCTTTATTAACACATAAATTTCCGGGAACAAATGTGCAAAAGATACCGTCTAGTTTAATTTAAAATAAAAATTTCATTTCTCAAATTTTTATCAGTATCCTACAAGCCCATAAACATCTGGTTATCAGCTCCAGTCAGTGTGATCGAGCTTAATGATGTAGAACAATGTAGATGATGCCGCGCTCGATCGAAAGAGAGCGGAATGATATGCGAGCATTGTTTGTGGGAAGTTCTGTATCGATATACTTTCATAACAATATATAACAACAATGCGTACCATTGGATATCATTAAAAATAGTAAAATAATATGAGCAACCGCACAGCTATAAATAGATACATATTATTATACAACAATTTTACTTTTACGCAGGCTTCTCGTACATGTACATACATATACAAGTTCGCGGGCCGTTGACATTTACATGATACTCGTACAAACGCACTCCCTCACACGCACACACAGACTATGTATCTCGCGCAGTCGGACACGCGTCCCCTATGAATCTATAATTGTATCAATACTTATAACTACGTTGGACGGTACGTTGACTCATAAGTTCTATGAGATTTCGCGCGTTTCACGAGAAACGGTACGTCCGAAAAAAAGAACAGCGCGAAACACAGTCGAATCACGGCGCAGCATTATTGCAACAGATAACTTATTACACGCTAAAAATTCTCCGTATAAAAATCACGCGAATGATCTTCTAGAACAGATCTAGGCAACTTCTTCCCCGCTGCCGCTTCATGACCCAAACTACCAGCGTCCCCCCACTATCAACTATTTGATATGCTTTGCCTCGAGTGACTGCGAGGAATACTTCACAGTAGTTTGGAGGGGAGGATCCAGGAGTGGGGAGAGCAGTCACCTACACCTCGCGAGCCGCAAGTTGGCCAGACCTGTTCTAGAACGCTCTCTGGCAGTTAGCTAGCAAAGGACATCACTGCGACCTTATTCGTTGTATCGTAAATTCAATGGCAATTTTCGTTGTTCAATGCGGGACGAGAAGAATGATTTTTTCTCTCCCTTTCTCTCTCTCCTTCTGGCGACTCGAGTTTCCATAATGATGAACAAATCTCACTGCGAACGGGGAGCAAGGGATTCAAGAAAATTCGAAAGAAAGAGTTTTTGTTTCCCGTCCCCGGCGAAACAAATAGTCGCGACCCCATTTCGGCGTCGACTTTATATTCGTCGGGATAATTCGATTCAACGTACATCGTGCGGAATGTAGCATGTGCATGTTTGGAGATGCATTGCTATTTGCTCTCAATTTCGCCTAGCGCGTACGGGCGAACAATCCACCACGGAGTTTCGAGAGGGTACAACGCGATTCGCGAATTATTGCAACCTACGATAGCAATAATCTCGGAATATCAGATGCCTCCGTCTGAAGAATCGACTTGGCTCATTTGTACGTTGACTTGCGCCAGCGAGCCAGTCTGCACTTTCTAATTCCTGACTTGAACATTGTAGAACCACTGTTAGACTGCATAATGTGTATTTTCGCACAAGAATTTCAAGCAGTTCTTTAGAATAAACGAATCAAACGAATTCAATGCAAGAAGCTGTAAAGGTGTGATGAACAAGATATTTTGTACTTCTTACGAAAACAATCAAATTAGTGTCGTGTATGTATGTCGTTGTATGAAGGTATAGGTAGACTGCGGATTTTATGAAAGTATTAGAAGAGTTCAAGAACAATTTTATATTGTTTCAGATTCGTAGAAACATTTCTGCATTTCACAATTCACTTAGAAAACAATTAGCTATTTTTGTGAATACTGAACGCTGGATTCGGATTTGAATCTTCAGGTTCAAGAACCTCCCGTGTATAAGGCAGGGCCCGCTAGATAGCCATACTGATGAGTCCTCTAACGGGTCTAGAACGAAACACCTCCTTTCTTTTCCTCGTATTAAAACATTTTATGTAATAGCTAACGTGGTTCTTGAACCTGAAGATTGAAATCCGAATCCAGCGTTTAGTATTCACAAAAATAGCTAATTGTTGTTGTAAATTATCGAACCATTGCGCCGCGAATAAAAATTTGTAATATCCTGAAGATAAATTACGATCGATAACTAATTAATTAATTATTTCACTTAGAAAATTGTAGCACGTGTACAGCGCACAGTACGGTGGTCAAAGAATTTTTAACTTCTCTGTGACAATAGTTTCCGCTATATTTTATCAAACAATGTTAATGAATGATTGAATTATTACAATTATAAAGGTCGTTGTCGAATAAAACGCAGCTGTGCCACGATATTTAATTCAAGACGAGCCACCCACTAACGAGGACACTAAAATTAATGAAAACTGAAATAGATGACGAAAGGACTCTCACGACGAGTCCCGATAATTCCATATTCTAACCGCGAGCGCATTCGAGTTCGAGTCAGAAAACCTCGGGCAGATTTAGTTGAACATTTTCCGAAAGCTAGTTTAAAAGCTAATTTCACGAACGAATCAGAAATCCTGGCTAATCGTAAGTAGCTTATCGCTTTCAGTCAACAGCTGTAGCTTCTCTGCGTGATGCTCGAGCGTAGGAAGAAAATGGTGGCGTCCGTGGTCGCTAATCCAAGATGAAAGAAGCGTTTTCTAATTCGCGGTGTACACCTAAGGATTGAACAGTTTTTTTTTTGGCGTAGCACACGATCAACATTGTTCCTCTTTTTCACTATCGACTGGGTTCACTGTCGACGTTGACGACGACACGACGGACGAGTTACGATATTACCTACCGTTTGAGGTGCTTTCCTATATGGTACAACACAAAGGCCCTGGCCTAAGAGACTCGGCCAGAAGTTTCGAGTTGTGTATCGAGCACGAACTAACCGCGCCGCGTGGTTAGCGATGGTTTACAACTCCGTGGTAGTCTCCACCGGACTTTGCTCGCCCAAGTACGTGAATCCGAGATGAGAGTAATCCTTCCTTTCCCTGAACGTGACGTTGTCGTTCGACGGGCTCGGGCTGAGCAGGTCGACGCCACGGTTGTACAGAGGATTCAAGACGGGCGTCGCGTCATGATTATTCAACGTGTTCGTATTGCTGGCGCTGTGATTCTTTCTGCCCAAGGTGGACCGTCGCAAGGAATGGATGTTACCGTCCCCGTGTGTGCCGACTATGCTCGAAGCGCGTGCCGTGGTCGCCGCCTCCGAACTCACCGGACTTTGCTGACCTTAAATGATAAATAGGTACATCTGTAAAACCCCTGTGTCATTTCTGCCGGTTTCAGGATAACTTTCTCTCGTCGACAGGCGGAAGAGTCTCTCGAAATTTCCCGAATACAAATTGGGGTAATTGATCACCGGTTACACCCGCTTTCGCAGTCAGAACAGTAGAAGTTGATGCTTTATAATTAAATATGTTCACTGTCAACAACTTGCGAAACATGATCTGGCTGAATAAACTGGTGGCTGGAGCAACGTTAAATGTTTATTGTTCCCCCATCAAATCCTGCTCTCCTGTAAAATTTGCACTTTGTATCGTTCAATGTTGTTCCAGCCAACAATTCAATAGTTCAATTTTCGATATACGTTGCCTCTTCATATACGATTCGAATGAAATTCAATGTGATATCTATTATTTAGTATTGAATGAATTACCAATGAATTTCAATGTATACTTTGCTGATTTAAATTGTTGTACTGGGAACAATGAAATCTGGCCATCAAGGGGATTGTGGGTGAAAGATTGATAGAGGTTGGGGTCGCTTTTAGTTTTCGAGATATTTGCAAAAAACTATCGCGAATACTGTATTAAATTTTTCGTATTCCTGAACGCTCCGCTGCAACGCAGACCTGTTTCGGTGCGGCGTTTGTTTACATTTTGACGCTGTAGAGATAAGAGAGAAAACAGGGGGGGGGGGCGGAAAGGGCCAGCCTGACACCACACACACCCACCCAGTGCTTAACACGCACCCACTGTTTCTAAATTATACTCTAGATTCTTACGTATTTTCACGTGCTTATTACGAATATAATATTGAAAATTTGCACAAATGTTAATTTCTTAACGGAAACCTTCTTTTTAGAAACACTGGGTGCGTGTTCAAAATGTCAATATCTATAACATATTTAAATTTCATCAAAATCGGAGAGGGCAGTACTTTTCTATATAATTACCAAATCATCTATCGTATTGACAAATGAAATTTCTTCGATGCGAGTGAAAAATGAAATATAATTGTACGCGTATGTATATTTAAATCAGAGTGAAATTCCGCCGAGTCTGCTGAATCTAAGAGAGGAGAATGTTGAATATGGTTTTTGCACGTACCAGTGCTCTCTCCATGATCTTTGGTAATGTAACTGACGTTGTCTAGGCTGAACGCGTGGTTCTTATTGCTGAAATCAAGCTGGAGGTCGTTGTAGCTGTCGTTGTCGTCTACGGGGACGCTCATCTGAAGCACCTGTGTCTCGTATTCCTTCAAATTAGGCTCGACGTAAACGGGATCGTATCTCGGCACCACGTACATGCGCTGCATTCGTTCCTTGTACGCTTTGTACCTGCAACAAACGTCCGGTCATACAGAATGTTTGCAACCTATTAAAAAAAATACGCGACTACGTCCGAAACTTGAGCAAACAATTTCGACGAGGGAAAAAGTTTGATGCATCGAGATACGCCCGGCGACTGGTCGCTGAAAGGCGGCCAAGCCGGAAAGCGTAATTTATTCTAATGGGAGTAATAAAGAGACCAACGAATTTGCATGCCGCGCGGAGCCAGTCCTGCTCGTATGAATATTCACGTTAATACTTGAAACCACTTCTTTCACACGATACTAACGGTAATACTCTTGTTGTCGCAGCAGCATTTATAAACGGAATAAAGCAGGCCGCAAAAAGCGGCTGAAGTTATCCTGTGTTTCCTTGGACTCCAAAGAACAGAATAATCTGTATTACGTGCTGTAATTAAGCTTTGCTTCTTACGTTTCTTTCGCACGTTTTCTACTGTGTTTCTCCTGTTTGTATTCCTGCTGGCGCCGAATTACTCGGTCGTGTAATTATATCGTTATTGAAGTAGCTTTTTTGTGTACTGTGTTTTAACTTCTCGTCTCATCTTCCCATTGTGCGGTTGTTGTGGGGAGACGGAATTAATTATTTTTTTAAAATTAGGAATAATGAATAAATTTTTAAATAATAAAATTTTTATAAAATCTTTAAACAAGAATATATAAACCTTAATTTTAAGTATTTCCTAACGTAATAATAAATTAGTAATAATTTCCTAATATAAATTTCAAATAATATTAAATTTTATATAAAAAATCAATATAATCGTTGGGAGAATTTAAGAGCACTGTTACATCATTTTTAACTTGGTAATAATAAAATTTCTATCGATCTTCTGTTGTTTCAAGTTTACTAAACGGTTTCTATATTTTTGGAAACTACCGATTCCATAGAATTTTACTAGTGAGCTCAGCTTTGTTGCCAGCAAGCTCAGCAATGCGCAACACGATGTAAAAATGGTAGATTAAATGTAGTGACTGCAGAACGTGGCTCTATTGAGACGTCACACGGTACTAACTAGAGATTAATTGGTGACACTTTTATTTGTGCAACGTGACAACGCGACGAAACACGTACGACGAAGGCGGTGAAGGACAATTTAAAATGCCCAGAAAGACAAAATAAAAATTATGGGCTATGACGTCATCATAATGCCTGTGGCTACGTAGGTCGAGCTAGAAAAAAAAGATAAAGTCAAAGATGTGCCAATTTGTTTGACGTAGACGCAATACTAAAAAAATTTATCAAATAATTCAAAACAACAAAATACGAAACAGATTTTAAATTAAATTAATCTTTTTACCGAGACAGTTTAGTGCTCAGATTCTTTTCAAATTTAATAATACTACGATGAATAAATAGATCAGAAAGATTCGTACCTCTGTTAAATAACATTTCATCACAGTATTGTGTACTTTTTATGATTTTTACTATTTTAGAATTTATAAAAAATCGTTATTCGCAATAACCAAGTGGAGCACGTTCCACATGAAAAAACTAATCGATCGGTACACAAAATTGTACAAATACAGATTTAAATTAAGGCATCGTGTTTCACTCTTGTATTTGACGTAACTAAATAGACTGTGCATTTTATACAGTTGTAATATAAAGGAACGTGGAAATATCATTCAAATGCCTTCGAAAAAGTTTAATTACTCGTCTCTATAACTCAATACGTATGAGAAACCCGGAAAAAATGCAAAACAAAAGAATCGTTGATCCAATTATGGAACGCGCTAAAAAATTGTTCAACAGAGCGCTGTGTGCAGTGTGTCAATTCTACGGTAACACTCTGTAGTCGCCGATTTAATAAAGTAAAATATTACTTTTCGAAATTTTTCATATTCTGGATAAATTATAGCGATTCCACACGACGTGGCATTGCAGCTGAGACAACTCAGTCCTATAATTGTTATAAGTCGACTACAGATGAAAAATACCAATTATTTGCATCAATTACAATAGACAGGGCTCCAAATTTGCATTGCTCCAAATTCCGCTTAATCAATTTTATTACGAACGCATAAAATCCAGAGTGTAATTGTCAACGAATTTCAATTTTCAGCTTTCTATGGTAACATGGCGAACATTGTGTTAAAGTTCTTTTATTTCAATTGAGAAGCTACGTAACATTCACTGAATGAAATTAATTGAGTGTTCGATACGTTGTAGTTCAGCAAATCAGAAGACGTAGAAAATAAATTGCTACAATTTCAACGTCTCTTGGGGGCTCTTAAAGGTGAAATGCAACAGCTCTGAAGAAGATGATTTCAAGTTGAAAGCACCTCGCGTTTTGAAAGCAACAGAATCTTCTTCACAATTAGACAAACTCAGACATAAATTGAGCTATAACATGCTTAACGATCCTTGTGGATGCACTTTCCTTCTTTTCTTTTATTCATTCGCGTGTTGATGCTTTTAAAATAACTGGGTCATCACTTTCTGACTTTATTTTAGGTGTATGCAAAAGTTTTCGTCTTTTTATTAATTCTTTGTTTAATTCATACACACACAAGGTACATTACCAATTGATAATCGTGTTGGTTATTTAGAACAAAGAAACAATTGCACAAGAGGTCGTATGATTAGAACCATTATAATTATAAGTCCTTATTAGACTTGTCCAAATCATTTTCAAAGAACAGAACTTAACCAAACCTGTATTTCCTATTTTAATAATATTATTGAGTCAAAAACAGTATAAAAACATCCTGTAATTCGTCTGATGGCATTACAATCTTATGTTTGATTAATCCATTTTTCTCGTAAATGCATAAAATCCGCAGTGTAGTTATTATGCATTAACGAATGATAAAGATTATAACGTTCGCACACACTTAGCATATGAATAATGGAAACGAAGTTAATAATTTACCTGGTCCAGGAGACGCATATGTAGATGATACCAGCAATACCCAGAATCAATATGACACAGGCGATGATTATCAATGCATATGGGAACACCTCGCCGCTAAAAGCGATGGCAGTTTTTTGCGTGCGCACAGGCTCAGCTGGCATTACCGGCGCGTGGATGTCGATCGCGTTTGCTCGAACCAGGGTGGATACATCGAAAGTGATATTCGACATCGCGGGCTTTTCTATGATCGACCTGAAATAGAATCAAAATGGAGATTAGCTTCGTACAACCCACATTCAACGCTAGAACCGTCGCTCATCGAAATTTACACCCTTTGTTCACTTACAAAAGTGACAAGATTGCATTCATTTAGATTTTCCACGACTTCATTGTGCTTCCGAGCAAATCAATTTATTTATCAAGAGTACATTTATCATTTTAATAAGTGCAAAATCAAAACTAACGAGATTATGCACATTTATTTATTCAGGGTGTATGGTTAAAATTATGTAAATTCAAAATAAATTACAAAAGTTCTTGCAAGAGCATTCTTATGATTTCAGTAATCGTAAAATAAACAATTTGAAACTGTCTTGGCTGACCTAACCTTTTTATAAGTTATATCTTGCAGCAATTGCTTACGTGTACCGTAGACCAGCATGACGCATAGTTCAGAAATCATTAGGTTAATCAAGAATGACTTTTAAGTTTCTGTGTTTTGTAAATTATCGAGAATTGTTTATGCGTGCGAAGTAAATCTTTCCTCGTTCGTTGAAATGTACTATATGGTTTAGAAGAACTTCGAACTTTCTGTTTTCTAGATGCGCAGTTGGAGTCCTTGTTCCATTTATTAAAATGGAAATAAGAAAAGAAACAGATACTGAAAAAGTATGTACAACGCGCGATAAGCTCACGGAATTTATGTGTCTGACCCGGAATTGAATATTTAACCCAAGCCGTGCACTAGTTATTCCGATTAAATAGGTTAATATGATTAGAACTGAAATGATATTGGATTCGAAGAATTTCCGGAATATTTAATTTTGCTCTCTCTCTCTCTCTCTCTAGTCCATTGATATAAAGTTCCATCCTAAACTTCTGAGTCCCAGAAAATAAAATGAAAAATCTACTCGTGTACATGTTTTTATTAGAAATGAATAAAGTTCGCAGACTATTATAAATTATTCAGAACTAAATTCAATCGTGTCGCATTGATAAGGGGACCTATATCAGTTCAGGCTCGGTAGGTTTGGTATGAAACTCGAGGGGTCACAATAAAACCATTGATCCGAATTTTTTGGATTTAGAGAGACACTAATGTTATGTCGAACGAAACCGTGAATTCCAGGAACTTTAACGGTTACTACAGTTTTCGGGAACGCATAAAGTGAAAAGTTCACAGGGCAGAGGAAACTTACCTCTGTATTCGCGAACTATTTCTGTCTAAAATGGCTTCGGTGTCCGGATCGACGGCGTAAAACCAGACATCGGAATCTTGTGGGAACATTTCGATTGTGCCATTCCTCGTTAAATTCTTCCGCACCGCGACCCTGTCGATACCAATCAGCAGACCGCTCTTCTCTTCAATGATGCCAGCGATTTTATCGGCCTCTTTCTGTAAAGCGTCGGGCGCCGCCTCCTGAACCACTAGAATCATCAGATTCTCCTCGCCGATCAGATTCACTATAACCGGCGCGACAATCGAGTTGAAATTGTCGGTGATGTTCGGGTTGTCCCGCACGCGGACGTCGAACTTGAACGGAAGCTCCATCGGATCCACATTATCGAACGTCGCCGTTGTCCTAATTATCCCGGATGAGCTGTCCATGGCGAAATAATCGGATCCTCGGCCGCCGAGGATCTTGTACTCCAGTTTCCCGTATTTCCCGTTGTCCTTGTCGTTCGCCTTCACTTGGATCACCGTCGATGCGAACTGCGCCCCTCTCGGAATCGCCGCGAAATAACGACCCCGAGATAACTTTTTACCTCCCTCGGGGAAGATGAACTCCGGTTTATTGTCGTTCACGTCGAGCACTTGGATTTTTACCTGTAATTCCAAGAGACGTCCGGAATTCACCACACGTAATCAATCTTCCCCTCGTAACAAGCCGACTTGGAACGTTTACAAATTTAGGCGAAACAATTGCGCCAGTATTTATCGAATGAAAAATATTAGATTATCTCCAAATAGTTAAATACAGCCTGCTATTTCAATTTATCTACGAAAGCATCTTTCAAACGATTTCTTCGTGAAACACTATGTGAAACATAGAGAAATTAAAAGGAAAAGAGAAATTTATGTATGTGTTCCACTTCTTCTGTGGTCTATTTATAATAGTTAATTCGCGATATTTATTTAGGTATGAACCACGATGATGTTAGTTCATGCAACACGCGACAAACGAACAAGGGAGTAAATATCTCCAAGAGACATCGTACACAAAGCTTTCAGGAATAAATAAAACGAGATATATGACAGCTTTATCCGTACGTACCATTGTCGTGTTTCTCCCAGAATTCAAAAGACCAGACAAAGACTCAAGCTTGATCTTGATCTGATAGGATTCCGCCGTTTCGTAATCCAAAGCTCCTTTCTTCAACATCAACGCGCAATTCCGCTCCTCCGTGACGTTTGCCTCGAATAATCCATTTTCGTTGCCACTGTAGATCTCGCACTTCAACGGAGTGGTATCGTGAGCATGGCTATTAATGATGGTGATTATCTTGATCAGAGTGTTATCGCCCGCGTCTTCCGGTACATCAACGTTGTATGAGTTTTCTGCGAAACCTAGGCCGATTTCGGGGGGCACAGTGGCTACGTGTCGAACGTAAACCGGCACAGTTGTCACCGATGACAATTGCGGCTCTCCCATGTCGTAAGCGCGTACGTCCACCTGCGAATACAATCAGATTATTTTTTTTTTATATTAAGGTTTAACGTCGCATCAACATCTAGGTCATTAGCGACGAACTGCTATTGTGTTTCTTAGATTTTGTTGAGGTGGTTGATATCTTTAACCCTCATCCACACGGGTAATTTTTTATACGATTCAGCATGAAGAGGTACCCGGGTACCCATATAGGTTGCTGCATACTGTCGTAGCGTCATCGTCGCTACCAGGCCCCAGCGAGGACCCTTGGTCCGTGACGGGTCCATCTACCTCAGGTTCATGCATATACCTGATAGTTGGCCCCGCATGACCTGGAGATTTTTTATGGCACGTCTTCGCTAAAAGACCAATATGTGTGCAGCATACACAAAAAGTGGAGAAATGTACTACTTGTAGTGACATGTAGTTCGATTGTATTTTGAAACAATAAAATTTGTACTGAGAAATAGTTGTACTATAAATCACAATTGTATAGGATCTAATTTGCCTACTTGAGCCTTATGGTACCCGGGTACCCTCATCATAGCGAATGCGAAAAAAAAGGTTTGGTAGTTTTTTTTGTGAAATGTTGTATAAAATATTTGTTTAATTCCAAGGATATTAATTCATCTAAAGTAAATTTGAGATGTCACAAAAGATGAAGGACATATCAATTGAAAAATATTGAATATTATGTGAATGAATTTGAAATAGGCACCCGGGTACCACGTAGTGTGGATGAGGGTTAAGGTATTCAATAGTGTTTTTTATATGCTTTTCGGAAGTGAGGGCAGTGTTCTGGTTGATTCCAAATTTGAGTCGCTGGGTGGAGAATTTTTGGCATTCATACAAGATGTGGTGAACTGTGAGCGAG
>CM052332.1:9408334-9432704 GCA_028455615.1 Lasioglossum zephyrum
GACTTCCATATGTTGTTCCATTCTTCTTTGATTTCTTCTCTTATATACTTGAAATCAGATTATTGTTATCCGTACTGTTCTCTGAACATTTTCTTTTAGATTCATTTTTTCGAAATTTTTTTTCGATTCATTTTTTAGAAATATACAGAGTGTGTCCGGCGGGTGGCACAAACGGACAGGGGATGATTTTATATGCGAAAAGCAAGTCGAAACGAGGGAATAAAATTTTGTTGTTGTGCAAATGTAACTCAGAGTCACCATTAAAAATTACTGTAACATTATTCAAAATATTCGTATCTAATCAACTACTAAACTTTTAAGTATTGTACGAGGTATAGTATAGCAATATTATATTCCTACAAAGAAGAAAATTAACATAGAATGGGATTATTGTAGGTCGGAAGAAATGTTTAATTTTTGAGAGAAAATAGCTCCGAGTGCCGAGGGTTAATGGTGGAGTTCGATATTTATAATGGTGCAGTAATAGTACTTGATATTCGGTGTCAGCTTCTTTCCGCAAATCATCCCTTATTCTCAGCACGCCGGTATCCGGATCGATCACGAAGTATTTGTTGGTTATTCCACGGCCAATGATCTCGTACCTCACCTAATTAGGTCAACGAGTCAGTAAAAATCGTTATTTCAATTTCCCGATTATTATTCATCGATCGAAGGTACGCACTTGATTTCCAGGGGCCGTGCCATCTGAGTCTGTTGCTATCAGATTAATGACCGTCGTCCCTATAGGAACATCGTCGTCTAGCGTAATCGGACGAGGAACTGATGTAAACACCGGAGGAATGTCATTCACGTCCTGATATAATGAGAAATTGTAATACCACTTATTATTATAAAAAGCATATTTTGTAAATCTAATTATTTAAAGTATTTAAAATGTTTTTACGAAATACAGAAATATGTGTTCAATAGGAAGAACATGTTTTTTTGGATTACTTAATTACCTGAACATTAACAACAATCCTAGTTGTGGAACCCGGTAGATCACTTATATTTTCCTCTGTGCCAATTATGAGGATGTGTTGAGTCTCCCTTTCATAATCTAGACCTCGAATAGTTTTTATCACTCCACTCTTCGGGTCTATACTGAAGAGTTCAGTATCCCCTTGTTTGATCGTGTACGTAATTTGCTTCTTTGTGTCCGGATCATCGGCCTGGAATTAAACACGTTTTCATCGAGTCCCAGGAGGATAATTATTCGTCCAGAATTTTCGACGTACAAAGCTCTGTTAGAATTTGGCGACGGAGAATGTTACTTACTGCTTTCATCAAAGAACAGTTCGGAAATTTCCCGTTTATATTAAAACGTCTAGTCGAATGATGATTATTAATACAAAGTTATTTTGTTATTTTGATGATTATTAATATCGAATTTAGTAGCACATGATTTTTAATTTCTTTATTTTAGTAATACTTTATTTCTATGTTACCGAAATGTACCAAATTAAATTCGATTTCAATCTATTGGTACTTTAAAATTTTTTTTATTTATGTCAGTATTACTTTTGAATTATGGAGGAAGTAATTTAAGATTTTTTTATATGTTTGTTGAATTTAACTTACCATCACCTGAGCGACCGTGTAGTCAGGTATGTTTTCCTTAACCCGAGCTTCGTAGCTACTTTGTCGGAAAATAGGAACTTCGTCTTCAACATCTATAACTTTCACCGTCACTGTAGCGGTGGCCAATCGATAATCTGGAGCCCCGTCCCTCGCGGTGACAACAAACTTATATTCCTGTAAATAAAAACGTACTATTTCACAACATTTCTGTGAAACATACTCAATATATTGAACTCTTAATTTGGCGTTTGATTTTGGGACGCCTTTTTCTAATCATTTATCGTAATTATTCAAATTGTTCATTTATTTTCCACGAGAAACACGTAAAATAAATTTCAATCGCACCGTCACACCGTCCCTCAGAAAAGAATAAACTGTTATTTCCTTTAGGTGAACCAAAACTGGAAGTTTCATTGTAACTGCACCGTCTTTGAGTGAAGAGTGACCTTAATTAAATTCGATGCAGATGAATTTTAATTAAAATTTGCTGTACACAGGTTCGTTCAACAGTTCTTCATTAAAATTCCCTGTTTCCTTTCACGTTTTATTTTATCGATCACCACGTGTTTATTACAAATGTTCCTAGTTTGGTATAGTGATTGTAGATATTCAAACAAATATATCGTTATACTTTCTATTAACCAAGATAAAACATTTGAGCAGTTACAAAAATTGTATATAACTGTATATAAGATACACAGTATATGTATAATAGAAACATTTTGAGACTGGTTGGTCTAAGAAAGCCATCCCTCAGATTGTTTAGATTTAAACAAAATATTAATTCGAATAATTATCAAGTGAGATCTGTGTAAGAAATTAAATGTATAACATAAATGGTAACATTTTTAGTCTGGTTGGTCTAAAAAGCCATCCCTCAGATTGTTTAGATTTAAATAAAATATTAATTTGAATAATTATCAAGTGAGATCTGTGTAAGAAATTAAATGTATAGCATAAATAGTAACATTTTTAGTCTGGTTGGTCTAAGAAGCCATCCCTCAGATTGTTTAGATTTAAATAAAATATTAATTCGAATAATTATCAAGTGAGATCTGTGTAAGAAATTAAATGTATAACATAAATGGTAACATTTCGAGTCTGATGGGCTTGAGAAACTAGTACTTATTCGGACCGAAGTAGAATAAAATTCAAGAGTAGAGAAATTCGAACGGATAAAAGAACAAATCGCTTACATCATTCTGCTCGTAATCCAGAACAATTTTTGTGAGGATATCCCCTGTTTCGGGATCCACTGTGAAAGGAATATCGTCCGGCGCGAAATACGTGATCTCGGCGTTAATGCCTTCATCGGCGTCCTCGGCATGCACGCGACCGATCAATTTCCGTGCCTCTCCCTCTTTAACTGTGAACTCGTAAGGAAGGTCTACGAATTCAGGATTTTTGTCGTTGATGTCCGTCACTTTGATGTTCACCGTTGCGGAGCTGAACAGGCCACCGGAATCCTCGGCTTTTATCAGCTGTCGGCAGGAATGGTTTTCAGATAACATTGATTGGCTGTGCAGTAATTACGGAAACAGATTGCGTTCCCTTGTACACCGAGCGGAAAAGAATCTCTTTACGATTGCTACTTAAAACCTCGGACGACAAAAACTCACCAGTTGATAACGAGTCAAATCTTCCCTGTCCAACTTCCTTATAACGGTAATTACGCCTGATTTATCGCCGATCACGAACTGACGGAGATCATTGCCGGAAACAATGGAGTACGATACTGGATCATTTTCGGGATCAACTGCCTGTAAGTCAATTCCAAAAGTATTGATTTTTGTAAAGATGAATGGCAATGCAAAAGTATAATTTTACTTTCCGTTTAAAAACTAGTTGAATGGTAATATTTATGCAAATGCACGTTATCATTGTGGAGGACCGAGAGTCCAAAGTAAAATAAAGAATTGTAAGTCAATTCCAAAAGTATTGATTTTTGTAAAGATGAATAGCAATGCAAAAGAATAATTTTACTTTCCGTTTAACAACTAGCTGGATGGTAATATTTATGCAAATGTACGTTATCATTGTGGAGGACCGAGAGTCCAAAGTAAAATAAAGAATTGTTCTCGTATTAACAGTTTTCATATAATACTAAATAAAATTCAGCGAGAGATTTAAATGTTTTACTTTTCTTCAAAAAAATTTTAAAAACCACAAATGTATCATTTTATATCCGGAGACTACGAGCAAGCGCATGAATATACGTGAAATTTTCTATTTTCCAAAAAATGCGATAAAAAAGAATTACTCACCGTGATTGTTGCGACTGTAGAATTAATGGAAGCACCTTCGCTAACCTGTACCTCGTACACCGGCTGTTGAAACACGGGACTTTTGGTGTTTGGCCCAGGGATTACGTTCACCTCGACGATCGTTTGCGAATATTTTCCGCCCTTGTCTGTCGCCTGCACCGTAATACTGTATTGTTCGCCCGCATTTAGTTTCCTCACCGATTCGATTACCCCAGTTTTCGGGTCAATTTTGAACTTATGCAAACCGTTGTTTGAAACGTGGTAGATGCTGTAGGTTATTTCAGCGTTCTCACCCTCGTCATTATCTGTTGCTTCGATCTGTTGGAAATCAATATTTTCAGACACGAATTGGTGAACCAATACATTTCGAACAAAAAGCTCAACAAAAAGAAAATACAGATAAATATTGTTTAAAGGGAATTCGATATCATTGAATATAAATCATTGAGAGCTACCTTCGATTATAATTAAATATTATTGATTTGCTTGCAATTCTACAGTAAAAAATAAGCCAAAAATACAGAATAAATGTTTTTTATAATTCAGTTAATTTCTGAGACAATGAAGAGGAAAAGATTCATGTGTCTGACTATGGCTTACAGTTTCTACTTCACGTAGCCGCCCATCTGTGACTAATATTCCGGATCGATTATTTTCGGAATATTTTCATTATGATTTTTTATGTAGAATCGTATCCTTAATGTTCTGATTTCTTTCACAAAGTATTTTATTAAGCAAAATATTAAATAAAACTAGAACAAATGTTAATCACGACTGATTAATATTCACAAGAATTTATTCTTGTCTGGAATAACCTGTCGTCTCTCCAAGTATTTTTAAACTAATGCCATTATTATTATACGAGAGAAATGATATGTCTATCTTTGTACATAAAGTGTTTTGGTCAAACTATGAGAGCTATAAGAGGACGCAATCAATTTAATAGTGAAATCTTGTACGATGGAAAAGAAGGAAGTTGTTATTGAAGTTTTTCACACCGAGTGACGCAGCATTGTTGTCAACAGCCCGAACAAATAAACTGCCGCAGAAGTGTGTCACATCACTAAATTCTTATACAAAAAGTTTAGAGCTTGAAAATAGGACGCTGCTTATCGACTTCCTCGGAATTTATTTCGACAGAATCTTCTCTTTTAAGGTTAAACTATTCCCAACTACTCCCATAAATATCATTGCAATTTCCTGCGGCAGTCGAGAGGCAATCGTTGCCGAACATGAAAATTTAGTAGGACGTTATCAGATTGCAATCATTAAAGCTGAATAGAATAGACACTGTTGCTTAGTTGACCTTTACGTCAGTAACGTGATATCGACAACAATTTAAAACTCAAATACAATTCCGTAGAAAAATAGAAAGGACACTTTGAATTCACAATCTCCAGGCAATTTTATATTCTTCTATTATATACGTATGCAAATATACACCCCCAAAACTTTACAAAAGAATTTTTAACATTTTGGGAGTTTCAAATGAGCAACTATTTTAATAAATATTTTAATTTTAGCTCTTTAGAATGTGTAACACAGACACTAATAAAAAAATTGGTTAAGGTAAAAATAATGAAGAATACACATTTTGTTAATTATTGGCACAGAGATTAGAAGAGTACACATTGTGCTGATCGTATCTTCCGGTCAAACGTGAGAAAACAGTGTCCATCTTGTATCTAGTTAAGCATCAGCCGTGATACATGACACACGAACTTTTCCAGTTTCGACGTTAATGACAAGATACTAATTACGGTAAACCTACCTTCGTGACCGTCCGTTTTGTTTCTCCAGCTTGAACAGTGATGGGCGCTGTCATAGGGAGCATAGGAGCATTATCATTAACGTCATTCAAAGTTACAACGAACGATAATGGCGCGGAAGCTGCGACTCCCGTTTTTTCCCTGGCGACCACTTGAAACCGGAAACGACCGGGGCTCGGTGGATCTCGATCTAAATTTTCCTCGTTTACGACCAATACCCCTGATGGATCGATTGCGAAGAAGTTAGTCGTTAACTCGAATGAATACGTTGGCTTCGGATCTTCAGGGCCCTGGACAGTATTTTTCACCAATTTACCAACTCGTACCACTGTTACGACTAAATTTTATACAATTGCGATAAAAGTGAATAGATGAAATATAAAATTGTAAAAATGGTACCAAATTTAATTAGTGACACAGCAGTATTTTTAATTACTTTAATTGCCTTTTTTCTATCTTGCAGTTCATAAATGACTAACATTAACGATGTCATTGGATATGTTAAAATTGTTTTAAGAACATTTTCGAACGTCCTTTCAGATTGTTATTTTAAAATAAGAAAGGAATATGCAGTTTCAAACAATGTGTAAACACAGCATTGAACACATTGTATCCTCTACAAAAGATACATTTTTATTCAGGATGCAATTGAAGAAAAATTTATAGACACAGGTTGAACTTTTCAAAGGAAACTTTCAAAGGACATTGTTGTAATCTGTCTCGCTGGTGCACAGGTACAATTGCACGTTATTTTTAAATATACACGTGCATTTTATTCATTTCGCGTCTTTTCTGTTTCATAATAATCTCTTCATTGTTAATGCCGCTTTTACAGGTTTTAAAATGTTGGTAATCTTTAGGCATTGCATTCGTGAAATATGTTACCAATCGATAATAAATTATTTTTTTTAGATAGCAAACACAATTTGTACGTACTATTTAATTTCCATGCACCTAATATTTTTGCAGATCCAAGATTAGGACGATTCAACTATGCTAATTTTTCTAATTTTTGTGTCCCTGCAACGGGTTCTATGCAACGGCTAAACAGGACCGTCATTCGCTAACAATGAGGCGAATTAAACGGCCGATCCGTATCGCGTTCACGGTTCGATGAACGGCAGAAGATCAAGTTCAAAGATTAGACTTACCAAATCAGCGTCTGAAACGGTGAGCACTATCGGCACGGCATTTTTATCGATCACCTTTGTTCCGATCGGCGCGTTTTCATCAACGAATCCTTCGACGTTCGATGCCGTTATAATTGGAGGATTGCTGTCGACTGGCTTCACGGTAATAGTCAATTTAGCTGTCGCCGATCGCTTCGCTTCGGATACTTCCACGGCCTTCCGTGAAAAAAAAGTCAAACTGTTAAACACCATTATCCGCTGCAATGCTTGACATCGCTATGTTCCCTATGCAACCCCTCTTCGCTTGCAACTGGAAACATAGTGTCGCCACGCTTGAACTCATCTGATCGCATCTGAACACTCGACCATTTCTATTCGACTTGGTATCTGGCTTAGATTGTGTCGAGTTCCAGTACTGTTACGAACTAATTTTTATTTATTTATACTAACAAATATTGGGTTGGCAAGAAAGTAATTTTGGTATTTTAAGGTAAAATAAAACCGAATTTCTTTATTCAAACGATGAGCTTTAATGGATAAAATATTTTCTTATTTATTCTTTTCGGCAAAAGATCATCGATTAAAAGGGAAAATATTTTATTCATTAAAGTTCATTGTTTATGGTTTTTTATTATATATTATTTATTATAATTATATATTTATTTATTTTATATTATTTATATATATATATTTATTTATATATATTTATATATATATAATATATAATATTTATTATATATTATTCTTATATATTATATATTATATTATATAAATTGAACTCTATATATTTCACCTTAAAATACCGACATTTCTTTCTTGCCAATCCAATATATTGGTCGTCTTAAATAATTCTTGTTTAGTTAGTTACTTCGTGTCAGCTTCTCAAACTGTGGCGCATGTATTGTGGTGAGATGACAAGAGGGTCCCTTAGCAGCATGGTCGCCAGATGAGGAAAGGGAACACGAATTGAGGGGAAAAGTTACCCTCTGTTTGCCAATACCATGGCAAATGGAAATGGAAGGTAGAGTGAAATAGATTATTTAACCCTTTGCAGTCGGAGCAATTTTAAGCCTCATCCACACGGGTAATTTTTTATACGAATTTTATACGAATTTGAAATAGGTACCCGAGTACCATGGCGTGTGGATGAGGATTAACTTGAAAATGAAACATTTCTTCCTAGCTAGAATATTTCTATTCCCTATGATTTTTTAAAGCTTATGAAATTGGTATAATACCTTGTTGTATACCAACAATAAGATTCTCTCTAGAATTAGTAATCAATCATGTAATCTAAGCGTTTCAGTTCGTCTATCTTCTATTACTCATCCTTGAATTTCATCCCTATGATTCATCCTTTACTGACCATTAAACCTAAAACAACCCCCACCTTACAGAACCAAACCTATATTTTCTGCTGATTTCTTCTTCTCGCGAGCATTCTTTTCTCAGTCTCATTTCGCTTCTGATCAATCTTGCCGAGTCTTGTCTAGACTACTAAGTTCTTTTTGTATAACGTCTGTAGTTTGTATTTCGCTCAGAAATTGTACTTAATAAATATACAAATATTAACCCTTAGCACTCGTGAGGCGCCTCTGAGGCGTCACTAAAGATTGCTGTACTATTATTAAAAATATTGTTTACATTATCAGATATGTCGGTATCTAACCAATTACTAAACCTTTAAGTATTGTTGGAGGTATTACATCAATTTCATATCTATCAATTTAAAAAAAAATCGTAGAGAATGGAAATATTCTAGCGAAGAAGAAACGTTTGATTTTCGAGTTAAAATAGCTCCGTGTGCAAAGGGTTAAGTATCCGGAATACAACAACCTCACGCAATACCTAAAGTTTAGTAATTGATTAGAAACCGAGATATTTAATAAGGTAAACAATATTTTGAATAATGGTACATCAATTTTTAGTGGCCCCGCTCAGAGTCACAACATTCGAGCGCTAAATGTTAATCTTTGATTATAGCCACTGAGGTCGTACAAAATTTACAAAGATTGAGAACCCCTGTTCCATGGTCATCAGACGAGTTCACGCGATGCGGTATTTTAATTTTAGCTTTCTTGCGTTCACCTTAATAATGATGTCGAACTTTTTGGTAACGGTGGTGTCCACAGCCTTAATCTGCTTCACCGCGCCGGTGTTAGGGTTGATTTCGAAGAACTCGCGGTAATTCGTTGGATTGCCACTCAAGAACGAGTAATGAATGGGCGCGTTGATACTGTCCATATCAACAGCTTGTATTTTCTCCGGCGATATATTAAGTATCCCGGATAACACTCCGCTCGATACCTGCACAGAAAAAATTCGCAATGAACGAAGAACCGGTTGGACGATGGCTTAGAATCGTGTCGCATAAGATTTAAGAGCGACAATAAGAAATGGGTTACATATTGCGGATGGGGGTTCGGATGTATAGGGGTTCGTGACATGCGACATGGGAATCATTATCATTTGAATTTTTTTTGTTGCCGGTCTGGGAATATTTATGCATTTACTGCACTTCCTAATATCTAGAATGCAATAAACTGATGACTCTCATAAAGCTTAGCGATGCGTACATATTTTTACGACAGTAATAAAACCTTTAGTGCGAATGAAACTGTCATCTGTGTTTCTCTCTTCATAAATGAACGTCTAAAATTAAATTAATTTAATTAGAGAATAATGGGATACTTAAAATTATAAAATTTGTATTCTTCCTTGTGTTTATACTAAGTTTTTTTAGTTCACGCTGGAATAATTGACGTCGAATAATTCGTAAATATACAGGGTGTCTCAAAATTCGTGTAACTCCTGGAAATGGGAGGTTCCTTGGGTCATTTGAAGCGACATTTTCCTTTACAAAAATGGCGTCCGCGGCTTTGTTTAGGAGTTATTAACAAAAAAACACGAACCAATCAGAACGCGGCTATAGCGAACTGTGAATCCGACTCGGCGTCAGGTTCCGCTAAGCGTGGCATAGCCGTTGGCCGAACCAGAATCAATTCGCTGTAACCGCGCTCTGATTGGTCCGTGTTTTTCGTTAATAACTCCTAAACAAAGCCAAGAACGCCATTTTTGTAAAGGAAAATGTCGCTTCAAATGACCCAAGGAACCTCCCATTTCCAGGAGTTACACGAATTTTGGGACACCCTGTATACAATACATATGCATATATGATATATGAATTGTTAGGAGTTTAATTTCCAGTTCAGATGATAGTAATTAATGTACAAATTGATAATATAATAAATTTTTGACTTCGAAGTGAAGGGTTGTTAAGTTTGCAATTGATTGAATTTCCACGGTTACTATTTCAATGATTATATACTCCAGAAGTGCGGAACAATGGTGGAGCTAATGGGATGATCTCAATTCAATAAACACGTGAGTGAGTAATCATGTGGTTATATGGATGATTATAGATGGCTCGAATAGGTTTATTGTAAACAGTGTTTACATTTCATGTTCCATAAATCTGATGCCGTTTGGTAGTGCATTCACAAACAAGTACAGGATGCAGGAACTCTATGAATATTGTTTAATTAATTTGGCAGCGATGTTTTCAATAAGATAAACATTATTAGATCATAATTGTTCAATAATTGAGAAATTCTGAGTTCGACATCAATTAAAAATTTTATAGGAAAATAATTTCTACAAATATTTTAGAAAGTAGCGAATTAATTATACATTATACATTATTATTACTATATATTATTATAAATATAATTACCGAAGCTGAATATTCCGGGTTGATGCAAGCCCCATCCAGAAGCATACAGCCCTGATATATGAAGGAAGGATCCTGATCATCGTCGTCTCTAATATTTACTGTTAACGTAGTCGTGGATGTGAATCGGTCCGCTTGGTTCCTGGCTCGATCCTGAAACGAAATATTATTCCTGTATATACTAATATGTATGTTATTGTTAGATGGAGCGAACATATAATTCATACACCTGCAATAATAAAGATGTCACGTACGATCAATACTTTCCTACTGAAAAATTGATAATGTTTGTAAAATATGAAACACGTAGCCATACGGATGTACAAACTCTTTTTCAATTGTTACCTGGCTCCACAAAAAATGTATTATAATTATTCTTGTAGTAAGACATCAAAGGTAAAGAAAATTGCAATTTTTTATTTAATAATTTCAGCAAGGTCAGATCAATAGATGCTCTTAATCTTTTTACTGTTTTAAATTTCGTCTTCTCATTTTTGTTGTAAATTCATAAAATCCTGGTTCAGTTATAGAATAAATTATTATTCCGTGAAACATTTCTATCCGTTTTTGTGATTTTAGCAATGGCTAATTGAGTGTTTATTATGTTATTAGACTGTCCCAGATATTCGCTTCATTTTCGACTAATACGAACAATGGGAATACGGAACAGCGTTATAATCAAGCAAATGGCGCGTTCAATAAATGAGAGAACATGTGGAAAGTAATCAAATGAATTAACAAATTGAACTTTTGGGACAATGTAATATTTAAATTGTCCAGCAATTGAAGCAATTTATTGCAATACGAAATTATCTCTCTATGAAACGACATTTCTATGTTTTTTCCTCGAACTTAACAATAGCCAGTAGTATCTCCGTCAAATTTAACGCATTCTTCCCGCCACAGCAATATTACGATATGAAATAGTAGGATGAAAGCTGAGAAGAGAAAATTCTAGCGTTTTTGACGCGGTTACGAACGGAACACGGAGCCATCGTGACCCAGTACCAACGCAACGTCGTTACCACTTCGGTGGAACCTCTCTCTTTCACGTTGCCCTCTATTCTTTCTTCTTTCTCCTGTTTCGTAATAACGGGTGTGGCTCGTTTACCGTGTGTATCTACGATGCAATTTCGATTGATTCATTGAGACCCAGGAGAGAACGACGTCGACGATTTCGTTATTCCGTTTTCATTCACGACACCGCGGTTGGACGCTTTCTTATTCGCAGTTTTACGAGGTGTGATCGAAACGAACGCAGAATCACGGTATAAAACAAAGTTCGATAACTTCTTCATAGCAGAATTACTTATTTTCTAATAAATAAGTAAGAAATTAACAATTCTTAATTTTATTTTAAGACAAGAAAATTTAAAGAATTAATTATAAAATTATCTGAAAAAATATATATTTATTATGATAAAGATCAGTAAGTAGGAATAATTTTTTAATGAACTTTAGTGGAAATTTTATCCAGGTATCTATTTATTTATTGTTTATTTTAATGTGGTCCATTAACAGCTAGGTCATTAGTGACCACATGATTTACAATCAAAAATGTTTTACGTGTTACTTGTGGTGAGGGTTACAATTAATGATTATATTGTGATAGGAAAGAAGTGATGGCAGATATCTGTGTTCTTCGGCAGTCCGAGATTGTATATCGCGGTGTAGCGTTCACTTTAAATAATTTTAATTTCGTCAATTTTCAAATATCAAAATAAATGCTTTCAATTTGCAAATGTGCAAATTTCAGTGAAAAAGTTATGGCAGATATCTGTGTTATTCGGCCGTCCGAGATTGTATATCGCGGTGTAGCGATCACTTGAAATAATTTTAATTTAGTCAACTTTCAAATTTCAAAATAAATGTTTTCAATTTACATATGTGCAAATTTCAGTGAAAAAGTTATGGCAGATATCTGTGTTCTTCGACAGTTCGAGATTGTATATCGCGGTGTAGCGTTCACTTGAAATAATTTTAATTTCGTAAATTTTCAAATTTTCAAAATAAATGTTTTGAATTTGCAAATGAAGTTGTGATGAAGTATGACGAATGGAGTATAAACGACGCGCAAAGGAGATTCCACCTTTATCCGGCTGTACAATTTTATCGAATACTGTTTCAAGGCGTTTGACAGAGTCCGGTTTCTTTTTGATCGCACCTCGTATTCGCGATCTCGTTCGCGACACAGGTTTCCTATGTGAAAACTCGCGCAGAGATGTGCGCCAATTCCCAGACAGCGGCTGGTTTACGTGACGAACTTCTGTGACCGCAATAAAACTGAAACTTTTAGGTAAACAAGAACGCGCAACGATTACCGGCGCGCGTATATGGCGATAGGAACGTACGAGCCAATTCGAATTGCATATAAAGTGACCAAGTTGGAAAGTAACATCTGCAGTTACTATTGTTGCGTGTCTGTTCTACGGCTGGGAATTTTAAGCGTATTGGAGTTTCATACGAGTTCTGTTAATTACATGAATTCATTACATCTCGATGAAATAAACTTTCAAGTAGTTCGGGAAAGCATGTAACTGAATCTGTTTCACGGCCCGATCGGTTTCATTGTACTTTCGGCAAAGAAACGGCGGAATTAAGGTAAACCCGCGAATTAAAATTGGTGGTGTTCTTTGTTGGAAGTGCTCGAGTCATTTGTGTGTATTTAACAGGCAAAGGTATTAGAGTAACACGTGGATGGTTTATTTTACTGTTTGGAATCAATGTTTGACTGAAAATTTTATCTATTTATGTAGACAAGAAACTGCAAATGTTATCAAAGATTTCATAGGAATTTAGGTAATTATTTACTTTGAGGGCCTCCGATTTTGATGACCTTGAAATATGTTGGCAACTTTTTCGCGTGGTATGACCTAACCACAACTCATTCTGATCGCATAATTTTTGCCACAATTTCAAATCAAACCTAACCTAACCTAACCTAACCTAACCACAACTCATTCTATTCTTATGATTTTTCCCTTAGTAGTTCAAATTTCGGTTTACAGCTGCAATGCAAAAATTATGCGATCAGAATGAGTTGTGGTTAGGTCGTAGAGGGGACGGAGAGGACCACGCATAAGAAAATCCTTTTATGTATATGTTGTATATTGTATACCTGTGTAAGTAATCGCCTATGCTGATATACGAAAATCCAAGAGAGAAAATTCAGTACAGTATTAGCAATAGTTTTTTGCGAATATCTCCGAAACTAAAACCGAGCGGCGGTAACATGTATAATGAAAAGTTGTTCAGAATGATGACCTTGACAACATATTTCAAGGTCATCAAAATCGATGAAGAGGGCCCCCAAAGTAAATAATTACCAAAGAATTACTTTAAATGGTGCTTATTATTGTCAAAGTGTCTTGCTTATGAATATAATCAGAAATTACTATAATTATTTTACAAAAATTACAGACAATAAAGTAATCACATTTGCAGCAAAACTTCTATTAGCTTGTAAACAAGCGACGTGTCATTTCACAAATTTTGTAAAATACGTGAAATATACATAATTTTAAAATATCGTAGAACAAACGTCACGTTCAAACATAATGGCATGATTTGTTGTACGAGTAAATTTAGTTTATCGACGTTTACGAACCGCGAGCTGTCAAATATTATTGGTCATAATGGTGAAGGTATTCTACTTGATAAATTGCAACATTCAGATCTACATATAGGTATGTTGAGGGTAGCAATTTTGGAAACGACGTGCGTATAAATGACACTGTTCGAATAACAGGAATGTGGCGTTTATATTAGAGAACCAATATGCTTCTTTGAACGACAGACAATGCCCCCAGGAAGAAATGGACCATCTGTTCCGCGTAAAATTCAAATGAGCCACACCTGTACCAGCAGCTGCTGCAACCAGTACCTTCGCTTCAATCTTTCCGTACGCATTGATCATGGATTTGAAGTGCAACAAAGATTCACTAGCTTGCACAAATTACTTTGTTTCTGTTCCATTTGAGAAAGTGATATCGGTAATTATGAACCAGTACCATTACTAGACTCGAGCTTTTTGTGCATTTATTAGTAAAACTTTCGGTACAATGTCTTTTATTTCAGAATAATTTTTGTAACGTGAAATTCTTCTATAAAACTATATAAATCAACGTAAAAAATTTATGTAAAATATTTTCCATCACAGTTGACCTTGAATGACCTTGAGTCGTAGGTCACTGTGCACATTTTATTAGCTAGCGCATAGAAAAGGATATCATTCTAATTTAACGTCCACTTATGAAAGAAATATCAACGTGGGATTACACCACCCTCGAAATCACGCAAGTTTCGAGATATTTGAATGGCCTGTTTTAGGCGTCTCACCCTGTATATTGTTCATTCTATTTTTCGATAAACAAGGATCATTTACCAGTGTTAACATATAAATATATACAGGTCTCATGTGAGGATCAGACGTATTAAATGAAATTCAATAACACATGCCACACGATCCGCTGCAACTTGATTGATTGAGACATTAATGGAAGAAGCTTATGTAATACCTGACCCGAATTGATGAATGTTCGACACAACTCGATCGATATTAATATGTGTGTGTATATCGTACATTATCAATGGTAAAAGATTCTGTCGCGTGCAATTCTTACGCGAGCAACATACCGTGTGTTCAGTTACCGGTGAAACGGCGTCAACATCGCCAGTTTCTGATCGCATTAAGGCTACGACCAGGAGCACTTTCACTGGATTAAAAACACCCATTGTACTTCGTAGTCGACAATGTTTCGTCCAGTTCTATCCGATTTTCCACTTCTTTCGTTTCGTTTTGTTCATTATTAGTTCGCCCAAACTTGAAATCACGCAAGATTACACTGTTTCACAACAACCTTCTCCAGGTCGTCGAAAACGAACACTTTTAACACGTGCATTATTATATTCGGCACTAGTCGCAACTAAGAAACAATACGGTCACTGAATGAAAAATATATTTCTTTTGTTGATACGTAACTTATGGCGAAATTTCAGCCATTTCCTATCACCGGTAAAATTATTGACTCCTGTCCTGATGGATTCTGTTTCTTTGGAATACGAAATTTTCAATACAACAATTTGTTGATACAAAATGTGCGACGAAAATAAAATATTACTGTTTCCAAACTTTATACTTTCTTGTTTAATTTGACGAAGTTATTTATTTTTAATTTAGCCGATAATTTTGATTCCAACCGATCGATCATTTGCGAATTGTTCTTTCTGATGCATCATTTCCTTTGTAGATATTATATACTGCAATCGGGATTCCAATAATCGCTTGTTCAATAAAAACAATTGCAGAATGTTGGAAACAAATTTCACCTCTCTCGATTTTTATAATAATACAGCTGTCAGCAAAATTACTGTAAATATTCCACTTTTTTCAAACGCAACAATCGCTATCGATGAAACAATGAACGCGCAGAGTTAATATGCAAACCAGACACGTGAGGAGTTTCACGCAAAATACCCTATGTCGCAACGTGCAACAATATCGGGAGTGCTTATCCGAAGTGATATTTTAATGTCTACGACTAGTGAACTGTAGTTAAAATTATTATCGTCAAGGAATATTCAGGTATAAAATATCGATGCACTTAAAATATATTTTAAACATATTCTTCGACACTTTTCTGAAATAGAATTAATACGAAACATGTCATTTCTGATAATGTCAAGAAATAAAAAATCTATGCAAAGGAACACGATTTCGCAATCTCAAGAGAAAAATGGAAGCAGCAGATTTATTAATAATACTAAAAAAAGAAAATGATAAGCTAAATTGTTTGCAGAGTAATTTATGCCCCGCTGAAAATATATTCACCCTGTCTCATTGTCAGCGCGACGTTGTTTCATACCCTTCTCTTAGTTTTATCACTTCTTTCTTTCCGTCGTGCCATAACCATCGGACCATGTACAATCATGCTGTCATTCAACACATTTTCCAACGCGTCTCACGTGACAGTGTAAAAGGTGTTTTGAGAATCCGGTGGATTAGCCAGCAATAAATGAACGAGACAGTAGGCGTGTCTTATAACCTGCGCGCAGTTGACAGTTACTATAGTTACTATGTCGTTCGTCAAAGTGGTCATGCATCCTTAGCATTCGCGTTTAAGCACCGCTGTTAAATTGCAACATTCCTGTGGCGCTGTGTAAATCATTGGCCCTTTGAATCACTATGCGGAGCACGTGGCCGGGTATCAATGTGCCTTCGAAATTACTGTCGTAAATATAATTATCAGTTAATTTCTGCTCGAGGTGTGCCAGAAAATTGATTGTATATTCTTTATCTTGTATTCGTGAGACTTGATAGAAAAATTTTTAATGTCTTGCATTTTCATCGTTTAAACGAACAATGTAACCTAAATAATCTGAATATGTATGTCAACAATTATATCGGACTTTTTGGTTCGATGTTCACCATCGAAAATGTTTTCAATTACAGCGTTCCTAAAAAGATTAAAAAATTGTTTTCGTGAATGAATCAAATATCCCTAGTAGTACAAAATTTTGTATACAGATTCATATAATATTAAGAAGAGATTCAATCTTTTTTAATATTCAAATATACATACAATATTTGTTTTATATTAAGTAACAAATATTTCTTTTTAAATATGCAGGAAATATCTATTTCATGTTACGAGAAAAATATTTTTTTCTAAATATTGAATGAATATTTACTTCTTTATTTATTTCATATTATGAAAAAAATATTTCTTTCTCATTATAAAACAAATCTTTGTTTAATAGTAGAAATAGAATATTTTTTCCTAATATAGAGATAATGGTTGTCCTTGTACATTGTACATGTATACAATATTCCGATCCAATATTTTTCTAATATGAAAAAATGTGGCTTAAAAAATATTTTTTCAATATTTGAAAAAAATATCCATTTAATATTTTTGTGCTACTAGGGATAATAGTCATTCCTGTATGATTTTTGCAACCGCATTTTTTTCCTAAAGCAGTGAAAGAAAATCGTACAATAATTTCTAAGACGTTGATGTAGAGGGAAGGCTTCAAATATGTGGAAGATTCATTCACCAAGAAAATTATTTAATATTTTCATCGAGGTTTCAATGCATATCATTTTTTAGGAGAAATGTGTCTTCAGTTTCTCATCTGCTACATCACGGAACAATATCTTAGAAGAAAATGAATAACGGTGTGCTACAGTAGAACCTCCAAGCTTTAAAAGAATTCCGAATTTAATTGTGTAGTATTACACTGTCCAACAAATTTCAACTTTTTTCATGTTTCCATGTAACTGTTGGGTGGATCTTATAGAGTTTTTCTCTTTTAGAGATTTACGTACGTGTATGGAATACGTGTTTATACGTGTACAGAGACTTTGTCAGCAACTTGATCGACCAAATATACACGTTAGCTTTCCGCGAACAAATTCGTGAGACACTGTGCATGAAATAACTGGAGTCGTGTTCCAGGCGTCGTACGCTCCGCCGATTTTATCATTCGAGCTCTGTGATTTCCCTTTTGAGACTGCCGCCGCAGGTTTTTACCGAACCCGATCATCCGTAGAGTCGCGATTCGCGTGCACCACCGACAACAGAACAGAACCGAACGGAACGCCTTTAGGGTACTCCCAGAGTTTCCGGAAACGTCACGCGTTCGCTGCACGTTGCACAATCTGCATACACGCCCCGATAAGATCATTTCCTTCAATCAAGATTACCATGTAATTTCATGCGATTCGTGTCAGGCATGGGGACGTTCTATCGTTCCGCGGTTTCGTTATTATTGTCTTAGGGAAGCAATGACCAGCCAGCCAGTGATCTAGCGTTTTCGTTTATTCGATAGGAAACGAACCGATCGGCCGACGACAATCACTATTGTTCGGGACGCAGCCAGCATTTTAAAGCAGAAATGTCTTGCAACTTTTAATCAAAGGATCTAGCAAAATTCTAAAAGTAATCTCTGCACATGAAATGATCTACAGTTCATAAGTAGATGTGAAGTATGTGTTCATAACAAAAATAAACAAATAAAATACAATATACTGGATATAAATATACTACTGGACTTATTCAATTTATTAAAATAAGAAATAAATATTCTATTCTGTATAAAAATCCACGGTCTGTTAATAAATTACTAGTTTATGTTGTATTAACGAATTATTGTTTGAGAAAAATTAATCGTTTTCTATTTTTAACGTCGTCGCGCTTCGAGCAAGATTACCCTAACCCAGACCTAAGCCTCGAATGGCGGATAGTTTTATCGACGAACAGGGTGGATACCGGGTCCGCGCGAAGTTATAGCGCAATTTCGCGTTTTACGTCATCCTGAGTGCATTAGAATTTTATATTATCACCAGACTGTGAATTTTATACATTTACAGCATTCCCAGACGACGGAAATGCACTAAAACAAACAATTCGGCTACAATTTAAAATAGTTTTCACCTGGGGTGTCGCGGTAATAAAATTCTTTCAAAGTTATATGCACGTTTAATATTGCTGCATAATACGAGCAGAAAACGATCATCTGTTCATCAATGTTTTACTTTCTCTTATCCTCTTACTTAACACTGATAACGCACATTGATTCGCAGCCGAATAATTATTTATCGATTGCTTAAAATGATAAACGAACCAAGTTCCCGTTTTGCACTTGTCTCTTGTAATCGACGTAGAGAATATTTATTTTTAATTCACTTGAGAATGTCTATTGGCGCGTTTCGCTTTCAGCTTCATTGTGCTCGTGTCAACGAATTTACACACTCCGGAAGCGGAGTATTAAGTTGAACGATCCCCGATAGAAACTAGCGGAACCGTAGACGCGAGCTATTGTAATGAAGGTAATTGAATGTCGTTCCGCGATTTGCATAAATTTTTTATTACCGGTGAAATCCGAATACGTTCCACGGTTTAGTGCTCGTCAAGAGTGAAATAGATACCGATGCGGTGTGTAGTGTTGTACCTACGCCTAAACACTTGCCGCATACGGCGGAAGCAGCTTCTCGTAACCAAGTTACAGAAACCGTTCGTCCGACGAACACCCACGCGTACACCTCTAAAGTTTGCCATCAATCTCCGATGAAGAAGAACGCCGACGCAAATTCGATTTTGATGGAACCTTTAGTGCCACTTTGCCTGCGTTCGATTATGTTTGCTTACTTCCGAAAGAGGAGACGGCGACTACATGATGAGACTCTAAGCTTAATAATCCGATTTTCGATTTGTCGATTACTTTAAACATTTCGGTACCTTCTTTTATTGAAGACTGTGATTCTTTGTTTTTACTGTTTCAAATATGACCTGGTCGTTTCTGTTGTGAAGGAAAAAATTCAAATAAAAATGGTCTAACAAAATGTAAATAAATTCCTATTACCTTAGTAGGTAATTCTAGTAAAGTGAATTTTTTAAACTCTGCGGTTTGGCAAATTATCTTCTCCATTTCTTGATTCTCCGATTTCTATATTACTTATTCATTTAATTTAATGGAGTAGGACTCGTTGTAGACGGATATTATGAGATGTTATCTCGTTGTTAACGTCGAGGTCAATTTTCGGTGATGGAAATAGGATTGCAGATACAGCTAATGTTGTGTACACAGTACACATTGCCTTGAAAGCTCTTGTATAGATGACTGTATATATGCTATGCGCCTTTTGATAACGGCATGCTCACTGCCGTTTCCTCGTCAATAGATTTCATCGATACGAAAGTCGAAATTTAATCTACTTATGTATCCGGATGCAAAGGAACTCTAAATGTGAAATCTTAATGCTGTTCGTTCATAATTAATGCTTATATCCTTAAAAAGATTTCAACACAGACAGTGGCCAATATAAAAATAAGATGTACATTGTAAATGCTGTAAAATGCTAAGATTTAATGATATCGAATGATTTGTAGATTTCGTACAATTTTATCAAGAGGGTAATAAACAGCAACAAATATCTGTGGTTGCAAGGAAAACCGTCGCATGTTACAATTTCAAAAAATTCGAGATTATGCATTAATTGTGTTAACCACGTATTTACCAGAAAACATTCACGCATACAAATTCGAAAGTCTAAAAACCAAAATGCAATTTAACCGATGTCAATAGCAAAGTATTTGTGATCGAAGCTTTAAACGGCAATATCTCAAAAGTGAAAGTATGCGACATGGGGCGTTCTTCCTGACAACCACAGATACCTATAACAAGAATAGAAGATATTTCTCCTAGCGACTTTCAATTTTAGAGTCGAGGGTGGTAAAAACAGAAGAATTTAAATTAAGCAGCAGATCTCGAAATCACAGTAAAATACGTCAGTCCTCTTGGACGTTCGGACCTCAAGGTAAACCCGGAAGAATGAAAATGAAATGAGCCTTTCCCAAATCCAGCAGACCTCATATCGACTTCCAATTTGAGTGTTGAGGGTGGTAAAAACAGAAGAATATAAATTAAGCAGCAGATCTCGAAATCACAGAAAAATACGTCAGTCCTCTTGTCTGTTCGAGGTTCGGACCTCAAGGTAAACCCGGAAGAATGAAAATTAAACGAGCCTTTCCCAAATGCTCCATTATATATCAAACAAATCTACACAACACAGAATCCAGCAGACCTCATATGGACTTTCAATTTGATGGTTGAGGGTGGTAAAAAACAGAATTATTTAAATTAAACAACAGATCACGAAATCATAGTAAAATACGTCAGTCCTCTTGTCTGTTCGAGGTTCGGACCTCAAGGTAAACCCGGAAGAATGAAAATTAAACGAGCCTTTCCCAAATGCTCCATTATATATCAAACAAATCTACACAACACAGAATCCAGCAGACCTCATATCGACTTTCTATTTGAGTGTCGGAACAAAAGCGCTTAAAATAAATCAACATTTGCAATATAAAGGCTGCGCGAATGAGAGAACCAACAGAATCATTCTTTACGTAAGGATCTTTTGTGGCCAGCACTGTCCGTAACGGAACAATGTGTCCGCATATTAAGTTGCCCGTTATAGATCCACGATTCGTTCGCAGCGACAATGTCTACGGGAAAACGAGAATCACGTAACACGGTATCACGTTTGTAACACTTCCATTGGGTGTGCTCGAACAGAATTTCGATACACTTTAACGCACGGAGTTTTCGAAATTTTTCTGTCGCGTCGGCACGCGATCGTGTTCTCACCGCGAGAGTTCGACGCTCGAGATATCGCCTTCGGATATTCGCCACGTCGTCGTCGTCTGAACGAAAACGAAATTTCAGGTTCGCGTTACATTGCCGCGAGTCGAACGGTGACTAATGCCGTGAGCCGGCTGTCCTACCTTACCGGTTGCATGTGCATATGCACCGGTGCATATAAGTCGTGCCATATTCGCAGCCCACCGTGGCTTATCCTATTCGCAGTGATCTGGTCGCGGGGCGAGTTTCTTTGTTTGTCTCTCTAACCCACGGACCCGCGGACGGTGACATTTACAAGACAGCCATCGATTGGCAGCCGATCCTAATCGATACAGATCCGATTAACATCATCGCTACGAGTGATCGACACGTATTGCATCCTTGTTGCCATCGATGGGCCGGCTATTACGGAACGAGTTAATTAATTCAGATCTGACTAGATGTTAATGACACAGAATTCAAGGCTCAGGTACACACGACACAGCTTTGGATCGCTGCTCTTGCACCGTGTCCGATTTCCACTCACTCCTATTGATTTTATGCCTCGGACATACGTGTTTGGACGTTCCGATCTAAACATTGATACATTTAAAAATATCTAGGTATTATTTTCATTTTGTTGCAATTATTAAGTCAAATAATAATTTAATTAATTAAATAATAATAATTAATAAATTATTTTAAAAACGATGAATTAACCCATCTTTATTAATATCATATCCAGAAATTAAGGATATTGAAGAATGAGTGGTGTTTAATGTACTATAACTTGCACCGTCATTAAAAAGAATATTTAGAAAAGTAAGAATATCTGTCGTTTTTGCACTAAACATATCTAATATAAATAATTAATTATTTTAAATAATAATTTATTTAATTGTCAATAGGGACAAGTAGGCGATGGAAGAGCGCCAAATTCAAATTCAATATGCGCTGAACGTTGTGATGTGAAGCATGACAAGCATGACTACAATACTATCATCTTCGAACGAGACATATAATATAATTGTGTTTAACACAAACGCTCCTTCGTGCACACTCATTTCTTTGTTTCACGCTACCAAATGCTCTTCATAAATTTTTGCCTATCACTCATTCAAACAAAGTATAAGTGATATTTATTCAAAAGGTTTTTAATCAAACCATTACATTTTTCTGTCGATGATAAATGAGCATGAAAAGGATCGAAGAATAATGATTTGAATAAAACTGAATGATATTGTGTACAAACACAACGTGAGTTGTGCTATTGCATAGCAAAGACTAGACTGATGTACCAAATACAGTCGTAAATGAAAGTCTCAACTCACATAATATCCATCACGTACAGGACGTGTTAATAAATATATTCTAGCCAGCTACCAACGATACGACGACGAAAGAATTTGTGAATCGGCATTCATGGTAGTCTATTCAGACGCGGAATGAACAATGTTGGCATGTAGGAAGCGATATGCAAATATCTACATGCGCTGACCCTAATCGGGGCCTGCTAATCTTGCCACGCGTGCCGAAGCTCCGCGTATCGAGACGGCCAGATGCAAAAACTCAAATATTACCTGATTCACCTCGATGCTCCCGATACCGTGAACCGCGAATTCCATAATTAGACGGCACCCGGAAAAAGTCTAATCTAAATAAAGCTTCAGGAGGTAGTGCTTTTTCAAGCAATTTTCAATATGCAACGGGCCTCTCTATTATTTAAATGCAATTTAAATGCATGAATATGGAACTCTTCGAAATTGTCCGAATGAAACGAAAAACCGAGCTGCTACCGAAGTAACGTCATCCTTATCACTTGAATAGAATCATTATCTTTTTTAATTTTCCAGAAATATGGGGTCGGCAGTAATCTGGGAACATTACCTTGGGAAAATATTGTTTTAACCCTTACCATGAGCAAGGATAAGTAATAATTAAATACACAACATCGCTCACTTGATATTGATATCATAATTACATTAATAATTTAATATCTTTCGAAATTTCATTTATCAATTCTCTACACATCAGATTAAATTCTGTATAGTAATATTTCTATCAATTAAATCGCTACCTACACCTTTAATCATCATATTAGTTCAAAATATTTAATAGTTAAACTTTTCCTACAAAATGCGTAATGATACAGTTATTAACGGTCCTGAAAGAAGTATAATAATGTTCTTTTAAATAATAATTTCAAAAGAAGTAAATAAAATATATAGTGTAATAATACAATTTTTATGCAAAACAAAATTTTTTTGCATCAACAGCAAGAGATATTTGATAAGAATAGAATGAGTGCCTTGATATTCTTAGATGTACTTAATTTGTGTATTTCATTAAATTGTACCCGAGTCGAAATGAATTTTCTGAACATGATTTTGGTTGTGGATGACGGTTAACCTAATTCATAATTGCCCAATAGTCCGGCGTGTGTTAAGCCCCGTGGATAATGTTAAATGAAAAGCGATTGGAATAGTGAAAGAGATGCAAGCGATAGACCAAACCGATATGTTAACACGAATATGCAATACTTCAAGGATCAGTGACTCGTCTCGATGACTCATGCAGTCCTTTCTTGCTGCCTCGTCCTACACTAATTGAACGGTGACCGTTTTCCTGACGCAGCTTCCTTGATGCAATCCGCTATTAAATCGAGGAGTATCGCACACACGCGCCCATGTTTCGAGAATAATACGTTTAACGAGACGGAACTAAACGATTTCATCGAAATAAAACCGAGCCGCAGTTACAACGACTCGCGAA
>CM052332.1:9432804-9487547 GCA_028455615.1 Lasioglossum zephyrum
ATGACGTGTCAAAATTTCATTGAGTTCGGAATACTTTCCAGGTAAAAGTACCTGGCGACTGGACTATTACGAAGAAAACACTCGCCGTTTAAACATTACGGATGGCCGTAGAGGGAAACAGCTGTTACGACAGAGGAACAATTATTAAATCTACTAATTAGCAATTAGCTCCCTTGACGAAAACTAGACTGCAAAAATTCAGCATACCTTTTTCGTTAGTAAGCTGTTACTAACAAGTTCGTACTTGAGTAAAATGCACAATATTGTCAGATTATTTCTTCAAAAACGAAATGAGACAATCCCAGAATTATCAAAAATAATATAAATTTAAAGTGTAGCCAAACTGCACAATGTTTTACTGCGCCATTCGCGATGGCCAGTGACTAATTGCCCTTACTAAAAATCTATATTTTAAAGTGGCTTTTATAGCTCACAGTCATGGCCGAGGCCACTTGCGCCGCGCTATCTACTATGCAAATCATTCGATGACAAATTATTGGACGTTTATTGAAAAAGTCTGGCAAACTTTGTTAAATCTATTACGATAGTGAATTTTAAATAACCGCCTGTGCTATTTATGCATAACGTCCGCAGTGTGGTCATAGTGTTTGATACCCGTGATGAATATTTTATTGTATCATTAAAAGTCTACGATCAAACCACCGTACAATGTTCAGGACAATTTGACCCAGATCGAAAATGTATGTATAGCGAACCGTTTTATCTGCTATAAAAACTTCTCTATAAATACATACGTTGTCCATGCATGAGGCTGTAAATATACAACAATGCATAAAATTCCGTATTCACTTCGGCGTTTACTCTATCCTAGCATCAACTTTATGTGCGACACATTCATTTATCATATTAGTCTTCCTCTGATTAGTCAAATTTCTACAAAATGTATAACTAGGTTGTAGATGTAGTTCCTATGATGAAAATTTCCAAACAATTACATTAACCTTGAATATACCACAAGGTCAAAATCCAGTCTCTTGAAAATGGAAATATTTGCTATCTTTTATTAATCGAATTTCGAATGTTACTCTAAATTACCCTGACAACGTGGTATACAGACAGTGAAATGTAGATGGGATTTGACTTTTCGAGGTTTGGCATTGTTCTTCTATAATTCTTAAAGTTACTTCAATAAGCAAGTAAGCTGACATATTTCAAAAATTGTTTTTAACATGTTCTCATCAACAAAATATTACTTTTTGTGTTGTTTTAATAACTCACAGAAGCAATCATCATTTTCTTGAAAAGGGTCCAAACAAAAACCGAAACGTCGAAATTAATATATTGCAAATTGCTTTCAATTAAATTGATCGAACCGGTGCGCCAAAAACGTCAACTTTGTTTAGGTAGTAGATCTATATGAAAAATAAAATTCTTTCACCTCAATTATAATCAACAGGAATTCAATAAAAATTAAAATTTTTAATAATACCTTTTACATGTAATAGTAATAAGCGAATGTACATTTTTGCCGTACCACACACGCACCATTGCCATAAATACAGACAACGTATAGTCTAGTAATCTCAGCGATAATTTAAACTTTCCAAATTCTGGTCTAATCGACACGTTTTTAATTAAAAATAAAAATACAGAATATAATCTGAATGTACGTAAATCAATGTAATACACGTGTAATGTTTTCCGTATTGTGTCCCATAAAACCCAGTACAATTATTTTATCGTTTTACTGACGTCTAAACTGCGCTCTCAAAAATTCCACGTCCGGGATTCAAACCACTTGATTGCGGTTCAAGAGTTGCAGTCGCTGCGAAATTTTTAGCCACCCGCTCAACAACCCTGACCTAGCACCCAACGATTATCACCTCGTTCTGCATTTCAAACGATGGCTGAAATAGCTCAGCTTTCGAAATGACGAAGAGTTGAATAATGGCGTTATCGCATGGCTTAAATCACAGGCAGAAAGATTTTTTAATGACAAACGTAATACCAAACCAACCGAGCGCTACATGTCATTAGTATCATCCTTTAAAAACAATCCTGAATAAGCATTTACTCATAGCACGCTTAATGTGTCAGCGATATCACAAACAAATTTAGCAGTGTCGAAATTATTTTAAATTACAGCTTGGAAATTTTCAGTGGCGCCACTAAAACCATGTCTCGTACATTATATTGATTTTACGGAATCTCTATGGTTGCTAGTCCGAACATGTTATCACTTAATAACAGGTTGTCGAGTTCGAAACGAACACGTTATACTCGTATCACGTCGAAACAATTTTTCCAAATCGCCAGGTTATGCGAATTAAATTGCTTCATGCAGTAACTGTATACACAATTGACAATGTGACATCAAATTCTGTAACACTTATTGTTAGTCTATAGACTTTCATTTAGTGTTGGTTTTTTTTCTTTGATTTTATGAAGGTCAGCTTCTATGTACAAAAATAATCTTTTCTTTCTCTATCTCTTTCACGGTCAAATTTCTATACAGGGTGTCCCAAAATTCCATTCCTCCCATTTCCAGGAGTTACACGAATTTTGGGACACCCTGTACAAGCTGAATGGGTCCGCGTATTCTTCGTCTACAGTAAAGTGAAATTTTAAGATGAAGTTTAAAGTGAAATATTATTTGTGGGTGTTTATTTCAAACGTCCTAACACAACAATTAGAAATTCTGCATCGTTCAGAATCTCATGAAAACAAACTTTATATTTATTGTATATTCCATATTCATGTTGCCTTTTCCAAAGCTAATATATCGACTACAACAAAATAGAATTTGATTTCGGTTTGGAGGGAATTAATAATCGTGGTCTCACGAATCTTCATCACATAAAAATTAAAAAGTATGTGTTAGTGTTCTCCGAAATTTTTTGTATTTTGTAGATACCAACCAAGAGTACACTGGATGTACTAGAGAACAAATTCAATCTTGAACCTAAACCAGTTCCCGTATCTGAGAGACGAGACATTCAAAGTGTTAAACAGACCCGAAGAGATCGGCATGTTTGTAAATTCGACATTTTCGAGCACAAACGTCCCGAAACTTCGCGTAAACTATGTATATCGCATAACAAACAAGCAGAGGAAAAACGGATCAGTTTACGAACCGATTGGATATCAGCCAGATTTCCATGGACAAATAGTATCTAGCTAAGGTAAAGGCGGGAAATACGGCCGGATAAAACGGTGGATCGCAACCAGCCATTCTTATCCAGGTCGGACGACGTATTTGCATATAATGTGACTGCTTGGAATCGTGGGACCTTTTACGAAGCTAAATGGAATCCGTACTGAAATTTTTTTGCACGTTTTTCATTTCCAGAATTGTTCGTGCGAAATATCGATGGCAAATAAAACTTACGATGCGCAATGTCGAAACCATCGAATGTATATTTTCATTCGAATTTTTAATTGAAAATCAATTCAGTATGAAACAGCCCATCCATAACAACATTCATTTCTTCGAAAGTAAAATTTTACGCAAACAAATATTTCGCAAATTATTTTTCCGTGCAAAATTCAACGTTCGTGAACAAATAAAACAGTTGAAATTCAACGTTTTTCGAATTCTATAAATTTGCCCCAATATACAGTTAGAGTTTATTTACAGAGCTAATTAATGGAGGACATTGATAAAATAAACAATAAAATCGCAATTTTATTATTAGATTATATAAGCATTACTTTCTACATAAATAAATGAATCAACGATTGAAGGAAATGAGCGTGAAAGCTGTTATAGTCGAGTCAATATTTGAAAATCGTTTTCAAATGTACTTTTATTATTATTCTAGAAAATAAATACATTACAATTGCAAAGGACGCTTTATTTATTTTAAAATATTTTTCTCAAATTTTATTTTTAAAATGTATTACTTCTCTTACTCTATTTGTAAACTTTATTCCCTTAAACAACGTTATATTTATTTTAAATTTCTAATTTCAACTTTTTTAGGGACTGTATTCACTGTGCAGTATCTCTTCCACTATACATCATGACTTCTTTAGTAAATACACGCGATGTTGGGTTAAAATTTACAAGACGAAGACAACTTTTGAATGGCGCAAGTTCAATATGCATGGGTACCGTTAAGCGTAATCGACGTCAGAAGAGTGATAAATTGTGCGATCGTGATAATGATATCAGGATAGTCCAGGTCATAGTAAAATAGTGTGGATTTTTCATCGAGTCAACGATAACTAATAGTTATTCTTCGTTGCTTTGTCAGGCCATATTTTATTCCTTCGTTTATTTTCGTAGGTAGTCAGGCTACTATATAACTGACCCCCATATGAAAACGATGATGTTCACTTATAATACTATGTAGCAAAACATCCAATGCGTCAATAGATTTATTCAAACATCGCATTACTCAATGCTCAATTATTTAGGACTCTAAATATATTTGAGTGCATTTGAACATTTGAAATAAAGTTCAGAAGATATAATAAATGACCAGGAAACAGTTTTCATTTTGACTTTGAGTAAACATTTGCGCTTGAATATTTTTTTAAAAACCTAAAAAAATGAAAGTGGTGGATAGAACGGACAGACCATAAATTTTCATGAATCATTTAACACATTTTTACATTATCTCTGTAATCTTGTTAAACAGTAATAAACAAACTGCGGATCTCTATGCAAAATGAAAATTATTTTCATTGATTAAAATGAACAGGTGCCAAACAGAAGCTTCCATTTCTTTACTATTTTAATAACCTGAAACTACTATTGGGTTGGAAAGAAAGTTCGTAGCGTTTCCAAATTAAGAATCGAATATAAAGTTAAGGTATTTATTCATATGTTAAAAATGATAAAATGATAAAACGTAATAGAACAGAATGGAAAATACGTTATTGAATAAATCTATGAATAAATATCTGAAGTTTAGCTTTCAATTGTAACTTACAACTGTTACGAACTTTCGTTCAAATACAATACATCGGCGTTCTCAAATTTTTCTAATTTAGCTACTCGCTTAAATTTTACCTACTCATTTTTATCATGAATGCATAATTTTTATTATTGTCGTCATAAATGCATCGCAGTACATTGGATGAGAAGAACAAAACTATGAGAAGCTGGTGAAGTAGAGGATCAACGAGTGACTAAGATCCACGAAGATATTATTGCTGTTTGGGGATGGATGTTAAATTATTATGGAAGAATGCATGAAATGAACAGAGTTTATAGGGATATTCAAAGTGACTGGGACTCACCGAAGCCAAAATGGTGACGAGGTATCGCTGCGTTCTCTCGAAGTCGAGGGTTCGGTTAACAGTAACTTGGCCTTGATGAGGTAAGTTGATGCTGAAATAACCGTATCCGTCAGCGGTTGTAATTCTATTTCGACCGACACCGTCATTGTTGCCAATCCCAGTCCCGTCTCCAGGGGCGATCGAGTACTCGACGATGCCATTCACACCGGCATCGGCATCCTTAGTTTCGATCTTTTTTAAGATAGTGGAACCGACTGGTGTCAGCTGTAACAAAGAAAACCCATCAGTCTGTGCTTTTCGTTTAAGCCCCACACTTTATTGTAATGTCGAGTCAAACTGACGGTGAGGATTTCGAGAAAAATCTGTTAGGTAACCGCAAAAGTGTCCGATTTTTGGAAATTCAAAGTTATACATATAGTCGCTACAATTGTCCCCTAATGTTTTACAAGCTGATAGATTCCATTTTCGTACAAAGGCGTGATTTCTCTTTGTGGAAAATTTTGTGGTTCCTGCAAATCGAACATTTTCGAGGATTTGGTTTTCAATTTGAATGGACAATATTGTCGATTTAAATTTAAACACACCATTGTTCTATGGGTATAAAATTTGAGCGATATCTAAATTTAAGATAAAAGAATTTAGAAGACAATAAAGGAAAGTTTAACGTTTACTGTACAGACCACTAGTGCACAAGCCTCGTAATCAATATCTCTCATACAATATTTAATAATGTTAAAAACTTAATGAATTTTTAAACTAAATTTAGTATTACTTTTTGTAGATACTGATTATCATAATTATTCCAACAGATAGATTATACTCTTGGTCTATATTATTTCTCAGATTTTCGTCATTTGGTTCCGCTGCAATGATGCCGCTGATTAAAGCGATTACGTAAGATTAATGTCATCATTCCCTCATCATTAGAACGGATACCCATTATTAATGAGGTTATTATACGATACAATGGGAAGTAATGCGAAAACCCTGCAAACCCTGAACAGTTATAATACCGGTCAAGTGTTATAATTCGTTATCCAATATTCGGAATCGCTCGTTACGCTTTAAACTGAATGAGAGGCGCATAAATAAAACTAAATAGCGGAATGGGGCTCGATATGTCGTTCATAATTCATAAGAAAAGTCACATAAATCAGAAAAAGGAAATTCCCCAGCAGAGCAATTTGAAAATGATCTAAAATAACCAATTTTTTAATTGTATATCACCAATTTAGAAATGTAAAATAATTTGTTCTTATTTAGATACTGGATTAATTGTCATGTACATTAGTTATAAAGTACACCACAGTTTATATAATTTATTATTATACCTTTTCAGAAGTATATTTTGAGTTGCATCCCGTTTCTTATTAATGAACGATGAGTTATTTTCAATTAAATGAAATTATTAAAGAAAAAAATGAAATTCCGCAAAAACAAATGAAATTAAAAATCCTTTAGTCTAGTCGCGATAGTCATTGAAATAGTTTTATTAGAAGAAAATGTGAAATCCTACCGATGAATTAATATTATAGTAAAAAAGTTTAGTCTTCAAAATATGAGATTATCAATACTATTTGAACATCTCTCTCAAACTTTTTCTATCCCGGCCTCGCAGTTAGTGTATAAGGTCTGTTCTATCGAAACGAACTTTTCGCATTAGTTGTGTCTAGTTCCTTCACCGCAAGCCCCAACCTTCGCAACGAAGCCGTTCACTCATTGGTTTCTTTCATTTCTAGATAACCACAGTTCTTTAACTACACTTTCTTATTTCGCGGCTATCAGTCGGTATTTCTCAACTCGATCACAATTATACAAATAATTACCGATACTAATTATACTGCTAGCAATTTCCCCATTCCTATCGCGCCTTTTCCCATACGGTAAAAGCCTTCTAAATGAGTCACATAAATATCAGACACCTTAATTCATGCAAACATCAAATAGAACGTGTTGCGCATAAATTCCATAACATCGATTCCTGGACATTTAAATACGTACTATTTCGATACTAATCAAACGAACATTCTCACAGGTACACTGCCCTTCAAAAGCGTTAGATTGCTTCCTAACCTTTGCACATATAGTGAGCAGTATTATTTTTAAATCATTTTATAATAAATTCCCTTTGTAATAATATTAATATAAAATAATTATCGAAACATATTTACACAAACGTTAAAGAAAATTTTATAATTATAATAGCAAAGTAAAGTTGCTCTATTACGCAACTTTCGCTAGCTCTTAAATATTATATTGGTGACAACGTTCACTGACTTAAATACGTGTGGATACTAGTTTATATAATCACTTTGCCTAAAAATTGCAACACATGTATGTTACGAAGTATGTCCTTTTTAATCTTTCCTTAATGCAGTTAATAAGTCGTCCTTATTTTATTGTGGAAATCTGTACACTGAAAAGTGTGATTTTTTAATTTATACACGACATGTATGTTACCAATCGATAATGATGTTGATGAATATTTAGACATTGTTTTTTAGACTGCGGATTTTTATCCGAATTAAAAATTGTCGGTATAAAGATCCAATAATCGGCTATTTCAGGGTTGTTTCATTTATAGCGAGTGTTCTAGCACTTTTGAGTGGCAGTGTACCTCGTGTGTCCAGCGCTAATTAAAGACCGCGAGGTCAAACACACCTGCAACTCAGGATTAATAATTCGACAAATTGTGGCGACCGGAACGACTGGACTGCTTGCTAAACCGTGTCTTACACGTCCCGAGAAAAATGCAGTTCCCCGCTGGCATTATGGCGGGATAATTCACAGAAGTCTTCGTTTCATGAAACCATGCCATTTCGAGAATCTCACGATAAGTCGGGCTACTACGGTTTGAATGGCGAATATACGTATAGGGTGTCTCATTATTTCTTGTCCTCCCTAAAAGGTATCATTGCGCTGACTAATAAAAGAGGATCCTGGATTCTAACAACAAACACGTCACGATATGAATCTCCTGAAGAATTACAATTCTTAACAGTAGTTTTGGTACAGTGAAAATATGAGAAAAATATCATTGTTATTATACTCATCTAAATGAATGGTGTTCAGGGAACGAACAAAATTATTTTTTCTCTCCTTGCAGTTATTTATTATAAAGATTACGATTACAACATTGTTGGCAATTAATTTATCGTAATTGGACGTTGAATTTTATGCATATATTCTAATTTAAAATTCTGATTTTAAAATAATGTAGAAATATATCGACACATAGAAAAGTTATTACAAGGAGAATGATTTCCATGTGGTTCCCATCTTGAAAATGGTGTAGAAAATTGTTAGCTTGCATAAAGATCCGTGGCATAATCATAACTAATTCTCAGCAGCGTTCATCTCGCTAAATATTCATTTTTCCCACGAGGGATATCTGAATCTTCGTTTTACTCGATTAAGGAGGTCAACGAGTAATGGAGCACCCTATATAATCTCATAACAGAAACCAGATTGGGTTTGCGGTTAGTGGAGAACGTACGCTGTGATAGGAAGTTATGAGCCACATATCTCTAACCAATCCGATCGATTTTTAGTTGCACGACACGCTATTATCGACGACAATGATCCTGTCTCTTTTCTTTCTTTCTCGCGAGTATGCACGTGAAGCACGAGAAACCGGTTGCGCGAAAGATTAATTAGCTGAAACAGAAATCATGGACAAGGCGTTCCGGAGATCACGATCAAGAAATCACCCGCGATCCATGGAATTGCCGTCGATAGGTCACGTCGTCGTATTCGCTACGAAATTGAAAGTGTTCACCCTGTTTCCACGATCACGGTGATATCAGCGGAGCATTAATTGAAAGATAGTCGATACACTGTTTTCCAATTGTTCCCATGTTTCTTGCATTGCTGAATACATTCGGGGAACACGGCGAACGCAGACTGTTTGATTGCATATGTTAATTTAATTTCCCGTGAGAACTGAAATCTTAGTCTTAGTGCATCGGTGAGATAGTTTTTGAAACTAAACAAATGGTGCATTTAAAATCCAATTTTTACAGTATATTGCTTTGTTTCTACGTTGAAAACTAAAGTGACCCGTCCTGTGGATGAACAAAATAAATAAACAAATAAATAATTTGGATTACACGAACAAATAATATTTCTCACGTCCTCTTCACGTTTGAAATTTATACAGTAATTCTATTGCAATTTCACAGATGTTTTGCTTATCAGAATTATACATAACTATTTAGTATTCCGTGGGAATTGAAATCTCAATGCATCGGTGAGAAATTTTTCGAAACTGAATTGATTGAATGGGAGTGTTTCGTTCTGGAGTCATTTTCTTATTTGGCATTATCACTATAAATATTTGATTGATTGAAAGTAGTTTATTACCCGAGATCGATAGCAGTAAAAAAATTGGTAATTACAACTGAGCGAACCAGTTGGAGCTAACTATGCTTTGCAATTCTGCGTTTAACGTGCGGCCCAATGAAGTGAATAAAAGAGACATAACAGTAAATTTTAATTACACAAACCTGTTAGGCCTACGGAAGGCAGAGCTAGCTTCTAGCAAGTTTTTTCGCTATATGTTTGCGCTAATGGCGATGCATGATGTACAATGTAAACAGCAATTGCAATTGGATTGTGTCCTTAGAAGGATTCAATCCTCATCTGTGTAATAACTACTGAATTAAATCAGCGAAATAATTATTCTTTATTTTGTAAAAACTCTGTGATATAATTGTAACGCTTGTGGATGTTATTAGTAAGAAAAATAATAATGCAATAACCTGTACAACTACAAAAAATGATTATTAAATTAAAATTAGAAAATTTCTTTCTTCTTCAAATTTTTCTAACTTCGTGTAGAGAAATATTATAATATTCTATCTGCACTCATTGTAAAGACTGAAACTACTTCGGCAAACTCAAAGGACGATGTGAAATTTTTTGTCGCAATTATATTATACTTCAAACGAAGTGTGCCACAGGCGTTAGAATAATCTTCTTACTCTATTTTATAGTACAAAATGGTTTCCTGGAAAATTAAGTTTAAGCATGTGCTAATGAAGTCTTGACCCTTTAAAATGAGCACAGCTAGATCGTTGTAACTCTTTTTCACACAAAGTTGAAGGGGTTGAAAGGTCCGCAATTTTCGATCATAAACTTTGTCACTTAGAGCAGTGTATCAAAGTTAAAATTTGTATTGTGTAAGCGAGCTACTTCGTGTCGTTATTCGAACCTTGCTCGTTATAGGAGCAATCTGTGACACTTAACACCTTCTACAGTGCATGCAGTTTAATACTCGTGCAGGTTAATAAATAAATTCAGTATATCGTCTCTTGAAACAGTCTGTACTTGTCGAAACTGCTCGACAGAAGGCATTGACAGTAAATTGTGATATTTTAGGAGTGACTTCTATCAGATAATATTTTATTATAAGATCATCTATGCATGGTCGAGTGAACGTGGACACATTCAGAATACCGTTACGAGCGATTCTTGCATATGCTGTTCGATAACGCGGCGTTTTGCAAAATAAAACGTTGGATCATTAAAATACGTGTTAACGCGGTATCGAAAAGGGGGAGGAGGAGAAATAGAGAGAGAGAGAGAGAGACGACGCATGAGGCCGGTGTATCTTGCGGCATCTGACTGGATCAACCGGTACTCGCGAGATATGCGCCATTTCTATTATAACGGTCCGTGAATGTAGAAAAGAAGAAGAATTCGCGCGAGCATCGTGCCAACCGTTACCTCTTTGACAGCGAAACGATACTTTCGAGCGCCGCTTTGGGGTACTATGTGCACGTGCACCTTGCGCAGCCTGGCCGCGTGCATGAACCCATTTGCGTCGGAACAGAGTTGCACCGCTGGTCGCGCCAATAATGGGCAAAATGCATTTGAAAAACCATTCGAATGACAAATACCGTGCAAATGCGTGACTTCACTTGCACTCGAATGCCAAATACGTCGACGAACTGCATTTGAGGATTGCGCAACACCTTCCGTGCAATTTTATGTTTAATGTGAATCCGAATTTTTATGTACTCGATATGAGCGAAACAGATGCGCGCGATATTTGTGAGAAATTTACCCTTGCGAGGTGTACCCTTCGAGAGAATCAAAAGCTTCAGAAGTGTAACGTATCGATATAACAACACTAATTCAATGACAAAATTTTTTTATGTTTGTGATATTTTTCTGATTAAAATGGGTCCAAACATGACACAATTCGGAGCGTATTTGCTCGCTCGATTCACGATTTAGTAGAACCGCGATTATCCGAAGAGATGATCTCTGAATTCTCTGATGACCACATGCATAGACGGTTCAAATATAAACAGTTCGATTTAATGTAACCTATATACAACAAAATTTAGTGTGCAAATTATTGTTTATTGTTAGTTATTGTATCAAAAGAAGTATTCATATTATTATTAAATATTTTCTCCGCGATGTGGAGAGATAGAATCTTACGTAATTCAGGATATATTACACTTTGTTTCTTCTTTTACAACGATCGGAAAAAAATTTAATTGAAATCCGAAACGATCATTTTGATTTGCCGGCCACCGCCTTAGTAAAGAGTTCAATTTAATGTGACTCATATACAACAAAATTTATTGCGCAAATTATTGTTTATTGTTAGTTATTGTATCAAAAAGAACGAAGTATTCATTTTATTATTAAATATTTTCTTCGCGATGCGGAGCGATAGAATCTTACGTAATTCAGAATATATTACACTTTGTTTCTTCTTTTACAACGATCGGAAAAAAATTTAATTAAAATCTGAAACGATCATTTTGATTCGCCGGCCACCGCCTTAGTAAAGAGTTCAATTTAATGTGACCCATATACAACAATTGCGCAAATTATTGTTTATTGTTAGTTATTGTATCAAAAAGAACGAAGTATTCATTTTATTATTAAATATTTTCTTCGCGATGCGGAGCGATAGAATCTTACGTAATTCAGAATATATTACACTTTGTTTCTTCTTTTACAACGATCGGAAAAAAATTTAATTGAAATCCGAAACGATCATTTTGGTTTGCCGGCCACCGCCTTAGTAGTTGATAATCTATAGATTCCGTAACACTCCATTTTCCGAGTAATTACGATATTCGGTTGCCGCTTCCTTATACTTAAGAAAATAGGATACTTTATGGCGGCTCACCTCTGGCACCGTCGTCTCGTACGACGGGGTAACGAATATCGGTGCGTTATCGTTTATGTCCGACACACGCACGATCACTGGTATCGTTCGCTTCTTGTTAGTCTGCCTTACTGTGCAGCTTAACTGTAACAGAAAAAATGTGAATGTTCTCATGAGTACGTCAGTGATAATGGGACTATATACATTTATGACAGAAACGAGTTGCTGAGAGAAGGTAACTTAGCGATTCAAAACTATGAGTATCGTTCGCGGCTGTACAGAAACTTTTAACTAATTCTAGTTTTTCTATATCGAATGACAAAATTATGGATCGACCGGTGTTTTCTTCTTCATTTGTTCTTCGATTTTTACGTTCCCGCGAGTAATTTCCTCGGAGTCAATAGCGCTCGATATCCGCAGTCGAATAAAAACACCAGACAGCGTAATTCCAAAGAACACGTACGTGACCGCTTGAAGCCAGTGTTTGCGGATTGCGATCTAAGCGTAGCCGATACTTTCTACACCTTTAATTTGCAGTATTAAAACGATTACCGCACAAATTGTTGCGATCCGAATCAATTTTCCCTTCTCTCGGCCGACTGCAATGGCAAGTAACGTCGGGTATGATTTTCCAGCTGTTCGATTTTATCCGGTCAATTTGTGAAAACGGTAAATACGGGCGATCCCTTATGGCACCGGTGCATTGCTCTAGACCTTTCACATTCCTAGTACCATAGTGTCATAGTAGACAACGCGCATTCTCGGATGCCAATATGGTCAAGGAGAACGGTATACACCGTATCGTGCACCATCGCAATTATCTCCAGCCGTTTGACTGTAAATTCAGTTCTACGCGAAATTGCCCAATATGTACTCGCTCTAACCTTTAGAAGTTACAGTTCCCCTCCCTCCAACGCAACGCGTTCGCGAATAATATATTGACACGTTGAACGCGCGGCGGTCACCGAAGACCGGCGCAACCAAATTGTTTAACACGTTCACCGCCACCATTTGTTGCGGTCTAAGCCTTCGCAACTAATTTCGTTAAATGCAATGTACCGCCTGTTCTGCAAAATAGGAAGTCTAACAATGTGATACATTCTCCGAGCGTTAACTGATTTCCTCTAATTTCACTAACATCCTCTAGAAAATTCATTTCACCCTTAAGTGGAGCTTCGTAATGTACTTTAAAAATGCAATCATTCAATGAAATTATATAAATATAATAAATTAATTTTTAAATATTCCGCTCTATCGGAAGAGTAAATAGAAACTCCATAGTAAAATTCCATCTAAATCCGGAAATAAGAATCTCTAGAGAATTCATTTAACCCTTAAGTGGAGCTTCTTAATGTACTTTGGAAATGTGATCATTCAATGAAATTATATAAATATAGTAAATTAATTTTTAAATATTCCGCTTTATCGGAATAGTAAATAGAGACTCCATAGTAAAATTCCATTTAAATCCGGAAATAAGACTCTCTAGAAAATTCATTTAACCCTTAAGTGGAGCTTCGTAATGTACTTTAAAAATGCAATCATTCAATGAAATTATATAAATATAGTAAATTAATTTTTAAATATTCCGCTTTATCGGAATAGTAAATAGAGACTCCATAGTAAAATTCCATTTAAATCCGGAAATAAGACTCTCTAGAAAATTCATTTAACCCTTAAGTGGAGCTTCGTAATGTACTTTAAAAATGCAATCATTCAATGAAATTATATAAATATAATAAATTAATTTTTAAATATTTCGCTCTATCGGAAGAGTAAATAGAAACTCCATAGTAAAATTCCATCTAAATCCGGAAATAAGAATCTCTAGAGAATTCATTTAACCCTTAAGTGGAGCTTCTTAATGTACTTTGGAAATGTGATCATTCAATGAAATTATATTTAACATTATATTAATGTTCAGTAAAATTACATCTAAACCCGCAAACAGTTATATTATTAATAGTTACACATTAAATTATTCTTTGTATAAATTCGATTGTGGAACAAAAGTGATAGTGTAAACTGCAAAGTGCACTATGTGAAAATAAATAGTTATTACTAGTACTTACAGTGGATAAGAGAAGCGTTTGAACATAAAATTTCTGATTCACGAGAATCTCGTAAAAAATAATTTTACAGCAATTAACTTGGTCTCATTTTAAAGCTCGAAGATTCTACTTTCGCGCGATATTCAGTAGATTCATCATCTCTATTCATATAACTTTTACAAATTAAAGCCTTTGTAAAAACACTAGATTTTGTCGATAATGAATCTTCCACAGATTTAAATATTGAAGTCTTCTCTATAAATTAAATGAACAGCTCGATTGTGGCTCAGCGCTATAGGTGTTCGACTGTTGACCTGCTTATATTAGGTTCGCGCCCCATAAATTAAAAATGATACGTACTTGAGATCACAAACATACTTTTCAATACAAGATGATGAACTATGGACAGGATTGGCAGTTTTCACTTTTCTAATACACTTCTGTGGTTTCGAGGAATCAAGTTAGAAATTTGTCAAGTGCTGTTGAGCGGAAAGCATAACCGCGCTCCACAAAACGATAAAGCAATTAGGAAAGTGAACTGTTGAATTTTCATAAAAAGATTACTCGAACCGAATCGTTTCTCTTATTAAAGCCCGAGTGAAAGAATATTACACTCGCGCCAATAAACATGTACCTGAAATTCTATTCATCGCGATGAGTTTCATTTCCTCGCTTTCTTGTAACCGATATAACGTCCGCCTAAGCGTCTAAAAGAGTATTCAAGAAGATTAGACAGGACGGTGGAAGTGCGTCGAGCAGCCTGACCGTAGCGAATTGGAAACGATCGCGTTCGTGCTCCAGCTGGATGAAATTTTTCGAAGCAGCTGGTCTCTCCGTTACAGGGATCTCTCTTCGAGTGTTTCAAAGTGTTACAGAACCAATCGAAACGGTAGAAACGAGAATCTAAAGTTGCCTGGTATCGTTTCCGGTTTAACCGTGGCTCCTCATTTATCACTAGAGTGCGGATTTTATGCGTTCATGGCAAAACTGAGTGGGTGCAATTTAAAACAGCAGAAAGGTTACAATGATTTAAGAGTGCTAATCTATTGGCTTGTTCGGAAAGTCTCCGTCAATTTTTCGATTAAATTGAAAATAACAAAAATTGTACTGGAAACAACTGGCCTCAACCCACTCCAAAAAGCTATGACTTTTTTTATAATAAAGAAGTAAGGCGTGTTCTGAAAAGGAGAGACCAAGTCACCTTATCCAGAATCAGAATAGGCTACACTAAGGGAACACACTTGTTCCTGATGTCAAAAAGATCCAGTACGAAAATGTGAAACATGCAACATAGCGACATCTATTGACCCCCTGATATTAACTTGCCGAAAATATAATACATTACGAGAAAGATATAAAATAAGAAGAACACTGAAAGAGAATCTTCATGAAGACAAAATACAAGACCTACTGGAATTTATTAAGGGATCGAAAATCCAGGAAGTTATACTATAATGATATATCTGTTCGTCGCTAATAACCATGCACTTGATACGACGTAAAACACTTGTTTTTAAAAAAAATTGTTCTAACAATCAAGTTCATTTAATAATATATGCACCATTTTGTTTGACAACGGTTTGCCATATTTCGGGAAGTATCATTATCCCACTCTCGTAATATGTTGATTATAATTGTGATCAGTAGACTGCGGATGTTTATGCATTTTCCAATTTTTGTAGACAACTTTGAAAAAAGTGGAATGAAGTCAAATCTTATTTTTAATGGGAACAACCTTTGTAGATATAAGTAGGGTATAGAGGCGGGTTCTAATACACTTTTTTGGGGCTAAAAAAGCGGAATAAAAATGATAAAATTCGTTAAACTTGTACAATTTCAAGAAAATCGTGGTTTTACAATCCCACGCGCGGAACAAATATTTTTTTAACATGCTATACATCATTTCCCATAAAATTTTTCAAGTTGATTTCAAATCTGGCCTCATTTGTCTACGACCTCTGGATTTTGCAATAAATCGGATTATATATAATAAAAACGTTCGCACCATAATCTCACTATTTTTCCCATATTCTACACAGTTTCAGCTTCGATTTAAAAAAAAATTCACCGCTCTATCTCATTTATATCTATCGAAGGTTCTTTGATTTTGAAACAAATTTCGCCCGTATTTCCCACTGTGCGAATTTCATAAACCCTTCGATTGCTTACAGCATTGTCTCCATAAACAGTACAATTCATTTTTTTAATTATATTTCTTTAAAGCTACTCTTATGAATTGGACATTTCACATGTCACGACTTAGTACGTCTCACCGTTACAGAGATCTCTATCCGCGTGTTTCGGTGACTCCAGCGTGTTACAAAACCGATCGAAACGGTATTGGGGAGGGGGAAGAGAATCTAGAGTCGTCTAGTACGGTTCGGTCGAAAAGCTACTCGCTTCCGGTTTCGTCGTGGCTTCTCGTTTATCGTGGAGAAGGACAGAAAAAAATTATATGGACGAGTAACGAGATTCCTTTCCGAGAATAGGAGGGCTCTTCTTACGTCTCGTCGAGATGCAACGGAACGGTGCCAAGTGCGGAATCGATCGTTTGCCTCCGTCTCACAGGGTACGTTTCCCGGCAAAAACCTTTTTAAATGAGCACGTCGCCGTTACCATTGCGATGAGGAGAACGCGGCCGTAATTTTGTGCGTGACCGGCATCGCTGTTACTTACGATAACGAGGATTTCGCTCGAAAAACGACCGATCGTCGGACAATCGGCCATTCAATCACGGTCATTAGCGATTGTCAGGTTTAAAGACTTCATCCAGCATTTTTTCCACGTGACAGTCTATTTAATCGAAATCGAAAGCTAATGGAATACCATTAAACTTGCACGGACCGGATGCCGAACGCGAAATTATTCGTCGGGCACGGCACGAACGCGAAACGAATTATGCAATACATAATAATTTCGTCGTTACGCCGGTGATCGCTTAATTAGCGAAGAAAACGGCCGTCGAACATTCGGCTTTGTTCTAATGTAACCTAGTTGCTACATCCGTGGCAAAAAGTACTCCGTCAAATGAATCGAGTCGAGTCCTAACGCGACCACTTGAAAGTTCTTGTAATTTATTGCCTGCATGAAGAAACCTTTCGATCAAATGTAATACTGTATCGAGGAAGTTGCATGATGAAATTAATCTTTTTTATCCTTATTTTTTTCGAACTACACGGCAACTTTAAATTTTATAAATTGTAAAATTTTTACCTCAGAAATCGTAGAAACAAATATCCTATTATCATTTAAATTAGTGGACTTCGCGAACTAGTTCTTTCTCATCTAAATGTGCATAATCGTTCGCAGTCTACTGATCCAATGCGTGTATCGTATTTTTAACAAATGATTCTTGAACAGTGTATGCGAAGGGGGAGAAGGACAACGTCGCCTAGTGCATAATGATATTTATCGGTCGAATCACGTCATATGCCACGTAACTAAAAGCGACAAGCATGATTGGAATGCGTTTGATGTCCTCATTTGATTTACAAGTTTGATTTGCACAATATTAGACTGTTTATACTGCTTCAACTTTCTTCGTGTAAATTCAGTAACGAAGTATTCACAAGCGGAAACGGTAAATAGTAAATGTTCAACGGCACCTAACTCGACAGACTGCGATTGATAGTAATTAAAATTAGCAGTAAAACAAACTTTAATACTCGGTCGAATTTTTTTTAATACTAAAAACAGGTTGTTTATTGACTAACTGTCGTAACTCTGACACAATATTTACAGCAGTTTTAGACCGTTACTGCTGTACAAGCTTTTATATATGTATAGTTCAGTTATCGTCGATTGCGATAGCTACATATTCGCATTTAGCGACACGTCCAGTGCCATTTACAAAACAAATTACGTAGAAACACACACGAAACTTTTTCCAAAGACAAAAACGTCGATTGATGCTGCGATCGTGTGTGTACCACATTGGTGGCATAAATAAATACAGAGCCCGCATAACGGATTGGATAAATTTCATTTGGCACGGTCCTTTTGATCGCAACAGGCACAAAGTTAAATTGTTCTTACCTGGAAAACAACGTGCGAAAGATTTTCAGCGTCCCTGTCCAACGGCTCCAGGAGCTGCAGTTTCTTGCCTTGCAATTTGAAACGAGGCTGTCTTCCAGGAAAGATCAGCTCCAGCGTAGTTTCGTTGTACGGATCGCCAGATACCGGAAGTTCCTCCGGCACGGTTCTCTGATCGATCGCTGAAAAATTGAAAGACCGTGAACCGATGGTAACGGTGAGAATAGATTTGTCCACAGGAATAGGGAGCATAGCAATGAACCCAATATATTCGCGCCGGCTCACTGTGGTCTGAAAGTCAGTTCTAGCGCGACTAAATTAAAAAAACCAACTAACGTAAATCTGTTAAAGTTTATACTTGTATGATAGTTTGATATGTATACTACAATAACAAAAGCAAAATTATTAAATCACATCACCGTATTATTGTTGGCAAGACTGTCAACATTCCAGTAAGCACATTTTATTTTCCTGCGTTGCTGAATTGTCAAATTATAACTTCAAAATATCGAGTTTTTTCTTGAAGTGTGTACAAATTTTGTTAGTATCTTGTTATATATGATATTATCGGTATGGCTGTAACTGGAAATGATAGGTTTACGTTTCCTTCACACACTTTCTGATATATTTTATGAACTGATACTTTTTAAGAAAAATTATTAGAATGTCGTAAGTTTTATAAAATGTGCACGCATTTGTACGCGTTGCGAAGTATTTAATTTGAAAGCTTACTTCGTCTCCATTAACGGCAAACAGAAAACGCGAACGCCCGCGACCCCCCGCAATCCCATTATCATTTTATTTGAATATTTTAGTAAACGTATCTACGATCTCCCGCTTAGAGTTGTTCGAAGAATGGTTCAAATTGAAGGACTGAAACTAAACGATTACGTTAGTGGATTGCCAGAGGCTATTTTTACCGAAAGGAATGACTCCGACAGTGAATCATAATCTTCTATACTATATTTGTAACACTTAATTATTATATTAATAAACAAGTAGTCAGTATTGTAAATTATGTTTTATTTACTTTACTCAAATATTTGAAAGTAATTTTTACACACAATGTCAATTTTTTCCTCGCACAATAATTAATTCGCGCTACGACTGACTTTCAGACGACAGTGCGGCTGATCAAAAGTCGCATTTCATGGGAAATTTTAACGTTCCACATTTTTTATACGTTTACAATATTAAGTTCGAGTGTAATTTACTTTCGTTTTCCTATTCAAATCCATAAAAAATTTCCTACTTTTGTAAATGTAATATTATACGATTCGACAAGAAAATGATAAAACTTTCAATTCTAGTGCGCGAATCGAAGTTTCACTGTACGGAGTTCACTTGTTTATAAGTTATACAAGAGTAAAGTTGCTCTACTTCAAGTGAGGATTAGCTAGGTCTAAGTTAGATCTGGGTTAAGTCTTGAATTCCTCAAACTACGATTTAAAGTTTTATGAGTTTTTTCGTCGCATTGTATAACATTGCATTCAGAAAAGTTGAAAATTGTTGGTCACCTGAGTGAAAGTTTAACTCCTATTCCGAATGCACGTCAATCGAAAGTACTCCCTAACTGAATCGACATCTTGCGTTAGTTCGTTTTACGTAGTTAGTTGTTTTGGTTTCCTTCAAATTAATAATTAATATTAACTGTATTTGTATACAGAGAATTACTACGACAATTAATAACAGAGGTATATTTCTGTCTACGAAAAAGAAGATTCGCATAAAAACACGGCGTCAAGTCATGAATCACACATACCCTGTGTCCCGGTACGAAAAGATTGATGATATAAATGGAATCAATTTTTCATCGCGATGGGAATCGCAATAAGATATAAAAAACGAAAAATCGAAAGCCGCGAAGAGTGATTCGCCGTGTTTCCAATGAAAAACATTCCGTGATCAATTCTCAAACGACAAAATTTCAATTTGTTTACTTCACAGATGCTGCGGCAATTATCTACCGTTAGACGAAGTTACACGAAATTTGTGAACGACATAATTCCCTGAAGTTCGCCGGGGAAGAATATAATTACAAAGGTTAATCGAGCGCAACCTCGTTTATCAAGATGGCGCGTGTACCACATAGCGGGGAGCATATTCAACGTTCTTTTCCTCACTACTATATAATAATAAACGATTTATTTCTACTTTATTGTCCGGATTTGCTTTCAAAGGATATCGCGGGTTCCTGGGGAGTGGAATCGTTACCGAAGAAAGCTGCCGAATGACGTTGAGAAACCCAAGATGCTTTTATTAGATTCAGCGAGAGCGGATAAAGTGACTTCCTGGTGCTTACGCCGCTGTCCTCGCTGTTACGGATAATTAATGTTATCTCCCCGCAAACTAGGCGGGATATCGAGCAATATCTCATTAGTGACACCGAACGATTCCTAATTACATCGCGCGGACCATTCTTTCCGCATAATTTCGTCCTGGGAAATTGATATGACGAATAATTATTGTTCGTGACACACTTCCATTATATTTTGCGGACAGATTGCCGTCGAAAAATTCACAGTGTAATTCCATCGATCCTTTCTCAGATATCGGCATTAATAATGATGAAAATTTCGAAATTGGCAACTCCTTTTTTTAGAAAGGTTTAGCCTAATAATAATAAGTGGACTGCGAATTTTATACATTTATGAGGAAAATAAACAGCAGGGAATATGAAGAACTTAAAAATACTGTTCAATTATATACATATATATTTTCAATTTATTTCAATCTAAAATCTTATTTTACAGACAAATCCGTAATCCACCGATAAGTACAAATTGCAAGCCTTTTCACAGTTTGTTAATAATAATTCAATACAAAAGATAATTTTTTTGCCATTTAAAAATCGCGTCGATGCATTTTCATGTGCAGAATATAATAAAATAGGGTATATTACAAAGGACCAGCGTAACAAAAAAATTAACCATATGCGTGGAGTACATATTTTATAAAAAGTGAATAAATTACATACGCGTGCTTTCACTTGGGCATGATTTATTATTGTTTTATAGTCAGCTCAGCGCGCGGTATCATTGTACTAGTTTTTGCAAAATAATTTTAGATAGCATTCAATCACTATCAAGTATCGTTTAACGGCATTAGCCGGTGAATACGAGTTAACGGTGCGTTAGAAACCTGTTTCGAACGGATAAAAGACAGTTTCAGTAGCGAGAGATCATACGCATAGCGAAATCGAATTGCATTAAAAAAGCAAGCACGTTGGAAACACGTTATGTACGAGATCCATATGAATCGATAGAAAAGCCGAAGACGATGGCGGGATGCATTAACCATGTGAGAGGCAGTTTGTTCTATAAATTGACGTTTTAGTTTCTGCAAACTGTAAAAATGATTTATACTGATAAGGATCGTGTACGGTTGTAAAAATAATAACAGTGGGACTAAAACAGTTAAGAGATCATAACGAACGCTTCCGCCTCGCCGAAACCTTACACATAGCCCGTCGCTGCTTGAGAAAATCCAGCACTTTCCCAGAACAATTTCACCCGCACTATCGTGACACCAGATCCAACACGAACCGGTTAACGTTCGCGGAACAACGGAATTGTTCCTAGATCGTATTATTATTTGGGCACCACCTCATTTTCCAGGTAGAGTCATGGGTACAGTTCCCGCCATAACTCCGATCCGGTTTCAATTTTCCTTCCACGTATTCAATAACCCTTTAGGACTCGAGGTGTTTTTTTTTTATTTCAAAACTTGTTACATCATATAATTCAATTATAGTCTCATATGTATGAAAAGCTTGTCCAACCTATATAGAACATTATTTATTACTTATATTATTATTTATTACCTATTTTTTTAATTATTGTTATTATTATTATTTTATTATTTATTACCTATATAGAACAATATTATATAGAATATTAATTAATTATTATATAGAACAGTTGAGAAGAAAATAAGTGAAAATTTTTGTGCAAAACTGAATGTCGAGTATAGACATAGATATCGTCGATATTTAAACTGATAATTTCGTTGGAAAGAATAGTACAACAATATACGTTTTAAAGCTTAAAGATTCTATTTTCTCTAGAAGTCATTAATTTATTCCTGTGACAATCTTGCACAACGTGACAAATTGGGAATTGATTATTTGTTTTCTCTAGAAATTACTACCAATGCAAGCCTCTCTAATTGAAATATGAAATCCCTTTTCGTGAATTAATCGTCCATGAATTTGAATATTAAAGCCTCCCTTTTATTAAGGTTTAAATGAGAGGTGTACAGTATACAGCTATCTTTATAGTAACTTTTGTTTTATGAAAGCTGTAAAGAGATCATTGTCTACGTCAATAATTAAATCTGTGGAACATTTATTCACGAAAAAATATTATCAACGAGATCAGAAATTCGTATTGTGAAGTGGTTTAATCGTCTTGTGTAATTAACCGGAATAAATCAGGATCAAATAATTCATAAATTATTTTACTCGGGTCGAACTGTTTGTAGAAATGTTTGCTGCAATGTGTCTGCTTTAGCGAAATTAGGTAGCAAATATGTATCCACGGTTTTTACTTGAACTACGTCAAAGTCTTCTCGCGATCGTATTTACGTTTCCTCACAGATAAATTCGCTGCAGTTTCTTTGGTAGAATTTTAATGAACTGCTTTGAATCTTCAATACTTTGGTTTAAAAAATATACCTTAAAATACCATTTCAATCCTGAATGTTAGTAATTATATGCTAACATTTATTCTCGATAAAATTAAGAAAACTTTTCTGAATGTACCGCGTAAATATTCGTAAGAAGAAAGGTACTACTAAAATTTCTGCGTGGAATGTTGACCGATACGTCAGGTATTGTGGACAAATTATAGGAGCTGCTAAAATAGGTTACAGCAACAAGGCAAGCTAATTAATGCTGTTGGTGGGTAAACGACAATGGGATATTAATTGAGCGAGATTACCGGAGCCGATCACAAACCGACGCGACGTAAAGTGTAAATTGAATTAAATCGATGGACTCACAATTTCCTCTGCTCTCCTCGATATCAAGAATAATATTGGATTGACCCGACTCCACCTCGCACAAGCCTGAAACAAATGAACAAAAGCCACTCATTAGATTAATATCCTTCATAAATTTCTCCTCTAATACCTCTGTCGAAGCAATACACAGCTTAGCTGCATAATGGAGCACGATTATACCGCGTGTACTACAAAGGTCTGTCTAGAGCGTTGTTACCTCATTCTACGTAGACGTAAATGGATCTAGACGATCCATGGAATATTGTAGACCAGTTACCTTTACCGAGCAATGTTTTCCGTAGATGTAAACTGTAATTACCTATTCGCAATCTCACTGACATTTGGCAATGTATCCTACGAAATAACTTTGATATTTTCAACAATCTCTTCGACGATTCGCATTTGTTACCTTTCAAGCTGCTGAGAAACCGCTGACGTAAAATTTGCGTTTGCAAATAGTATTCAATTTTCTCACGCACTCCGTAACAATTTCATTATTTCTTTCTAGACTGCTATACAGTACATGTAGAACATTTTTCTAATAATAAACGAATTAGGTTAAAACATGTAAAACACTTTTGATTGTAAATTATGTGGTCAAAATAAACAATAAATCAATAAGAATAGAAAAGAATTTTTTAAAAATCAGGGAGACGTTTTTGGTTTATTTATTATACAAAATATATTTTACAATGCGTTATTGAACGATAGAATGAAAAAGGAACAATTTTTATGAATTTAATGATTTATTTTACAATGCGTTATGGAATGATAGAATGGAAAAGGAACAACAATTTTTATGAATTTAATGATTTATGATGATATGATTTAAAATGTGTGAAGATCTGTGGAACGCCTAATTTTCGAAATAAATCGTAACGGTGAGTTCTGTTTAAATTCAATGGAAAAGTTTTCTTGTTGAAGTAGCTCGAGCAGGTGCAAGAAATCTGTCCAACCGGAAACGTGACTTGGCCAAAGCGAGGCGTTCAATTTGCGGAGGCAGTAATCTCGTAATCTTTTTCATGCAAACGGTGAGCGACAGTTTACATTAAGCACCATCTGTTGAAATGCTTCACGAACTCGTCAGTATTATATTTTTGTGGTATGCTGGCCAGCGACGGGATAAATCGGGATATATCAGTAATTGTAATCCAGTTAGCGCGAAACGCGTTGAGCTTTCACTTCGGGAAGATTTAAATCAATTTGAACGGCTAGCGTGGCCGACGACCGAGACCGATTCGTTTTACAGATAAATTACAGATTCATGGATCTCAGAAATGCCCCGGCGTTCAAATAATTACGGAATCATCGTGTTGAAAATTGGAAAAGAATCAACTAGGTATGAAGCATGAAAGAAGGATGATCTTACTCTCGCGTGATACGTTTCATTCATTTCATTCATCGTTATATTCTGTTTAGAAACACTAACCGTATGCTAAATCATGCTTCTAAACAGTGATAGAGAAAACCTTATTTTTCACATAATATTTGATGCAATACAATTTTAAAAATATTCCAACAGGCATATTTACAAAAATGATATATAAAATATTTACTTAATTTTACAAGTATGTACAGTGTAAATATACACATGTAATGAAACAGGTGAAACATTGAAACAAGTTTTTTTCTGAAACATACTTTGCAAAAAAAATTGTGAAAAATTTTGTCGTGTATGAATCTATTATAGATTTGAATTTATACAAGTGTATTGATGTGTAAGGCTCCCTAGAGAATTCATTTGCTGGGTTAATAGACTTCGTTCTGGATACTATCAACTGAGGGCCTCCTTTTTTAATATTAAACTTGCTGCTGACACAAGTTGTCCACGTGGTTGTCTGGTACAGGATGTAATGTCCGATCTACGATAATAATAGAGATACTCTGATCCGAAAATTTTGCAACCAGCATTACTTTCCACCCTATACAATAGATTCCTTTCTGTGCGGACCCTCTCTTTGTCCCTAGTTTGTATACATACATTTCTTAAGTCTCACTGTTTATTTCTTTAGTGTTAATGTTGTATTTGAAAATGTTCAATATGTTTTTTTAGTTCTAGTTTATAAACTATCTTTGTAATGTTAGCATGCACAACCATGTGCATATAATCCCATTAAAATAATGCTAATATAAACATATAAACATATCATCATAAATCATTAAATTCATAAACACAAATAATGCTAATAATCCCATGTGGAGTTTATTGTAATATGATAATGTTGTGTGTATAATATGTGATATTAATAGCTTAATAAAAAAGAAAGTGTGTTGATGTGTATATAAGCTGAAGTAGTCTTTTACCGAGGTTTGCAACGGTGAAAAAAGAATCGTGCTCGAAGATCCACAGCCCGATAGCAAGCAACAACAATTTCATCGAAAGTATCGAATCTCACAGGCGGCAAGAAAGATGGGCGAAAGTTGCCGGAGGTTAAGTATTCCTTCGATTAGGTGACACGCCGCGCCGTCTCCTACATTCGAAGATGATCGTGGCAGCCTTGCGGATCTCCCGTGCTAGTCCGGAGAAAAGTATGTTTTCGTTCTCCATTAAAGAGTATTCATTAAAGATGCGGTCCGGATACGGCACGCTGCGCTCGAAGTGGGTAAGGCGCACAAGAGAAAAGGCAAATGTCATCCGGCGTCTTAGCGGGAATAAGTTTCATTCGAGAGGAGCGGTGCATCTTCGTTTGCCGCGGCCATTAGTGTTCGACGTTAACCTTTTGGAGAAAGATCATAGCCGAGAGGCACACATTTGTTCGGAGCCGAGCTGCGCCTTTTGTGTTCGCGATCGTCTCTGGGCTTCTTTTGACCCTCCACTGTCAGGTGAGAACACTCATAAGGCGACGGGCTCCGAGGGTGCACTACGCACGGGTGAATTATTAAGGAAGCTCCTCGGGACGCGATAAAGGGGTATCCGGTCACCGTTCGTTTGCACATCGATATATCTTCTCGGCTTACCTTTGCCGCGTGTCCACCGTGAAACACAACCGGAATTTAACGGTTTCCAAAGGTGTACGCCATTCTTGTACGAACAATCATATCGGATTGTCGGCGGGCCTGGTTGCAGTTCAAGCCGGCATTCAAAACAATCGTTGAAATCAGAGTTGGTTACTTCAATCGTTAATCGCGATTAACAATTAATCTCCTAGTTTATTCGTTACTTGCGGTTAACGTTTAAATACTTATTAATCGTTAATTGGGAATAACGGTTAAATTTATACTTTAGTCGTTAATTGCGATTAATGATTACATGATGAAGAGTATGAACACATTATTGAACAACTGTGGGTTGCATTCTTCAAGACAGAAAAGTCAAATCAGTCGCACTGACTTAGAACTGTAATGATTAAATAAATCGTATTCGATTCTATATCATTTTGTACCAGAGTTGGGTATAAAATTAATCGTCGATTGACGACCAAATTTCTACTTCAATCGTTAATCGCAATTAACAATTAATCTCCATGTTTAGTCTGATTTCTAGTTTAGTCGTTAATTGCGATTAACGATGATTAATCGTCGATCGGATAATTGATTAATAATTAACTGTTAATTCTCCTTCCACCTCTCCTTCCATATTACAATTTATGGATAGACCGTATGATGATCAAATTCAACAATCGATTAAATCAGTCTTCGATTTTTCGATGATTTCTTCGTTTAATCAACGATCGACGATTAACTTCATCAATCGCCGATTTTTCGACGATTTCTTTTTTTAATCGTTTACATTAGTCGATCAATCATGATTAAAATTTTAATCGATTATTGCCCATCTCTGTATTGTACTAAATGCACTCAATGGACACCGTTGAATTAAATAGATAAAATGTTCCAACAAAATCAATTATTTTTCATTTTGAAGAAGCAGCAACTAGGAAGCAGAAGTCACTCTAACTAGGAGAGTTGTCGGGAGTCAAATAAATCGCAGAGGGTTCACAAGCGTCGGGATCTCGCGTATCAACAAAATTCCAGGACGGTGTTTGGGATCAGCAACAGGCGACGATCGTGATCGCGATACATTCTCCGAAAATGCATTTCTCGGAGGAAAGGTGAGCTACCGTCGAACTGTGGCCATTTCTTGGAAAGCGGCTGCATTAGAAAGTGCATACTCAAGGAGTAAGCGTGCCGATCGCGACCCATATCTTTCGGCCGGTCTTACCGTGGCCGTGTATCACATGTCTTATGAACTGCGAATGGAATCGTAGGTGAACGGTCGTCGGCGAGTTCTTGCCATAGGTATCGTTAGGGGAGAGAAACCAAATTTACGAAGGAAGGTCCGAAGAGAAAAGACGCGCCGCTACCAAGAAGAAGGCTAGTGCCTTTGTTCGGCCGCGAGCATCGCTGGGAAAAAAGGTCCGGCAGGCAGTTCATAATCTTCGGTGATTTATCGAAAGGATTTCCACGGGTACGTAACGTTACTTTTACGACTGTATCGACTTTATATGCCGCGTAGCATGCCGGGAACGGTGTCGATGTTTACGAAGCCCGGCGGCGCGCGGCTCCGAACAGGCCCTGGGATCCGTGGTGTACTTCATAGGTGTACACGCGGTGAAGAACGCGATGGACGACGGCCGCGAATGCGCAGCCTGCTGCAAAGTAAACGCGAAAAACTGGCGTGCAGATAGTTCCCTAAGACGGATGAAATGCACGCACCGTCGCCCGTCGAGTCGCAATCACTTCTCCGAAACGGACAGGAAGCACAGCTGGGCTCGACGCGCGCTGAAAAACCGAGCGCGATCGTTGCTATCTATACGTACAGGGGAGCATAGGGTAATGCCGGTCACTTAAGCAATAATCATGATGAAATGAAAGTATAGAGCGGAATATTTATGTAGGTAGTTGAGTCTGGAGATTCGAACGACGACGGTTGAACCAAGTACAAACACGTTTTTTCGATCTAACTGGTTAGCGGTTGACCGCCGACAGTTAGAATCGGAAAAGATAAATACGCGATGGGTCAACAACTGTAAGGGATGGCCTGGATTAAGACAAAAGAATCGATTAACTTTATTTTAATATTTTATTCTTTATTCTTTACATTCATTTTTCGTTGCTGACGGCTGTTGACGGCTGTTTGCCGTTGGTAACGAATAATTGGTATTCGATATCAAAAATATACCGGTTGGCCATAACAACTTACACAACAGAGCAAGCGAGCGAATAAGAATAATAAATGAGAAAGAGAGCGTAGAATAACTTATATATTTTGCGAGGTAGGTCAGTCAGGGGCACAATCTTCGGAGAAATTTAAGAGTAGGCACAGTTTTTAAGAAGAGAACACGAGCACACGAAACGTGAACACTTCCAATTAAGAGTTAAAGAGTTTTTGCAATAAGAGAACACGAGTACACGAGACGCGGAATAAGACGGAACAGCGCAATTTGACGATTTAAATGTATAGTTCAAATATTTAATAAAGAATTCTCAATTAAATCCAAATTGAATCTTCGTGACCCTACATTTATTTAAGGACACGCCTCATACTTCGGGTCTACTTATTGTTAGCGACACTTCTAGAATAGCTTAATCACTCATTATACCTGCCCTCGGAGAGTTTCACAGTTTGTCTGAGTAGCTTACAAGTAAGACATGAGCACAGTACGTGGCACGTGGTATTGTTTTTCTATAATTCTTAAAGTTATTTCATTAAACAAGTAAGTTGACATAGTTAAAAAATTGTTTTAAATGTGTTCTCATCAACAGAATATCACCTTTCGTTTTTTAACAATTCACAGGCGCAATCACTATTTTCTTGAAAAGGATCCGAACCAAGACCGAAACGTCGAAATTAATACATATATTGCGTGCCAATAACATCAACTTTGTTCAAACGTATCATCGACAAAGAGAAAAGTTACAAGTAATTAGTGTTGGATGTTATTTTATCAGAAAAAGAGACGAATACGATGGTAAAAGTTTCATAAACATAAATAAAAATTGAGGAAAGTTGGAATTTTTATTCTATCTATCGACTCCTCGCTGTGTCGATCGTCGGGCGTGTTTACTGCTTCACAAATTCCAAAAGGATCCTTCTCCATGGTGGAGAACAAATGTTGACACTTACGTTGAATTTATCTAAGTATTCAAATTTATATATATATATATATATATATATATATATATAAATTTTCATAATAATTTTATACTACCCGTAATAATTAGACATTTTAAAATAGAAAATATGTCTTCACTGATACAGCATCACATCCAGTCTAGTCTCGACGTATCGGCTCGGCAACTTTTACTTGTCGATATAGGCTAACGGTTGGCTGAAGGTATCTTTCAGATCACAATGAAAGTGATAGGAACGAAGGGAAATATACTACTTCGTGATCGTTGGGAACGCGGCTGCGATAATACCGGTGACCGGGGGGCCGACACTCGATCCGCGCGCGGTAGTAATTGCGGAGGTCGTGCTATTAGTAGCTTTAATATAAATCCAGTAGTTTCGCCCAGGCAACACCCGGAAGGCTGTATTTAGGCGTTGCGAGATAAGCGTCGAGGTGAGACTGGAGGGCGCGGAACGAGTGCTATTTTGGATGGCCGAAGGATAGAAGTAGCCGTACGGTAATTGGACGAAAGGAGAGGGAGATATCTGGCACTGTGTCGAGAAACTGTTGCAGCCCGGTACATAACTCTCTCTAAATGGTCAAGCTGGGTATCGTGGGAATCGAGGCTGAAAACGTTGCAGGGCCGTTTCAACGGTTTCGGTCCCTTTTCGCGGCGGAGAGTTTGCCACCGCGGCAACTATCAGCACAGCTCCACCAGACTACGTAAGCCTGCCGCACCAATCGCTGACAAATCGTCGAACTACCAACACAAATAACGATCAAATCCGGCCCTCCCTCGAGGGAAAGAGACACATTCGGCCGTGTCCAACGTCCATGCGTGCAATTACTAATCCCGCAACCTGATCATTTGAAATTACCACCCGGTTCTCTAATGCAATCCACCGACACGAATTCGAGATGGACACGTTACGTTCGATCACGTCCGGTTACGTACATACCATGAATCGGCCATGCTTTGTTTGACTTCGATTGCCGACGATGCCCCGGCAAATAACATGCGCGGAGTCAAATCGGTTCACGGGTCTATGGGTTGGCTAATACGCGCGCCGAATTAGATTGAAAGTCACGAAGACATTTGCAGTTCGACGATCGGCGATGGTCACCGAGCCTTCTGCAATGCCGCATGGAGAACGCTCATAGCGAGCAGCTAGTGGGTAAAGGTAGCAAAACAGGAAGTATTACTTGGTTTAAAGCATTGAATAAATAATAATAATATATTTCCTTGATGTAACAATGGAAACGCCTCTTTCTCATTAAGAGTAGAGTTGTGCTCACGTGTGGTTGTGTCTCCTTTTTCCACAAAATAGGTCACACAACCCACCTCCATTCGTGAAATAACTCTTCTATAAAAAAAACAATGGAAACAAGTAGGTATTTAACTAATCATAAGGCACAACTATCCGAATAATATTTTTCACTTACTCAGCTTTCCAACTTATCAAAATTAACCATGCGTAAATTTTAGGTACGATGTCCGACTAGCTAGTAGAAATATTTTTGCTGTTGCACAGTGGGACATTTTAACCAAATATCTGGCCAAAATTCAATTTTGTACAATTTAACATCAGTCTATAATAGCAGTTACTTTTTGTGCCTAAGTGGTTTGCGAATCAAAATACAACCGTATTTTTGCCACTGTCCTTCGTGTCACCTTGCGGAGTGAGTCGAATGGTATTCTTTACTTAAAGTGGTCGTGTTTTCTGCCGTTGCTATTGTAAGTTGTTCTAAGAAATACTGAATATATGCAAAAATATCTTCTTTGATAAGTATTGTTTGGATAAAGAACAACGAAAAGATTTGAAGTATATTCTATTTATGGTAAAGCAATTCGCATTTGAAAAAAACAATCATGGTTGGCTCAATGGATCTATAACTGTACCTATATTTATGAGAGGTTAGTGGAATTGTAACGTTTAAATAATAAATTAATCTGATAGTTCTTAAGATGATTTAATTATTTTTACATTTATATTGTAGTGACGAGGAATTTTAAATAAAATAAATTTCTTGTATGTATCACCTGATATGTTCAAACAAAATGAAAAATGTAATTTTGTAACAAAATAACACCAGTGGACTTGTTTTCTACTATAAAATAATTTTGGCCAGCTTTTTCGTCGAAATGCCCCACTGTGTGTTGGGTAGAATAGATCGGGTGAAACTATTCTAGGTAAAAGTGAAGACGTCGAGCGAGAGGATAAACGGAGGATAAATGGGAAAGTATTAAGAATGAACGAGAGGATAAACCACATGGCAAAATGTCATCCATATCCGCTAACTGACGAGCATTCCTTTTAAGCCGTTAGAGGACTAAGTTTCGAAAACAAGTTCCCCGATAGTGGGCGAAGGGATTATAGTCATCCAGAACGACAAGAGGATGGAGAAACGAGAAAGAGCGCCGCGAAAATCGGAAAGAAACTTTTCGAGTTAAGAGGTAATGACGCGATTACTATCCTCTCAGTTTTCTTAAGGAACGGCGATAGAGGAGGCGGTAACAAATATGCTATCCTCGCAGCAGACTGATTTATGGGCATAGCTCTTCACAGAAATATGATCCAGTATGTAATGTCATTTCCTGATGCGAACTTTCTGTGCTTGTTATCTTCCTGATGCCAACTCTCTAAAATTCCTTGACCCCGTGATGGATTCGCTGTATCCGCCACAAATCAATTTTTGATAGAACTACTTGTTTTCAGAGTGAAAACCGTACGAGCATGAATTCTGCGTTTTGCTGTGATATATGCTATGAAAATCGTTGCGGTGAAAATATGTAAAAGCTAAATTATATAAAACTCAGTTTATTTATTTTGATGAGCGTTAACTGGTTACCCAACAAAATTTTCTTAGCATTTTCTTTAGAGAAACATAAAAATTTTCGTATCATTTCTCAGATAAGATTCGAATTTGTTCCATTAAAAATTTTAACAAATGTGTAGGATTGAATTACTAAGAAGTACATTCAATGGTTATCGATAATCGAAATATCGAAACACGTGCTTTTTTAACATTCAGAAATTTCATGCTTTTGTACTAAGTAAGTTTTGTTATTACAAAAATAAATAATTAGTTTTTCTTGTTTATCAATCAACTCTTTAACATGGAAAATATAAATAACTTTCTTTTACAGACGCAATTTATATTTTCTAGAAAATGGTCCCAAGAAGGACCGAAACGTCGAAATAAATATAAATTTGTAACATAGCTTAGTTTAGTAACTTAGGATCGAACCTGTGCGCCGTAATCTATTTACAATTTATTTAAAAATTGGCGATCGTGAACAAATAAAACAGTTATCGATAATGGTAATCGTTGACGTTGCTGACTCCATAAAAAGATTAAATTAAAATTACTCACCAGCTTTTGAGGTAACACCGCGAAGGTACAAACACACGCATAGCAAGCACCAGACCCATGTGATCGGTTTTCCTGCCTGAAACAGGAGAACAATATTATCTGAATATCGTACAATATCATATAATACATATATAATACGGTTTATATCAGCGCCCCGAATTATACGATACTTCGGTAAATTACTAATTTGCCTCGTTTAGAATAAATTATCACAAAGACACCTAATTATACGTTAAATTAGCGATAGCAAAACGGAAATAATTTCGACGTGTATACGATGGCAGATCGATATCTTCTATGAGCTGTCATAGCGTAAATACGGCGCAAACAACCTCCATTAAAAATATTCATTATTATCTCTGGCAACCTAGACGCGTACGCTAAGTTTATGACGCAATCATCATATTCATAAGCTGTATACCTAATAGATCATTAATATATGGATAAATATGATCTAGAGTTTCTTTTTTGAGCTTTTTCAAGACTTATCTAACCCAGACCTTCATAATTAATATTTGCTGAAATAGAAATTCATTCATTTACGAGTCAGTCATCTCCACTAAGCTTTTTCTTACTGTCGACGAATAAATCGACGAAAATCGACTGTCGTTTTTTCCAATACATAATTCCCATAGCTAACTATCAAAAGTAAATAGAATGTCGATAAAAGTAAATATATTATCTTTTTTACCAACAATTTTTGCTGGTATATTAACAACATTAGTATGTTGGATCTTTAGTCATGTTTCAAATTTTAGCGCCATTTATTGATTGGTCAATACGGAGATCGATGTTCTTTGATTCTCAGTCGTTTCAAATGGTCACGTTTCCTCAGTCCACATGTCACCAGCATGGAACCAACATGCGTTCCACAAACTGTAAAGAATTTAATTTAATAACCATTTTGTATTAAGCAAGTGAGTATTCACACAAAGTTTATTTTATTCTTTTTTCTTTTTCTACTTTTTGTGTTCTTGGGTTTTTGAGATAGTGTTTCCTTTTTTCTGCACTTGGTCTGACAACCATGTACTAATTAAGAAACAAATTCTTACAGACGCAATTACAATGAAAGAAATTGTACCAGCGCGCCAATAACATTCAAAGATTTGTCGACGAATAGTTGACTTTCCTTAAAAGTAAAATTAAACAGTTAGATACGAACAGAATTAAAGAACTCTTTGTGAGAGTTTCGCTTTTCTACTGACTTTAAGCATCGGTCGCTCAAAAGCGAAATGAAATATTACAAAATGGAGTGTGTACCATATAGTAATACAATTAATTCTCGTTCAAGTAACATCAATTTTTTTCCACTTTACGAAAATACAGATCGTTTCGTGTGCAATCGAGAAGAAAGAAATAGCAAATACGTCGTTGATCTCGAAGAGTTAATGTCCAGGTGGCGATTATCAAGACGTAGCTGGCTGATACAGTCGGGGTACTATCTAAATCGTGCGAGAGGACACGTTCCACGTGCGTGTTGGATCGCGAACGGGTCGAACAGGCTGCAAAGTGCTAGCCATTATCGATACCTGGCCAAAGAAGAGGTATTGTGCTCCGTTCGCGCTGATGAGAACCGCGTGCGTCCAGGTGAGAGACGCCTCGGGACCGAATATAAGCGGACGGAGATTACACCGGCCCGATAACATTGTTTCCCTTCGTCCAGGACTTTTATTCGCGTTGCTGCACAGCCTTATTACATATCGTGCATCGATCCCGCATTAGCATAGAGACCCCACATAGTCTAAACGTTAGTTCGCTATTGATCTTGCTCCTTATGAAATTCTCCTCAGAAACGTGTAAGAGGAAGGAAGAGGACGTGCTTCGTGTTATACCTCGTTAAGTATTCATGGCCGCGTACCATACCTGGCACGCGGGAATCTATATTCGCTGGCCCGCGCGAAAACACTTACGGCTTTTGAAAGCCGCGAGCGTTGTTATGGGACACCGGGAAGAATAATTTGTAGGCGAGGCAGCTATTGCGACGGGCGCCGATCACTCTTCCCTCTACCTTGCGGAATCCTAACGTCCTTTCTCTCCACGACGAGGATGCCAGCTTTAATCGTTCGCTTCTCGCGCTGATTTATCTCCTAATTATTGGATTTCTGGCATCACGGAAATCACTTTTTCCCAACGGAAATGCAACGTGGAGGAGTGCCCCTAACCTTGGACGGCATCTAAGACCGTGACAGTACAGTAGAATCTTAAAATTGGTACGAACTTGATGATGTACGATTGCTTCTTACGAAATTACACCTGATTGAATAGTGTCGATTTCTTGAAAGTCATAAATTTCACATTCAACTACTCTTGCAGATGTGTGCAGCTTAAACTTCACCAGAATTAATGTCTCAGAACATTATTTATACTTCACCCTGAAGTCGTAGCCTAAAAATACAATTGAAAATTATTCAAAAATTCTTTTAGGCATATACTTTAAGATTATAAAATCGAAACGTTCAAAAAAAATTTCACATTCACAATGATTCATGAAAATTAGTGTACAGTCGATTTTATACCAGTACATGGTGAAATACATTGTTTTTGTCGATAGGCTGCTTCATTAAAAAAAAAAATAAGAAAGATAAAAATGAGAAAACAGCTAAATAAAATTCAGCTGTAACCACCCTTCCGGAAGAATGATAAGCGTTTCTGGGTTAAGGAGCTCTTCATAAAATTGTGTTACAATGCCCGATTTCTTCCGACTCGGGTGATTTTCAGCCACGGTAATTGACGTAAGAGGTAACAGTAGATCCATTCGACGATTAAGATAAGTAGAAGCACGAATATCTTTCGACCCATAAGCATTCATGGTTGTACGGCGGCGCCTGCAGTAAATCTTCGGTAATTCAGCGTCCTTCCTTTGTTTCCACGAACTTCGAGCACCGAACGGATACGTTGTTAGCCGCGGATACTTTCCGGATTTTCTACCCACCGCACACCGCGTCGCATCGCGGCAGCGAATATTGTATAGTCGGTCTAGAGAGAATGAAAATTTCAAGTGTACGCCGTAATTTCGAGGAATTACGTCATTAAAATCGTTCAGGGTACCTGGAAGGATTGATGAACGAGACAGGCTATGATTTAGTAGCGCGTAAAAACAACTACAACCTTGCTATTAACTTCATGAGAACATGCTCGCGAGCAGGGCGCAGGAATTTCGTGCAGACCGCGGTAGAAAGTTACTAGGAGCACGCGTACCGACGCGACGCGACGCCACTTTCTTCGTTTTCAGTTTAGAATCCTTGATGTGGTCACGAATGCTACGATTATACATTCGAGATTTATTAGTCTATTGTAACTGGTTTTTTATTTATCAGGTCGTACGAATGGTTCGTGCCGTTCCGATGCGCGGAATCGTGGCACCGATCACGGTGTATGTTTCTTGTTTCCGACGGAATTGCAGCCACCATTTCTAATCTCTGTGCACTTTCAAACATGTTCTTCGTCGCCTCAAAGTTTTATTATTTTCTATTAACGTGACTCCTAAATTAATTATTAAAAGCAAGAAAATCGAAGGAATACTATAATTTTTGTTTCATTAAATGGATTGTTATATTTTATCGATTTGTTACATAATGTCTTTCAAATTTTTTTTCCAGTAACACACAGGTCGATCCATTCGTCTAATCTCCTAAATTAATTATTAAAAGCAAGAAAATCGAAGGAATACTATAATTTTTGTTTCATTAAATGAGTTATTACATTTTATCGATTTGTTCACGTACTTTCATTCAAATTTTTTTTCCAATAACACAGGTCGATCCATTCGTCTAATCTCCAAAATTAATTATTAAAAGCAAGAAGATTGAAGGAATACTATACTTTTTGTTTCATTAAATGAATTGTTTATATTTTATCGATTTGTTCACATACTTTCTTTCAAATTTTCTTTTTTCAGTAACAGGTCGATCCATTCGTCTAATCTCCTAAATTAATTATTAAAAGCAAGAAGATTGAAGAAATACTGCAATCTTTGCTTCATTGAATAAATTGTTTTGATTTTATCTCTTGTTTGTTTAAACGATTTCTTTTTACAGTAACTTTCAACTAACACCGAATTTGGTTCTCTCTTCCAATAGTATTTTCTACCCTTCTTCTAAAGAAGTACATCCACGATGAGTAACAGGAGATTCTATTTTTCACAAGGAATTTCAGTAAGGATACTGTGCAGGAAATAGCACGAACTTCCCGGACGATCTAACACTTAGAATTAAAACGAAACACTGGTGTGCATGCTCTGTATTTTAATCAAACTAACCAATTTCATAATCGGTAGGTACCGTGCCTCGCACGTCGAGTACAAATAGAAGAAAACTTTTGCACACAGCTGAACATTGTTAGACCATTTTCTGGACTGCGAAACAAATTTTCGAAAACATGCCGAATACGCAGCATTAATATTAATACGCGGTTTGGCAGTTTATAATCACACCTCGATTTCACAGTTGAATATCCATGCCCGATTATTATGTAGATCCGTCCGCATATATTTGAATAAAACACATCTACCTGCGAAAAGTTTCTCATTCAGGAATAACAAAATTATTCAAATCGAGTTTTATCCGCGAGAAGTAAGGAATCCTTTCCGTCGTGAAACACCGAGAAGAAAAGTTCGCATTGAACCGTATCGAATACCCTCGCGCTGAAAGTAATAAAGTAGTTTGAAGGGACGATAAGAAGGTAACTAGATTGCCGAGTCACGCGGAATACGGAAGCGGAGTTCTTCTATTCATTTTAACCTTTATACTCTATTTAGACCCGCTACATTTGTTTCTTACGATGATCCCCGTGGTTAGACAGTTCACAGAAATTCAACCTGTTCCTTAATCGAATCGTGACGCGGGATGAAAAATGGATGGCTAACGACAATAGGAAATGTTCTGCTCAGCGGTTCTCAGATGAGAAGTCCCTCGATAGCTTCACTAAGTTCCGGACGCACGCAAAAAAACGAGTATAATCGCTGTTCAATGGTTTACTGACTGAATAATTTACTTTTTCTTAAGCCCGGTGGAACAATTGATTGTTGAGCGATAATTCATTTCTAGTTGTCCAGCTAAATCTGGATCAGGTGAAATACGATCCTGCGCCTCATCTATCATGCTCCCCTTTTTCACAAGTGACTCCTAGTTTTTCGAACGTCCAGATTGCTTTCTGAAGAATACGTATTCCAGAACCAATATGGAAACACATTCGCGTTTTATCAATTTTTGCAACTCGGACCTTTATCAAAATCTGCATGTGTTTACTGACAGTGTATTATGTCATCAGATAAATAATTTAGATTTTCTATCGTGTTATAAACTGGTTTTAAAAATGTACAATTAATATTTGTAAAGTTGAATAAGTTCGATCGAAATATTTGATTGAAGGGTGTAGAAAATATTTAAAAAATATTTTTAATGAACACACATCTGATTATTCGGAAAATATGTACGCATTTTATCTAGATAAAGACGGAACTGAAAAATCGAGCTGATATTATTCAGGACACAATCCCCGAAAAATGAAATTGAATTATTGTCCGAACATAAATTCCATTATAATACGAGCCGGCAAATTTCAAGCATGTCTGTCACGTGTTCTCGGCATTTAATCCCGTTCGTTCAACTGCTTTAATGCTATCAGGATCATCGAATCCTCCCTATTAGCGAGTACACGAGTGTGTGGAGCCAGTTTCGCGGCCATTTCCGCGCGTAGGCGATGAGTTATCACCGTTCTGCATGCCTGACGTGAAAATATAGGCATCCGCCTTCTGTCATTTACCAGACATTGAAAAATTTGACGTGATTTAGTTCGCGATAAAAATTCACTGTTAGCCAATGCCTGCGGAAAAATTGCGAAATCTTCGAACACCTCCGAAACACGCCCCAAATAAAACTTGAATAAATCATAGACGAATCATCCAACCTTCTTTATGAAAAAGTGAAATGAAAAAAAATGTTATTGTTAAGAAATTCCTGTAGAAAAATTGTAAAATATTCAAGCACCTCCGAAGCAAACCTTCAGGAAAGATTATCGTGTAAAGCAGAAAAATCGGGTAATATTTTAACACTGTTTTTCCACAAAACTATGAGATATACAATTTTATTTTTATTTTTTAATATTTCAATACAAAAATTCACTTTTTTCGATTGGTCGACAGTCCAACCTACCTCGTAAAAAAAAAAAAATCTTCGAACACCACCAAACCACAACTTAACTGCACAACTATAAAGAAATAAAGAATTACACGATTATCGTTGCTCCTAAATGAATTATTATTCCACAGACGACGGAATTAATTATCTCGTGAAACACGCCCCAAATAAAACTTGAATAAAATCATAGACGAATCATCCAACCTTCTTTATGAAAAAGTGAAATGAAAAAAAATGTTATTATTAAGAAATTCCTGCAGAAAAATTGTAAAATATTCAAGCACCTCCGAAGAAAACCTTCAAGGAACATTATCGTGTAAAGCAAAAAAATCGGGTAATTATTTAACACTGTTTTTCCACAAAAGTATGAGCTATACAATTTTATTTTTATTTTTTAAAATTGCAATACAAAAATTCACTTTTTTCGATTGGTCGACAGTCCAATCTACCTCGTAAAAAAAAATCTTCGAACACCACCAAACTACAACTTAACTGCACAACTATAAAGAAATAAAGAATTACACGATTATAGTTGCTTCTAAATGAATTATTATTCCACAGACGACGGAATTAATTATCTCGTGTGCTCTATCAATGTCAAATCTTGTCAGTCGGGCTCGGCAACAACATGCCTAGCCTACGATTCCGCAGTGTGCTTCGCGCATACTAATTGTGACAGGAGAGTGCAACGTTGTAGATTCGCACGTGACTAATCCGCCAGCTTTGTCACGGCGTATAGCTTCGCGCAGGAGACGGGAACGAATCTAACAGGTGCCATCGGGAGGAGTGTGTGGGAAAAGGAGAAAAAACAGGAACAAAATTAATCGAACAGGTTAAACAAACGACGCGGCTTTCCGCCGCTCGTGTTCACCTTTCACGAAACGCTCCGCCAAATTGGACTCCTATCCGCGGGCTCGTAAATTACACGGAGACGCGTGTCAACGCGAATAAACGCGCTTCGCCGGCAGCTTTCTAATCGGCCATTATAACGCAGCGCCAATTTATAGATCAACAAATTAAAATCACGCTCGACCCGCGAGTCGGACAATGCGGTAATCCGACAGTCAATAATCGATAAGTCCGTTGTTGACTTTTACGAAATGGCTCCAGCACAATGACCTTTTTCAAGAGATCACGCTAACGAAAGCTCGGCTGGCACAGCTACTTCCATCCGCAACACGTTTCTGCAACGACTGAATTACCTCACATTCTACTATCTACCTTATTAATCGCGAAAGTATGACCGTGTCCCGAGACGGAGCTATCTAAGTCGGAAGTAAATCAAGCATTCCGCTTGTGGCAGACCGTTACTAAACACCAGAGAAATACCTTTAATAATCGTACGGCGATTCTTCGGATGTGTGTGCACCACTTTGTGCATCGGTTTGGGCTAATCGAACTGTTAATCTCTATTAACCAGTGTTGTCGAGAAGGGTTGAAATTTCTTTAATTCAGTAACGTTTTGTATCCGCGAGGAATGAAACTGATTGTTTTACTCTACCTTGTAGAAGGGATTTAACCTTCAAATAAACATATGAGTATATTGAATAATTTTCCGTAAATTCATGTTTACCGTAAATCAAAAAAAAAAAAATTGGAACCTAGTATTTCAATAGATCCTGTAGATCTAATGTTAACGATATGGTAGACACTGGAATTAGACTGACAAAATTATTTGGAGACGCGACTTAAGGAAACCCGCTGAAATTTAATCCGCTAAAAATCTTAATAATATTCACCAATCCAATAATAAATCGGTGAACAGAAGAATAATCCGAAAAACACGGAATTCTTAAAACAGCGCACGTACATAGGCGGTGTGCCGGCGCGTCGTCACGCATTCGAATTTGTCTTATTCAACGGAACTGGAGGGAACAGTGCCGAACCTAGTCAGCGGTGTCCGACAATTATGCAACATTATGTTGGCCGGCGTAGAAAAGCAAGTGCAATGCATTGCTCGTTTTACGAGGCCGTGATTACTGAACGTGACTGCACAAGGCGGTGCAACGCGAACGGGCTGAACTACTAGAGAGAGAGAGAGAGAGAGAGAAAGGGAGAGGAAGCAAGATGGAGAAACACAGAGAAAGACAAAAGACAGAGAGAGAAACCGTTCTGTAGGGGTATTGGTCTGTGTAAAGTATTGCCGGCCGAGTGGTGTGTAATATGCATATGCGGGCTCTGTTACACCGAACGAAGGAGGATGCACCTGCCCCACGACGCTCGGATAGTCCGCTTGAGAAAGCCTCGCGGACGAACCCCTCTTCCGTTTCGAATACATTGCCTGTGAGAAACGATTGGCTAGCAGGTCGACCGGTACACATACTTAGGAGACTCGAAGCCGCGCCGGTAGTTCTGAATTAAAGCAGCGACTACGGGGAACGAGCCAGCCTCTACTTATCGCTTGACGTAGATTACTACACCGTACAATGCACCATGCCGTCCTACCTCGGAACCTCCACCTCTCTTTCCCTCTTCCAGATACGTCGCGTCGGTTTGTATCGCTGTTAAAACCCGGCCGAGTTAATAAACTATATCGCGGGAAGAATAACTTTCTGTGTTCCTCGGCGCCCACCTTCTTCTTCTTGCCTACCCGTCGGCATTCCGCCGAGAAAACCGCACGTACCCCTGCGCCGATGCACTGCCCCGCTCTGTTGTATTATTTATACTGTGCGCGCCTCCTCCCGTGCACGCTGGGAGAACACTATTTTCCACTTTGTCGCCAACTTGCTCGACCCGCCATTCCATTCTTTGCTAATGTTTGCGCTTTTCGGCAGAGATTGAAAGAGTTGGAACCTTGTTTCTTGCCTCTGTTCGGAACTTGCGAGTCCGGGACTTTTTGCAAGTATGTTTTCCTAGTGCAAGTTTTAATGAGGACAGCCGAGCCTCCTGAAAGTTTCTGTTTCAATGGAGTTTCAATGAACTGGAGATGAATATCATAACTAGCACGCCTTTCTCGATTCGATCAGTAGCATAAACTAGGACGAAACACCTCCTTTCTTTTAAAAAACTGATTAAAACATTTTTAATAGCTAACGTGGTTCTCGAACATGAAGATTCAAATCCGAATCCAGCGTTTAGTATCTCACAAATTGGCTATTTGTTGTTGCAAATGATCGAACCTTTGCGCCGCGAATTAAAAATTTTGTAATATCCTGAAGATAAATTACGATCGATAACCAATTAATTAATTATTATAAACCAGGGCGAAAAAATTTACAGTTCGAGAAAGACATTAGTTCTGACACCGTCTCCAAGATGGACACGGCCGTCGGAAAGACTATCTCGCTAATTACTGATATGTCACCATTCAGCATAAATACGTTTCTCAAATTGCCTTCGAACATCCCGTGTATAAGGCAGGGCCCGCTAGATAGCCTTACCGATGAGTCCGCTAGCGGGTCTAGGACGAAACACCTCCTTTCTTTTAAAAAACTGATTAAAACATTTTTAATAGCTAACGTGGTTCTCGAACCTGAAGATTCAAATTCGAATCCAGCGTTTAGTATCTCACAAATTGGCTATTTGTTGTTGTAAATGATCGAACCTTTGCGCCGCGAATTAAAAATTTTGTAATATCCTGAAGATAAATTACGATCGATAACCAGTTACTTAATTATTAGTAGCATAAACTGTTGACATGGAAATTAATTTTTCTTAACTCCACGATGAACTACATTGATCAAGAGCGTGAAAAAGTCATTGGCACAGTGTACGTTTGCTTCTTCTGTTTGTGATGTGTAGACTGTGTGGATCTTTATGAGATATAAACATTTCATGCATCATGATGCAAGCACATTAATGTGTTTAGATGATAATGATAGTTTTCCGTTTTTCATCTACCCACTCAATTGTGTTATAAATGCATAAAATATCCAGTATTGACATAGTTAAGTTCGAAAATATGCCAAGTATAAGAAACGCAATCCTAACTGTATGTGCAAATGTATCTAACAGAAAGATTGGTAAAGCTATGGAACTTTTTAATAAGTTTTATGCAAAAATTATTCTGATAGTACACGTTCCAATGAGAAAAGTTAAAGGAGAGACCTCGACAATGAATGTTTTAGCACGAATTGCATTTATATTGTAATTTTATAATAAACTAGCTGACTCGACAGACGTCCAAATTTCAATGTACGTCGATAATGTAAATTCCTATTGAAATATTGATTAAAAGCTGCGACGTTCGTTTTTTTGTTGTATTGAAATATGATTCAAGAAGCACTTTCAATTTTACCCGAATTTTCCATTTTTCCGGGCAACTTTTCCAATTTTTCTTTCCCTAAAACCTTATTCGGACTATTACGAACATTTAAAAAAAAGATTAGCCAAATCGGTCCAGCCGTTCAAAAGTGATGCGATTACCTACGAACAGCATTTGATTTTTGTTTATATAGATACAATAATGAATAGTATTCTGTGAACGGAGAAGTAACATGAATGATGCACCTTTTCATTTAAAATCGCAGGTTAACGACATCAATTAAATATCTGCCCAAAATGAAAAACGCTATCTATGGAACGTAAGTAATTGGTAGCGAGAGATTATGCTTTCGGGATTGGTAGAGGTACTATTACCTTTCGGTTTAGTTGGTAGCTGCTTCCAGTTTGGTACGCTTACGTACAAACGTGTATTCCCCAAGGCTTAAGTAAGCTGGCTCTTAATAGATCGTAGGCGGTGGCTGCGATCTTATCAGTATCTCGATCGCAACTGCCGATTTCACGACTGGCAGATCAGCTCTTGATCTATCCACCGCATTATAATGAACTGTAGATTAGAGAAGTGGCTTAATGAACTTGGTAGAAATTGGATACAAGTTCCAGATTGGTCGCAGACCAAATCTAACAGCAAATTAAATTAAATTGGGAAGGTTGAGTAGAATATCAAATTTGCTAATAGGATCGATATAGGCAAAAAAAACATTTTATATATTTCATGCATTCATGACAAGAATGAGAAACATGAAATAGTAAGATGAAAGGGATTCAAGAGATATTATCGTCAATTTATTAGAATGATTAAAGGATATCAATTTGTATTTGATTTTAAATTGTAAATTGATTTCTATACTTTATATTTGCTCGACACAATCTACCCGCAACCATTATTCTTGTTCAATAAATTATTCAAAAAAGGTTGATACATATGCCACGCTGTTAGGTCTCACTATAGCTTGCGATATACTTGGTCCCATCGCTAGAGTACCGACAATATCTGCGGGGTGTGAAAGATAGATAAGATCGACGGAACTCTGATCTAGGTATCTCGTTAGCATCACTGTACTTTAGATTTAGTTGCCGATATAGTTGCCCCAACCGTGACGTTTTTGCGATCCTATAAATATACAGCCTCCATGAAATGTTACTATAAATTACTATAAACGATGTTTATAATAATTATAATGCTCGAGGTCCGAGTAAAATAAATTCCCTGTGTCTACAGGTAACCCTAAAAAATTTTTGCAGATTAATTAAATGATTACATTACAGTCGCTACGTACATGCGAAGATGCTGAGAAAATACTGGTAGGATATCCCCTATATTTTAATATTGCTGTATGTCCACCTATCAAGTTAATATGAGCCTGTTACGGGTCGAGGTGTAAAAAGTCAAGTAAAAACTTGCCGGTCACTGTAAAAATTACAGGATCAATTTAACGTTACGTGTACAATGTAGTGGAAGTATATGTGTATTATGTCGGTTTAAAATAAACATAATAGGTCTTATAATTATCTATTTCTATTTGTAATTTCGTATAATTAAAATAAATATAATACTTGTTATAATTTCGTATAATTAAAATAAATATAATACTTGTTATAATTTCTGTATGTGTTCACACACACAATTTTTTAAGTCTGAATATATTCATTTAATTGATTTCTTTCTGCTGGTCATGAACTATATCCGTACTAATTAAAATGCTACGTAATTTTTTATTTGGCCAGTAGAATAGATTTTCATCCTCTCTTCAAGAAACTATAACTCCCACAATTTCAAATTTTCTGTCGTCAGATTTCTTTAGAGAAATTTCAAAAAATGGTTTACACGACGTTTTACACCAGAAAACCTGCATAACATATTTTGGTAATCTATTCGCTTTCGACATCAATTCCCGTTTGGGGCGCCGGTTGTCTCGTTGGTGGAGGATTAATAATGAAATAAAATTATATCCCACGGGAAAAATACGGTGTGCAACATCGGATTTGATTCGCGTGACCGCTTAACTCCGGCGTCGCTCGTTGGGGCTCGCATCTGTATCTCGCCTGTGCAGCCCGTAATAAATTGAAGTTGTTGCATCGACTCGGCATTACGCAAGCCAATTTATTAATGCTCGCTAAAATCGGGTCGACGACGCTTGAAACTTTCTCGCTGAGGGAGACCGCTCTTCGTACGAATGTGGAATAACCGGGCACCCCACGTTTATAATTGGTCCACGCGGCTCCATCCCGCTTGGAGCGGCTTGTAATCCTCTTACGAAATAAATCATAAGGAAAAGAAGGTAAAAGGATCGGTCAAATGAAAGGGCTGCGAGCACTGCACTCGATACATCAATCTGTAGTCAGCGAGGGAGATCTTTCTTTGATTACTACCGGAGTGCAGCCTTTTTTTCTCCGCCGCGGAGAAGTAATTAAATCAATAATAGTGATTTATGGGTACTGGCCGTCCGGTTGCGTTAAAAATATCAGGTCAACTTCAATTACCGTCCAGCGTTCTATTTATCACGGTGCCCCGCCGACTGGCGGGAAAGCAATTCTGCATTCTAATAATACACAACATTGCCTTGGGAATGGATTATTCGATCGTCTTTTCACGCCGTGGCGATCCGAAACCGAGGAAACTTCGGTACAATTGGCAACAAGGTGATTCTGTATGAAAAAATAAGGCGTAAACGTGGAACGAAAGTTTTTTTTTCATACGAGCCACCATTTCCGGGAAAACGGATCGTGAAAGTTTGATGCGAGAGCATTAACGCTTACGATAAGTAGAAACGGTTGGTCATGGTCAGACGCGTTTCACGACTACTAGTCAGCGGCACGCGCATCTAGATTAACACGTATCCAACCGCATGACTAAAACTACTAAAAGTAGTCATTTTATCGCTGATCAGTAACAACGATCTCATGACCAATATTGATTATTGGACTACAGATCTTTATACATTTACGGCATATGAAAATTTTCGAAAAATGAAAGTCGGTAGGATTTAGTACTTACTTATTTTCATTTATTTCGGATCTACAAAAGCTGTTCCCAATAAGAATAGGACTTTATTTGATTTCACTTTCTTAAAGTATGATTATAAAAATTGAAAATTGCATAAACATATTTATACTACGGATCTTTATGCAAAATAAAATCTTTCTTGCTTCAAAGGAATATTTTTCCTTCAACACTTTATAAATCCGAAATGTCCTTAAATTATTTCTATTACTATTTTTTATTTCATTGACCCATTTTTTGTCATAAATTTTTCAAATTCGCAGGTTAGTTGTAATATGTTGAAACGATAATTTCATAGTACGATGTCCAAACGTATTAAAAAAGATATAATTTGATCCACAAGATGTGTGCATGGATATCGAGCATACAAGTTATTCATAGTCGAGGGCTATCGCTTTAGAAATGATGTTCGCATGATCCTCTTCGCGAGTGTCGCAATATTAATGGTCGGGGGTGCGCATACCGGCACGGGGCAACCGTGATGCAATTTCACAAACGTCTGATCAACAAATTGTAAGAGCACAAGTAACGATAAACGGAAGTCGATTCGAGCGATAACAGTCGGGCCCGGCTCGGGCCAGCGTGGAACATGCAGAAGTAACAACGTGATACAACCCCGTGAACTTACAGTTGCCCGGTTGGTTTATGAGTCCAACAACGGAATCTGAATATGATTTACGAGCTGACACTGGCAGTCGGCTCGTTGCACAAGTAGCGAGGGGAGAGGGCAATAGGGTTGACGGTGCATCCGCATGTTCGGCGTGCAGTGGCGATGCACAGTTGATCGCAATAATACGGACTATGTACTTCTGCTGAGTCCACTGCCGCATTGCTAGCCGTTTCCGTCTATCTCCGGTGCCTATTACTCAAGGCAAGCGTAAACTGTTTACACTGTAATAAACATTTCGCGGCGGGGACAAATGTTTACATCAGTCGAACCACCACTCGAAGTAACTGGACTCGGTACTTTTACTGTGCTGGTAATCATAACGGTGACTCCGCTAGGATAGACACTGTTAAATAAATTTGCTCCTCGAGTAGTCGAATCTTAGGTTTCGCTTATCGTTGTTGTACTTATATCTATTTGTTTTTTTATTTTATGTCACTATTGTCAGAATGTTATTTGGCCAGGATCTAAATTAGTCATACGTCCACTTGAACACACTGAATAAATATATATATTTAATTATGTCAATATAATAAATGGTAACATTGGCGCGAGCACGTTTTAACATAGAGCACGCACGAAAAACGAACGACCAGACTACACACCGATAGGTGTCGCTGTCCCGTCTATCAATGCATTTCCTAACAACTATGATAACAGGAAAAATATATAGAAAAATATTGCATTATACTAAATACGAATCTATTACAAATCCACCATGTAAATGGATTCATTGTTTAATTTATAATTTAACGCTTCGATGAAATATTGCAAGTGAAACTAATTGTAAGAAAAGAAGCCAATAATAAATGATTTAGACCTGTCTGATAGAGTTAATTACATTATTTCTCCACGAGTAATAAATTATCTTCGAACCTTCGTTGCACGTCAAATGTACATTGATGCTTGATAAATTAAATTGGACTTAAAAAGGAAGATCAATTTTTTTAAATGGTTACCAATTGGATATCACGCTGTAATAGCAGTGTAAGGGTTTCTTCGGTACGTGTAGGATGTTCTCGGACGTCTTTTTTCACCGAGAGGATTCCATACGAAGACGGAACTGTGAGTCGAATCGCGGGGAATCGACCAGAGATAGAATTTTACGAATGCGAGACCGCGCACAAAGGGGCCGGTGGTAAGTTTGATCGTATTTCTCACCCTTCGTCGAACCCTAATTTGGCGCCGTGCGATATCCACTTCTTTTCTCACCTTAAAAGAGACCTCAAAGGAACTTATTTGTCCACAGGTGACGATGGAACGTAAGCGATGGTCGCCTCGGATCAAAGAAAGACCGCGTGCATTCTTCGTTAACGGAATGCGAAAACTCGTTTCCCATTGAGAAAAATGTATTCAATTACAAGGCAATTAAGTAGAAAAACGTATATACCGTTCGAATTGTATTTCTATTCCTTTACCGTCCTCTTCGGAGACGTTTCTTCTTTCTCAATAGTTTCAACCACTCCGCAATCTGCCGTCTTATGCTTCGAAGTTTATGGACTTTAGTTCACCCTGGCACGATCACCATAGAGTTTAAACCTTTTTCAGAGATCCCACTCCTTTTCGAGAAAGAAATTACCGACCGGAGTTATGTAAGTTTATTTATAGAGTATTTGTTACAATGAAAACGCTTTTTGGTCCGTTGCGTGACGCAACAAGCTACTTCGTCTAATTATTGAGTGGATTTCATTAAACAAATAATTGTGGAATAATGTCATCCGTGATGATAGACTGGCCACAATTTACATAGAAAATGGTCAGTGCGAGTTAAATAATCGGGAACGGTAATTAGACGTGACTTGTTGTGAAGTAATAAAAAATATACAAACTGTAAAAAATATTTGGTATAATCTGCTATTTTTTCAAGTGATTTCTTAGCATTTTAATTATCCAAATCAAATTTACATTGGACACAGGCAATATCAGAATAACTAATACCGAAGAGGATGCATTCGATCCAATCATTTATGCATCCATATGCGATGCAAATCTAATATGCGAACGATGAATGATGCACAATTGTTAGCTCGTACATAATACAATTGCACAATTTGTTTGTCCAATATAATAAAACGATTGCTCGCAATATCGCCTCGTGTTAAGGAAATACAAAACTGATGAAATTATTTGATTGTATTGTCTTTCGAATTTTTACCATGCCGTTAAATTAGCATGGAACACGGGGTATTCATGAATTCTGATTGGTCAATTGCTTGTTATTGGGTGGGAAGCAAGGATTTCTGCAGGGCGAATCGAACACGACGCAGTGTGACCCAATTAAGTGACCGATCCCGAGAATCGAGTGCTCTGGTCGCCGAAAGAGCCTCACCGGATTTGTGGTTTATGACCAAATTGTTCCATGGATCACGATGGTACGAATCCCTTGTTTCCAGTTTTATTGCACGGTCACGCACAAGTGTCGCATGCGTGATCACAAGATAACACACCTCGTAAGCATCGTGTTCTCAAAAGTGTGGTATTCGCTTTCATGAAATTTATTTTTATAGCAGTGTTACATTATATCTCATTTAAGTATACAGGGTGTATCCGTTAACTTATGTCAGCATTTTTTAGGCATTTCCAGTAGTGCAATTAAAAAATGTTTTAGACAAAAGTTTCTCAGTACTTGATGAGCTACATGCTCGCATATTCTTAAATCTGAAAAAATGTTTTTTACGTAAAAAAGTAAAGGTCACCTTGACTTTTTTAAATTTCACTATATGTTTTGGACATCATAGAACTGTTTCTGACGTCGAGACGAATTTAACAGTGTACTATACTATGACCTTGAAATGACCTCAAACTTGAAAATTTTGTGCAAACGTAATTTTAATGAAGAATTATTTCTTACAATATAAATCAAGTTACATTAGATGTTCGAACTGCGATCTACCTTCAATGATACAGAACTCCGCTCTTTGTATTAGATTTTTCGTTGTTGCCATAATTAGGGCGTCTCGGTTTATGTTATTACATGCAGTTGTTATGCGATTTCGAAGTTCCTGAACATTATTGATTGCTGTGTCGTATACAACAGATTGCAGATATCCCCAAAGATAAAAATCCAACGGAGACAGATCTGGAGAACGCGATGGCCAACGAATTGGACCATACGTTCCTATCCAACGATTTCTAAACGTCTTATTAAGATATTCCCTAATTACGTTTGCACAAAATTTTCAAGTTTGAGGTCATTTCAAGGTCATAGTATAGTACACTGTTAAATTCGTCTCGACGTCAGAAACACTCCTATGATGTCCAAAACATATAGTGAAATTTTAAAAAGTCTTTGCTTTTTTACGTAAAAAACATTTTTTCGGATTTAAGAATATGCGAACATGTAGCTCATCAAGTACTGAGAAACTTTTGTCTAAAACATTTTTTAATTGCACTACTGGAAATGCCTAAAAAAATGCTGACATAACTTAACGGATACACCCTGTATATTAATTCTCGCAAGGTAAGGTCTAACAGCCCATAAATGGTAAGGTGGGTTCTCTTAGACCCCGACAAATGAATTTCGTAAATAGCCTCGTTTTTAATAAATTTGGGATAAAGAATAACATAGGATAACAAGTAGACAAACACATTGAATTCTTTTCGTATAAAAATTCTTTTCAGAAATCTAAAGCTGGGGTCTCTGAGACTCCACATTACCTAGCGAAGGTTAAAATACGAATTCGGAAAATACTATTTAATACAATATTTGCTGCATACAGTAATACCTGTGGATCTATATGCAGAATAAAGTCTCTAAAGTGAAATTCGTGTAATCTTTTTACTGTTTCAAGTTTCACTTACATCAGGATCTTCGATCGAGTTCTTGGCCAACTCGAGAGGTATATGGATATTGAGCAACCGATTAGGCGTGACTGTTCAGAAAATTTAAACGCCGGTCGAAAATGGAAACGGAATTAAGCAACCCGGTTGACAACTCGACGCCGATTACTGTCGCGGAACGTCCACTTTCCCGCAAGTCGCGTAGTCCCTGATCTTTATTCAAACACGGTTACATAAAGAGCGATATCGCTTCAAAGCGTCTTACAACTGTACCAGTCCCGCAAAAACCACTCACGGCGAGACCGAGTCGTTGATCCTCGTCGTACGTGACACTGAAACCAACGTGAGCATCGGCCATGTCGTATCCAAGGTGGATTTTTGCTGGTCGCTCGAGTTCGCCGCACTATGGTCACACGATCATCACAGACTCTAGTAACATTCTCCTACAACTTTTCATCCGTGAAACGCAGCATAATGAAATTTTCTCTAAAAAAACATTTAACCTCGTACGATTTTCTTTACTTCTTTTTTTGTTCTTAAAATCTTACCCAGCTTGAAAATAGCTATTTATTCTTAAGCAATTTGTTGGTTGAATTTTATCAATTTACCCGTTGTTGGAAAGAGTTGAGAAGTATTTATTTAATGCTTTACACGAGGTTTTTTAAGATAATTTAAGTCGAACATAAGGGTAATTTAAAATTTTTTTTATAAAAGTTATACATAGATTGTATGAAAAATTCAAATAGTACTATTAAAAATGGTGTCGATATTTGCAATTCAAACAAGCCCTATCCCGTCTAAGTTAAGATACAAAAGGGAGAAGTTAATCGAATGCTTATCTACCGTTCAGCCTTTCTTATGTTTATAGTCTAAACGATGCTTTAAACGAGTTTCTCAACCCTATAAAACGCTGTAACACTGGCAGCTTCAAACAATAGTAATTTGCATGATGGACTGAAGAAGAAAAGAATTAATGCATAATTATTTCCGGAGAAACGTACTGAAAATAACATTCTTTTATACAGTAGAGAATATAATAATATAATACTAGAAGTGAAGAAATATTTATTGGCAATCGTATCGAATTTGCATAGTTTTCTTTATTTCAAGGTGTGCTACTTTTTCAACACAGAGTAAATAATAAGTTTTACGATAAAAACGGAAAAAATATAACAATTTTACAAATACACAAAATCGTCCAGAGAATGTTTTACGATAAAATAAATTAATGTGGACCACTGTAGCTTAGCCTTTTTTGTCATTATATTATTTTTCTCATAATATTAAAAAATAAAATTACAGTTCGGTCTCGAGTAATTGTCGAAATAAAGGAGTGATGAAAATATGCTATAAAAACAAAATTTTTGATAAACTAACAATAAGTGTATATTTTATCATAATATTTTTCGCAGCCTGCATATCTGAATTCTCGTCGAAAAATTGGATCACGAATTTCTGGATCGAGTCATGTAAGTACCTCCATCAAAGTCGAACCGAACAAACTTGAGAGACATTGCCTCGCTGTGTCGCTATTCGACAAACTACGAATAAGGAATGAAAGAATGATGAATAACGAATATACCGTGAATCTATAAAAATTTCTTTCCAACTTTAACAATTTTCTAATACATTGAAAATGACACATGGACGTTCAAAAATTGCCGCAACGTTTTTATTCTGTTAAATAACATCTATCCATTTTTGTCGTAAACGCATCAAATTCATAGTCTAAGAATGAATGAACTACGAAGAAAATTTCGTCGGTTGTTCGAATAATGCCGAACTCCGATGTCACGAGGGAAAATTGATTTTTGCCGAAATCTTTAATTCTATGAAGCGCAGTGCGGTTAAAGGGTGTCCTGCGGAATCGGGGATCAGCGAAGGAGGCGATAGCTCACTTTACTGGAAGAGTCACGTTCCAGGCTAGGCGCAGTCCTCCGTAAAAACCGTAGAAATTCTCGTAATTTCATGGCTAGATCGTCCGGATATCGTTGCGGCCCCGGACCAGCGCGGTGCGATTCGCGTGAATAAACCATGTCCGCTCGTTCGTGAACCAACCGAGGAAAGGTGCACCGGATGAAAGAGGACCGAGGATCCGCCGCGCCGGTGGAACGGAAAAACCCGATTTGGAATTCCCCTCGGATTATCGGGAAGAAACCATGCCGACGGACGTGATCTTATGCCTCGCGGAGCACCGAGCCCGCAAGAATCTATCCAGAAGAGAAACATTCCGGCGAATAACGGAATCGCAGCTCCGGGAATGCTCCGTGGCTGACAATAATGAGCGAGATAAATACCTCTATCGTTTGTCTAACTTCCAACGGCGCGTGACTGCCGATCCAGCTACCGGCGGCGACGCGCGATAAAAGTGAAATTTCCAGGTGGATCAGTCATTCTGCAGACGGTTAAAATAATCGCGAAAAAACGGCGCTCTCCATGCTTTCAACTGACGAGTGCACGCTATCAAGTTTTTTAAACATATTTTTCGAGGTACTTTTCGTTGATACGTGAATGTCTATTTTGTTTCTAATGTAACAGTTGTTTATTTCATTTAATCTAAAGAAAAGTAATTAAAAAACGATTTTTATGCACTGTTCACTCATAAGAAAAGTAACACGACTCAAAGTATATTTTTAAAAGAAATACAGTGATAAATATACATATAAATTGTGGTGTAACTTTATAACCAATGTACATGACCCAGTATCTAAACAACACATTATTTTACATTTCTAAGTTGGTTATGTACAATTTTAAACAATTGATAATTTTAGGTAAGTTTCAACTGGCTCTTCTGTAAAATTTCATTTTTTTACTTATATCACTTTCCTTCTGAATGAACGATGAATAGAACATTCAAATTTGTAAAATGTAAGTAAACGTGTATGTGAAAATCGAAAGAGAATTATTTTGATTTTCACAAAAAAATAATTTTAACGATAGAATTAATCTACAGACGAACGAATTCTTTGAAAAAGCGATATTAATGTGTTCTCCTGACCTCGGTTTCTCTGCGGAGATCTGATAGAAAGTGTTCAGTCTGTTATGATGTATAAATTCCATGAAAGGTATATTTCGATGTTAAAACTGCCAGTACATAATATTCAAGACTTATAGCTTCTTGTACAAGTATGAGAAAGCACGCCGACATGCTGTCACGCCGTAATGGATAATGGATGAGATTAGCCCATTATCGAGTGAAAGCATATTAGTTCCTTTTTAAATGTACTTTCGACCAACAAGCTGATCGAAAAAATATTCTTCATAGACATATAGACGCTTGTGTATTACAGAATAAAGACGTAAGCTTTATGGAACAGTTTCTAAGAGCACCGTTCTTTTGTGTGCACAGACGTTGTGTTTCCTATTTTTCTACATGTACAGTCGCCCTGACACGCGAGCAAGAACTAGCTATAATTCACATGGCAACAGTACTCGATGACAATAAGGGTCATGGATGCATCGCGGAGGATATTACACATGTTCGTGAGAATGCAGCGTCGTACACACGCGAGAACATTCACATCTACTGGCCTGGATCATGTTTTGAATACGCAAGCTCTAGAAGGTGTGAATCTTGATTAAAAAGTAAGCCATTCTCTTTTCGAGAAAACTCAATTTCAAGATACAGAATTTTATCCATATAACTCCCCAGTACGGGTCTGCCGAGGGACATTTATGCGACAGGGACAGTATTGTTTGACTTTTTTTGCCGAACCTTTTTCTCGGTCGCCGAAAAATGTAAACATAGCTGTTCCGTCGCGTAGGAACAGGACACGTGGTTCTTTCGAACAATATTTATGGTACGTTCGTGACTAGGAATCTTCCTCGAAGATTCAGTCGATTAGAGGGTCTTCCGGTGACCATTCTAGATGTCGCCAGATGTCTGTTTTTCTGTATACAGGGTGTCCCAAAATTCGTGTAACTCCTGGAAATGGGAGGTTCCTTGGGTCATTTGAAGCGACATTTTCCTTTACAAAAATGGTGTTCTCGGCTTTGTTTAGGAGTTATTAACGAAAAACACGGACCAATCAGAACGCGGTTACAGCGGATTGATTCTGGCTCGGCCAACGGCTATGCCA
>CM052332.1:9487647-9503293 GCA_028455615.1 Lasioglossum zephyrum
CCCTACGGACACTATTAAACTGCTGGAAGTTAATATTCGAGATAACGGTGAACATCTTTCGGATATCTCTGCTGATTCAGTAATCTTGAAGAATGCAATAAGCACGTTGAATATGCCAAGGAAAATATTTCCATCACGTTTGCGGCGGAGCACAGGTATTCCCGAAAATTAAAAAATGCAGGAGCCTCGCGAATTTTCTAGAATATACAAAAGGTCTCCGAATTTACTGCCGAATAGAAACCAGTTCGTGTAGAATCAGTAATGAAATTTCCACGTTCCAAATTAATTAATCATATTATCACCGAATAATTGTATTGTACTTGTTATGCAGCTGTAAATTAATTTCTTACTAATTATTATTATGTACAGTTTATAGGAGCGGAAATATTTTTACCATTAAAATATCTGCGATTAATAAAGCGACAAGTACAAGAATAAATGACTCGAAACTAACAAATTAGCGTAGTGTGTCGGTACCGATAACTACGATTATCGATCGACGCAACCACATGCCCGAATAAATGACAAAGAAAAATTTCCCGCGAACACGGGTGGTCGTAAATTGATACATACTACTAATTCAAACCGCATGCCTTGTATAATGAAAGCCGAATTTCAACAATCCATAGTAACACACCGTTCGCGTGAAATCCATAAGTGGTAGCATTTAATCTCTCTTAAATGACGTTCAATATGTAATAAACGTCGATAATCGGCGATTCATAAAAATGTGTTTGTGCGCACACAGATCAAAATTATATTTAATTTAATAACATTTTAGGTCAACAAAATTCGACCCACGAGAACATTAATCAATCATCTCATTGAATTTTTCTAAACATTTTACATATGCTACATTTTCGTGATCACAAGCTGTTGTATGTATACATACATAACATGTATATAATGCTATAAACCACGTATATACGATGAATAATGAGAACATTCAAGTGAGTTATATGCCACCATAATTGAGGAAATATTACATTGCACTAAGGAAAATTAGCTATACATATGAAGTGGCACATTGATACGCAGAAATATGAGAACAAAAGAAAAATTTGTATACATGTCACAGAAAAATTTGTTGACGCGGTGAAAATAAAGAAATCATTGTTCGTTGAAATACTTTCGTTGCTGATTATTTATTAGATGAACACGGAAGCCACATGGAAATATACTTCTTCTTTCAATAATTTTAATTGTTTCACTTGACACAGATTATCTTCTGATTACTTGGTGACATTTCGTTCACTCGCTATCCTTTCCTGCGTTCGGCAATAGGAGTGTAGGAATATTTGATAGAAACTCCTACGTCTTGGATGTGGCGTATCGGGTTAAATAATATAACTTCGGCACTTGGAATACTTTTCTCTTTATTAATACTTCGCAACTCAAAACTTCGTTCGCTCTCAACTCTCCCAATCTCTCACACTTCTGCCCCATTGCTCTTGCACTCATTCCTTTTATACAGCTTCTCTCTCGCTCTCTCTCAGTCTCACATCCATTCGGAAAAGTCAGTCGCTCACGTACACCCTGCGTTTGGCGTCCCTAGCCATTCGACGCTTGTCATTAGAAACCAAACATTCTTCGAGTGTTGAGTGAACAATATTATATTTTAATATAATATCTATTAAACCTACTATTAAATTACAATAACTTCCCTATAAAATCGGGAAGTTAAAAATATACACACATAAAAAACAAAATATTTAAATTTAAATGATATTAAATTTATTCTCAATTTTGGACCCCTCAACTGATAACTTCTTATCATTAAATTGATTAGTAATATTTATTCCACTATTTCTATTTAATTGATCACATTAACTTTACTCCTCTCGTTTAGGAGAATATTTTGAATTATTTTATATAAAAAAATTTTTCAAGAATTTTCATAATTATCAAAAAAAAATTTACTTCAAATATTATTATTTTTTTAACAATTATGATACTATTTATAATTTTAAATTTATTAAGATTAATACCATATATTTTTACTCCTTCTAGTCATATATCAATTAATTTATCATTATCTTTATCTTTATGAATTAGTTTTATACTTTATGGTTGACTAATTAATACAAATAAAATATTTACTCATTTATTACCAATAAACACTCCTGGCCCATTAATAATTGTTATAGTTTTAATTGAATCTATTTCACACCTCGGCCCAAACGGCCCAAACAGACTTCCTTTCATACAAGACCCAACACGCTGGCGCCACGGTGTCGCGTCCACAGTCACTAAAAACATTCACACCCCTACAAGAGTGACATTGTTGATGATTTAATCTATTCATTTTTATTACAAATGTATAAAACCCATAGTCTAAAAACAAGACTGAAAGCTTAGCGCAGGTTTGGCGCGCCTTTATTTGAGACCAACGATTCAATCGGTGTAAAATGGACGGCCGTCAGTCAGCCGAGTATAATTGGTATCGCGGTGGACTCTGTGCTCGGTGCACCCTCTGCACAGCGAAGCTCAAGCGATTAATTACGGAACATCTCGGCGCTTTCGATACGTCTAAACAGTCGTCCTTTTGCGGCGGGTACCACCGAGATTACCTGTACCCGTGTCGCATACGCGCGGCTCCGGCTCCCTAACAGACACTGTGCTGCAAGGAAAATGGTAGGGGACTCCTCCTTGGACACGACCCACCTTTCCATTTTCTTTAAAGACACCGTTGCACGGTGCACGCTCCGCTCGCATGGCCGGGACAAACCAGTTCTAAGCGCATGCACGCGATACCAGTCGTCGAACGCGAGACGTCTCGTGTGCCATCTCTTATACAGAGTGATTCACTGGCTATTGCATCCAAAACTGAATTGAACGCAGTGGCGGAACACCATTAGAGACCCAGAAAATTAAGACCAAAATTGGGCAAAAAATTAATCGCCGATTGACGACTATTCTACTTGAATCGTTAATCGCAATTAACAATTAATCTCCCAGTTTTGTTGTTAATTGCGATTAACGATTTTTAATCGTCAATCGGATAATTAATTAATGATTAACTGTTAATTCTCCATCCGCTCTCTGTCTCCTGTCCTTCCATATTGCAATTTGTGGATAGATCGTATGATGATCAAATTCAACAATTGATTTGATCAGTCTTCGATTTCTCGATGATTTCTTTGTTTAATCAACGATTGACGATTAACTTCATCAACCGATTGAATCAATCGCCGATTTTTCAACGATTTCGTTTTTTAATCGTACACATTAATCGATCAATCATGATTAAAATTTTAATCGATAAATGCCCAACTTTGATCTAGAATGAACCTGTACGATTTCTTAACATTTTCGATGATTTGACTAAAAAGAATTTACTTTTTTCATGCCTGTGCATGCGCGAATGGTCTTTCAACAAGAGCTTCCAGAAGGTGTGTGTGTATAAAGCACGTTTGAACTTAGAGAATTAGCAAAACTTTTAGTTTAAACGCATACAAAAAATATGTTCAGGTGGTCATTTACCCAGTTTCATACTTAATTGTAAAAGATCGTATCGTAATTTACAAAGTCTTACCGATTCTCGATATTTAAAAATGTTTTATTTCCAAACAACTTCCGGAAGTGCTCGTTGAAAGACTGTAGAAAAACGATATCGCTCTCTTCGCCGACACTTGAGTGTAACCGAAAGAACACGTTCCCCGCTGCGACGCCTTGGTTGCGGCACTGTATTTGGACTCGCCAGCCAGTGAATCACCCTTACTACACTCGCAGACTGCGAACCTGTACCCAAGCTGCACCCCGCGCTTTTTTTCTCCTTACTCGGGAAACCTTAACTCGACGCTGACGGATACGCTCGCGGAGCCCGAGTGGCGTTTGAATTTTAAGCAACGCGATTTTTCCTCTACTACCCGTACGTATGAAACACGAGATGCGAATGCCAACCGGTTTGCCCGGCCTCTGCACCCTACCCAGCACCACTGTTTTCGAGATTTCTAGATGTCGCGGGAACGAGACGCGTTCCCGACGATTGTGAACTCGAGGCGGTGATCGATGAAGCTGATTATACTATTCAATGATTTAATCGAACGGAAAACTCGTTGGCGATTTTTAATCCGTCGTGGCCGGATGTCAACCTCCCACTAAATTTGATTAAACTAGCTTAGTCATTCCTTCGAATTTTTTGTGGTCATTAATTTCCTTAATAAGAGAAAACATTTATATTCATCTTTTAATTCTCATATGTTGACAGCAAAAGAATGGGTTTTTATTTGAACGTAGAGCAAACGAACAATCTTTTCACTACATTATAAAAAATAATATTTTGTCTACATTATAGTGAATAATATTTTAATTAAATTATGATGATATTTTCATTACTGTTTCGATTAATCCTTCAATTATATTTTTAATTGATATTTTAATTGATATATATATTTATTTATATTTATTATTTATTTATATATTTATTTATATTTTAATTGATATATTTTTAATTTAATATATTCTATTGAATATATTATTTTTTTTGATGATGATGATGATGATGATGATGATGATGATGAATATAGTTTTTTCCAGAAAAATGTGTGACTGAAATCAAAAACAGTAGAAAAATTAAAAGAAATTGAGACTATGTAATTTTTAACTCACATGAATTATTAAACAAAGAAATTAATTTCCAGCTATCTCTTGCTCGTTGTATCTGATTCAGAACCACGTATATAATACGTATAGTCTTCCAGCAACTCAGGTATCTCATTGTCAGAAGTAGAAGACAACTCATCAAATGCATGAGTCCAGGCAGAACTAATTGTAAGTACCATTTGGTGTACTGCGGGGGGTCTACTTAGGCCCTCTTCCATTCGACGTAGAGTATGTATTAATGATATTGTATCCATAGTGAAACAGTGTCGCTTTCTATTACACGTTGAGATTATCTTGTGAAATTTTTCATACAGTGGAATCATCATTAGGCACAACTAATCTGCAGCAAGCCCTTGTAAATCGATATGATTATATCGTTTTAACGTTCGTGCACTTCTCTGTCACAGAACAGTCATGATATAAAATTATTTACAGTGCCATTATAGTTGATAATATATTGAATATTATTCGAAATAATCGTGGTTACCTTCATATCTATCGTGGAGCATTATAGATTATTCATTTAACATTCATAACACGGCCCAACAGCCAAAAATCGTTTTGATTCTCACAATGCGATTCTTATATAGAGTTTTTCGCGCTGATTCCGAATCTGGCCTTAATTTTTCTCCTAGACGCGCAGTTTTTGAGAAATTTGAATTAAAAAAAAACATATTTTTCGACTTTGAACAAAGATTGTGATGTTATTATAGATTCTCTAGACTTTCTCAAATCCAGTGATGTGCTATAGTAATGCATTAAAGACGGAGCGGCACCACTTTTGCACCGTTTTGATGATATTTTTTAATTTATCTGAAAAAATAAGGGTCCAGCGGAAAATCGAACAACACCACGCGATAGAGCAGACTTTTATCTTGAGAAACCACCCTGTCAGGTTTCAAACGTCGACGTTTTTATCGAGTCAGAAAGCAAAATATCATCGCGGAATACGAGTCGCCAACAGTGGTGCTCTCTCATCGGCGCGAGAAATTCTATAAGAATTTCTATAAGAATAAGAATAGATTAGCATAGTGAGAATCGAAACGTGAAAAAAAAGTTTGAGCTTGTTGGACAGTGTAATTCTTGGACGTATACCGGTGAATTGAAAACTCCTGAAATATGTCCTAATATGTTAGATATATTTAATATATGAAAATTTTGTCCTAATATATGAGATATGTTGGTTCTATTTATATCGAATAAAATATTTCTATCTGCACTGAATAGTGTCAGTAATTATTTAGATATTTTAATTCCATTGATCCACATACAGTTCTTACGAAACAACGAAGTATATTTCAATGGAAGCATCGAATATTTCTCATCGATCGTAAAACCTGGTTCTTCATTCTGGACGACTTTAACCGCAAACGAGGCAACGGAATCGACCAATTTACTGGAGAAATAAACCCGTATGCCCGTATTGTCTCAGGTAATTCTCACGGAATTGCGCGACTGGCCTGGCCTCGCGATTTGCATTTAAACTGTGACGAAACTCGCGGTAATGAGACCACAATATCATGGTTGTTTACCGTGTGGACGTCATCTAGTAATCTGCGCGGGATGCACAATGCCGTTCTTGTTATCACAGCAGCGGTTATAAGCTTAATCACTACGTAGTGATGTTAGGTAAGCCGACTTTCAGCTGCAGCTGGGACTCGTGTCGATGACGCCAAAGCGTTGAAATTGTGAAAGAAATTCTGCTCAAAAGTGTTCATAGATCAATGTAATTTATATTAGTTCATTCATAAAGATTCGTGAAGGTTGTGCTCGTTATTTATTTATCAGAATAAACATGTTTAAGTGAACAATTAATAACTACAAGATAGTACAATTATACACGTTCCTTGTCTATTGACGCTCCCTTAATTCCTACAATTCCTTCAATATTTTTCAATTGAGTTCCAGTAAATAAACATGCAGTTAACAATGTGCATCTCACTATGAGTACATGTACAGAAAATGAATTATAATATTCTAGAAAATCTTTAATGAAAAAATTGACGAGAAGCTAATATCAAACAAAGCACTTCAATTTAAAAACCTTTTCCCACGATAAAAATTGCTTCTCGTGTAAAGTGACAGCATAATGGAATGAAAAGCATGGATAAAAGAGATATTATACATTTCCGTTCACAATGTCTTTCAAACTGCACAACAGTAGTCTTAGCATTTATTTCAGGGTATAAACAAAATTAATAAGACCAGCATCTAAATGTAATGATTCTGTATTAAATTTCTAAATAAATCCACGAGGTTGTACAATCTATTAATGATACTTTATATAAATGCGGTTATGTTTTCACACGTGATTATTTCATGCAAAATAAAAATTGTCTGCCTGAATTGCAACAAACTGCAATGAAACAGAAGTTTATTCTCCTTCTTAATATGTTTAATAGGTGGAAAAGAATCAAAGAGTATTTCTAAATTCTTCTAGTATCTTTTTAATTGCTTTACATTACACTTGCTCATGTTTGTCATAAATGCATAAAATTCGCTATCCACTGTTTAGGTACCTTTCCGGGCACCATTAAACCGTTTTATTTTTCTACGAAATAAACTTAAGTCGGATGTATTTACGTGTTTATAGCCTCACTCGTCCGCCTTGTGTCGAATTTTATGTTGAAAATAAACGCACTGATCAAACCGCACCTGCACACCGTTTCGTTTCTCTTTTAATAGCGCGGCACACGAAGGTGTCATAAATTCACGAAGCTCACGGTAGATGCGTTTTGCCGGCATCGCGATTGTTACCCCCACTCTTCTCCTCCTCTTCCTCCTGAAAAAAGCATTCACCGCTAGAAAAACGCATCGCACAAAACACGGCTCCGTTTGTCGAGAATCAAGCGGTGGTTCGTAAAACAAAAAGGAAACGGTCATTTGGCTCGGAGGAAATGAACTTCTGAAAAGAACGTGTGTGCAAAAACACGAAATCTGGTCGGTATGATTTCTAAACTTTCTCTCCTTCCAAAGATATCAGAAAAACAATGGTCTCCCAAGGCGTTGGCAATCGACCAATGGAAACATCTATGGAAATCTATGTATTCAGTTGCAACGAGAACAGGAAACAGAAATTCCTTCAATCTAAAATGAACCAGGACATGCCACGAGGAATCGTGCAAAATTTTTTTTAATGAAATTTAATTCTTTTCCTTTATTGTAGCTTTGAATTATTCTGTTTTCCACAAACAAGTCTTCCATATTCTATTTTTAAAGTAAAGTGAACATTTATGAAGTGGTATAAATATATAAGAGAACATTAACCTGATTACGCGGCTACAATAATTATACAAACGCGACTAGATAATTAGCAGAAATCACAAATAATGAGCCAGAGTGCATAACCACATTTTATAATGTACCATTGAATTGTTGAAATGTACGCAACTTCAATATTTGCTTTAATATAATAAATTCTACGCGGCATTGTCTGAACGAATCTCGACTAAACATTGCATATGTATAATCTTTCCAGTTTCTGATAACTGGACTGCTGGTTTTTATACAAAATTAAAATTGTGTTTAGTAATTGTAATATACACAGTACGTACGTATAAACATTCATTTAATAATTTGTAAGAAAACAGTATCTTTAAATGTTTTGCATTTGATTACACGTTTTGTTGTACACTATTTTCCACTAAAATCAATTTCAATTTACTCCAGTTTGTAGCACTTGCGACATACAATTTTTGTATTTCATGAAAACAAATGAATAAGTAGTCTAATACATAATAAAAAGATCGAAGCATATTAAAGGTGTATTTCCGGAAACGTATCCGCAAAATTCGTGGTTATGAATAAAGAATGGCATTTGTAAAGTAAGCAAGAACGCCCGCCTTTTATAATCGATTCTATGCAGTTTTGTTTGGTCTGCAATTCATTTTTAATTCATGTTATTCGCGCGACAGAGTCTTTACATCCGGCCAAAGAATTCACGGGCTTTATCATGGAGGGTATCGTTAATAAAGATTGGCACACAAAGGGAAAGTGATTCGGTTTTCATTTTGTCAACCGCGAAACCGCATTGCAAGCGTTCCTTCAACGCAGCTCTCCCATTGTGATCCCCGTCAAATGATTCGCGTTTCCACGAACGTAAAGTTTTACGCACCGTTTCGTAAGCGACTATTGATTCATTTTGCGGTTCATAGGATGGTCGCAGCCACTAATGGCCACGTGAAATTGTGGTCTCCTTTCCAACAATGCCGTTGTAAAATATAACGTCCAATAGTGAATTGCAGTTCTATTGTCCAATACGATGTATGCTTCGCACAGGCACCTAATAATATCTATTATTGGGTATACGAACATAATAAGATCGACCCTTTCATTTATTTCTACCTTATCCACAATGAAATATATTTCAGGTGTCACTTTCATTTTTACTTCAACATTTTGTAATTTTCAAAATGACAACATTAGTTACAGTAAATAATATCTATTATTATTAACTAATAATATCTATTATTGGGCATACGAACATAATAAGATCGACCCTTTCGTTTATTTCTACCTTATCCACAATGAAATATATTTCAGGTGTCACTTTCATTTTTACTTCAACATTTTGTATTTTTAAAAATGACAACATTTCTTACAGTAAAAGAATTGTGGTGGCTGCTAAAAAATAATTTAGGGTTACAAGTTTAATTATTATATCACTAAGGAAATCATCTTTAAACAAAGCTTTCAGGTTATAACTAAACTAAAGATCTTCACGGAATATAAAAATTTTCTTCCTTTAACGCAACAAATAGGAGTAAAGTAAAGATGTTCTCATCAAAAATTTTCGAATACATTATTGAAGAACATATTGCAATAGAAATTGTATGAAGGCTGAAGCCTTGTCATTATTACAAAATAATACAACAATAGTTTTAAACGCTTTTAATGTTTCTACAATTCTTCTGGGATTAATCATGAGTGATTTGAATGTTTTCTATAATTATCATACAGTTCAACATTCATCTGTTTAATTGAACAGTGAATTGAACTTGTCGGGACAACAAAACTAGGCAAAATTCCATTACTTCATTAGGCGTCCAAAATTAGAAAGTTGAAAGAAATCTTGCGTGTAACCCGAAGGACAGCCGTTGGAATACTACTGCCTTAATCAGGTAGGTGACTAATCCTGCATCCACAATGAGGAATAAAAAAAACAGGAATAAATCATTCCATTTACAGATATAATGACAGTGCTAAAAAATTAGCGCTGTTAATTGTCGGGAAGGCGTGATGGGAGTAACGATGAGATTGGAAGTAGACAAAGTACAATTGCTGGAAGAGAAGAAAATAATTAATCTTTCCATAGAAATAACAACAAGAAGTTTGAAATCAAAAACCTTTCTTGTTCGATGATAAATGATTTCTGTGCTGGTGAAAATCACACTAGTAGCTGAACAATGAAAAATACATTTATTGTCGATGTGATAATGTTGCTCACAGTATTACTGTAATTTTATATTCACAATATAATACCCCATGAAAACAAGAAGAATTCAATGTAGTTGCATTTCCATATAAAAATTGATATTATTAACGTGAATCCTTTTGATATTCTTAATTGATGATATTCTTAACGTGAATCGTCCTTTGTCGAGTGTGACTCGACATCAGTGAAAGAGAAATGCAAATAAAACATGTTTTTATATGTATTTGGTTCTTCCTTTATTTATTTAATTGTTTTACTTTTTAGTTAAAAGTAAATATATGTTTCACAAATATAAATTACAACAACGTTTGAGTAATATTTAGTGTAATTAGTAAACAAAATTGTTTGAAATAAGTAGCAATCAAGAAGCTGTCCTTTGAGGTAAATTTTAAATAAAACACTTAAAATAGCAGAGTTGTTGGCAAGAAAATAAAAAAATAATTCGGAGTACAAAGGGTTAATTTAGAATATCACTGAGAACGAACATTTTCTTTCGCAACGAGGCCTGCAATGAAAATCGCTCGGACGCATTGACACTGACCATATGGCGGTTCCTTGCACAATGCTTCGTAAACCAGCATTGGACACGGATAAGGGGCAGCGGGGAATTCAAATTAAAGACGTAATATCTCCTCTATTGAATTCCGTATAATAACCCGTGTTCGATTTTGCCTACACACGTGCAATCGTTAGCCTGCATACGCGAAACGAGGACGAAATCCTTGCTCGAAGATGAGGGGCTTGTATTATATGACGGTGATTTCTCGACAAGATAAGAGATGTATACCATTCTTCGGCGCACAGAGAGCATCGTCCATGATATATGCGTTTCGCCGGCGAATGCCCCGAAGTGTTTCAGGGTAATACGCATCGTCGAGAGAAGACAGTAAGCACTCCGGGCTATCGAAACAGATTGGAAAGTCTTTATTAGGCGTAAAATAATAGCCGCCCTTTTACAGACAACCCTGCGAGCTAATTGAAGAAAAAATACCCGCTCCGACACGCGGAAATGTCGAATCAATAATGCGTAGGCTCGTATCAGGCAGGAAAATTAATTCTCGGCCCTAAATTAGTTATTGCTGTTGCTCCGATGAAAGCTTTTCCTCGCAAAGTATGCTACGGCATAATGTCAATTTATCAGAACAATTTGAAATTCGAGAGGTATAACAGCAAACAATTCACTGTTGAATGTGTTTGTTGATTATCGATCGTAAGGTAGTTTATAACAAGAAGAGTACCGGCACTGAAACAACATGTGCTTATACATATATTGATGTCTCTAATTTTTTCATAAAGCAGGTTGGTAATTCATTACCGTTATTTTGAATTTTGTATTTAAATCTGTTTCTCAGTACATTAATATTGAAAACTCTTTTAAAAATTTACAGACACAGTTGTTTCCTCTTTCTTGAAAAGGATCCATATTAAGATCGAAACGTAGAAAGTTTAATCAAACTAGCACAATTGCTTTAATTTAATTTCTGATCGAATCTTTGCGCCGAGATAATCAATACTTCTTGTTATAATTCACTGTTGGTTTCGAGAATAAAATGCCGATTGAGAGAGATGAAAGACAAAACTCCCATACTACTCCACTTACAAACCTACTTTATTTTTTATTATTTTTTTTTTATGGGACTTTCGCCAACTTATTTGTGGAATTTTTGATTAAAATGATACTAAACACAATATGATTTCAATTGTATTTAGGTTTGGGTCTGAGCAACTCTGAGAGACGATGACTCTTCATGATATATGATACCACATGTCGGAGAACGGACCCGAGGATCTGTCTTACATCAAGACTTCACTGTAGACCAAATTCAGAATAGTGAAGTTATTTCAATAATTCAAAAATATTGTTATATTATTTCCGACTTATTAATATGCTTGAGAAGAGAAATAAATGCATACGTAATCCCTGTATCTTGTAATAAATGGCAATTTTTATTTTACATAAAAACCTGCAAATGAAATAAAACGTCGCACCAGAACAATCGCTGAAGTTTCTTGAAAAACGTAATTACTTGTGCGTTAGCTTAATAGAAATGGGATTCGCCACCTAGAGACAGAAAAAATGTGTAAGCTGGAATTTGCATCTCTGATTAAATTATTTGATTCTGCACAGACATGAATTTTTTCGGTAAAAAGGCAGAGAATGAATTTTATGAAATTGCGTGATATCGTGAATATTTAAAAAATGTGTGGTAATACGAGTTTTGCGATTAAAAAGATCAGGCATCGCGCGGTCACACCTCGACGTATCGCGACGACCGTGCATTCGTAATTGAAATGGACACGAGTTGCGTAATGTCGTAAATGTTTTAGGAATGCAATATGCGTTTTGTAGGGCGCACATGTAAAGAGGATGTGTGATGCTAGTGAAACACCGCGACATTCGCCATGATCTCTTAAATTAAATTCCATCGAGCATTCGTGAGATGCGGAAGAGGAATAAAGAACGCAATTATTACTTGAAGAAAGCGTTGGAACAAAGTACAATACCGGAACTTGACAGTTTACGGTCGCGAACGAGGCTTCTGGTGGATTATCGACGCGGCGGAGAAGTTTTGAAATCTCTTTGAGATTTTTAATTAAAAGTCTATAATTGCAGAGTTCTGAAGGTGCAAAAAATACCTCAAAAAGAACATTTTAAACTTCTTCTGTAATTTGAAATGTTGTGTCGGGACTGCGCTTGCATTTAACGTTGAAAAACAAATTAAATTAATGTGTTGGTAGATTATCGATCGTAGTGTAGATTATAACAAGAAGTCTAGATGATATCGGCGCAAAGTTTTTTAACAGTATATCATCGGTAAGATCCTTTAATTTTTGTAGCAATGTTTTATGTAAATTGTGTGTATCAATAATTGTAACGTTTAAGATTTATTGCTAAGATATTGCTAAAATATTATTAAGATAGGTAACAGAAAAATTTTCTTATTAAAATGTAGATCACTGAATATTTATCCTAACTTTATTAAAAGATAGAATTTTACACAAATTCAACATATTCACCACTTCCGATTTCACATATAACAAACTACAAAAATTACAGCTCAGATTTATGAAAAAAATCTTAAACGTTACAATTATTGATACACACAATTTACATAAAACATTGCTACAAAAATTAAAAGATCTTACCGATGATATACTGTTAAAAAACTTTGCGCCAATATCATCTAGACTTCTTGTTATAAAATTAAATTAATGTTCGCACTCTTCTCTTCTGTTATAAATTATATGCGGCGGCAAAGGTGGATAAGACAATTTACACGTAACACCGTAACCGTACCAAGATTTCAATACGGTTATGCAATGATGGAAAATAATGCTTTGCACTTGCCACAAAAGAGGTGTTGCAACACACCCGACACACGTTCCGTATAAAACCGTGAGCTTTGATTGTCCTCAGTCGCCACTCAAGTCTGCAAATACTCATTATCCGTCACTGTAATTATGTTTACTTTTAATACAGCTGATACGTAATTAGTATTCTCGCTGTAAACTGTGATTCCATCGTGTCTATGCATGACGAGGTAAATGACGGTTCGGGCGAGCAAGAATAATTTTAAAAGACAAATTCCTCTAGAGATATACGGAAAATAGTCTCAGGTGAAAATACCTGCGTATTAGCAACTGTAAGTTTAAGTTCGGCCAAAGTTTTCTTCTTTCATTAATATTCTACCTAGAATTTATCTCGCTTACTGTTTACCACATCGACGTTTAAAAATGATCGAGCACAGTTAGAAGTAAAGAGGGAAATGATCTAAACCGTAAATGGAAAGTCAAGCTTATGTAAACGTGTAGCTGTGGAGGTTAGTCACCGTTAATTACGATGACAGCAGACGAGTTCTAATATCGATGAAATCCAGAGATAGCTTTAGGAAGAAGAAACGAATAAAACCGGTACGATGGTTAGAGCTCTGACAAGAGCAGATCGTCGAAGGAATTTTATGACGCGAAATTCCAAGCCATCCTCTCGGTTCTCGTCTCGAGCCTCGCGGCGTTTACACCTGTAGAAAAGCGGGGGTAGGTAGACGCTCTAATGCGGGCCCACATAATTGCCTGGATCTAGCGGCATTTACAGCATCGTCGATTGAAACCGATTAAACACCCTCCTCTGCCCGCGGATAATTACAAGAGCATGTGTTCCAAGGAAATTGCGTTCTGATCTAGCCGTCATAGTACGAGAACAATATGTATTAAAAGGCGAGAACTGTGTCTGCAGCTATACTTCCCTATGCTGATTATGGTATTTATGTCGCATTATTTATTCTTACTAATATTCCAGCAGCACTTCGATTGGACGTGCTATGGAAATCAAAATACGATTGGCTGTACTATAAATTTTGTATACATGATATTCTTGTAAGTGTGAAATACAAAATGGTGAAAGCTTCAGATAAATTTACTAATTAGACTGCAGATATGTATTCATTTATGAAGAAATTATATGAAATACAAAATGGTGAAAGCTTCAGATAAATTTACTAATTTGACTGCGGATATGTATGCATTTATGAAGAAATTCGCTGAGTGAAATATAAAATAGTACAGATTAAAACACCTAGGAATATTATTATGATGTTCTCAAAGTGAAACATTTATTAAAGGATAAAATGAATTTTTATTTAACTTCTACTGCCCACGATCGTTACGGAACATTGTTATTTTGCATAAAGACCCGCAGGCTATTAATAATATTTACAGAATTTATTATGCACAATGTAATATAAACGTGTTACCCATTCGTTTATTGTCGGTCAATAAATGAGGAAGGGAGTATTTCGTCGAGCGACATGATACTCGAAAGGTAGAAGTACTTGAGAACCACAGAATTCGATATTTTCGATCGTCGACCAACAAAATATTGCGGTCCATCGAACCGGAAGATAACGAGTCATCACGGGGCCAGTCGTGAGAGAACCTGCCGGCTGAGATTGGAGAAAGGTTATACTTAAGAAACGGTACACAGGCAAGGTGCAGTTTGTTGCTGCTTCAATCCCGTTCCCGCGCGAAAAGAAACAGCAAAAAGAAAAAAAACGAAACGAGCCTGAGAGAGGGGAAGGAAAGACTTGCCCGTAAGACAGAAACTAAATCTACAATTCTTCGGTTGCATCCGTGTCTAACCACCGACCGCACTGGTTCACGATGCCACAAAGGTATCAAGAGAGAACTGCTGTCATTCGGTCAGCAGAGGGACCGAATTTCATTATCCCACCCGTTTCCATCGAAGAGATTTCTCGCCTCTGTTTTTTTTTATTAAGCTGTTAAACCCTACATGGGATTATTAGCAGCATGCACATGACTGTGCATGCTAACATTACAAGGATAACTTATGAACTAGAACTAAGGAATATGTTGAACATTTTCGAATACAATATTAACATTAAAGAAATAAACTGTGAGATTTAAGAAATGTATGTATAAAAAGCAGGAGACAGAGAGAGGGTCCGTACAGGAAGGAATCTATCGTATAGGGTGGAAAGTGACGCTGGTTGCAAAGTTTGCGAATCAGAGTATCTCTATTATTATCGTAGATCGGACATTGCCATATCACATGATTAGGATCCTGTACCAGACAACCACATGGACAACTTG
>CM052332.1:9503393-9530272 GCA_028455615.1 Lasioglossum zephyrum
ACTAAGGAATATGTTGAACATTTTCGAATACAATATTAACATTAAAGAAATAAACTGTGAGATTTAAGAAATGTATGTATAAAAAGCAGGAGACAGAGAGAGGGTCCGTACAGGAAGGAATCTATCGTATAGGGTGGAAAGTGACGCTGGTTGCAAAGTTTGCGAATCAGAGTATCTCTATTATTATCGTAGATCGGACATTGCCATATCACATGATTAGGATCCTGTACCAGACAACCACATGGACAACTTGTGTCATCAGCAAGTTTAATCTTAAAGAGGGAGGCCCTCAGTTGATAGTGTCCAGAACGAAATCTATTAACCCAGCAAATGAAATCTCTGGGAAGCCTCAGGTGAGCAAACCATGGTTTGGACCCGGAGTGATAAAAGGAACTGAAAAATTTTACGCCCTTGGATTCTGCTTCTTTAAGAATATGATTTTTGGTTGCCTTTTTAGCTTGTTTTCTGAAACTATTGGAAAAATCAGAATAGGGAACGAGGATATTAGTAGAAGAAGCCAGCAAGGATGCTTCCTTAGCTAATACGTCAACCTTTTCATTGTGAGTGATTCCAATATGCGAAGGGATTCAGAGGAGAAGCAATTTCCTGGGTTTCAGAAAGTGGAAATTTATCAAATTATGAATATCAAGTAGAAAGGGGTTGGATTTAGTATTGCCAGCGTATTTACTTAGTGCTGTGAAAGCACTCAAACAGTTAGAATAGATGTACACGTATTGATGTGAATAGTTAGAAGCAAGCTCAAGGGCAGTTTTGATTGCAATGCATTCTCTCGCCTCTGTTAACAGGGCCCGTTATTGTTAAAAAAGGAATTCTGGTTTTCAAAGTTTCAGGAATTTTTTCACTTCTTCTAGGAGAGTCTAGTTTTAGGTAATGAATCACGTCTGTGTTGCGTCCAGCAAATTCTTACATCAAATTTTCATTCGCCGTCATGGGAATTTCAAAAGCGGCGAACAAGTCGGCTTGTAGACGTCTCGGACGGATTTTAAATTATGGTAATGCATGTCTGACCCTTCAGGCCACGTGTACTTTAACTCAAAAGCGAACACACCGCAGAACAAAGTTCCAGGATGTAATCGTTAGATGAAACGCTAAATGAACGAAACGGACATGATAATTCATAGCTGGAGAATAATAAACGAGGAAAGGTACTAGCACACGAATTCGTGTTCTCGATCTTGGTGAAAGTTCGAGAAGGATAGTCATCTTGGGGCATCACTGGCGAGCATGAGCCCCTAATGGTTACCTACGAATACCATCGCGAGATAAATTACAACCAATTTCAATCCCAGTGGGTCATCCATAATTGAAACAAACAGAACGATCCGCAAATTAAATTGTATTAATCTGGCTACGAAGAAACGCGAAGGCTACAATGCACGTTGTACAGCGACTACAAGATTTCCTGTTATGGTTGTGCGATTGAATATGTATTATACGAACCGTTTCGTTACTCTAATGATATTATTCATTAAACAACAGATGCTGAAGCATGGCAACTAGATACACGAGAACTTGGCCAAATAAGTTATCCAACTTATTGAGAAAGCATTCATGGAAATGTGCAGTGAATGGTAAAGAGTATCTGATACTTGGAAGCGAAATATTTCAAACCTGTAAATGCTTGAGAAAATCTTATCAATATGTTTGAAATTATGAGTTGCATAAATCTAACTATTCTTTATAACAAGAAGTATGGATGATCTCGGCGCAAAGGTTCTTTTGAAGGTCCTTTTGAAAAGGATCCATATTAGGATCGAAACGTAGAAAGTTTAATCAAACTAGCAAAATTGCTTTAATTTAATTTCTGATCGAACCTTTGCGCCGAGATCATTAATACTTCTTGTTATAAACAACCTTACGACCGATAAATAACAAACACATCTAACTATTCTGTTCTAAAACCTTTTAATTATAACTCTAAGGAACAAAAATAATATAAGAATAAACTAACAAACGACTGGAATTGGTATGAAAATTTTACAGTTTGATATCTAATAAGTAGCCTTACAAAACCGAAGGAAAAAGTGACCTTCCACTCAAAATAAAGTACCTATACCACTAAAAATGTCAATGTTTCTGTATTTTTTTTCAAACTAGAAAATCAATGAAGAATAAAATTAAATAATGAAATAAAGAATAATTGAAATAATGAAATGAAGAATAAATGAAATAAAAGAATAAATGAAATGTGAAGAATAAAAATTCATAATCCACTCATAAGAATGACATACCGCGTTTCAGAATTATGCTGTTCTCTCGGAAGCAACATAAATATCCTCTCGTTCCTTGGCATTCCTGATGGAATTTGCATACATTATAAAATTTGTCGTATTCAGCATACGGTGAGTACTGAGCACGAGGACCACCACATAAAAGACAAATAGACAAAATGAAGAGGATTCTGGTACACTTTACCAAGCGTACGTAGATAAAAGGACAACCGCCAATGAACGTACTGTACTAATGGGGAACGCACTTTTTTTTTAAATCCCGTTAAGTCGGTGTACGTAACTCATGGAATTTTCAATTTTCCATGATTTCGCGGACTCGCGTGCGAGCGTGTGCGTCTCGTATAACGAAGAAGCAAATCCAGTCGACGTGGCAGATGGTCGTTGCATCATTTATCTCGCGGAAATCGTAGACCCCCATCAAAATAAGTAACGCGTTGCCTGCATCGCGGAGCTTATCCCGTTGGTGTTTCGCTAGTGTATATTATCGTAAGCGTGTGGGCACCCACACGGAGTAGACAAACGGGGAGGATCGCGTACTGCATAAGAATATATTTATAGAGATAGGCGTAAATACATGCAAATAGAGTGTTCCAGAAACACCGACCGCGGGATCGTATTTCCGCAAAATTGTCGGACACTCTGTTTGCCAGGGATGAAGCCCTGGATACTGGCCAATTCGGAGAATACGATGGTGAAGTGAAAACAGTAAAGCAAAATGTTTGAATGATATTGCCTTTTCCATAAGTAGATTGCATTTCATTCGTCTATAAACGCTATACTACTTACACAAATTTTAACCAGAATCGATTTTTAACCCTTTGCAGTCGGAGCTATTTTAACTTGAAAATTAAAAATTTCTTCTAACATCATTCCATTGTATTTCGTTTTGTGGACATGAAATTGATGCAATACCTCATACAATACTTAACTGTGTAGTAATTCATTAGATATATATATAACCTTTATTAATTCACTAAGGGTTACAATCCTTTTTACATCCGCCTCCTTCACCTTTCTTTCCATTTTTTATTTACCCTATCCTTAACACTAAACTATACTTATCGCCAAGAAGTAATTATATAACCTTTATTGATCTAGTAATTGATTAGATACCAACATGTTTAATAATATAAACAATATTGTGAATAATGGTACAGCAATTGTTAGCGTTGACTCTGAGTCACCCCGCAACTGCTAAGGGTTGTATATTGATAAAATAGCATCAGCTATATAAATTATATAAGTTTTTCCTAATAATATTGACCACTCAAAATCAAGGTATTCAGATATAATCCCACATAATGCAGATGAAGTAATTACACCCTCGGTTACGTTTGTCTCGGCGCTTTATCGGCGTGGTGCGATCTCAGAATATATCCCCACTGAAGTGCCAGCTAATCATAATAATCATCTACATAAATCCCAAACGGCGCGATGCGGCGCCGGCGTGCGTATGTTCCGGGTAACACCCAGGTGTTTCTATTTGTATGTGATCCCCGTTTCGTGCGCGCATGGACTCACAGCAGGATCCTCAGCAAGTAAGAGGATCTTCTAGGATTTTGGAAAAATCCATTTCCTGTATTATCCAAAAGCACTTGTCTTTGAAAGTATGTCTGCGAAATGTTGCACGATGAGTCTCAAATTTTGAGAGAATATTCACAAAACTTATCGCTGGCGTGATAATTTCAAAATGCGTTTCGGTAGATAATTAGCTATTTTTTTTATCTCTTTTGGTTCGTACCATAACTACATTCATAGTATAAATTTCATACCGATTAAAAATTTCTTATTTTCGTTATTTCAAATAAATACGATAATTTCCATTTTCTTTTTTATGGCGGAAATCAAAATTCAAAGTTCAAAATGCGTTTCGGTAGATAATTAGCTATTTTGTATCTCCTTTGGTTCGTACCATAACTACATTCGTAGTATAAATTTCATACTAATTAAAAATTTCTTATTTTCGTTATTTCAAATAAATACGATGGCTTGTCAATGAGCCACTTTTCCCCCCACTTCGAGGGTCTGTAACGCCTACAAAACGATTGAAAATACGTATGCGAAACTGGTCTACTTGCGGCGAGAGATAAGCGTTTCCCGCTCCCCGAGCCGAATTAGCACATCAACGTAATCCAATATGACAGCGATGCTTCCTTACGTGTCCTGAAGCACAGGTCTCGTGTCATTCCTCTTGTTCCGCTGATAGTGTTACGGCTAGCAGGCGGCCGGGCTAACCGACCTGGACCCAGCTACGACGTTCGTTAATGCAGGAAAACGAACGTGGTCGTAGTTATGTAAATAAATGTAACTGGAGCCGCGGCTAAGAAAAATCGGGGTAATTTATAACGCGCCGCGCCAGCCAACGTGATACGTTATACGTGTAAACGATCTTGGGTGTGGTAACCCTATGCGAATTCTAGTGGTTCTACCCTGCAAGTCGGCTGAAATTAAACGACGACTGGATTCGTTGTTGATTGGGTTTGCGAAAATACAGAGAGGATGAAGCAACGAGTTTCGGTGTCGTGGCAGTCTTCTCTTTTTTTTTTCTTTAAGAACAGCAGGGAAATGCATTTTACGCACACCCCCTCTCCGATGATGATCGAGGGGGTAGTGTGGGGCTCAACCATCCGAAATAAAAACTAAGGATAGGACATACCCACTAGAACTCCGCTGCACAGTGGGACGAATGGCCATTTTAAGTAGAAAAAAGTCATGTCAGAAAATAGATATAACAATTAATTAATTGGTTATCGATCGTAATTTATCTTCAGGATATTATAAATTTTTATTCGCGGCGCAAAGGTTCGATCATTTACAACAACAATTAGCTATATTTGTGAATACTAAACGCTGGATTCGGATTTGAATTTTCAGGTTCGAGAATCACGTTAGCTATTAAAATGTTTTAATACGAGGAAAAGAAAGGAGGTGTTTCGTCCTACAAAAGAGATTCTGACAAAAGACACCCGCGGAATACTGCGGATCAACCTGCCATAATTTTTTAAAGACCTTATATCACCGTACGGTGCATACGGGGCGCCGCATCCGATGCGTAGGATTTTTTTCCAGCGAGAATGGTCATTCGTCCTACTGTGCGCTGTCCAGGAGCCGAAAGGATCCTGTGGTCCCCTTTTCTCTAGCGGCTAGAGTCTAGCCGGAGATATTGTCCGCTGACCCGCTGTTTACATTCTACGCAGAAAATTTCTTCGACTCCTAACCACACCTGTTCTTGGCTTTAATCGGTGTCGCAGCCTGCGGATCGCAGACGACCATTTTTATAAGAGGATGGAGTGAACTTGTTACTTACGATGGCTAGTGGTACGCAACTGTGTTTGGTCGAACTTACCTGAAACAGAAAAATAGAGGATGGTTAAAGTAAAATCGAAATTAACAGAATTTTGTTCTTATTTAACGTGTGATTGCAGTGTTTATATTTATTCTGTACGAGTTTTTAAATATACTTTAAATAATCAATTAACCCAAAGATCATATAACAAAGTTATTTATTATGAACATAATTAGAATTGAAGAAAACATAATACATAAATATGTCTGAACGTTGAATATTATATAAGAGGAATGAGCGGTTTAATCAATATTGTCGTTAACGAACAATTCTCTTTTTTATTAACATCTTGTTTCAATGTACTGCATGATTAAATTTAAATAGATCAAATCAGTCCACATATTCATTAAATTTTTAACCTGGGAACGAGACTTTTAAAGGGAGCCTCAAATATCAATGATAGAATTGAAAGTCATAATATAATAATTATTTTTTAGTTCACGTACAACTGTATAACAAATATCGAAGAATACGTGAATTATATATATGGTGAATTTTGATTTATTTTTTTCTACAGAAAAGAGTGTTTGTAATTACTGTAATACAGTACGAAATTGGCTGTCTAAATCAGGCACTGTCTACACTGTCAGCAGCGCATTATCCCACTCTCATAATTCTCTGTTATTTCCTACGCCTTGCGCGTCAAAGTTATCATCATCAAAATCACGATTTGTCGGTCTAAACAGCACAAGGATTTTTCCCTTTTGTGGTTACGACAGCATGACGTAACTGTCTGTAACTGTAGAGTATATTTATAATCTTATTTAATAACAAATTTATATACATTACAGTTTTGACAGTGTATATTGAGGCCATTCGAGTTTGTAATTATACACATTATGTCGCGGGACGAAATAATTTAATGCCGCGATAAAGGATACTGTTACGTATAATCGTTCAAAATATTATATTTCCGCGAAGAGTAATAATTCAACTAAAGCAACATGCTTACAAGTGAAATTACAATTGTTGAAAACTGAATTTTTGAAAATAGTTTCATGCATCGCAATAGGCAACATACATTTTATGAATATTAAAAATTGGTGATGTTGAATTAAAAATATATAATCAAATGTGTATGTTTGATTGATTTTATTAATACATACGTCATCTTTCGCTAAATTTCTAGTGCCACTTGACGCGTTAAGTATACAGACACGTCGTAACTCCAAAAACGCGGCTATTGCCATAAACGAATAACCGAGAACAGCACTAAATCAAACCTACGCTATCGCAAATGCGATATCGATTCCGTACTATCGTTGGCTTTAACGGGTTCCTATATTGACAGGGACTATGACCCAAAATCACGGGTACAGAGGAAGTGTGGAAAGTGATAACATCCATCGGTTATTTTGAATGATAACAATAGCGTAAGCATACGTGAGAGGGAATTATAAATAGAGAACGTGCGAAAGGAAATGTGAAAGGCGATGGTCAAATGTAAATGCAAGACGATTCAACCATCTTAACCATTAACGTTTATATCTCTCACAATAACGCAAACAAAATATCAAACTTCATATCACATGTTGAAAAAAAAATAAACTACTTATTATCCATTATGCAAACGTAAATATTTCATTAAAAAAATGAATATATTCGGTGTAGCTAAGTTTCATTTAAAAATTAATTGTTCTAATACAAACACGTCAATTTATGCATATTTTCTTATCGTATTAATGGTTCTAATAATTTTTATTCAGCTACTGTTTCTGCAGTGACCTTTCACGTTCTAAATTATGCGATTCATGTCCGAAATTTTCTACAAAGTATATTTAAGCCGCTGCGGCATTTCAGCGGTATTTTAAAGTAAGTTCAAGACATAACGAGTTAGGAAGGGATTTAAAAAGTCCGCTCCGGAAGTCGTATGGGTTCGATGGTGGCGCCAGAACGTGTTTCACATATCTCGACCCAGTGGTATCGCTAGCATCACCGCCACGCGTGTCTCGTAATACACGTGAACGATAAATGTACAGTCTTTCACGTGAAGGATCACCATAAATAGAATTAGAGCTGAGTATAGTGCCTCAAACGAAAGCACGTGCGACGAATGAGAACGCCTCACGAGGATCAACATTTGACAGTCGCATCGTCTGAAGTTCGTTGGAAGCCAGACGCGTACTCTGCGCATGCTACGGAAAGTGAGTAACAGCGCAGTCGCAATGACACCGATAGACTGTCGGAGAACTTGATAATGGAACTATAAAAAAAAACATTTTTATCGGTTTTACTTTCTTTGGTAAATAAGCGCGTAAAATTATTCTGCGATTGATACGGTATTTTGTTGCTGTTAATGCAATTAATTGAAAGAAAACAGCGCGTGATAACGACAGAGAAAGTATTGTTTCAACTCGATGACTTCCGGTTTCGCTTGGAACGGAAGTCGTTGTATACGTTTATAGAGTGGAACTGTTAAAGCTCAAGAATATAATTGATATTGGGCATTTTTTAAAGTCAGGAAACAACAACTATACTAATGTAGCTCATAAAAATTTATAAACAAGTTAGATGAAGAGGGGGCTCCATTTATGACTATTGAAAAATAATTTTAAGTCATGTCTCACTGAAAAGGTAACTTTAAGTCACCTCTTATGCAATTAAAAATTGTTTAAATATTTCTTTAAATGTAGAAGTTAGCTATTATTTTACTCGATTAAAAAATGAATCCTATATCGATGATTTGAGATCTACAGGGTGGGGCGCCACATTTTGTCATCTATATTTTTTATTGCATCAGCTGATGCTCCTTCATATTCTTTACAAAAAAGTATTAATCTATTTGTGTAAAAGAATCATTAGTTTAGGAGTTTAGTTTATGAATTCAATGTGATATTTCCTATCGAAATAGAGACGTAAATCTAGATGGCAAAATGTGGCGCCCCACCCTGTATAATGGACATGTCTCCTAGCCAAGGTATTTAGTAAAGCTCCAATAAAAAAAAAATAGAATGGTTCGCTAATTTCCGATGATAAAGTTGCTAATCAGGTGTTGAATGCAGATCTGTGTGAATACAATCAACTACAATTTATCGTCTTTTCACGGTTCGTGAGCGAGGCAGAACGTGCTTAAATGATTTTCCGTTACCCAATCGAATTGAAGCTCGTTAACCTTGACATTTTCTACAGCACTCTGCGAGTTTATTTTAGAAAGGCAGTTTAAAAACTGCTGCGAGGAACCCGCGAATCGAACGAGTCAACTGATTGCAGTTGAAATGTTTACTGCCCCTTAAAAATGTGTAACGACCACCACAAACAATTTAAAACTATTTCTTGAGAAAAACTTATACGCTATAGGAAAGGTTGAAATTACAGTTGACCACATTTCCAGGCACAATTATGACTGCAGCGAAAGGTCTGATTGATTAGAGCCTGTCAATAACACATCCGCCGAATGACCCTAAAGATACTGACCCCTGGGAACACAGTTGTGCGTCTAAATGGCACCTGGGCAAGAGCTTTCTCGAAGAAGCCGAAACCGTTAGCATCGGAGGCAAGTTGCGTACCCATTCTTACGCGTAACCGTTAATCTCCGGTCCACGAAATCGGCGTGTAGCTGTCCCATTGAACCGATACAGATTTCAAAGGATTTGTGTTCCCATAAAACTGCAATTGCGATCGATGGCCGTGAGAATTCCTGCTATGTTGATTGGATCCCTAGAACCCATCGGTTCGCGGAATGCGGCTTACGGAAGATCGCTGAGCTATCGAGCCGGTCTTTTCTTCGAGTGCTTCAAATGAAATAACGTTTCAATTAAACTGGCATAAGCAAACGCCAATAGCAGGTAACGGTAGCGATGCGCCCTTCCGTGGCTGCAAATGATCGACGAAAGACGGATCCATCCGCCAGATGGATGAGAGGATATACAAAGTGACTCGGTGTCATTACGGTACAAACAGGTCTTAACGAGCTATCTGCTGCAAACGGACGAGCCACCGTGGACGTCGTACTTCGTGAAGTATGCCGACATCCTCAACGATCAGAGGGGCATGTCTCACTTCAATTGGCCTGTGGGTACCAGCAATTACCACGTACTTAGAACCGGCTGTTTTCCATACATTAAATATCATTGCACCAAGAGGCCGCGACAGGACCTCAGGATCGAGGACAAATTTTTCAAGGCGATCAAGCTCCTGAACCTTGGTACGTGCATACCGTTCTCCCCCCGTGTGAAAGGGGAAAGCGTACGCCCCGTATCATTGTCCTTCTGCGATCAACGTCTCGTTTCATTGACACTTTTTTTCCGTCGAACAGCCCAACTCTGCTCACCGTCGCGTCGCCACGGTAATTGATCATTCGTCAATTTGTATTCCATATTTGTTCCATCAGGTATACCCACGCTGATGTACGGCCTCGCTGCTACCTGGCTGATCAGACACCAGGAGACGGTGAAAACCGCCCGGGGCGACGTGACGATCTACTTCTTGCTGCCCGAGGACAAGGGCTCCATGTACTGATGGCTGCTCGAGTCAACGCTAATGTGTGTCTTAATATTTCTCATGTAAAATAAAGCTGCATTCTTAAACGTCCCACTTTTCATTCTCTCGTGTCGTGGAAACTTCTTTAAAGTTCTTTCGATCAGAAGCTGACGAGACCCCAGGAAAATTTACGCTTCTTGTAAATGCAAATGTTATCAAGTGTTTCACTCGAGAAGTAATGTTATTTTTCGTCTTAATTACTAACGCTTAATTATTAATTTATTTTTATTTTTTATTTATTATATATGTATATATATATTATATATATTAATATATATAATTATTATATAATATATAATTATATATTAAATATATATAAAATAAAATATAATTAATATATAATATATTAATATATAATTATAATAATTACTTAGTTATTAATTTTATTCGAAATTCTGAGCACTAATCCGGACGATATGTGCTAACACTACACCCACAGAGCTTTACGAGTAGTCGGTACATGTTGCCTTATCAAAGCAACAAGATTAAATTCATTTTTTTCTGCGGTTCGTAATACCATGTCAGCGCTAAAAATAATATTTATGGTGATGGTAGGTTTAGTGTTAAAATTTCATAATGTCTGGTGCTTAAATAAATAGGTGAAAATCATGAAAATAAATAGATGTAGTTTAGAATAGCAAAAAAAAAAAAGAAAAAGACAAATAGGAAACAGATGAAAAATATTTATTTTGCATAATGGTTCGTGAATCGGATTCGACCGCCGAAGGTGGCTCTCGGAAACAAAAAGCTCGCACTAAATATTCGCAATACGTTTTCGATAAATGTTATCCACGAGAGATCACGCGCCACACCCCCTTCAAACGTTGCACGTATGCACGACGTCGTTAGCATTCGCGGCGTACAGGCTCGATGTAATCAGCATAACTGGCCCATCCCGATTCAGATGAGCCACGTAAAATTTCCAGTCAGCTTCCCCGTCGTTTCTTTCTGTTGGTCCAACGGTGTTCGCATTTCAGCTCGACCAACTTCGGCGGCTGTTTCGTAGCCCGAGGCTGCTTACGAACCGAACATCAAACCAAGTCCCGCGTAGCAGGCGAAGTTTCCACCTAACCAGTTTTGCGTCGCACGGAAATCTCGCTATCTCAATTGCACGGCCTGGATATTCCCACAATTTCCCAAACGTGTCCCGCAATCTCCTAAACGTGTCCCACAATCATTTTTCGAAACGCAAGTGCGCGCGAAACAGTTGACTCGCTCCCCAACCAGTCGCGCAACGCTTTACAGGCCAAATACAAAGTTGATGACATGTTGCTGTCAAGATTGCGACAGATCCTGTACCGCGAGTACCGGTGATATTTCCGCGAATGCAGTAACATATTCATCCTATATAAAAAAAAGATTTTTTCCTTCATAGAGATATGCACGCGAGCCTCGTTATACAGGAAAGTCGATTGCACATGTGTCATGTGTCGCAAAGCGTTTCGTGCTTTATGGTCTCGCACGTTGAACGAACTTTTTCCGAATATTTAATACAGATAGATAAATCAACGAGTGTGTTGTTTGTAAAAGAGTAACGCGGTTTGCTCGAGTGAATTTGTTATCTTATTCCGAGAGAATGTAAATTGTTTTCTGTACAGAAGTATTGTAGAGCTCAAGCAGAACAAGTCCAAAAATGTTTATAATATTTTAATATGTATCTCGGTTAAAGAGATCCAAAAAATATTCAGGATATTTTTCTACCTGAGTGAATTTGTTATCTTAAGGTAGGATCTCCTTTGCGCGTCTGGACGCAGCATTTTGTTATCCATACCTCCATTTGTCTTAGCTCACTGCTGTCTCAGAGAAAATTTTGAGAAAATTTTTCGGGCGCGGACGAGGCAAACAATACATGTTGCCTCGCTGGACCGATTCACACCATGGATTTGCTTATATTTATCGAACGGTTCAGTTTACAGGATCCTTTTAAACGCAGTTCTTTAAGACCTTAACCCTTGAGAAAGTGGAATCCGAAAATTTTTAAGACCTTTAAAAAAGCACATATATGGAATATCCTGCAAAATAATCTACAATTAAAAAGAAATAAGTTCCGCAGGTTAAAAAGAGAAACACATTTATCACTAATATTTTTCACTAAGATAGGATTAATTTTTTATGATTTTCATATGTCACTAGAGACTACAATATATTTAAATTTGTACAAAATCCGAAATTCATCTTCAAACAGTTGTCGTTTTCGCGTGAAATGACACGCTTGCTTGTCCAAAGCCTTGTCTTGATCCAAAAAATATTGATATTTTTCCAACAAGTGCCGATCACAATGTGGTATGAAAGGTATATTGAAGGTAGTAAAGCAGTTAGATATTTATGACTAACTGTACAATCGATTGAATAAGAAGCGCAGATGCGGCGTTTTAAAGGCCACTGTCTCTCCTCGTAACCCAGCACAATGCTTTTATGCATCCTCCGTATGACATTGCGATTCGAGATATCGCAGCAGCCAGAAGATAGGTAATATGCCTGTGTGGACAAAAGACGACGGATCGGAACCGTCTTGCTGTCTAGTATAAAAGGTGCAGAGGCACAGGTCGGTGAAAGTAAAGTTTTCGTATTCCGGCAAGTTGACACAGCCGAGTGAAAGGCACCTGCTAATTAATACTTTTATTCAACTTCTATCGAGAAAGCCGCAGTTCCACGATAAACCACTGCCAGCTACACACGCTCGTATGCACGTTAGCTGCGTAAACGCTGTTGGAATGGTGAAAAGATGAAAGCTGTCCTTACCACAAAGCAACAACCGCAAACGTTTTTAATGGTATTACGTAATTTCATGGTTCAATGCGGTATTAGCGGTTCTTACGTGCATATCTTAAAAGTCGTACACCTGTAATGCGCCGACACAAGAACCACATTAAGTGATCATTATCTTTTCGAATCGCTTAAAAATCATTCTTCCGCCGCATACTTAACCTCTCGCCTTATAATATGTATATCGTGTCGGGTCACGGTGAAGATTCCAAACCATATTCAACCAGTGCGAGTTATCGTTCGATTCTTCTGAACCAAAGGGAAAATTATTTCAATTGGTGTTGTCCATGTTAACCCTACAAACATGGCTAACAAATAGCTTGCGGATCTCACACGCATCTACATTCTCTGAATGAAAGGGTCTAGCAGACTAAGCAAGGTGAATCGGCCCCACCCCGGGTTTTATTGAAATTGTGTGGAAAACATTGCTTTTAGGTTGAAAGATAACCCCCCAAAATTAAAATTTTTTTTCTACCCTTAATAATTTGATCATAATTGTGAAAAAATATATGTTAGAAAGGACGTAAGTACGAGTATTTTCGTATTTTTTTTTTATTAGAATATCTTAATTAACAACCGAGAAAAAAATGATATACTTAAGGGTATTTACCCTCATTTATCATCCTTATACGAAGGGCTAGAGACTTGAACTTTTGGGGGGTTATCTTTCAACCTAAAAGCAATGTTTTCACCATGCTTAGTCTGCTAGACCCTTCACTTCATAAGAAATTTTTAATGAGTGTAAGTATCGTTCGACATTTTTCTACCAAAGTACAAAATTATGTCAATACGTGTAATTCATGTTAACCCCTTACCTTACAATTTAGTTCCAAGGTTTCGTATTCGGACGTTCGTTTCTATCATGTGTCACGTTGCAAATCTTGTTACATTTTTATATTATATTACTCACAGGCATCTGAACAAAATTTACTTTATAAGAAACAGTGTACCGGTGTTTCAAAGAGAATAAAAATTATATACCATTTTATTTTCCGCATAAAATATGCAGTTAATTTATGACCGTTACCGTCGCGGTAAGATGGAGGAGATGCGTGGAGATTTTAAAGATCACACAGGCGTGCTAAAAGCTATTGGCTAAGAGTCTGCTATCGGAAATCCTAGCATCTTCAGCCACCTCCTCTTCGAGGATCGTTACGAAAAACCGGCGCTTCCTTCTTTCAGAGATAACGATAATAGGCGCATCGCATAATAGAATCTGCTTATCTACCCTGCATTTTGCATCGAGATCGCCGTTCAACGTTACTAAACCAATGAATAATAATAACAAGTCGGCGGATAAATGACAGGATAGTCATTTCGCACACCGTGCGAAACCTCGTTGCTTCCTCGTCGCGGGATAAATGTTTTAATATTTGATATCTGTTTTGCAAACCTCCGGAAACTTGGCCGACGCTCAAGATTGCGCGGCATGATTAACGGGATCTATAAGTTCCTGCTGACAATATTAAATATTTACCGGGAGAATGGTGGGCCTGAACTCTCTTGGAACAATACAGGATATCGTTGTGAAATAAACAGGCAATATTCCAAATTATTTGGAAATAGTTTAAACTACAACATCTATATCACGATTTAATTTTAACTAAATTATTTTGAACTAATGTGCTTCGTTAATTGAGCTACTGGAACGATACATCAAAGAGTGCTGTTTAATGTGTGCTCATTTTGCTTAATGTTACAATTTTTGATTTAATAAGTGTGGGTAATTTAATATACTCAGTACTCTCAAATTTTTTGGAAATAGTTTAAACTACAACATCTATATCACGATTTAATTTTAACTAAATTATTTTGAACTAATGTGCTTAGTTAATTGAGCTACTGGAACGATACATCAAAGAGTGCTGTTTAATGTGTGCTCATTTTGCTTAATGTTACAATTATTGATTTAATAAGTGTGGATAATTTAAGCAGTGATTTCACAGCAGTGAAATCGCATACTCGATAAAAATAATGTGAAACAAAAATATCGAAAACTTAGATGACATGTTTTTATACTTTAACGATCTACAGAGATTAATTCTGTAAATTGCCTGTAACGAGCGTAACTGTGTCTCATTTTTCGTGCGAATGAAAATTGGTGAAAGCTTCGTCAGCGTTCTCACATCGTCGCTTTGTAGCAATGTTGTTCGAGGATGAAGCAACAATTTCAGAGTTCATTGAGAACCACGAATCACGTTTCATTAATCCGTATGATTCTACAATATGGAACTTCATTCATATTAAATATACGCAAGCGTTGTATTTACATTAAATATAATTTGAAACCTACCGACGAGCAACGGTTCATGAGATCGACACTAATTAAAGGTAACATCCATAGTGGTCTTAATTAATAACAGTCTTTCTAGCACAACTCGCGTAATTATTATGCGAACCAGGCATGTTTGTAACTTTCTAATTGCGGTTCGCACTCTTGAAACTTTCGTAATTAAATTGCAATTCTACCCCTTTGAAAACAAATAATGTGAATCTTTCAGCCGATACCATCTCGCTAATGATTCTTGCCGTTTGCGCCGCTATGACCGCGAGAAAAACGGCATGAGACTTATTTTCAACACGGTACTATTCGACATAGACATCCAAAAGATAAATTCTATGTTGTGATAAAAGAAATTATTTTTTGTATGAACAATACGTTTCTGGCAAAAATTCTAACTTCTCATTAAAAGCTCCTGATTCCGACTACAGTTAGAAAGGAACTCATTACTAGGCTACTGGTAGCTAAGCAGCACAAGTTAGAAAAATATAGTAGTCGAATAGAGCTGGAATTTAATCAATTAACATTGATTTGTTTGATTTTACCAGCGGCATTAATTTGTAGTTCATTAATTTCTGATTTAACAGACTTTAGTTGGAAAGAAGCCCATTACTAGAATACCTGTAACTAAAGTATTAAATAGCACAGGCTAGAAAAATATAGTAGTCGAATAGAGCTGGAATTTAATCAATTAACATTGATTTGTTTGATTTTACCAGCGGCATTAATTTGTAGCTCATTAATTTCTGATTTAACAGACTACATCTAGAACGGAACAATTTCCTAGAATACCAATAGTTAAATAGCACAGGTCAACACAACTGAACACAAAACATTTTGCAATCCAATAATATTTATCTTAACCAATTAACATTTAGATCTCAACCAGGCAACTCTTAGCTTCTGATTTGACAGACTACAGTTAGAGAGAACCCCATTACTAGACTATACCGGTAGCAATATATGAAACAGCATCAGAGGTATGTAGCTAGTTAATATCTGCTTGAATAGTCTACAACTAGAACGAAGCCCATTCCAAGAATACCGATAGTAAAAGAGCACAGGTCAACACTTCTCAAAAAATATTGTAGTCCAATAATATTTGAACCTAACCAGCTAACATTTAGATACCAACCAGGCAACTCTTAGCTTCTGATTTGACAGACTACAGTTAGAGAGTAGCTTATTACTAGGTTACCGATAGCAAAGTATCAGACAGCACAGAAAAATGTAGTAGACCAATAAAACTGAAACTTAGCCAATTAACATAGACTTGGTTCAGAGAAAGTATGTAACCAGTTAAGTTCTGATTTGACAAACTACAGTTAGAGAAGAGCCTATTACTAGAGTAGCAGTAGTGAAAAAATACAGGCTGGGAAAATATTCTAAGCCAATACTGTTTAATCCTAGCTAGCTAAAATTCAGATCTCAAGCAAATCTTAGGTTTTGATGTGTCAGACTACAGTTAGAGAAGAGTCTATTACCAGAGTAGCAGTAGTGAAAAAATACAGGCTGGAAAAATATTCTAAGCCAATAGTGTTTAATCCTAGCTAGCTAAAATTTAGATCTCAAGCAAATCTTAGGTTTTGATGTGTCAGACTACAGTTAGAGAAGAGTCTATTACCAGAGTAGCAGTAGTGAAAAAATACAGGCTGGAAAAATATTCTAAGCCAATAGTGTTTAATCTTAGCTAGCTAAAATTTAGATCTCAAGCAGCTCTTAGGTTTCGATGTGACAGAGTACAGCTGGAGCCCATTACTAGGCTACCGGCTGGCAAAGTGTAAAACAGAAGAGGCGTCGAAAAACGTTGTAGCCCTTCTGATTTAGCAGGCAGCGATCCATCGAGCGGAGGGTTCATTAATGCAAGGATGGCTGCGTGTCTCGGTCGGAACTTCCGATTAAAGTCGTGCGCGAATCACCCGGCCCGATCGTACATCTTGTATCCACGCGAGGCCCGTCTTCCATTCCGCACACGTGTTAACACGGTTGTGTAGACACAGAGGTCCGATCGTCGGATGCGCTCGGCCACTGGGCTCTAAAGTCGCGTCACGCGCAATTAATTTCACACGAGATCCGCGACCGGCTGCATTTGCATGTCCGATTGGCCGTAACGTTGAATTAGAGATGCTATCTACTCGTGGCGGAGACCTATTACAATATTAAATGCTTCAACGGGTTTCAATGCCCCTGCGCCGGGACAGTCTGTGAAAAATTCGCGTGCTTTAGATACTAGATTGCGCGTCTCCGTGCCTTCGGAGAGCTGCACACCTCACCTCGCCAGTGTCTAGCGGACCTTTCAACAGGCGCGGAACACCTTTCACGATAGCGGGACCCTCGCGGAACGTTTACATATACCTGGCATTTATTTCTGAGTTCTTCACCGCGCGGAAGAGTTATCCGATGTATCGCCACGTGGATCCAAATGTAACAGTTAATCTTACACGCAGGCACTGCGAATAGCGCACACCGTTCGCTTTTACATAATTTACTGTTTTAATTATTGGGTGAACGGGCCGATACGTGATTCTTCATTTCTTCGCTATTGCATTGACTTCCTTAGAAAGAATTACACGTGCCTCGTCGAATATAGAACCCACTTCAAAAGTTAACAGAAGACACACAAGTTAATGTAAATATACACTGCTGTGCGAAAGAAAGAAGCACAGAAAATGCAATCAGGACGTAGTAAGTTTTGAAAAAGGATTCCGCTATTTAATTAAATTGTTCTGAGAATATATGTTATTGTGTATTATCTAATATTTTAAATGCAATAGATCAATCATTCTACAATATGATTGTAGCAATATAAAGATATTGCTTGTCATTATATCTTACAATTATACTGGATGCTTCTTTCTTTTGCACAGTTGTGTATGTCCTATTTGCACTTGTTTCAAAGTTATAGTTACTTTTGTCTTTCAATAATAGCTTATTTTTACAGAAGATGAGTATAATTTTGAAATAAGATTAAGTAGGACATTTCTTTTAGAAATATTTTATATTATTTTGAGAATTTTTATTATATGTGCTTCTATAAAGAAATGTGTATAATCTATTATTAAAATATTATTATTAATTATTATTAAAATATTATTCATGTATCTATGTGAATTACCTGATAGTACAGTTAGTAAACAAATGTACATGTGTAAAACATAATAAAAACGAACAGATTACTAAATACGGATGCAGATACACTATGTTTTATTTTCAAGAGAATAAACTCTCCAATTATGAAAGTAAATTTGATCTTGATGCTTGTACAGTAGTCAGTATAAATAGAGATTTGCACCTTACAGGCAGAGATTAGTAATTATCATGCTTCTGCTTCGCTTGCGTGATAGGAGAACCGTGTCATTCGCAGTGAAAGCTGCAGCAACCGAACAAAAAATGCCGGGAGCACGTAGGAAGTGTATCTTCTTGAACGGAAATGAGTTTGCAAGATTTACTTTCGATTTACGGTTAATAGCCTCTTTTTAAAATTGTATCAAGGAGAATCGAAAGTAACTGCTGAAAGCGGCCGTTCAGAGAGGTCGAATCGTTTTAATCGAAAGTGTTAATCGAAAGTATGTTCATTTGAAATTATATTCCTAATTTTAATTTTAAACATCGCAGTGATTTTGCATTTTTAGCTACCAATTTATGAGAATTAATTTATCTGCACTTTCAAATCAAGATTCACAATCATTTTAATATTTACTTATATCGTTATAAAGTCTGTGAGTATTTTAGAAATACTTTTTACGTAAGAAATAAAAATATAACGTAACGAATTTTAAACGATTCTGTCAATAAATACAGTAAACAAACATGCAGTCTCCATGACCTGGAATATTGCGAACAAATCTTGGTTTTTCGATCGTAATAATAAATATTGACACGATACTATATTTGGCATCGGCAATTACAATAAATTAAATTAATGACCACAGAATATTTGTTCGATATGGAAAACATAAAGTTTAGAGTTACGTATTTAATGAAGCTCCACTTTGTCGCCGTATTTTCTTACAAGAGATTGTCCTGACCCGTTCTACTTTACATCCTGCCGTTCGTGCCTGACCCCTTGGTAAAGTATTTTTATCCAGGATGAGTCAACCATTTTCTGCGTCATCTAAATTTTAAGCCATCTTAACTCTGTGTATATCGTGAGGACCTTGCATCCCATCTAATCCTGCGAAGCCGTACTTCCTAAATCTTTCTCATTCTTACACCCTCTCGCATCTTCAAAATCCCTTAGAACCCCAAAAACTACTTTAACCGAAACAGTTAAGCTCTTCTTTCTTACCATTGTGTTTCCGGAACGACGCCTAATTTATGCGTCGTACAAATCTGAATTCTTAACATCGACATTATGCATTCTCCACCAGACATGAAATAAAAAGTCACAGCTGAACAAAGTATTCTATATATTTCACAGTAATGGAAAAAAATTATTCGATAATCACAATGCAAATTTTTATTCATATGTTTGAAAGGTGGAATGCAAAAGAAAATACGATCATTAATCTTCTATAAGTTATGTATAACTGTATTATTTATATATGTATTATATTCTATTATTATATATGTATTATATATGTATAACTATATATAACATATAACTGTATGCATTATAAAAATGAAGAATTTACATAGAACATTAGTGGCAGTGAGTTTTTGTACTATCTCTTCCAATAAAAATTAGTCCCTACATGAAAGTTCAGGAAAGACTATTTTTCCCTGGCAAATAAAAATTAGATTACTCGGCTGATGTTTATCTAATACGCTAGATCTTGAATCATGCGATCCTCGCCGAACATTCGCGTTTTTCCTCCTCCGGTAACTTCTTTTGTGACTGCATCCTGCGTAAACGTTAATGGATGCTGTCCTACTTCCCCGGTGAACTTTTCCGCAAACGAGAATTTTTCTCACGTGAAAGGTTTAATTTGTGCAATTAATTTTAGATTTTATTTTTACGATTGCGGCTGGCTCGTTGTGAAGTACCACTTACTTAACAAATCGCTGAAATCAACATTTTTACGGTCCTTCCCCGAGGATTACGGAGAAATTATTTAAGTACCCGGATTATGAAAGACACATCGAAAAAGCAGAAATGGAGTTTTAACGATTATCCAACTCGGCATATGTGTAAATATCTGTTAGATTTATTTGGTAGCATATGTAACTTTTTAAGCTTTTTTAACACTAAACCTACCACTGCTGGTCAAATGATCGGTTTTATATTTTTATCTTACAATTATTAAAATTTTGAATTTGCTTGCATGGAAATTGATTGGATAAATTTCTTTATCGAAAAATTATATAACAATAATTATTATTTGAAAAATAAACGAAACGCACGGGAAGATTGTTAATAAATATTAAATGCACGGTGTATCTCGATTTGAAATTTTAAAGAGCACTAAAGGCATCAAAGTGCCTATTGAAAGCATCGAATTAAAAAGATTCAAAGTATAGCATTAAGCTAAAATTGCGCGATCAACTTTCTAAAGTTTGCAGGCTCTATGAAAGTGCAGAAGTTCAACGTCTTCAATATTTCACATCTTCAAACGCATTAACTGAGATATCTTCTTTAATCTCGGCGATCTGTTCCTCGTAAAAATGAAACGGGAAAGATTATACATTGCAATATAATCCAAGGTATTCCTTTAACGCGATACTGCCCGCATATAATCGAACACAATGTGTACGTGAGTGTGAAAATCGCGCACCTTTAAAGTATCTTATTCAACCGCAGATCGTCTTATAATGCCGGAAGCGAAGTGAATGAAAAATTGAATCTGATAAAACTTCGATCCAACAGATCCAACTTCTTGGATTTCATTGTTATTTTCTTCCTTGGGAATATTGATTTATTTCTTCAACATCTTATAGATAGTATCTCCAATATAAATATTCTTATACATTCGTTCCTTCTCTTGACAGAATTCATTTCCCCAGTACGTGGATCTTCACGAAAAATAAACATTTTTTGCATCAAAAATGGTAACAAATAGAAGCCAAGTAAAATAATAATGTATAAAATTCTTCAACATCTTATAGATAGTATCTCGAATATAAATATTCTTATACATTCGTTCCTTCTCTTGACAGAATTTATTTCCCCAGTACGTGGATCTTCACGAAAAATAAACATTTTGTGCATCAAAAATGGTAGCAATTAGAAGCCAAGTAAAATAATAATGTATAAAATTCATGATCTAGTCTTGATCTAAGCAGGACGTAGCTGTACGATCTTAGTAAGTTCGTTTACCCCCTCTACTAGGGGGGCGCATCTCTACTACACGATCTACATATATCGGAGCAGACACGAGGATCCAGCATAGATCAAGGCTTTACCATACCTACTTTAAATATGCTAATAGCTCTTATTATTTTAAATGAATCATGTTGTTGCAGAATACAGTCATTTCCGCTTAATTAGAGCTATGATCGTGAAATATGCAATTAGTTTTCGTCGAAACAATTGCGCATCTTGTTCAAGCGGATCGCTTTTGTTGAATCACCGTGGTTAACATACTTGAACGAAGCTGTCATCGTTAAGAATTTTCATTGCAAAATTTCACAGAATTAAAGTAAGCAAATATATTGTTGAAATATGTGCAAACATATGCTGCAATTAAAAAATTAATGAAAAATTGATGCCGCACAGCGACGAGTTAGCAAAATGGTCGAGAATATTCAGAAATACGTTTTCTTTTTCGTTTACATTATTACAGTAGTGGTATTAGCAATTACGCGAGGTTTAATCACTGTGAAAAAGCCTGTTCGTTGGAGTTCTTTTTTCCGTGCATCGTGCATACGTCAACGTAAAATGAATTAGAGGGCGCTGAAATCCTTTGACAGAATGATTTATCGCGGTCGTGGTCCGTGGTTCGGAGAGTTCTGTTCGAAATGCAAATGCAACGACGATAAAAGTACACTGCACTGCTATAATTGCTACGTAAGCACTGACGGTGCAGCCGCGTCGCAGGTGAGAGATCGCGAGATTCCAGCAACGCAGTGTTCCTCCCCTATTTAAAGTGCGTCGACATAGTTGTCACATGCAATAAATCCAAGAAATCTGTTGTCCGCGGTTTATACAGCCATACATCAGGCCTGGTTTCACGCGCGCACAGCTGACGGGAATTTCTTGCGCTCGTTTTCATCGCGGGATTTATTTACACCTCGACTTACACGCGTTAACACGTGTTTTACTGCCAATTTCAATAAGACATTTTTCAACATTTAAAAGATTCCTCTGCATATCCGATGTTTACGTGCATATTGAAAGTGACGGACAATTTATGCTTCGGATTTGAATAAATTAAAAACAAATTTACTGTACACGTTGAATCCTTTTTTTATACCGTATGCTTTTACATAAGTTACACTCGTGTTTTTAACACTGTTTATTACCACGTGGCTTTGAACGCGATTTTCCTCGAACAAAAGCAATCGTAGATAGTGGATCGATTATGATTTTTAAGGTAAATTGAAATTTCCACGGGAATCACCTCTTTCAAGGAAGTAAAACATTTGTGTAAAACATTTTAACTTTCTTAAGATCTTCGTCCTTGCAAAAATCACAACGAGACACAAAACAGTATAATTCTCCCTACCGTCGCTCCAAATGACCGAGACTCGTCGAAGGGCGAAGTAATTAGTATTCGCCGTACAAAGACATCGAACTTTCGTCGAGATAAATTAACTAATGCTATTGTCAAGATCGGATTAGTAGAATGAAAACGAGATTACCAGAGACTACAAAACCAGAAATTGGGCCAGCCAAACTCGACACTCGTAAAAGGAGGAGATTTAATTAAATACGAAAAGGAAACGCCGTGTATCGAGAATGATTTCGGTAGCCTAGTTTAAGTTCCTTCATCGCCTAAACTCGTAAAAAGGTAATATAGTATAATTCAAGAGTTTCAAACGGAGAAGAGGAGAGCCATAAGAGAGAGTACTAAAAACCACGAAAATAGTGAGAGATCCGTTTTCGGAACCGAACAAGATAGATATAAACGATAGATGCGACACGGAAGTGAACACCTGTTTTTTTATTGTGAATAAAATACACGTCTAAATGTTTGTTATTTATCGATCGTAAGGTTGTTTATAACAAGAAGTATTGATGATCTTGGCACAAAGGTTCGATCCGAAATTAAATTAAAGCAATTTTGCTAGTTTGATTAAACTTTCTACATTTAGATCCTAATATGGATCCTTTTCAAGAAAGAGTGTGAAAATACACGTCTAGTTGGCAAACTGGAATTGGTCGCATAATTCTCAAATAAAGTATTTTCTTCAACTTAAAAAGTATTGTCAGCTGGAGAATATAAAGTTGTTAAATAAATATTAATGTAATAATGTAAATATAATCACGTATTAACTCGCTCTGCATGTAGTACACAGTTTACCTTAAGCACATATTTGTTTATAGCGCTATGAAGAGTACATGTTAGCCAGTCGTGAGGAATTAACTGAGCAGACGTGGCTCCGAATAAACCGTACTTACAACGTTGATTTTGCTCTAATCTTTGGTTCTACACGCCTAAGAGGATTAGCCAAAAATCCGCAGCGTACTGGTACGATGGTCATGTTCGCACAACCGATCGAACAGTGCGATACCGTCGAAAAAGACAAGACCAACGCGTGTCGAATGCAACGAATGGACGGGACCCCTTCCCAAATAGAGGATACAGTCTTCACGCCTAAGCCGCAGCGTATCAGAGAGCAGCGTGCAAAAATGCGGACAGATATTTCCATCGAAAAGGAGGCGGCCGATTCGCATCTTGTTCGAACGGGAGAATAAGTCATCGCCGGATCGGCTTATTGTTCCTAACGTATAAACAATGATATTCTCGGATCCCCTCGCGCCTATCGTGTAATCTCGCTGCCATCCATCCTGGTTCGCTCCGCGGCACAATAGTACACATCCGCGTGGTCCTCGAACGCAGAAATAATGGCATTGTCCGTGCGCGAGAACTGTAATAGCGTCCTTCGTGCGGTGCGTGCGCCTGCATGAGCGCACGAGAGCGCACGATGCGCATGCAAATGGCCATTCCGCGTAATCGGTGTGCGACACCCACGCGAGCTCGAACGAAGAACGAGAAGAAGAGGCCCTCACGGACGGAGATCCCGGCGAGGTTCCACCCGGCAGGAAGGCACAATCAAATATACAGCTGGCTGTCGCGAAAATAATCGCTGTCATAAATTAACTGCTTTCTTCGCGGTCAATTTCGAATACCTCTCCCGGCCGAATTATCGCGCGATGGCCCTCAATCCGCTTTTAAACTACCGGACGAGATACTGGATGGAGGAAGAGGCAAGAGGTTGCGATCTATGTGGGGATAAGTATGGAAATCTAGAACATCTGACAAGGGATTGTAGGATAATGGGGGAAAGGATCTGGCTCGAGGAAGTAGTGAGCGGAAACAAAGATAGAAAGGTCGAAGAATGGCTAGAGAAGTTGATGAAAAAGAGGGAAAACCGAGCATAAATAAACCAAAGGGAATACCAAACCAAAAATGTAAAAGTTAGGGAATGGGGAGGGAAGCAATAAGTAGGGAATTAAGGGGGTTTCGCGATAATTAGGAGACTAAAAGAGTAGGTCAGGGTAGGAATGCGTGAGACATAGAAAGGAATGAGAGAAGGTATGGACGAATACGTGAGACATAGAAATGAATGAGAGAAAGTATGGACGATTCAGCGATCAATTTCAGCGGGACCTACTGTGTTTTTATGGTGGGTTCCGAACCACCTTGGGCACCACAGTATTTAGATAGCACATGGAATATTTCCAGAGGTGCCGGCGGTGGAATCGAACCCGCGACCACGGCATCCGCAGTCGTGCGCTCTACCCTCTACTGAGCCACTGCTCGCCCTATATCATTACTATTATATTATTTAAATTCGTGCTAATTTAAGAGGGCCTCCTCGTGTAACGGTTGTGGAAACTAGTGATTTCTAAGAATTTTTTTGCGGGGCTCAGGGACGCACATATTGAAGCAGCAAGTGTATTTACAGCTGAATAAGTGAGTTCTAATTAAATGAATTTCTGCTCCTTCTTTCGTTCTTCCCTATGCTTAACTGTGTCGCGACACCAACGCTACACGTTCAGTGGAACCTGCCACCGAGCTGATTGGTCCGTGTTTTTTGTGCATAACTCCTTACCAACGCCGAGACGATCATTTTTGCAAAGGAAAATACTTATATATTATATAAGTATATACCTATATATATTTATATATTTTCTATGTTCAGTTTTAATATTTTATAAATTTAATGCACCCCCGAAAAATTCCCTCAACAACCACCTGGTGCAAAACGGATTTTTAACGGAAGCATGAAAATCCCTCACAGAATAAAATCGCATGATAGTTTCATGCACGCGTGTTCGGATCTTTCGCTTCCCTTTTCTGAATGGTACACGTTCCAGAAATTTAACACGACGGTTTTCGCGCGTTGTGTACAACGGATTGATCCGAGATTTCCAATCTAGATACTGAAATACTCATCGTTAACGACGATCCCGTGTCACGATATCGAAGTTGTTTCCGTGACGACAGGGAACCTGACGAATTAACGTGCGCGTCGAAAGAGTTTCATCGAGAGATGAACATCGAAATATTCTCATAATCAGGTTCAATTGCGCACAGAGATACTCAATTAACTTTCAGCAGGTTTCACACTGGGACGAGTTTTTGAACCAGAGTTGCGTTATATAAATCACGCTTGTGAGATCGGCCAAGGCGACCCGTTGATTACAACCAGGTTCGCGTATCGAGATATAATTAAAACTTGGATCATAAACATACACGCGAAACACATGATCATCTTTACGAAACGTATTCGTTTCCTCCAATGATAAATCTTACACTCCTTCCCTTTGTCATGCCCTTGTACTCCTTTTCTTTAATTATCTTTAATACTCGGATGATCTTTAATATCAGCTTTTCTGACTGAAGAAAGTGATGCTAATTAATTGCACCAATTCCCTGCCGACGACAAACCGTACACGGAAGCCATTATAATATACAAATGAACGCAATTATGTTTGAGCAAGCTCGTATTAGGCCTCCGACACACAATCTCGCTGGATTAAGCATTTGTCGAACATGATACGAACAATTTCTTGAATATTATCGATCTTCGATACTCGAGATGGAAACTATGCGGTATTGAAGCGTGGTGTACTTCCGTTGATGCAAGTATCGTATGGATTTACGTTGCACAAAGACAACTTGCCAGATAAGGAATTTGGTATTGGAGTATAGAGTAAGTAGTCCAAAATATTACAAAATTGTATTTTGGAAGGTTAATTGAGAATTGTGCTGGAATGATGACCTCCTCGTCACTTTTCAAGCTTAACCAACAGAAGAAACATGTTAAAAACTGAACTATTACGTTATACGTTAAATTCTATATTGACATAAAGTTCTTGCAGATATTGAGTGCATAACATGGATGGAGCGTTTAATTCCATTAAGCGAGAAATTATTATTCAAATATTATACATAAATGGAAATTTGGACTGAGGGAAGGCTGAAATTTTGAACTCACATAATTTCTATTTTGTTTTGTATATTTAGTTTCAAATATTTCAAACTATAATTAATTAATTGGTTATCGATCGTAATTTATCTTCAGGATATTACAAAATTGTATTCGCGGCGCAAAGGTTCGATCATTTACAACAACAATTAGCTATTTTTGTAAATACTAAACGCTGGATTCGGATTTGAATCTTTAGGTTCGAGAACCACGTTAG
>CM052332.1:9530372-9610546 GCA_028455615.1 Lasioglossum zephyrum
TCTGATTGATAGTTCAGAAAGTGGGTAACATTATACTACCACTTTCCGTAATATCGCTAATTCGCAGAAATGCGCTAATTAATATAACAAACATGAAGGACTCCGAAGTGCAGGCAGATATATACGAGGGAGGTTTGCACCGTCGGGTGTGGTCATTTTTCAATGGTAAATTCATGACGGTGATTAACGAGGGTATTTGTTGTGCGTAGTACGGGACGTTCACCATCGACGCAAGCAAGATTTAACGTCAGCACTGGTTAGCAAACATATTTATAATACGTGGTTTATTCAACATGAAACCCGCGCAAACCGAGGAAGTCTGAACAGACGGGTCGGCTAGACTGTTTGATCCGCTATATGCACGGTAATGTAGCCCATACATTCCCATAATTTTATTTCCATAAATCTCTCTATACTTGTATAAAACAAAAGTAATCTATGTATATTGAAGCAATGCGTAACCCGCTGCACACGTTACTAAATTCAACATTCATTGAAAAATTATTTTTCTGTCGCTTCAATGTTATTCTTTTCTTTTCTTTTAGGATATTTTTTTCAAATATATAAAATATATAAATACAAATAAATATACAAACTTTGCACAATAAAAGTTATGTAATTGTAAGAAATAAAAATGGCATAAAAATAAATTTGTTCTACAAATAATTTTAATGAGTCTAACATACTTTTCTATCTCTAGAATTTAAATCTAGAAAGGTTAAAAAGATCGTAAAATTTTCATACAATTTTTTTTATTTAGAAAGACTATAATTCGATTCCTACCAGTTCGGATTATATACGTTTTGAATAATAGGACTCTTGCTTTCACCGACGCTAATGAATTCTACGTCACGATGTGTCAGGCACAAAGGAACACCACATAATACATGGCATTTCTCGTTTCGGTTAACATTTGCACCAAGTTCGACGTAATAAGGCTGGTTTCCTAAACATCGTCACGTTTCTCGTGTCAATGGGCAAAGAACTTTTCTACGGTTAAACGTGTTCCTGTGCTATAGTGCAGTCGACATTCAGCACCCACGTACATATTCTATAAGCGAGCATTGTTGTCCCTTGGCCCTTCTCATAGCCCAGGAGTTACTATTAATTTGTCGAGTTTTGAAACGGATACGTCAATCAATGAAATATTTTAGTGAAAATGTCTTTCGAACGGAAATGAAACTTTTCGGATACAACTAGTCACTGTTTCGTGCATTATATAATTTCATTTATTCACGGTACGTGTGTGCAGAATGCTTCGTTTAACTTAATAACTCGGTATGCACCGGGTGCGTTTTACTCAAATCATTTAAGAGGAATATTTAACGACCAGAAAAACGTATTTCCGCAAAATATATTTTCTCGATGCTGTTTCGCTGATATTTTTTAACGAACTGCCACGAAAAATAAAATCCTGCGATTTACAAAAGTTTGTGGAATAGTAGGTGTCACGATTAAATTGCAGGTATTCTAAATTTAGAAAACTAGAAATTTAGTGAATGGTATGAAATAATACAAACTTCCATATAATCTTGTATTCCATTAATTCTTTGAAATTTGCATCATGCTATCTGATATGAAACCAGACGCTGCACCGAATAGTGCAGCAGAATAAAATTCGAAACTGTTCAGATTGTATCCAAGACATTTTTCATACAGAGCACATAGATTCGAAGAAATTGGCGATAATGGACTCAAATTAAACACCTTGTATACGCGACACTTTAATGGACAGTTCTACACGGTCATTTCCGCCGAAGTACCTCTATGGGTACCAAGCATGCAATTTTTTTGCGAACGAGGCGGATCGTATTTGCATTCACCAATACTTTCGGAGCGAGTGTAAGACGCAACAGCACGTGCTGACAGACGGACTAACACGTGATGCTTTTATTCAGGTAACAGGAGTCCCACTTGAAGAAAGCGATATGTACGCTGCCGTGGAATACTATACTCTTTTGAGCGACGTCGGAGGTCTTACATAATTTAATTTGTACCTTCGTGCGCCACGTTTCCAAATGGATGGTATCTATTGAAAACCTTCAATGAACGCGTCCGATAAGTGAAAGTGATATCGAACACGAGCCATCTAATAATTACGTAATGGTGCACTTCCTGTATAATTCAAGGATACGCGTTATTTTTAGAGTACTTCCAAGAGAATTGTATCGATTTTGTTTCATAAGACTTTATGGAAAATAAAAATTGTTCGCAGTACACAGGGATCAAATAGGAGTTTATTTCTCTCTTTTGTAGTTTAACTAAGTTGTAAAACATGTGTTGTTATTAGCAAATTATTTTGACCTTTCTACTGTTTCAAATTACGCCTACCCGTTTTCATAAATGCACATAATCCGCAGTGAAGTGGTAAATCTCTCCTAATACTACATCTAGATGAAATAACTCTCTGCTCTGTTCCGAATTTTTACAAAGTGGGAAACAACAGAAAGCTAGAACTTTGAAAGTACTGGGGAATTTAATCTATATACAGAAAAAATATACATACATATACGATATATATATATATATATTGGATTTATTAAAAGTAAATTAAATACATATATACGTACAATTTTATTAATGCAATAAACAATACAATAAACTCCGGCATTTAATAAATCCGGAACAACAACGAGTGAGTCGTAGCACGCTTTAATGAATTTACTGGAAATAAACGAGAGCGCCTCAAAAGCCAGAGCATAGTATCACTCAGTTGCTTCAACATGTTATTATCGTGTTTAAATACGATCTCTGATATTACGATTTACCACTTTGTTTCTTTGTGGGAAACGGCGCACGATAAATTGTTAAAATACATTCTGCAACAGACAAGCTCGGAAACATTTTAGTCTTCCTGAGAATCCACGTCGCAATGATACGCGAAACCGTTTCCTCGAAGCAAATGTATGGAAATTAGAAAGTTAGTTGGGAAAATCAATACGGTCATGGGACAAGAGAAAATATGAACTAACTTCCTTGTTCTTATTTCTATAACGGATCGTTTTATACGAGATACTGTAACATTGACAGGGTCGTGACAACGATAGACAGACTCCTCGCGAGCCATTCTATGGGACCATAGATCTACGGAATGTAATTTTCCGCGATATGCGAAAGGATCACGACCGTATGTGCATCGCATAGACTTTCAAATCGTTGCTGGTCGAGGGATGTATGACCAAATCGTTCGACGAGTTCCAGCTGCGATATCAGGCACTGGGAATTTATTCCGATGACAAAACGATACCCCCTAGTGCGCTGTTTCTAACAAACTGGATCGAACAGGTGCCTAAATTTGGTAAAAAAATAAGAATTAACAGAAAATATTTTTTATAAAGTCAAATTCCATGTCCGTGATACCATCACACATCAATAGACATCTTTCTTTTTAAAACTAGTCTTATGCAGGGTGAATCGCATAAACTGCGGTCATTTTTGCAGCGAAAATTTCTTCTTCCTTATAATCTCGTACTAAGAATAGTTCCATTTGTTGGACATGATAATTCACTAATATTTCAATAATCTATATAATAAAAATGAAATGCTGTTCGTTGGTCACGACATCACGTGAGAACGGCTAGACCGATTTGGCTAATTTTTTTTTAAATGTTCGTTGTAGTCCGAATCAAGTTTTTAGAGTAAAGAAAATGGAATAGTTGCCCGGAGACATGATAATTCGAAAAAAATGAAAGTGCTTTCTTCTTTGGGATTTTTCTGTAAACTCAAGACCATAACTCACGATTCGAACGACGAATATGCTTAATTCTGTTTTTTGTTTTGTTCGTTATGGTCTTGAAAAAAATTCAAGACAATTACGAAGGAAATTCGGAAAATTCAGAAAAACTGCGAAAATGTAAAAAGTAGAGCAGCTTGACATTAATAAATACAATGATCACTCAGAAATACGTTTTTTTTTCTCATTTTTACTTTGAAATTAATTATAACTTTAAATTACCAATAGTTTTTCACAAATTCACAAAATGATCACAAACAAATTTATTGAAATTTGGACAGAACAACGTCTGTCGGATTAGCTAGTTTCCAATAATTTTTCTTTAGAAAGTATTGGCGATAAATGGGCTGCAGACCTTCTACTGAATCTTTACTATCTCAAAGAAACATTGACTAGTATTTACAACATCCTAAAAGTATTTCAGGTTTTCTACGACCCTCTGCAACTTTGAACTGCTCGTTAGAAGACCCGTGCCAATAGCTTTCTCCTTGAAACTTCTACGTTCCATCCCTATGAGATAGGATCCCGATAGATCGAGTGAATAGATCCGAATGAAAATTCGATGAGCAAACAGTTTCCCGGTGAAGCACCTATTCAACATGATACGAGAGCGATTTGTCTTCGCCGCGTAGAAATTAACGCTGTCCTAATCTATTTTCCGTCAGACCGGTACCTGTTGCTAGTGCACACGAACTAGCCACCTGCGATGGCCTGAACAGGTGGGTGCAGAGGTCAAACATAACGTCGAAACTCGCGGCACATGTGGTTCCGAGTTACGAGAAACTGGTCGTAAATCGAGGTGAACCAAGGTGCTTCGCCGTGAGCGCCAATATAACGGTGACGGCCAGGTCTCGCTGGTGGCCTCCTTTCCGCGCCAGGCCTTCCTTCTTCTTCTTCTCTCGTTCCTCTTTTCAGCCCAGGCACCTTCTTCTTCTTCTTCTTAGACTTCGGCGATTCGTGTAACTGTACATTCGTTCACATAACCGCCTCATTTCCATACGACCGAACGCATGTGACCGAGTATTCGGGCCCGATCCGTTCGCCCAAACCAAACTGGGCCTCAACCCTATTCTTTATACGGTACAAACTTTTTTCAGAAATACAGGGTGGGGCGCCACATTTTGCCATCTAGATTTACGTCATTATTATTACGCATAGCAAACAATGTTTTAGATGAAGTTGAATGGTTTTGAGATGGGCACATTCTGATGGTATACATTTTTTTGTAGGTGGACGTGTAAAGGACATATGAAGGTCATTAATGTTTTTTTTAAATGGAATCATATATTTTTTATTGCATCAGCTGATGCTCCTTCATATTCTTTATAAAAAAGTATTAATCTATTTGTGTAAAAAAATCATTAGTTTAGGAGATATTTTAATTATAATTTGTTAGGAAATCTCGACTCCCTGGTCAATAATATGAATTCAATGTGATAATATAGTTAGACATAGACATAAGACAATGTAATTATAATTAAAATATCTCCTAAACTAATAATTTTTTACACAAATAGATTAATACTTTTTTGTAAAGAATATGAAGGAGCATCAGCTGATGCAATAAAAAAATATATAATTCCATTTATAAAAACATTAATGACCTTCATATGTCCTTTACACGTCCACCTACAAAAAAATGTACCATCCGAATGTGCCCCTCTCAAAACCATTCAACTTCATCTAAAACATTGTTTGCTATGTATATAATAATAATGACGTAAATCTAGATGGCAAAATGTGGCGCCCCACCCTGTATATATATCAACTTTCAGATTAACTAACTCCATTGGTTCCACACCCAAAAATGCTACAAAATTTTCGAGCTGTTCTAATAATTTTATATGTACAAAATTAAATAACTTTTTCATTCGTCGAACGCGGTTATCACGTGAAATCGAACTCAGGATTCGCAGGCTCTGAAAGGATTACTTTCTCTTTGCAGAGAGTTTCGGCTTCATTAACTAAATGACTTTGATATCGTGGGATTTTTTCGAGGCAGCGGTTCGTCAATCAACGTGTTAATTGGGGAACAAGATAAGCTTAATGGAACACTTTCTCTGCGGATCGAACGGACACAAATCTTGATCCCGCCACGTAAAATCTTTTAACACACGATAAAAAGTTCCTTCAATTTTTCAATACATATAAAATACACCTGCAAATTTTGTGGCATATTCCTGGCTATTATATAATGTTTTTCAGGCGCAAGCTATTTCTCCCATGAAAAGAAGTAAAAAGTTTTAATACCTTGATGCACAATACGCCACGCTCTAAAAATAAATATGCATTAAATCGATAATTTCATTTTGCCCGTGTACTCCAAAAATGTTTTAAATAATTATTCACTGCGCCTCCCACGGTTTCCCAATTTTTGCTGGCAACTGTACGCTTAAACAATGACTAATTTTTATATTAAACCCTCCGGCGCACGAGGATATCTCGCTCGATCGTCTTCCCGGCGCTAATTAACGCTGATGAGAAAGTGACGCGCAATCTAGAATCAGAACAGATGGTTTTCACGCTAAATTCACCGCGGATGAAACAATCACTGGCGCGGAGTGTTCAAATCCAGAATTCGTTTGCCGCGTGAAATGATCGAGATTGAAGAGCAGCTTCTAAATGTTTCCGGTTAAAATAGTCTTTTAATGGACCGGTAACATACGTTTAACTCGGTTCCTGTTTTCGTTGTGTGACACAGAGTTTCTTCCCGGAAATCGAGATTGCGCACGGTGTAATTACATTTCCCTGAATTAATTGACCAATATCACACACCGGATTCCCACGGCGTAAAATACCGCGAAACCGTTGCACAATAACGAATCGCTCAAGTATCAAGTGCTGTGTCAAGCGGTGTTGAAATTGCAACTGAATATTGATCAAGTAAAATGAGAGCAATCGTTAGCGAATAAAACACCTAGTCGCGACAATTGTAGAACCCTCACATGAGAATATTTCCGAGCTGGTGATGTGCACAAACCCAAAAATGTACTATACAATATTCGTACAAATAGTACTTCAACAAATTATTTTGGAATGCCTAACATTTCGAGTTTATTATTTTATGTTTCCTTAATCCACAGATCGTGAAGAAATATAGAGAATGGACCACCAAACGTGATCACCTTAATTATTCTGTCGCTGGTGGTCCAATCGAAATTCTTGTTTGTCTCGTAACGTTGTTCGAAGTGGTCATTGAGATGATTATAGCACGCTTTTTTCTCCACGTTGTCGAGGTCATCTCCCATTTTTTAGCGGATGTCGAAACGAACTCGTCAAGCAATTATTTCTTTGCAAAAAGATTATACAAACAATTCTATACAAAGCTAACCTTGGAAACTCCGAAAAAAAAACTGACTGATAGAAAGTGTATAGTAAAGAAAGAAAAACAATTCTTAATCTGTTCTTTTTCTAATTGATGTAGACAATCTTTATTTTGCATAAAGATACGCACTCTAGTTATAAATATTCCAGCATGGGTCGTAACGACCCACGAGTCCGTCTACTTGCTGTTGGTCGATTGGCGGTTCGAGGGTTAATTACCGTGATTGTAGACCGGAATAGAGTAGATAACTTGCACGGGGACTGCGCACGATTAAGAATTTATATAAGGAACATTTATATCTCTGTTTACAGGCTGATCCCGGTACGATTGTTAACGCCGGGTTTGTTAGGGAGCAGGATGAACACATCTATCTCGGCGACGGATCTGAAGTATAGTGATCGCTGTCGCACGTTCTCCAACGCGCGAAAATACCGTGTCTCGGACGTGGGAAAAAAACCATGTTCCTGCCGCGTTAATTCAATCTCTATGAGAATACACTCTTTGTTACAGGTACACGATGCAGCCGCCGCCGCGGAGAGGAATTTCGCGAGCCTCCGATCTTTATCATCTTACGTGCTCGGAACCATAAATTCATCAGGGCATTCTCCGAGCTCCTGTAATTAAAATTGCTCATCGAGCCCTGATACAGTTCGCTATTTATCACCTGTCAGTAATAATGAAAAGCTAATCGATGCTGTCGAGAGATTTCATTTCAACTGGTCGCATCGCCGTCCGAATTTGTTTTCTTAATAGAGAAATATATACCCCGATGTTCGATTTGCGATTGATTACGCCACCGATGTGGTTGTGAATGTATTAGCAATTTCAACCAGAGTCGCCAGATTAAGTCTCCCACTATAACTTCCCCTTCTATGACGCTATTCCCCCACGCTTCCGCCACGCCCCGGTCACGTGACGTCTCCTTAACAATGTCACGTGACTGATCCGGTACTGGCAGAGAAGGGGTAATCGTATTCCCCTCATCTCGATGTAATCCCTTAATTCCAACAGTTCTGCGATCCTGTGGCTGATTGTTAGAAATCATTTTCTTCAAGAATTCGCATCAATTTTATGGAAATGCAACTTATACAACGAGGAAAGGCTCAAATTAATGAATAAACTCAGCAAAATAAATTTACAGCTTCCAATGGATGTCTCAATATTATTAGCTAAACCAAACATCAAAGCTTGTCACTACATGTTATCATTTTTTAAGAGCTGTGGTCTTAAAGTATAAGTTTTGTCTATACTGTTCCAACTAATTATATATCTGTATTAAAATATCTGTGTATCTGTAATATACCACATTCTATTTTGTAATTATTATATTCTGTTTTGTATGTGGCGTATTTCGTTTTTTTGTAATTATGTTGAAATAAATCTCACATGAGATTTTCTAATAAAAAAAATCGCATCAGTTTCTTCGCATAAAGCGTCCAGATAATGCGATTCAACGCGAACCTCTATACAGTCAAAGTGCCGCATGCCGCCCTTTGAACTACGATTTCCTATTGGAGACAAGTTACAAGAAATGGTCATGCCGAGGCATTGAAATGTCAAATTTTATACCTTCGCAAGGGAATCGACAGAGATTCCCATTGAACGCAACTTGAAAAATTTTGACCAGCGAATCCGTCAAATATTTTTATATAAGGACAGACCGGTCTTATCGAAGTTTACGGTTCCCGAGCAATTTCATTTTGATTTACTTCCCATTGACTGACGCGAGTGTCGAGGTCGATCAAATTATTAATACGTACGGAGAAGTAAATTACGATTCACCTCTGGTGCAACGTGCAATTTGCGCACGGGCGAAAACCTGAGTCATACCACAGATATTGTCGATTTATATTAGACACGGTCCACTCGCTCGCTCGCTCGCATAATGATACTTTTTCGTCGCGGGACCCAACGTTTTACGATGCCCCGTGCATACAGTTACAAACCAATATCTCCAGCTTTCACGTTACCTAATTACTAGACACGTGTACACGACCCATGACATTTGATCAGTCGACGAACCCGTTTCGGCGACCCAGACGAAATACTGTTCGCCGAGCGTAATTGCGGCCCCACATACGATAAGAGCCTTACATAATAATTGCCGAGAAAATGGAGCAAAGAACTGGAGAAACTGGTGCACACAATTTTCGCCTGTCCGAAGGAATAGGTTGTTTTTCCGGGGATTTCGCTCAGAACTAGACCGTCGAGATAGATAGGTAATACCATTCGAATAATCTGCGACGACATGACAGCGGTCCTAATGGATCGACTTTTTATTACGCTGAAAATTGGAGCGCGCTGGATTATGGTCAATCTTCGGTATTAAAATGTGTATTATAATTGAATTGCCGAGCAAAAATAGTGTTATCGTCGCTTCCGCATATTTCACGTTGCAATTTACAATTTATACGGTCAATAACGTCGTAAAATTAGTTGTTCGTCTGCTTTGAAAAAATAATTGATAATGCTACAAACTGTGTTTACCAATATTGTATAGTAAAGGGACTTCGAATAAGGAAGTAGAAAAAGTTACTTTCACGTTAAAAGTTCGATAATTATATTTATATTACGCTCACGTTTTATTGATAATGTGCAGCAATCAAGAAATTAGTTTAATACATTACTGATTTCGAAGTTCCTCGGTTTAAACATTTTTGCTCTTGTTCCTCCTATAATTATACCTACAGATATAAAACATAGAGAATTAATTATCCAATAATTATTCACTGCTTTGTAAACTTGAAATTTGAATTCTTCTGTAATCTACACACATCGTAAAGTGGAACTTTTAAATATTCGTCTTTTCTTCTATGATTTTTTAAGCACTAAAGAAATGTTCAATGTTTACCAATTGAATGGTATCACCCGGTATACAGAGGATAACGACAATGCAGACTTGTTATGCCCGTCACCCAGTATATGTCGTGCGAAGGAAGTTAGTAACAAGAAGAACCGGTCGACTGGTACAGTAACCGTTTCGTATCTGTCATTTTTCCCCGGCCGATACCTGCTTCTCCAACGTCTACCCTTTATCCTCTTTTCCACCTACCTTTCACCAGTTTCCTCCACGTAGGAGCTTATACGTTTTTTTGAAAAACAACAATAAACCGGAGCTTAACGTTGCACATTGATTTCTGGACAAAATACGTTTCCTGGCGCTGTGCCACCGGGTGCATATACACGTTTCTGCTGAATGTATGATTGGAAGAATACATCTTTTAGTTGGATTTAAATTATTCAATAAAATCCTAGTGTCCAGCATTGTCAACAGTTATACAAAATATGTTCTACTTGCGTTATCTACTTCTACACGAAAAGAAAAGGTATCAATGATCCACAATTCACAAATAAGTTATTTCATTTTAAATTCCTGCAATTAATTCGTACGTAATCTTCGGGTTTAACGCGAGGCAGAACGCAGTAATTAGCTTTGCGTTCGTTTTTAATTGCGGTATATCACTTTCTATGATCAAATCGCTACACTGTAATAAATTACTGTCATGGAGAGTAATTTGATCGTATCGTGTTCGCCAAATTTTACTTTCGTTCGGTAGCCTACAATTTTGAGTAAACCATCTAATCGCATAATTCTCAATAGAATCTCTCGCATCGCTTCAACTTCGAAATTACTGCATTCAATGCAACTAATGAAGTTCCAGATACGGAAAATGATCGAACGACAACGATCGTTAAAAGATCGCATCGCGGATACCCATATGCATCGAGAATGCGCTTGACGTTTCAAAAAACAGAAAAGAGGAGGATCGTTATAAAAGTTCCTTCGGTATAGTGTGTATAATTATCTTGAGCCATCGTCGTTAATGATAGCGTATAAGCGTAATACAAAAATGTACAGAGACGTTACTGGAACAGGAAGTTTCTATCAAAGAAAATTCAGAAATAAACGAAAGATGAGCAGGAAGAAGGTACTACATACATCTAGATCGTGATCCAAAACGTGTTGCGAGTATAGCAAATGAATGGATCTTACGTAAGATAATTCATACTTCATCAACACAAACTTCCTCAATAAGAGTACCTCATCATAGGTGCACCGGTGGAAACGTAAAAAAACGCGAACGTGAGTATTACAGCATGGCAAAAAGTACGTGAAATGGATTCTGGATCCATTAATGAATAAAAAGAAAAACAAAACGCCGTTGCCCATGGTCTTATAAAAATTTTAGGCTATTACCAATCGTGTTCGAATGAAATTTATTACCGTAATTATTTAAGTAATATTGTCCTCGGGTAAAAAAGCGTAATTCTACATAAATATTCATAGTGTATTCTACTGGTGTGTTTTATGAGTTAATTGAAATGTTTTCCAAGTATGTTTTATTATAATAAAATCGTGCAGGTATCGCTTGAATATAATGTTCCCATTATATTAATTTTCACTTAATGCTATAATTTGAGGATAATGTCTATGAAAGTTTAAACATTGCAAATACATACTTAACGGTAAAAAAAAAAATCACGAAGTATCCGGTACACTCGTTTTCCCATGAATGATCGCTGACGGAACGTTAGTTCGTGAACCTGGATAATTATCCTCCAGCATTTCCCAGGTACTAATGGAACCATAAGGGATATCGACGTTCGAGAAAGTGGGTGGTAACGACAATACTACAAGATAAATTACAAAAGCATTAATGGAGATATAATAGAGCAAAATGACTTGGTAAACCCTGCTATACTTTCTAATTAATTGTTCCACGGAAGAGAACACTACCGTGTGTTTCGCAAGTTTACGTTTCCCTTAATCTCCCGTGGATTTTCACGCATTACGTGAACCTAGAATCACCATGAAGCATGATCAAATTAACGACACAGTTCCCAGGTTTCTATTTAAACGGGCGCCGATTAGAAGAAACGATTCCACATTATTAGAAGCTACAAGTTTCCATCATTCCGCAAACTGCTTTGCGGATTGCTAGTTTCCGATACGTGAAAGTAAACATTAATACGTTAGATCGCCGAGAGGAAATTATATTATTTGATAAATGAATGTTGAAAGATCGTTTGCGATTGTGCAAGGCGTGCCTTCGAGTTTTACACACGTAGTTACACCCGTAATTTTTGTGAAAGTCAGCTCGAGATGATTAGCATCTGTTTAATCGACGCTACCGTTTAGTCTTAAGTATCTAATTACAATTTTTCTCGTTCTGCCAATGCGTCGAAAAAACTCTGAGGAATTCCGCGTGTTTCTTGACTTACGCGATTGCGGAATTTCGTTTCTCAATACGGACTACTGAGCACAAAATTTGCAGCTAAATTGGATTATGGCATCGACGAAATCGTGAAATACATATCGCGTGTGTATTCGAGGAAAAAGTTGCATCCAGGATTATAGAGAGAAATTAGACTTTTTCTATAGAAAATTTCAAGGAACGTATAAATTGTGGCAATTTCCTACAATGTTTTAAATAATGTTCAACCATATTCTGAAACACATGTCAATAGAATATCATTTCATAATACAAGATACAGGAAACGTCAACAAATCAAGAATATTTAAATTAAACAATTTGTGCGGAATTTCCATGATAGAGGAAACAAAAGTTGAGGAAAGATTAATGTTTATTGTAATGACTCTGTAACGTTGATACTGTTACTGAACTGTAGCGACGACGAAATAGCGTTTCTCATTAGAATTTCATTCGGTTCATTGTGCTTAATAGCGGCAAAGAAAGTTAAGAATGCGAGCAGTTACATAAGAAAGCATAGCATTGCACATCGGCTTTAATTCGTAGTAACCAAAGTCGTGCGACTTGTGGTCAATCAACTTATATACAAAGTATGCAGAAACATATTTACATTAATGTAAGTTCCTCTCAATATCCAAATTACTGTGTACAAAAGAAAATCTCTACTAGTAACACAATAAACAGTGCCACGAAGAAAAATAATTCTCAAAGACAGGGACATGAAAATAGATATTTATTTTCATTTACAGAAATAAAATATTGAAGTTTGGTACGATTATCATATATACGCAATAAATAGAATATAACACAATAAACAGTACCACGAAGAAAAATAATTATCAAAGAAACGGACATGAAAATAGATATTTATTTTCATTTACAGAAATAAAATATTGAAGTTTGGTACGATTATCATATATACGCAATAAATATAATATAACACAATAAACAGTACCACGAAGAAAAATAATTATCAAAGAAACGGACATGAAAATAGATATTTATTTTCATTTACAGGAATAAAATATTGAAGTTTGGTACGATTATCATATAAAAATTGTGAGTTGACTCATTACGTCGTTACTCGTGTTTTCTCCAGCAATAAATAAACATCTTCCATCAATTGCCAGTCAATAATAGATATTTACGCGATTATGTGTTCGTAGGGCGACTTGGATCGCGTGTAACTCGAGCAAAATAATTCTGACTAGACGGAGCAACTTCGCGGCGGCGCCGATAAGGAAATACACTTGTTGGACGCGGCGAAATTTCAAGGTGTCGTAATTAAAGGATACGCGGCGAAGATTCTGTTGTAACGACCATCACTTACATGCCCGCACACCTAAATTTGGCTGTAGGCTCGGGAGATAAGGAGCACGCAAGAACGCGACACCGAAAACGCAACAGGGCAGACACACGCGATCGACTTTCGTCTTTCGTGCAGGTTCCCCGAAGAAACAGTTGGATCGGACACGAGTTTCCACGAGACTCTCGTAGCTCAATGAACCTACGCACTCTTTCCCGACTTAATTATTCGTTACGGCAACTCATTATACCAACGGATATACACTTATCTCGAATGAAATCATAATACATAGTGTGCCGTAGTTATATTTAATGAAGCATGTACATTATTGCTTCTCAAAACGAAAGAGCGTATCTTATAAGTTGAATTTCTACAATCCCCTTTAGTACCTGTGTGATGAGGATGAATCGAATGAAGGCGTCAAACGTCTCATAGTGCCATTCCACATACATATACATATGTATATCCCATACAAATTGTTGCATACTACGGTCCAAGACGAAAAGATAGGACTCCTATGTTTTACAAAACTGGTAAATTCTTTTTGTACATTCATTATCATTTGTCCCACTAGTAAACCTTGAAAATTTACATTTCTCCGGATTTTAGTTTCACCAACTCAATCAAACAAACAAAAACAGCGTGAAACGATATATAAAACAAAAAATTTTGTTTATGTGTTGTGCCCTATCTTTCTGTCCCTGACCGTAGAAAGGAATCGTAGAATTTCGTCTGCGTTTGAAAGTTATCCTTTCACTGGCTGAATACTGTAGAATGTCAAATAATATGTGATTGTTCCCATTCCGATTAGCACCTCGTGTCTCTGTGCGAGATTTAAAAAATAAAGTATTTTTTATTCCTGGACGAATTCATTAATATCTACTTGCTCTTAGATTTAATCATCGGACGCGTTTCGGAGTAAATATAGGCTTGTACTTACCATACTGGTGCTCGAGATCGTCGTGTGCGTGTATATGTCTTGTGCACACCGATGTACCACCTAAAGCCGCTGTCTATTGCTGTCCAGCCTAGACATGTCTACAAGGTGGCTGATAATAACAATCGGCAATGGAACGCCGACAAATTCAATGCAACATAAAATCGGCGTTGTTGCTCGCCACACAGTCAACACAGATACACCACAGGTAATAAACACACACACTGTATTCTAGCACACTTTGGTCGAGACCGTGCGTGTGTGAGGACGCGCACTCACACGCACTGACTATTGGGTCTACACGCGAAAAGCGCGATTGTACGTTTTTCCAACGAACCGTGTACCGGGGAATACGGTGTTCACCGGCAAACTCCAAAGGGACCGAACCGGGGGACGTTTTCGGTAATCACTGGTCAAAAACTAGCTCTCGACGGTGTTCGTTCCCGAGTGTTTTAAATTTCCGCCCTCAACTTTTTTCGCGCCTTTTTAACGAAACCCCAAGAAGTCACGTGCAAGACGAACAGAAGAAGCGATGGATTTTCAACCTAGCGGACACCGACTGAGCTCTCGACCGGCAGGTAGGTGAGCCAATGCCCCTCCACCAGACTCACCACCACGGCCACTCACCATTCTCCATTCTCTTTTCCTTTGCTTCACTTGGCTTCGTCTTATTCTTTGGTCTTTCGCGTTCTTAGACGCTGCGGTCTGCCAGTTGCACAGCTGGCTTGTTATAGCAACGAAACGCACGAGCCGCGAATCAAGATTTAATTTTCTCCTCGCGTTAAAAATCTTTCTAATTTCGGTATCATATCAAATTTATTATGACACAATAAAATTTTATGTAATAGTAAAATTAAATTTTATTAAATATTTTTACAAGGATGTAAACGCACAATAGAAGAAAAGAGTAAATACACAATCAGCAACGAAAATTTCATATCTAACAACAATTCTTTTATTCATTTGGAATACATTTATTGTGAAGCAATAATTGCGCCTTCCAATGGCTCTTCTTCCTCTTCCTCTTGCTTGGGCTGCTTTCTTCCTTGCTTTCGAGGAACACTTTTCTGTTTTGCGTTGACAGAAATATATTGGCCGAGATCAAGTGTAAACCATTCCTGGGCTGGCAAACTTACAATACGAACTCTAAAAAATATTTCAAATTTTTATAAAATCCTAGACATCTGTTAGTAACACATTTCGAAAACACTAATAATTTCCTCTAGAATACATGGTTACAGAGTTATAATATCAATACTTGTCTGCAAAGACAATTGGAGAAACAATCTTAATTTTTTGCTGTCGCTTTGTAGCCATGCATAATGAAGGTATACATGTAAGTACGCATGTACGTATGCATGAAAACTCTTCCAAAATGTACCTTTCAATGAAGTTTCCATCCCGTCTTGGTTTCGCCGAATTAACATTTTCAATAATAGCTTTGAAATTTTCTTCCAAGTGTTCGGTTTCCATATCAAGCTAAAAATCAGAAAATACGGACCATTTAAATATATTTTTAATGAAACGTCAAAATATAATAAACTGGACTTATAATATAAATCATTAAATTTTAACTTACCGTGCCAAAAGGGCAGTTAATTACTCCATATTCTGGAAATGTACTATCTGGTTTTAAAGTATATTCTACTCCCTGTTTAAATTTGTTAACAAGTCGAGTCATGTCAGGGCCCATGCTACCTAACAGACAAATTTATGATTATTATATACATAGTTATTATATAGATACAAATCGGATAACTTAAATAACATTATTTACCTAATTTCGGATTTGGAAATTTGGTTTTCAATAATCCTCTGATCAACAACAAATCAGGTATAATATCCACATGGGCTACTATGTACTGGTACTCTTTGTGATTAAAATTTCCATTCTATAACAATTACATGAAATATTTTATAATCTTCTATAATTTTATTAAACGTGTAAATTGACTTACTTGAATTTGTTTAATAATTTCAACTCCACCAACAAAGTCAGCACCTGCTGCTGTAGCAGCTGCATTATCGCTTGGTTTTTTACAAAATGCTAAAATTGTCCTCTCTTCTTTGACATCGAATGGATGAGGTGTCTCTACCAAGTTTGTAAGTTTGTCGAGATATTTTGTCTTTTTTTCTTTCTAGTAGAAAAGTTAAAACGTGTTTTTTGAAGAACAAATTATTGAGCATATTAATTACTATGGATTTCCTTCTTCTTACTTGCAAATTTAAATCAAATAGAGCATTGATGACTGCATTAGGCGCGTTATACATAGTTGGATGATGTGTTTCACGATGAAATTCTACAGCTTGTCTAAAAGAATAACGTTGTTCCCGATGGTATTTTACAAAATATACATCATGGATTGGTTTACTCTTCCAAGAATCATTTAGTCGTAAGAGAGGTGATACTTTTGCCTGTTCCTTTTCTTTACTGTAATTTCATAAAATTGTCTGATTAACAATTAAAACAAATCTTAACAATATATCATATACTATACTCACATCTTAGATTCTCTTTTAGAATGGGGAATAAACCCAATTTTCTTAACTACTACCTTAACTTTCCTCTTTCTGGCTTTTTCTCTCGTACCTTTTCTAGCTGCATATTCTCGTGTTTGCATAAATAAACTATTCGCATTGCACCCAGAAATGATATTGTAAGTTGAGCGAAGACTGTTTCTCAACCATCCTGTAAACATTAAATAAAATTTCAATATTATGTGCACAAGTACTTTTCTCTGAACTATTTACTATTTCGTTGAGGTTATAAACGCAATGATTGAATATTATGTAAAATATGTTGTGACACATACTTTTATTGGAAAGAACATTAATGTGACAATCGCTTTCTATATCTACATTACCGTACGCAAACGTAACTGTTCCATTTAACAGAAAAAACTACAATTAAAATACCTTACCTGCCGACATGATCGCTGTTTTGTACATATGAAATAATTACGAATCGAGTATAGTCAGTATAGATTATAGATATCATTCAATATCGTTCTACAAAGTCACTAAATCATCAAAGACATGCTAGGGATATTATAATTTCTGATACCAAAAGAATCATAAATGATGGCAAAAACGTGTATTTTTTTAATACATATACATTCTGAAAACATATACTTCATTCATTAAATGCAATGACTTGGTTGATATTGCATGGTTGATATTGAAATCGTGAATTGTAATTACTAGACTGTGGATCTTTATGCAAAATAAAAATGTTCTTCACTGATTATGGGCAGCAGGAATAAAATAAAAATTGATTTCATATCATAAAATTTTTTACTGGTGTATATTTCGCCCAATCAATTTCTTCATAAATGCATAAAGATCCGCACTTTAGTAATTGCTTTTATTAGTTGAAAGTGTGAGAGAACGAACACATACGATATAAGTTCAAAGTTGTTGTTCGAGAATTGAATAAAATGAATAGTAATTGACCTTAAAATTGCGCGCTTATGAAACAGCACTATTCAGGCAATATGGCTGACGGAAGTAGACGTCATCAGTGCCAACTGCCAGCCAACTAGGCTCGCTAAAGCTGCGCTTTCTGTAAGAAGAAAGTCACTTTTTCTCTGTCTCCTGCATCCTCGCGTATTTTTTCGTGTTGGGTACGTTAATCCAGTGACGAAGTAACAGGTTTTACGTAGTTATAAAATGCGAACGCTTTTCTGACCCGCCTGCAATTTTGCATTTTGGTGGTGGTGAACGAAAGATTTGATCACTGTTATTAGTGGTGGAGATCTGGTGAGTCCGTCGCATTCTGATTGTAATCGTGTACTGATCATATGCTACATTCTATTCTTGTCTTCGAGTGTAACAAACGGTACTGATTTACTATTTATTTTAGCTTAAAGATTTGCTACTGTTTCACGATACCTGCTCATTTTTCTCGCAATGTATTTGAGTTTAATGTATATACATTCTGGACTGCACCAATTTACATTAAGTTCAAAGAATATTCCCTTGATTGTACAACTACTTACAGATGATAATCTTGTCAATTTTTCATTGTTGCAGAGTCATTCAGTAGTTAGTACATAGTGAACGTGACGTCTATTCATATCTACAAATATGTTCATTTGGGACTGGTTTGCAGGAGTTTTAAATTATCTTGGTAAGTTTAGGTTTTATAACTACTTTCAAAGTATGTATAGGTTTTGTTTGTTTGTTGTATATATACATTTCTTCTGATAGATTGAACAAATAAACGAGGAAATTTTTTGGAAAAGTTCTACGAAATATCAATTTTATAATTTCATGTATTGTTAGCACTATAATATTATTTATTGTTATATTTATCATTTTCAGGGCTATGGAAAAAGAGTGGTAAACTCTTGTTTCTTGGTTTGGATAATGCAGGCAAAACCACATTGCTTCACATGCTCAAAGATGATCGACTAGCTCAACATGTGCCTACATTGCACCCAAGTATAATCAATATTTATTTTTATTATCATATAGAAAAATTGTGTTTTACATAGAGTAATTGCAGTCTCTTAACTTTCTTAATTATTCTCTAAAACGGAATAAATTTAATAATGATTATTTGCTTGCGTGTTCCAGCATCTGAAGAATTATCTATTGGAAATATGAGGTTCACAACATTTGATCTTGGAGGACATCCTCAAGGTATAGTTCCTAATTCTAATATCACGCAAATGCTATAAAAATTTAAAAACGACGGATTTAAAGAAATAAATTATTACAGCCCGAAGAGTGTGGAAAGATTATTTCCCAGCTGTGGATGCAATAGTATTTCTTGTGGATGCGAGTGACAGAACAAGATTACCAGAGTCAAAAGCAGAGTTTGATGCATTGTTAACCGATGAACAGCTCAGTGCATGTCCAGTTTTAGTGCTAGGTAACAAAATTGATAAGCCAGGTGCAGCATCGGAAGATGAACTCAGAAACTATTTCAATTTGTATGGGCAAACAACAGGAAAGGTATAATAATATAAGTGAAAAATTGTAAAATTATCACTATGTTACGAATAGTGTTAAAATGTATGAATTTTAGGGAAAAATTTCTCGCCACGAAATACCTGGTCGTCCATTGGAATTATTTATGTGCTCAGTGTTAAAAAGACAAGGATATGGTGAGGGCTTCCGCTGGCTCGCTCAGTACATTGACTGAATACACAAGATAATTTAAATTCTTCGATTCTTAGCGGTTTATTACATTTCCCTGATTCACTGATTCATATTGGACACTGGTACAGAAGGTGTAATATCCTTTATATGAACTGTGCAGTAGGAAAGGAGTATCAAGACATGAACTGCAGTAATACATTCGAAACAGTGAAAATAAGTAAAAAAGACAATGTCTTAAAAATACAATATAAACACGCGATAGGACTAATTTGTTTCATTTTAACATGTGGAGCCTATAACAACATTCAACACGAATTTTTTAAATTCCATAAAAATTCTGTGAATTCCTATTGTTTTGCAAATCATGTTATGGAAATACTTGACATGCCGAAAAATGATATAAACGTTTTGATAAATAAATTAATAAACTATTTAAGAATTTCAAGTGTTTTTCGAAGTTATTTTTTATTATATAATTTGTTTTGTTCAAGCATTTTGCATATAAAACGATATTATATGCGAAAAATCTTTATTTTTTGACTACAGATTAAAAAATCTTTAGTGAACGTACATTTTATGCCTTCTAAATCAACATATTTCTGTTTTTATTCATTTGTGGTTGATCTGTAAAAGTTACTTTTGATTTTGAATGTAAAAATACTATCATGATTCTGAAACTGTTGCTACACACCACATTTTCGTAAGATTTTTAAAGTGTTAATAGTTACAGTTTGTAAGTTCGCATATACTTAAATCAAATCATCCCTAGTTACATAGAAATTTCCATGTAGATTTACTGTATAGCTGTGTTTGTACTTATAGATAGCTTTGGCTTTAAAAAGGTAATATCAAACTAGTGTTTCAGAAAATACATTTTTTAGTGTGTCCATACAACTGTTAGTACTTATGGTGTTCTGCTCGTTATTTTACATAAATAAAGTATGTTGTTTTATATTTAACGTGGTTCCCATATACTGTGCTGGCTTTTCATTAACACATTAAATACTACCTCACATCACATGTAGGTGTAAAAATTGGAGAGTTCAATTAAATAATGTACACTGTATTAAATGTAATAAAGTATCATTAAAAGATTTATAACAAACAGTATAAAATATATACAATTTCGTAATAAAAAAACATATTTGTTAACATATTTTTGTATATTGTTAAAATAATAATTCCTTTTCTTGTGGTAAATTTGTAAATTGTTCATTTACATATGTATCAGACACTTCGCTTAAAGTCTTGGGATTCCATTTTGCATTTTGGTCTTTGTCCAACAAAAGAGCTCTCACACCTGTAAGTAATCAGATTTGTACATTGTGGCAATGATATTAAAATTGTAGTGTTTCTAAATATAAATAAAAACTAAGAAGTGTAATTACCTTCACTGAAATCTTTAGTTTGACATAAACCATAATTACATGCTAATCTATATTCCATCTTCAAACAATCTGCTAATTGAAGAGTGCTCCCCTTTTGAATAGCTTTCATAGTTACTTTTAATGATGTTGGAGACATTTTTAGTAATGTTTTTACAGTTTTTTCTGCCCATTCCGATTTTTCTTCTTCCAGTCTTCATTAAAATAGATATTAAAACGTATACTTTAAAGTACTTTTAACTATTAAAAATTTGTAATTTAGTTGATATAGTTGTTACACATAAATCACCTTTTTATTATTTCCTCCACCGATGATGCAGAGAAACACTTATCAATTTGATTCATATATGCTGCTAAAGCAAATGGTTTATCTAAATTTTTCAATTGATATTTGTTCAAAATTGTTGGAACATCAGGAGAATCGTTTGTTAATAAATCTTGTTTTAACTCTGATATACTCTCAGAAGCAACAAAGTGAGTTGCAATACCAGCAAGTAATACATCCATACCTTTGACAAAATATAAAATTAGTATGAAATGTATATAAAGCTGCATAAATGATTAATTTTTATAAACTGTCATACCTTTTAATCGTTCCCCAGTTAATCCAAGATAGAGGCCTAATTTGCCATTTAATCTAGGTAGAAAATATGATCCACCAACATCAGGAAATAATCCTATTGCTGTTTCTGGCATCGCAAATAAAGTTTTCTCTGTGGCAACTCGATATTTACCGTGTACAGATAATCCAACTCCACCTCCCATAGTTATCCCATTTATTAAAGCCACATATGGTATTTTATATGTACCAATTAAATTATTCAAGCTAAATTAATGTACAACAAAAGTGCAAGTATATACAAACACTTTTATATACACATATAAAATATTTTTGTAACTCACGTATATTCTTCCCTAAAAAATGTTTCACCTAATTCTTTGTTGTTTTCTTTTACTGCAAGGACAATAGATTTTACATCACCACCAGCGCAGAATGCTTTCTCTCCTGCACCTTCTATTATTACTAATTTTTTAGATGTTTCCCATTTTTTAAGTGTAGGATATATTTTCTTCACCATTGATAAATTTAAAGCATTTAAGGCTTTTGGACGATTCAATGTTATAATGCCTTTGTTTCCAATCTTATTTAGAGAAAAACAAAATAAATGATTAATGAGATGAATAATTATTTTTAAGCTTTTATTTACATAGATATGAAATCGACATGTAATATATACTCACATCTGTCAACAATACTTCTTCTTCATTGTTTGCTTGCATATCTTTGTGCAATGTTGCATTCCTATTTGGTGCTGGAATTTCATTGGGTGGTTTAGATTCAGGTGGTGCAGGTTCAGTTTGAGGATAGGATTGTGGAAGAGAAGGTTCAACGATGGGGCCTAAATTTGAGAATTTATCATATAGTTAATATATAATTTATCCGTTTACTTTTAACCAGGAATTATTAATCCATTAAGTAACAAAGCTTGTATTGTAGCTAATTTTATGAATAATTTTTAGTCTTATCAATGAAATAAATTGCTGTAAATATATCCTTTGAAAGACCTGGTACTTCAATGACAGGTAATTGTGCTGGATATGGTATTGTAGGAAATGGTGTTGTAGGCTTTGGCTCAGGTGATATTATAATGGGTTTTGGACTTCTCTGATTGAATTTAACACATATATCCTTACCTGAATGTGTAGTTTGTGTTGATAAAAGTTTAAAACTAGTTTTTGAGGTAGACCCAATATAACTGAGCTTTAAAGTACCGTTCTTAAACTAAGAAAAGGAAAATAGGTATTAATCTTGTTTAGTATTAATTACATTTATATATATATAATTAATAATTACCATTTTTGAAGTTTATTCTTTTGATCATTACAATATATGTAAACGAAGGTATTACGAAGTCGACGCACACTCTTTGAATACAGTATTTTTAAACAAAATGACCGAGTGTAGGTTATGAATTACGTCTTTCGAAACTGTGTCAATGATATTTTTATTTTTTATGTTTTCATATATGATAAAAAAGATAATTAGTACCCCGTGATTGTGGGTGACACCAACAGTAAATTTATGTGATAATAATATGTTACACTCTCAATGACATTCATTGTATATTCAACAACATACTTTATATACATGTGGATACTATGGAATACATATTATTTTATTTCGTATTATATTAATTGATTGTATATGTAATAGCATAAGTCAATTTGAGATTTCCCTATACATGATAGCCAATGTATAGCCAGATTTAATTACGCAATCGGACATATGTAAATAAATAGCATTATAACTTCAAAACAAAAATGGTAAACAATGGTATACGCAATTATTTAAAAATATATACAACGCATATAATTCACAAATGAAATATTTGTACTGGAATAAATACTACGTTTAACCATTTTCCTTTCGTTTATTTTAATTTCATTCCTTCCAGATTTTTTATACTATAATATCAAACAAGAAAGTTATTTGAATCTGCCAATGTAATTTTACAAGTCAATAGAAATTGTTTTCCATATAGGTCTGTATAGAATATTCGAAATCTAATAATATATAATATATAATATATGAATGTTATGAAAAATATTCGAGTAATTATGAAAAATATTATTTATATTTTGCGCTGAATTTTGCTTTCTGCTACACATATTGCCAACATTATATGGCTTCGAACGGCGATCCAACCTACGAGGTTATCTGAGGTTACTTTATACAAGTGACAAGTGCTGCGCAATAATGGTTTTGATAAAGTTCAGTAGTTATGCCATAAATCATTGTGTATCAAACACAAAGAAATGTAGTATTCGACGCTTCAGTTTTAAGTCAGTCAAGAATACTTTGGCAAATTATTTTCAATCTGAACCATCAAAACCACCTTATGGTCACATTTGTCAGCTTGGCGACCCTGTTTTACGAATGAAAGCGACGCCAGTGGATGCTAAAGTACTAGAAACGGGGGAATTTCAAGCGGTAATTTGCACAGAATTGTAGATACATAATACATAACAATTATTACGTTTAAATTTGATATCACAGGTGCTTGAACAATTAAAAGATGTAATGAGAAGATATCGGATGTCAGGATTGGCAGCGCCACAAGTTGGTGTTCCTTTGCAAGTGTTTGCTATAGAAGTAAGGAAGATTGAACTTGATCGAATTGACTCAAGAATTAGGGAAGCTCTGGAAATGGAGGAAGTTCCATTAACATATTTTATTAATCCAACAATGAAGATACAAAATCCGGAAGAAATAGTGTTTAGTGAATCGTGTGGAAGTGTAACTGGTTTTAGGGCGAATGTACCAAGAGCAAAGGAAGTTGAGATCAAAGCTGTAAATCAACTTGGAACTACATTTTCTTGGAAAGCTAAGGGATGGACATCAAGGATTGCTCAACACGAATTTGATCATTTACAAGTAAATTAGATTCACATTATTATTTGGTCAATTCAGTATTAGGAACAATAATATCTTACATAGAACATGAGCCTTAATTATTAAAATTTTCATGGCATTGTTCGCTCGATATATTCTTTGATGCAAATAATTTAAATGATATTGTATGTATTTATAATAATACATTTTGCATTTCTGCATAGATGTTCCGTTTCTTAAAACTTGACGCGCATGCGCGTGTATTTAAAATTGTCATCTCGCAGTTACGTCGCGGTCTTTTATTGATGTGTATATCAAAGCATTGTTCCTCTTGTTTTTTTTTACTTTTTAAGATTTGTAAGAGAAATGATAAAGATTGGAAATGATTTTTGTGACTAACGAGACTGTGCTTTTGTGTAAGATATTTTATTCTTTCATAGAAACTACGCCTAGAACGTAATACAATGTAGTTTCTTGGTTATCCAGTCGCCGAAAAACAATGTTCCTAAGGGTTAACAAAAAGACAGGTAAATATATTGTTTATACATATACACATTGTTTTTAATTTCAGGGTAAACTTTATATTGATAAAATGGATCCATCAACATTTCAATGTACTATGTGGAAAGAGATAAACATACATAAAGGAAAGCTAACACTGAGATTTTATGCAAAATAATTATGATGGTGATGTTTAAAGGAGTTTGTACTATATTAAAAGAACTATATACTACCAATACATTTGTTTGATTGTCTTCGAAAAAACTAGGTATAATGTAGAAAATAGGTTATTTTTACTCCTACAATATTGAGGTTACACAATACATATTATCTTATTAAATGATACAAGTTTTACTTCAGAAAAACCAAAATGGGTACTTAGATTTATTTACAAACGTAATTGAACAAATATTTTTTACTGAATTGTTATTAAATGTATTCTTGCATTCATACTGCATGGATAGAGGTTGTTACATGCGTCGCTTATAGAAAACAATTCAGTAAGTGCAGATTAAATTATTTGAATTACGTTATTTACTTATTGATAATTTATGATCCCCATTTTGGGAAATTTGAAAATAATTAATATTTTGATTGTACAAAAGATAGGAATTTTAATATGAAAATAGCTCTAATCTTTTCTTAATTAGAAGATTTTATAGTAAACAGTAAACATATATATATATATATATATATATATATCTCTTTTTAAAATAGGTTCTTATTTAAATTAGCTGTAAATTCCATCAGCATAAGTCAGTACTATTCAGTACTACTCATTGTAATTCATTACTTCTTTAAAGCATGCTGTCTCTTATCGTTTGTGTTATAGTATGCTTATGGTGTCAAGTAGTTTTGATTCCACAGCATTATAGGATATACATAAAATATTTCATTCAATAAAAAAGCAATATAATTTTTACTTTCCTCAGAGAGGCTACAAATAAGAAAAACTTCATGAAAGAATATTTCAGATTATTTATTTCGATCATTACGACATTCATAGGTAAATTATACATTACTGTTAATCAATTTTAGTATTTAAAAGTAAGTTAATGTTATCTTTCCTCTTCATGTGAATAATCATTTTGATAAAACTGACAATTATAAATTATAAACAGAAAAGACCATAACAGAAAAGATCATAATATCATTTAAATATGATAAAGTACTAAAGTACTTGATACCTTACTACATATCTTTTAAAACATTTTTGTACTTAATAAGCATTTCAATAATTTAATATCATTAAATTCTTAAAGATGTTTTCTCTTATATGTACGTATTATAGTACCTATGTTGTAATACTTCATAAAAAATACATACAAATATCATGTTAAGTATTTATTTTGATATCATGTATCTTTTTGCTTTCATGTATCGTTCTTAATGCTCATAGAACATCATTTTTTTTCTGTACACTCTATTTCACGAGAACGTAAATTGTACTCTATTTATCGTTCAGTATTTTCGTTTGGATTTACTTTTTGGTAAGTACTTGCACCAGGAAAACTATTTTTTTTTCGAATAAATACATTGTGCAAAATGATGTTTTATGGGCACTGTTTAATAGTACTCGTTATAAATTTTGAAAGTATTTACATGTGAACAAAAACCAATACTTATAAATTAAATTGATTCTCATACATCTTTGTACATACTGAACAATTTACTCATTCTGTATCTTATGTATGACATTTTTCATTACACTGATTGCAATAATGTCTATATATGTTTCTACTTAACTAGTACATTAAAAAGCGCTTGTTTTTCCCAGAATATTCTTGCTCCGCACTATGTTATAGTAGGAAATCTCAACAGAAGTTGACATTATTTTTATGCAAATCACAAATAATAAGACAAACAGAAATTTGCTTCTCATAGTCAATTTTGGCTTGGCAATTCTACAGACAGAGGTCTTTATTAACATTTTTTGCATATTAAAAAAGCATAAATTTCTGTTTTTTGAAAATGAGCATTTAATATTGGCAGTTCTAAGTATTTATTTCAATAAAAATATAATAAACATGTAAAAGTATTTCGAGAATTGTGTCGTATAATAAAATAATTTCACTGGAATTATAATTGGTATGTTTCAAAAGCAGAAGTTAGTATTTTCAGAAAAAAGAATACCATACGATAAAAATACAATATTTCTCAAAATTCTTAAATGTTTAACACAGAATATTGCGTTTACTTTTGTATTGTGCAAAACTTACGATATTTTTTAAACGTTCATGAAATAATTGTATATAATTGCGTATGAACAACAGAATATCGTAAAACATTCTCGTTTCTCGAGGAACTATTTTTTCGAAGTAGGAAATGTCTTTATCCATTGAAAATTAGTATTCTTTAGTATGCAGACTATCACGTTTATTCATACACACGATAGGAACACGAAGATTAATAAAATTAAGCACCTTATTTTTTACAATCAATTAATCCGTTTAAGTCTCTGTGTGGTAATGTACAATTGTAATAGAACTTTTCCATTTGTGAAAATTTCCTCAATTTCTCTTCGTTTTTCGTTACGCGAAAAACAATGTTCGTATTTAGATCATTGGTCCGTTACATATTATGCATAGATTAACATATAAATAGGGACAGTCAATTTAACGATAGTAATGACAAAATAATTTCTGCGTTATTAAGATCGTAATAAGCGGTACAAACTCCTATTTTATTAAATTACACAAATGATTGTGCTCTTTATTCATATCATTACAGATAAATTTAGGGGTCGTTCATTAATGAAACAATGTGACAATGTAGTTATTGTTATTAACAAAATGGGGTAAGCGGTGGAAGTCAATATCACAGACTGTTCAACAGAGAAAAAGAAAGGACAAACTCATTTTTTTCAGTCCTTCAGCTCGCATATCCAAAATAGTCACCGTAGTGTGTAGTCGCTATAGCGCATTTGCTCTATGAATCTTGTCATCATCACACCTGTTTCGAAGCTCGATTTAACGATATTTACATCAAAACAGAAACTCTTATTAATCCTTAGCACGTAATCAACATTTACATCGCATAAAGTCAACAGGTATTTGAGCGTTCATTCTGGTAAATAACGGGCGTCGAATAGCCAAGGTCGAGGATAGATCATTTGCTCTTCCGATCCTCTTGAGTTCGGTGAATCTCGACGAAGGTGACTGCTTAAGATATGTACTATTATATCCAGGTATGTACTCGTTGTTGCTGAGAATTCTCCTCCTCTTGTCAAGACACGTGCTCGCTAGTTTGCGCGTTTTTCCATTTTCTTCCTCGATGCTGAGCCAGAAAACGATCATTTCCTCCTCTCGACGATTGCAGGTTCAACGGTATTCGCGCCGTGCCTATCGAAATTAGAAATAGGGCTTGTTTGCATCGATACAAGGATTCTTGCGTATCGATCACTACTAATCTCTTTGTTCCGAGATGAACATTAACGTGTCGGAATGTGTGGGAAACTCAATTAATCGTTCATTAGTTGTATAGGAAACTTTTACCCTTTTTACGTACTCGAAGTTCATGATGGAAAGAGAATCTCTTGCAAGATTTCACTTGCATCCATGACAAAATTTGATATGGCAAATAGAAAACAAATGAGACATTAGAAAAATTTGAGGATACAGAATTGAATGTTTCATCGATTGTTGCGAAGTAATAATGAGGTGGAGCACTAGACGCTCGGTGACATCAATTTCTAAGAAGGCACTATTGTATATAAGTTACCAACAATAGTTCTTCATTAATTTACATCGAGGCCGTTCATTAATTACTGACGGAACTATGTAGACAAGGGATAGTTTCTAAAGCAACAGTTCTGGTGGGAAACTGACCCTAAGCTCTTAAGCTTGTATCGAACAGCTTAGTGTTACATAGAATAATGCTATCCAAGTCAAGTTGTAGTTCTTGAAGACTTTCTTAATTATCTCGTAATTTTTTGTACTTTGTAATCAATACTTCCTTCTGTTGAAAAATCAGTTATTTAAGTTAAGCTGAAGCTTTTTTATTTTTACTTAAAGAGAGCAGCATATTAGTTCCCAGAATCACACTGTATATTAGATTCGAAGATCAAAGGGTGAAAGTGCTCGTAAAAGAGATTGGAGTGAGAGAGCCGCGTGTGAGAAAGATTTAAAAGTAGGAAACATTATGGAGGGAGTTAAAGGGAGTCATGAGCGAGTGGAAATTCGAAATACATTTTCTCCATGCTGGAAACCGTATTTTCCTTTACATTACGATATCGCACTATTCGAAAAACATAGTGAAATGGCCCGGAAGGGTGGTTGCTATTTTGTTCTTTTTCATTGGCTATTCGCCGAAGACAAATGGAAATAGTGCCAGAACGAGAGAATGCGATACAATTTAATGCGGTAATAATCGTGGATATCTTTTGATCAATATGTATATTTTATTCTGCTTTTCGGGTGCTCGAAACAACCTTCTATGGAATGCAAATATTCAATAACGAATTTGGATAGTGTATCTTTGATTTTGTCTTTCCGATGTTTCACAATATTTAATAAAACGTAATGTTCTTCCTTTGAATGTAAATGCTTAATAGGGAAAGCGTATAGAAGTCCTTATCCGCAGACTACACTGATACAGAGTCGTACAGAAACATCTATTTATTCTTGTTGGTAGAGATATGGTGAAGTTGTAAATGAGTTCAGCGAGTGATAGGATTAACTGATATGGTAAGAGCCCAATCCTGACTTAGGCGAAGCTTATGCGTGTAGATACATGCTACTCCATCTAATCACTAATTTGCAACTGTAACGGGGCATTTGCTACACTTTTTTAATCAAGTTCGGAATCAGTTGCAAAACGTTTGGATTGAGCAAAAATTTTGTGGCATCGATACATTTTTTGGAGTTGGTTGTAGTACAAAGTATGATTCATTGGTATGACTCCTCGAGTCTTCACGGCAATTACTGCACCACCTCATTTTAGTATTCTAAGAATTGTCTTGTTCCATACAATTTAAAGTTCCCACATGCTTATAAACTCTAGATTGTTTGATTAATATTAGGGCTTGCGATATCTTTCATTTAAACAGTGAACAAAAATTTATTATCAATATGTTTTGATATTACATTACCTTCCTTATCTGATTTATATATTGAGTTTGAAGCCTTGGTCTAGGTAAAAGTTCAGACATCGATAACAACAATTTTCTTATACTTCTCGATATCTTGCTCTTAATATTATTTACGAAAAAAGATATATACGATTGGCAATGCTCAATTTTTCGACTTATTGGGTCCTGCGAATTTAGTAGAGCGAATGAAATGGTCCGCGGTTCCAGTTATTTGATATAAATTCAATCGATTCGATAGATTTGCAATAGCATGTACGAAAGTGTAAATAGACTTGATACAACTCTACGATTTTCTCTTTTCCATTCGATAGGTTTCCAATAGTTTGTATGAAAGTGTAAATCGATTTGGAACATACAGCTCACGGACTTTATTCTTCTCTTTTGCTGTTTTGCTTCGTTGAAGTCAGCACTTACAAACTATCTCGCGTGATCGCAATTATTTGGCCGTGATAACGATAAACGAATTCAATTTGGTTGTTTCGATATCGTTAGCGTGTGCTGCGGTTTTACATCGATATTGATTCCACCGACGGCTACGTCGTTAGAGATCTCGTTCAAATTTATGTATGAATTTCGTTCGTCCGTTTGAGCATCGTCGTGATCCAAGCGTGATTCGTTCGTGGGTGTCGAAGACGATGTAGTGCAAGGACGTTCCGAGGATGTGCGGGAGGACGTACCGTTCCGTGATATCCTGGTGTTCGTCTGCGGACTTCCGGTGCAGCTATACCGAGACGTTACAGCTTCGGATCGGGATAACGCCGGTTCTAGAGGCACTCGTATCCATGGACACCAGGAAAAGAAATGCGCGAAGCCTCGCCGAAATCTAGAAAAATGCAGAATCATTTTCTGTCACTAAATTCTCATTGTTTACCAATTTAACACGTGTCCGTTCGCGTGACCAAAAATTTTCCATTTCACCGTTTATCACCAACGCTCAACTAATATTTAAACTGTGGATTTCGTGTACTTACGATAACAATGTTTCGATCAAATACAAACTGCAAACACATTTGAATAACTTAGGGATGTTGTTATATTACTTTTGGCTTATTAGAGTTATTAAAAGAGAAAATATACGTTCATTTAACAACAATCAAAATATAAAAGATAAAATACAGAATCCATGCAAATATTTCATGTTATAACAGCGTTACCAATTTAGTTACAGGAAAATGTCAAAGAAGCAAGATAAATGGTTCAAAAGAGAACTACATTCGTAGGACGAAGTACAATTGCGTGGGCGGAATAAACGATTGCATTATTTTTCCAATTAAAATTCATTTTAATTGAGCTCAGACCGCCTTAAGTCAAACATGAAAATAACTGGTCATTTAAATCAAAGCCAGTACTTGCCGGTACTATATAGTTTTAGAAAAAATGATAATACCTACTAAAGAAAATCTCAATATATTGTACAATGTCTTTGCATGTAATTTTACAGTATTTCACACACAGTAAATTGTTAATGAATCACATTTCAACGAGTTGAGAAATTACGATTATCTATAATACCGAGTCAATTTATTTGATGAGGTTCGTTTTATACATTTATAGGTGTCGAGCTTGAACTATCATTATCACGGTTATCGCATCGTAAAAACTTCCGAAATTTAAGTGACAAATAATAAAAAGACCGTCACGAAGTCGCTCGTACTTATCTAGAATTGCCCGTGAAACTTTTCAAAGTCTAATAACAGTGCGGCGAAAAGATCTTCATTATGGTCCTGTTTTTTATAAAAGCTAAATTGAAACGTTTACCTGGCAAGAAACTGCTAGCTTACAATATTTATCATCGTGTTAAACCTTAGCATTTCAATTTTTCAAATTAAATGCATGGCCCACATAGTAATTTATCATTCGTTCGAGAAAGTTGTTCGGTAAAGAATTTTATCAGATTGTTTTCAAACTATTTGTTAATATTGCTTATGGAGTGCAAACTGTATGATATATGAACTATACGCATCATCAGTGAGTTTTCTGAATTATTCGTTCATTAATCATCGGGCCACTTTTGCTGTGTGCTTGCCATAAAAAAAAAACATGATTGATTGTTTGTTGTACAAACAATGAACTTCGGCTTTTCGGTGGAAGAGATGAAAATAAATGGATAAGCTTTTATATATTCGAGATTAATGCAATACAGAAGTTAATTAAACGCATCGATTCCATTTTTCAATTTATGAAAGGTTTTACGGTGTAAGACTTGCAACATGAAAAATATTTTTGTGTTGTCAACCTTAGTCCTAAGCGTTTTTTAACATTTTCTACACCTGAGCTCTTCTGCCACACTGAATTTGCAATAGAATTTACTGTTTATGATTCCATTAGATCTTCTACCTCATTGCATCGTTACCATCAAGTATATCGCTCTAATAATTCGTACGAACGGAAAAGCATTATTGTATATTGCTGGAGTGTTTGCGACGATTAAGATCCCATTTCCGCGATAGCGAGAAACTTCAGAAAATGCAACACTAAAATTCAGGTTCTACGCGATTATACCCTTTTGCTTGGTAGATCAGAGTGTCTCAGCGTTCCCAATCGATATTCAAATATAAGCAATAAAATATTAACGGAAGGTATACTTACGTGCTGCTTAAAATAACATTTTACCTAGAATTCATCCAGCAATAGATGATTGGATTGTACATGCTGTTAGACATCGCTAGCCAATAGATGCCTAAGTAGACTTCTTGGATGTATGGTTGGTTTGTGATCTCGGGCAAGTACAATACCACGATGAAGTACACCTGGAACGGTAGCCAGCATACTGCAAATATTACCACCACCACGATCATCATTTTTACTACCTGAAACAATCGTATCTTCGATTAATGTAGTTCAATTGTAGTGGCTTCGATTGCAGCCTGTTTTCGACAGAAGAGGTTCGCTGATGATCACAATTAGACCGGAGATATGTAAATTTTAATATCTACAGGGATTCATCATATCGTAATAGATTCAGTAAATTAGAGGCAAAGTGAAACTGTATTTTCGGGCAGAATTTGCATTTTGGAATTTTCCAACGATTTTAGAACGCTGCAAATTCACAAAGTTTCGCAATCTGGTCAGATGTTAGAAATTTTTAAAGGATGCAATTTATATAATATTGAAAATGTTATAAGACGCGTCGTACACTAGTGTTTCGAAACTATGTTTTGTAGGAAGTATTGTCCGAAAATTCTTGACGATGTTCAAGGTAATATTATAGTAGTGGAACCAGACATTGCTCTGACTTAGTGCAGAGGACTACTCGGAATGTTATGGAAGTGGTAAACTTCTAATTTTGACCTGGAGGGATTTAATGCACTTGCTTTTACAGAGGACATGCTCAAACGGAGGGCTTAAGTTTCTTATTGTAGGGTCTGCCAGGAATGTGACGGCCAGCTATCGTGCTCTGCGCAGGATCTCATTGTTCCGACGTTCGAAAACTGCACAGAATGGCCTCTGCATTGATGACTGCCAGTGCTGAAGTGTTCCATTTCTTTCATAATACCTTTTGTCGTTGCTCCAGCAGTTTATATCGTGCACGTTACAGTTTACTAAATACATCCAAAGTGAACTATTAAAAAATTACATTTTCGGATCGGCTGTCCTTAATGGATACAATTTGTATTCACGTGATATTACGGATAGCCACTTAACAACAAAATCTTCTAATGGCAGCGATTGCCTTAACATGATAGCGATGAGGCGTTTCATTTTTAATCAGATACAGTTCGGTGCCCTCGAAAAGTCGGAATTCATGAATAAAATCATTGAATCTCGGCGCGAAAGAAGTCTGGTCCTTTGTTTGAAAGTAAAATGAGTTCAAACGTTGAATTTAGGGGCCATTAAACGGTGCAACAAGAATCGTATGTTATCGCGTTTGATAACGTGGTGTTCTCTACTTTTTATTTTTCCCCCTGCTTTCCCTTATGTTTTATGCACTGCTCGCAAATTGGATTTTTACCATTTTTTCCGGATAAACAGTTCCCATTTTTTTGTGACACGTTTTTACATGTTTACATTGCCTGTTTGATAATGCAGATATTCTGTAGTTGTTAGTTTCTTCTCTTCTTCCGTATATTTTTAAAAAATTGTATTTTTACCAACTAGTTTTCATTTCTAGCGAATATTTTTGCATCTGGTTTAAAGAAAATTCTTTTACCAAATTAGTCTTTATTTTATTTTAGTGACGATGTAATAAAATAATATTTTGTGGACACTGATAGACATAAAAGAGGTTGAAAAATTTATTCAGATTTTGAGTAAATATTCTATTTTGCAATCGCTCGTGCAGCTCGTGCAAAAAAGTGTTTCTGTAAAAAAAAAAAAGATTTCCGACACTTTTCAGGGAGTCCAATGAAATGAAAAATGTTACTACAGTACAATTTCCACTTTTACGTACCCGTCACCCTTTTATCACGCATTTCGCTTTTACCAGTGGATCGAACAAAGCGAAAAATGCATTATAGAGTAAGAAGGAAAATATTTACACTTCTCTTCGTTCCATTGTTTTTGTTTGCTTGCACGTCCGCGCCATTTCATTTCCTTTTATCGGAAAATACTTTTTAGAATTTTGCTGTTGAACTTTAGAATATTTGAAACATCTGTCGTTTCATTCTGTTTTCGAAAGAAATTGAAAAAATTGGAGATAAAATTCTGCATGTAATTTTTCGACGTTTCCTGTGTTAAAGAGAGGCACGAGCGGCGCAATCGAGAAGAAGCAGGCCGTAAAAACATCGTTATTGTCAGCGATATTGTCTTGCCTTGTCGTTACGCGCGCGTAATAGACCATATAATCATTTACGTCTCTGACACTCTCGAATCGAAATTCCTGGTTTTATCGTCGAGAAAATCTCTGCCACCACGTATCGCATTTGTTCGAGTAACTGGACAGGGATACTCGTTCTTTACGAGGTTGTCGATACTCTTGAATTATTACAGCACTGACACTGTCAGTTTGTTACTTTTCACTCGTGGGAATGCTGGTTTGAAATTGCAAAACTGTTCGATGGTTTTGTTGTTGAATCCTTTTCGATAGCACCCCGTGTGTCACTGCGCCGGGACCAGTTTACACTATTTTCAAGTATCTGAAATACATCTCCTACAATGTAGAGCTTTCAAGTGGTGGAATTGCCAAGGTTTTCTTCTTGTGCAAACTATATGGCAATTGAGATTCGTATGACTTCGGAACATCTCCGCTTAAAAACCTGTTGAGACAATTTATGCCAGTGTACCTTTCACGGGAGTTTCCTGACACAAAAGTTTTTCAAAGTGGAAAGTTCGTGAAAGAGTCTCCACGGAATTTGGAAGTGTGGAACAGACGCAAATGATTTGTTTCAGCACTTTTCGCATTAATATGCAATTGAAAATGCTCTTTAACACAGTTTCTTCGCTGGCGAGCAACGCGTCGTCCAACTGTGACGTCGATTTTGATGCAAGTTTGTGGTAACTCATATCCATGCTAAGGGGGTCACATTATCCTTCAAGGCCTCGTACCTACTGAGAAACTTAAGTGAAAGTTCGACGAAAAATTGCATCACTATTTTACTCATTGTCAAACAAAAAATTCTCTTTTTAGTTGTCCACGGGACACCCTGTATAAAATATTTTCTTTGGCAAATATTGCCGAGGATTATTAAAGCAAACGCTTCATTGCAAAATATTCAGCTTCTCTCTGCAGCGTCTTCATTTCTACACACCGTGAAGACGTTCCTTAGTTTTGCTTGTTCATTTCCATCCGAGAGATTTTCCCAAATTTTGTTACATGGACCGATATACATACTTCGTGGATCTCTCAGTAGAAATCGCCGGTAGTTCACCCGATTCTGTAATCGTGTTACAGGAATACTATGTTATGCGGGGGCAGACTGCGTTGAATTCTCTCAATTTTCCACCGTGCGAATACATCCCTTGGATAGTGCGTGCCTGTTAAAAGGTGAGCATCGCCATCATTTGATGAATCTGGGAAGGGAATAACGTTGGTGGATGAGGATTGGCGGATAACAGCTCGAGCACTTTGATGAAGGGGCTAAATCTGCGCACTAATTCTCGCTGGTCGTGCCAACGAACGAACACGCCGTTCAAAAGCATATGGATACTTTCCATTTGTTCATTTTTACAATTCCGTAACTCAGTCTTTTCACGTATTTACATTGTCTTTCAAAAGTATGTGAATACTTCCCTTTAATTCATTTTAACAATTCTATAATTATGTGTTGCTTTGGGTGGTAAAAACGGCAGGGGATGATTCTACATTGTAATATAAGTCGAAAAAAAGGAATAACATTTCTTCATTTGATGTCGCGTGTATAGTAGAGCTCGGACTTTTATCCGGGTATATGAGATACCCGGGTATCCGAGTACCCATGAGATACCCGGGTAGAGCAAAACTACCCGGGTATCTCATGAGTTAGCCGAGTATCCGGGTACCCGGGTATCTCATAAGACATAAGTCATAAATGATTATGTGCAATTTAAAACAATAATGAAATTAAAAGAACACACACACACACACACGTTGATATATTCATTTAAATTTATTAAAATCGTTCAAGAGAGTAAGTAATCGTAATATATCGTCTGCTTTTTCCTATTGATGCAAACGTTTTATTTTGCATAAAGATCCGCAGACTGAGATACGCGGGTACTCGGGTAATTTTTGTTTACCCGAATACCCGGGTATCCGGGTAATGCTGTTTACCCGAGTACCCGGGTACCCGGGTATCTCATAAGTCACAGCTGTAGTGTATAGTGCATGCAGCAAGTAGAATTGGTTGGCTATGGTCAGACGCATCTGACGATTCCTATCTAATAGCACGCGTATTCGCTCATTTTCACACTCGAATTCTCAAAAACAAGGAGTCAAATGAGAAAATGATAATCTCTTTTTTAAATGTACTTTTCAATGAAGAATTACATCCCCTGTATAAATATGTAAAGTGTCTTAGTGTTTTAGTAGTAACGCTCACGTTCGATGGACTCCGACAACGCAGGGGACATTTCGGGGTCAATACGACGCGGAACACATTCTATTTCTTTCGGGAAACGTAATGGACGTCATGCAATTAAGGTCAGAGAAGAGTGGAATTCTTTGTATTTCCTCCGAAAGACGCCATAGAGACCCTCCCCTCGTGGTTTTCCTTTTATCATGAATTTTAATCACTGGGGATTTTCATTTTCCCCCAGCTCCGTCCATCCCGGAAAGTTTTGTCTTTCACAAGCCAATGCAAAATTATGGATGTAAAGAAACGATAAATAATTAATGAAGTTAAATATTGGAGATCGGCGGCTGACTTTCGTAATTGTCACTTCTAATTTCTTGAGGAAATGGATATGCAGGGGGAGTTCCAAGTTTCTTGTTAACATTGTTTTGTTGTAAAGCGAATTCAAATGGTGTCTAGAGTGATATATTACGCGAGGAAATTTATGGTTCTCTTATCATCGTTCACTGTTAACGTAACGAGTTCTCTTCGTCTATTACAGTTCCTATTCAAAGCGTTTTTCTGGAACGGTATTATACGTTTTTGGGATGTAATGTTATTGAAGTGTCATTAGCACTTGTTTAACGTAAATACGATGATGATATTAAGCTATTCAGTCTCGATAATACGATGCAAATAAGAGGGCGATCATTCTAGAAATAACTGAGCCGACTAATGGAGAACATCGTAATTACGTGTGTGCTAAAGTGGACGAGCAGATTCCGTACGTGGAAGAAAACATGGTCCCTTTGCCGTTTAATCGTAATCCAATAAAAAAAACCACTTCGGCACAGGGGAGAATTATAAATTTCGTCGCAACCGTGCTCAGAATACTCCCCTAACCTTTTTCCTGCTTTCACCGTTTTCATTCAATTAAATGACCGGTCTGACCTGGCATACTTTTTCCCCTTCATACCTAAAAAGTACTTACTTATTGAGGAAAAGGTACTTCGGTGTGATCTATTATTTCTTATTTCCGAGAATATAATAAATAATTCGGCCAGCAATTAAGTTAAGCTATTATTTATTTTCCTAATTAGTAGTATTGCAATTTTATCTTCGAACGAGATCTGTATACCCTCTAGTCATTTTTGAGCTTTATTTTTTCATACATGTTTAAACGTTTTTGTTTTGTGTTTTTAGTAACGAAATGTTCTGCTACTCGTTATCTTTACACGGCTTCGACGATTGCAGTGTCTAGATAACTCTGAGATTCCGAACTTTTAACATCAGTGCTCCACTTTTTGCAAAAAGTATTTAATGGAACAAGTTCAGATAATTCCTGCAGAAGTACACGCATTAAGGAGAGACTTACTCTTGCATGTACATAAAACAAGGAAAATAAAATGCAGTGCATGATTATGAATTTCTTCATGCATTTATAACAAAACTGAGTCAGTGCAATTTAAAAGAGTAAAACGATTAAAACAATTTAAAGATTCTCTTGCATTATATTCAACCTATTAAACAGTTCAGTTATAATTGAGAGAAACAATTTTCATTTTACATACAGATTCGCAATGTAATAATCACACAGTTGGAAAAGAGACCGACACAATTTTATTTCAATTTTCTCCCTTAAAGTAGCACAGTAGTCTTTTTGATTATCTCCTGCTGTTTTCTGTTTAAAAAAATTAAGAAAAGTAGAACTACGCGTTTTTTTCGAAAACAACTTTATAAAGCGTTTTATTTTCCATTTTAATTACGTTAAGGGTCCGACCAGTTTTTTTATTTGAAGACTCCAAATATTGATTAACGTTTGCGGCGAAACTGTTGCAATAAAAAATATGTGGTCCTTGAACCGGAAGTTCGCGCAGTGCAGAAAATGAACGCGTAAAATTCAAATATGTTTTTCTCAAAACCACATTTGTTCTAGTTTAATCTAGTTGGCAAAAAATATCAACAATTACACGGATCTTCAGAATCCCATAAATTTTACTTAAGCATTGCATACAATTTCAGAATATATTTCTAATTTCTAATAATTCGATTATCCACAGTATATCTGTATCGAAATTCTGTAAACTGTTTCTCAGAGAAACGAGAATGTTCAAGTTAATAGCAGGCTGATCCGAGACACGTGATTTTAACAGATTCAGCGGATTAAAGTGCGATTCCTGAGACGGAGAGCCTGCCAGTAGATCGTCTAATTACAACTTAGAACAGGGCTTAACGTTTAAACTGCAAACCACTATGATAGGTGCGTGCCAATGCAGCATAACAGTATTCCTGCGGTTTGCTTCTCTACTTTGACCTTCATCATTGCGACTCACGGTTGAAACTACGGTTCCCATTTCTTTTGTTGCATCGACGAGTGCTACCGTGCTCGAAATATGCAGCTTTCGATTCCTGTGTTCATAAATCGATATTTCCACCGTTTTAAAGGACTCCTTGAAACAAGAAACCTGTCAGCCACAGCCGAGTGACGATCAATGACCGAACACATCAGACTGCAACAAAATGCACCAAAGTGTGCAGAATATGCATCACCCATTAAAAATAGCTTTTCCATTTTTGTTTGATTTTTATTTTATTTATAACTGCTTCACGTGTTTTCCGATGGAAGTGAAACTAATGTGTTTTTACTCGGTCATTTATAATCACTACAGCAATTTCAACCTTTGAAATCATTACTCGTTTGTCGAGGGAGTGATTACCTTTTCCGTTTAGCTTGCTGTATTTCATTAAAGCAGTAGGGTATGAAACAGTTTGTTATAAATCGATTGCTTACAAAGATCTTGTTAAACGACCATATAAATTATTCTGCATTTTTATTCGACCTCGATTAAAAAGGCGTGTGATCACGAATGTAAGAGGTGAAACTTATTGTTCCGTTTTACCGAGGTAAAGGAATCACGAACCGCATGTTCCTTTTGTGCTTACGTGCGCATAAAATTCCACCATCACTCAAGCCTAGAGGTACAGTTGGTGTCAAAAATTCGATCGCTCTAAAACCTTAAATTATAAATGAAGAAAGTGATTTTCGCGTTGAAAACAATTTCATAATAGAAACATAAATTAGGTAATGAATATGTTCTAACACTTTTCAAAATTAATGTTTCAGAAGCTGGCCTTTGTATCTGAATATGACGAATCCTCGTGCTGGCTTTTGGACACTCTGAATCATTATACATAAAAATGAACAAGAAGAAAGGAACAAGAGCGGTTGGTAATATATCTACATACAACAGTACATCTATACTAGGAATGTCGTAGATAGCGACGTTACACAGACAGAGACCAGTCACCGAGGGAGAAACCGATTCTCCCCTTCAATCGTATGACGCACAAAGCAGATGCACAAGACACATGTTCAGAGGCTGTTAGAGCATTTGCTGTAGATATTGCTCAGGAATTAGCAAGACATTCTTCGCAGAGATCACGAGCATGAAGCGTTATTGGTTTCACCTTGGCGATAATGGAGACTGTCTTTAGCATCGTCGGTCAATCAGTACAGAGGATCATCATGTGTCATATAAAGTATCCTTAACAAGATATGCTGCAAGTTTGATATCGCGAACAATAAGAGGACGGAATGAGGATGCAGAACGCTATCATGAAACCGATCGACGAAGAAATAATCGCGCAACTGTACGCCTGGTTTCTGGAGCAGATGATTCAAGGCAAACCAGTCACGGATACGTTGTTTGCGGAGAAATCGATAGAAATCTCGAAAGCACTTGGGTCACCAACGGTCACGGTAGCCAAGGACTGGCTGTACGCCTTCAAACAGCGTTACAGCATCAACTACGAGAACAATGACGGTACAGAAAGCGGTTCTTACGCTGCTGTGTACGTGAAAGAGGAATGTGTGACTGACGAAGTGCTAACTGATCCTCTAGTAAACGAGGATGACCCGGAGTCATCTGCAAACGCGGGGACGGGTACATCTGTAAATCCACCGGAGAGTGCAATTGCGATAAAAGTGGAAATCGATGCACCGGAAACAACAGATCCAACGGCAGGTGCACCTGCACTTCTAAACAGCATGTCATGTGTACCGGCATCGACAAACGCGATGGCATGTGCACCTGCACTTCTAAACAGCATGTCATGTGTACCGGCATCGACAAACGCGATGGCATGTGCACCGGCAACAACAAACCCAATGGCGGGCGTACCCGTACTTCTGAACAACATGTCACGTGCATCGGCATCGACAAACGCGATGGCATGTGCACCGGCAACAACAAACCCAATGGCGGGCGTACCCGTACTTATGAACAGCATGTCACGTGTATCGGCATCGGTAAACGCGATGGAACGTGTACCGGCAACAACAAACCCAATGGCGGGTGTACCCGTACTTCTGAACAGCATGTCATGTGCACCGGCATCGATAAACGCGATGACACGTGCACCGGCATCGATGAACGCGATGACACATGCACCGGCACCAATGAACGCGATGATGGGTGCACCTGCGAGGATAAACGCGATGACACGTGCACCGGCAACAATGAACGCGATGATAGGTGCACCTGCGGGGATAAACGCGGTGGCGGGTGCGTCCTCTGTGATTAATGTGAACGCGGCGCCGTACCTAAACATGTACATGGACCCATCAATATACATGGATCCGCAAACATACGTGAACACGTTCATGAATGCACCGGCTTATGTGAACACGTCTACATTTGCTGGTTCGGTTACATTTACGGAGGCAGTCGCTGCTAGTGCAAACATAGGACCGAATGTCGGCGCGAGTGCAACGAATTCAAGCGTACAAACTGGATATGCGGGTGTGCCGGCTGTGAATAGAGCGATGAACGTGGTTGCACCGACTTATATGGACACAACGGGTATAAATACTACAATGAGTACAAGTGGTTCGCCATATGTAAACGCGCCGCGGTATATGAATGCAGGACCGACAGCAAATGCGGCGGGATATGCGAATGCGACTGCGAGTGTCGTTGCCGCGACACCTTTAGAAGCGGCTATGGGAACAACGTTGCAGGGGGTGCAAAACATGGAAACGAAGTCCGCGGAGCAACTGTTTCTAAAGGACTTTGTGAAAAGGCTGGAAAAAGAGAAGATATTGTACAAGAATGTTTACTATGCGAAGGACACCGGCCTCGCATGGAAGGCGGTCCCGAAGAAGCTCCTGGAGCGTATGAAAGGTAAGAACAGGGTGTCGTTGTTCGAAAAGGAGCGAGTAACCGTGCTATTGTGTATCAATGCTGCAGGCAGCCATAAGCTGGCACCCCTGTTCATCCACAAGGTTGAGAAACCGAAAGCGTTGAAGCATTGCAAAGATGAGCTGCCCGTAATCTTCATGAGTCAATCGCAAGCTCAAATGGACCACGATGTGTTTACACAATGGTATGAGAAACACTTCAAACCGACCGTGAAAATATTTCAGTTTCCCGAGAAGGATGGGAAGATCTTGCTGCTTCTGGACAACTATCAGAAAGATAGTTTGCAATTGGCTCGAGAACTCGAGCAGAACGATAAATTTGAGATTGTTCTTCTGCCTCCGGGTGCCGCCTCCCTTGCGCAGCCGATAGAACAAAAGGTGGTTGAGAACACGAAGAAGTTCTATCGCCTTAAGATGCTGCGCCGGGTGCTGAATTTCCCCGGCGGTGCGCGCAAGTTCTATTACGATTTTGATCTGAAGGATTGCATCGACCTGTTTTCGGAGGCGTGGACAGACGTGAAAATGTCGTGTATTCAGAATGCGTGGAGCGGCATCGTGAAGCAGACACCCGAAACGTGTCTGATCAAAGAGGAAATAGAGGAGGACCCTTTAGAGCCCAATTTAGAAGACATTATTGGCCTCATTACCGGCGAAGAAGAGCCTGAAGAGACAGTAAACGAATTTTTATTACGATGCGAGGACACGGAGCGACATTTCTTGACTGACCAGATGGAAGATGATGAAGAGGAGGAAGAGGATAGCGAAGACGACGAAGACGATGATGCGGAGGAAAGCGGGAATGACGATGAAGTCCTCTGTACTGAAAACGTTAAGAAGGCTTTCGAGACATTAGTAACATGGGCTAAGCAACATCCGCAATATATACAGTTGCAAGTGGAGTATTTGAAAAGTTATTTTGAGAATACTATTAAAGACAAACGAGTGGGGGGAAAGCATTAGAGGTGGGCGAATGTGTGAGAGGACAAAGAATTTATGCGTGTTGCGTGTTTATATGAACAAATAAAGTTTCCATAGCAACGATTAAGTTTGAAATGGATATTTGATGGTTCCTAACGGAGAGTTCGTAGAACAATAGATATTTTGTAGTAGTTCCTCGTTTCATGAATTAAGAAAGATTTCGTACAGAATATTAATGTTTTGATTATTGTTGAGAGTAATTGACAATGCCACATGCTGTCTCGTATTTAATACCCAACTGTTCTGCGGAAACAGAATGGAGGTCGGTCTACCGATCAATTTCCAGAACTGATAGGGATTGCAGTGTTCATGTTTCAAAGTTTAATGGGCGATATCTTTCAAAGCAGACCCGTAATACCTATTACAGGCAGATGCAGATTAGCAGTTAATCGAAAGTCTATTTCCTTCGTCATCCAAGTGTCAGTTCACTACTCGCGTTCATTGCTTCCATTGCGTTTTCTAAGTGCACCGATGGACGTGTCAGAAAAGTTATAGAAATGATAAGTATTCATTAATTACTGTAAGGTAACTCTATTTTATTTTTTTACGTTATTCAGTCTATAAGACTTAAACACTTTAAGAGTAAGTATTGTGTAGATATTTTAAATATATTCGTATTGGCTGCCTTGATATTTATGTTGTTTTGGTTAATAATTAAAGCCTTCATCCGACGTTTGTAACTTTATTAAGAAGAAAAGCACATACCCTTCGTTTACTTCGTATACTCTCCAACTGGCCTGCTGTGTTTTCGCCAATGCTTTGCGAACCCCATAACTCCAAACCAATCCTAACGTAGGTGAACGTCATTGATCCAATCGGCAAGAAGTACGTCAGTATCATGAATATAACGTTGTACCTAGGGACAGAGAATTTGAAGATGTGGTAACGAAAATAAGCAATAATTATTAAGTATATTTAAATACTGTTTGAAAAAGATTACATTTAAAGTAAGTTTGGTAATGAAATATGGAAATAATTGATAATCCATAATATTAATAGTATTGATATAAAAAAGTATAGAATTCTTTAATTTTTATCAGCGAATAATTTATTTCGTGCAGAGTTCTTTGGTAATAGTGAAATTTTCATGCGGCATTAGCGGTGGTTAAGCGATTAGATTATTCGGATCCGTTTTGAAGTCTCAGGCGCCGCGGCGTTCGATTGGTTCCCCGTTAGCATATAACCCTCCTGTCCGTGCGCACACTTTCGGTAATCCTGTTCACTCTGATCGGATCGGCTCAGATCTAACTGGCTGTGAATAATTACGCGCTTCCCACTTTCTGCGCTGTATGTCAGGAATTTCGATGAAATTGAAATATGATTGTAATCCACGTGAAATTTTCCTCTGCCGATCCTTTCGGAACAGACTTCATGGAAAAAGCTTTAATTCGGTAATAGTTAGCTTGGAGCATGTATCGACGCTTTTCCATTAACTTTGCTAAAAAGTGTTGGAACAATTTCCGATTTTCAAAGAATTGACAATAATTTCGTAAAACTCATCTATTACATTGTTAACTTTCCTTTAAAATGTTCTTGCATGATACAGCTAGTGAGAAGCTGAAGACACATTTTTTCTGGAAGATGTTACAGATTGATCATTTCTAAAAACATGAGTTCGAATACTTGCTAGGTCCATCGTGTGTATGTACGACATTATCGATCTGTGATTTTTCTATCTATCGAGTAGCCAATGCATTGGCGCACATGCTGCTCAAAGTAAAGACTCTCTCTTGATTGGTCACCGATGACCACAATGCTACATCGTACAGTTATGGATGTCTTGTTACTGTCAGCGAACGGTTGCCAGCTGTTTGCCTCATCAAGGCTTTCTCGCGGCTATATTATCTTGATTATTCTCTGTTTGGTGGTCACTTTGCTTGTCGAACAGACATCAAGATAGACCGCGTCAGTGCCTCTGATGAAAATTCCATCTTCGACCCAATACTCCATCCATCGTATTAGCAATTGCAGTCTGTCCGTTCCCCGATATTACGCTGTATGGTCATCATTCGAATGACTAACTTATTACACCACTTCGTACATTAAAATACGATTAGCCTACACGAACGGGCGATTACTCTGCACTGAAGTACTTGAGTTTCGTTCTTATCTTTAGTAATCCATCGACAACAGTTTCATAAGAGTACACTCGACGTTCATTTCAAATGTGAGGTGAGCACTGTTTAATCAATATTTGTGTACTACTTTTTACGAAGAAAAATTTCGATTCGTACACAATAAAAATTTCTTGCACATAATTTTTTTCATTATATTGAATCAGTCCTCTGAAAAATGTCTTAAGTTGTCCTCTTAAAAATACGTAGAAGCTGGTTGAAGATGGGGCAGACGACGGCCTTTATCGATGAAAGATATCGCACGAACTTGAGCTGCCTATTGTGGAATAAATGGACACGGCCCAATGAAGTACTTGCAATCTTCTGCGGAGAAGTGTCTATTCAGTATTATAATTATTTCTTCTGATAACATTTCCGAACGACCAGATTCTAGAACATAACAGTGGTTCATTTTCCTTGAAGTGACAACCTTAATTATGGCTGGTGCTAACCGCAGCTAACGTCACCCTCTTTGTTTCACCGCAGTCTCGTGTTTATTTCTTCTTTTAGTAGTCATTAGCATTGTAACATTTTATTTGTCGTCATAAATCTTATATATCCGTTTAATATTCAGCTTTACATGCTTTGCAAGTTTTGCAGAGGAAAGTACTGAAAATTTTATGACGTTTCAGAATGTATTCTATAATATGCTGTACCTATTTCGATGGTGAACTAGATTACACGAGGACAATAAAATAAGTTTATATGATCATGATACTTGACCTCATTTTCGAGTTATGGTCATCTTTATAATCTATTCATTCGTAATGACCACTGATTTGACTTCTCAAAATTGTATACAATATTGGATTTCAGTTTTGATGTTCTAAAATACTTTATTCTCTTAACAAATATGTTATTCGAGAATGTTGCTTTCATATAATTTATCGAAACTATATTATTTTTCACTACCAACTTTAATATATGTATAACGAAATATGTTAGTATATATAGTAATATGAAAGCATATTATTTACATGATATAAACCGAAATGATGAAATATTGGTATGGCTTTCAGCAATAATTGCATATTAATCCATTGCGATTCAAGCAATTTTACCTCGGGAACCGATAAATTTCATCTGATTCAGAACATTTTATCAACAAGAAAAACTAATTTGACCGCATTTATTCGCACCATACAATTTTAGCAATTTATGGAATGCGAACAAATTGGATACAGCGAAAATTATTGGAGATCATGGAAACTTTTAATCACCTTTCTAAGTACTTTCTGCTCCAAAAATATTAAAATAGTCGCATTATTTCTATGATGTGACTGGAGGATTCAGGAGGAGGATAATAAGTAAGTCGCAACTGTACATACAGGTAATAATTGCATAGAAGGCAACAAAGCGAAGCTTGTTAAGTCTACGATGATACGGAGAATGTAATTTCAGCTGAAAAATGTCCACCAACTTAATCAAGGCATGTAGGTGACCAGGATTGTGGATATTTCACCCGGTATACTGTTGCACGTGATAGAGTATCTGAATCATTAGACGTAACAATGGAGACGGATAAGATGAACCTTTTGTTCTGACAAGAAACTTTGGAATGAACGACTATTGTAATTCCGGCAACTCTGTTGTTATTTAAGTTTGTTGGTTCCTGGCGATACTTGATGCCTAAATTTCCATTAGCTCCACGGAACAGGTGATCTACTTACATCACGATTGCAAGGAAATAAAGTGAGAAACAAGAATGTCTACTGAGAAGCAAGAATTATTGGTACGGTAGTAACAAACACCAAACAATTAACCGTTAAACTCTTTGATTAGATTTGTTAAGTTTGCTCTACCCCGGTGTTTAATTAAGTATGTATATTTGTAGATTGAAGGTGCGACGAGAGATGATATAAAGAAGATGAGAAGACAGCTCCCGGGGTAGAAGCTTTCAGAACGCTTAAAGGATTTAGGTTTGCGAGACTTTTGTGACTGAGTTAAAAGGACACTTGCAGCTTTGTATGAAGGCTCAACGAGACTCTAAAGCTCACTTTTATCAGTTCCGCCCCGTAATTAAAGGTAACAGCGTAGAATGCCAATGAGCCTTCATGCGGAGTATTCGTTCGGAGCTATTAAATCGAGAAATTGCTAGTCGTTTCGTTACCTTTTAAAATGAAGAGACGGAGCCTGATTACGTTACACTTTAATAACTTCCTACACATTTATTTTTTATTAAATCGTCTGAAATTTCTTTTAATCGTTCAAGAAACAAATCACGCAAATACAAGAGATCGCGTTTCTTCAGAAACGAGAAAGAAATATCCTTTAATATTTTATTCAACGTTTTAATTATTTTACAGAATAGGATATGTTAAGATAATTCAACTCGTCTCTCTTTCACAGTTTTAGTTTCATGCAACGAAAAGAAGTATTCTAAATTACCGAGGTCGATATTAAGAAACAATCAATAATACTTTTTAAGGTGTATTCATTTTTTATAAATACGAGGTTTTATAATCGGTTGGTCGGATCCTCGCAAAAAGTACCGATACGGAAATCACGAGCGAATAGCCATGGACAAGCGCAAACAACTTTTTCATTATATTCGGGATTACGAAATTTATTAACACTTACGGGAATGGATATGTTTCAAAGCTCTGCAATTTGAAACGTAAACAGAAAACGAGATAGCTGATCATTGATATTTATATGTTTCACGTTTGTACGTAAATGTTTATTACACATAAACAGCATGATAAAAGATAAACAGGCATACGTCCGAGCTTGGAAAAAGGTGATTTTACTCAACGTTTCTGCGCTGCCGGTAATCTGACCCGTGAAATTTTATAGTCTTTACGTTTTTCCGATAAATATCTTTAACTCTCGGACGAGGGGCGCATGTATAGTCTCTAGATGCGTGATCATGTTTATACTTGTTACACGGGGTAAATAATACCTCCGTTTTCGCAGCGTTTTTTGTTCGCGGTTTCATTTCGCTTGCCCGTTTTTGTATCCAGCCGGAAATATATCTGTCGCATTTATGCAAATGATTAAACATCGGCGCGCATATTACGAGCGATGGGAATAGCAACATCGAGCAAATTAAAAAGGAAAGGTTAACCCGCTTTATAGATATTTTTTAAACTGGCAGACGTCATTTATGTTGTGTTTGAACCGTGTAAAAAAACACCGTATGACGTTGCGTCCAGTTAGTCGCATAATAGAATCAATATTGCAGTAATTACATACTGGGAAACTGAGCTGCAGTCTCGTAATATTAGACGAACAAATTAATTCGTGACCAACATTAATCAATTGTAACTATGTTTTAGGTTTAAATTGTAATATTACACACACTGATATTACATACACTAATATTACATCACACACAATATTAAAATTTAAATTGAGGTGAATTTCAAGTTTAAATTAATTTTTGTTAATTTTGAGGGTCAATGATTAATTTAAAATTTAAGTGAGGGAGTAATTTGGGGATTTTTAATTTTATAAAATTTATAATAACGAAAATATTAATATAATATAATCACGAAAATGTTAATGCACACAAATATTAATGTAATATTATTTATGATTTAAGAGTTGTCACATTTAAATCACGTTGGGCTTTAAATGTGACAACTGTCAAAATAAAAAAAGGCGTGATATAGCTGGAAAACACTGATGATATAAGCTTGTTATCTTCAAGTACTATTGAGTACGATGTCATGCGATAAGTAACACAGCAGTCGCGATTCTTTTCACATTTCAATCGAAGAAGTGCCCTTAAAGTTCAGGGAATGGTTTCCTCTACTTTAAGAGAAACTGTTGCAGTCTGCAGCACGTATAAGAACTGGTACCAAAGGTTTCACATCAGGAATTTCGATATTTCCGATTAAGAACATCCAAATGTGCAAAAAAAGAGGAGAGTAGAATCTATTATTATTTTAAATTGTAATTTAAAAAAAGCTTTAAGCTGTTTATGGATGAAAATCATTCAGAATGCTATTATTAAGTTTTTGGTAGATAAAGTGTAAGGGTAGATACATCGAACAGAATTTAACATAATGAGAAGAGAACAATAGTGTAATCATTAAGATAAGCTCACATATATTCGTCGTAACTGAGACCACTGTCGTCGCTGTTGGGAAAGTCGCTGTAGCAGATCACTCTGACTTCACCGTTTGCGTAATTCTGTGTGAAGGTGGTGTAGAAAAGCAGCATCGGCAATGATAGAACTGCCCCTACAATCCAGATGATAATCGCTACGCAGAGTGTGGCTCTTTTACCCATACGTGGCCTCAATGGGTTTACAATGGCCATGTACCTGTAACGAGACACGCTTCGTCAATTAAAACTTACATCTTAAGTCTGGTCATACGTTAATGATAAGAAAGGTTAAACCTCACTCGACGAAACCAGAAGTTTTTAACTTTTTTAAATATAATCTTGTATTGAATTTAAGTTTGATCTCTTAGGCATCCATTGGTCCAGAAGTTACGCGTGCTTACAGTTGAGCAATTTTCATCGCATAAAAGAAAGTTAAAAATTTCTGGTTTCCTCAGGTGATGTTCAGTCTTATTTTCGACAGTAGAATATATTTTGAATTGTTGTAAGTAATCATTAAATTCGAGAAGAAAGGTCCAGAAATTAATTTGTACACTCCTAATATTGATAAGCTGTAATCATGTTTTACAGCATACACCACAAATGCGCAAAGACATAGTTACAGTAATTATGAACCATCGTACACCTAGAATGTCATTCAACCCTACTCAAAAACTCAATAGAACTGCACATGATTCATTGCAATGCATCTCATGCCGGTATTCGAAGTATTAAAAATCTGCCAATCGGAGATAGCGTGCGATGATGGTGGAACGGCGATAATGCGCAGAATTTTATTAAAATTCTTCACGCGACTTGGTTACAGGTGGGTGTAATCGCGATAAGATTTCACCGGAGGCGGAGCTGGCTATAAATTTTCCGGGCAATGATCAGGATAATAAATCAGCCTCAAACGAGTCAGCTATTTGCTCGAACGAATACGGAGCAATAGTTCGGGAATTTATTAGACCATGTAGAAAGTCATTCCCGTTGTTTTTTTTACAGATCCATCGAGGGCGGATCAGGTTCTAGGAACATTTTTACAAGGACTGTGTGTGTACCATCTTGGAGAATGGCATGTCCCTCGTATTGAGGAAAATCAGGGAAAACCTTTATGGAGAAGAAGCATCGTTCACCGGCGTACGTTCTTCTGTGTTATCGCGTCTGAACGTTCGAAAATGGGAATTGCCGTAGAATGGCGCAAAAGAGGTTGCCCCGCAACAAACCGGGGAGAGAGCAGTACCGAAATCTATTTCGAAGTATTCAGGTGACCGTTCCAGTTTGTTCGAGTATAAATTTTGAGCGTATACACTAGGGTGGACCTTATTTTTTGACTTTCGAATTTTTTTCGGGACACCCCCCAGAATTGTGGCACTTGATGCAAAAATAATGTCTGCAAAATTTTAAATCGATGGGATAACGGTAAGTGCTGCCGCATCGACTTTGAAATTTTTTTAATTTTGTAAAATTTTGTAAAATTAATAAATTATTTCGGGGTGTCCCGAAAAAAATTCGACAAAATAATTTTCTCCAAGTATAACTAAGGTCCACCCTAGTATACACTATACACGCTTTATCTTGAACGACTTGCAACCATTCCGGATTTCAATGGTGAAAACTTTCTTTCACAAGAGAAGCTACAAAAAGGTAAAAAATCCATTTCCAAGAAATTATTACGCATTAATTCTGGTTATTGAAATATGTATTTGAACGATTAGAATATAATTAGTTTCCCAGTGTTAACATAAACTCAGTTAATTTTGACGTGTTTTCCACATTATTGGACATAGTAAAGCATAAGGTTAATAGTCTAATAATAACGGCAGAACACTTCCAGTAGTGCGATAATTACCAATGACACTTTACTTAGCGTAATTGAGTAAATTATAATAGTTGTGACAGTCTATTGGAGAATGCGCAGGATATAAGCGACATCATATCATACGTAATTTATCTTCAACTAGCTGCATCGTAATTCATGAATAGCCTTCACTCCGCAATACACGTGTGTAGAGTGCATTAGGATAAATGGTACCATTATGCGGAAGTGACTCTACATGCAAATACGTATTACAAAAATACGTTCTTTCGTGTCTTAGGAAATCGAGATCGAAAATTCAATTGATGCCAAGTTTACGATAAACTTTTCAGTTTCTATTTTAGTCTACTATTAATTTTACGCGACATTCACCTGGGAATTTCTGTATAACCTACGACTCATTTTCAGTACGTGTATGTATAATATTTCCCAGTATAAATAATTCAAAGGCAGCGCGCGGAACTATAATAACTCTGTCGGATGCAGAGCCAGTGCACATTCTTTAAGATAAATGATTCAATTCTAGTCTCTCTGTTGGGAACGCCTTCGTCAAGCACCGAGCAAGTAAAATTCATTAATCGTGTACTTTACCCACGAGATTAATAACTCTTTTGCGGTCAGTTATTGTTTCATCGAATATTTATGAGCAATTAATATTTTTCACACCGCGTTTAAATCAACCCATTAAATACTTTTTATTCATTAAAACACTTTTGTTGTGCTATCTCTCTCTCTCTCGATTCGATACGATTGCTCTATAAAATGCAATAGCAGGCTTGCTATTTATTTTACTATATGCTTCGTCACCGGGGTCAATTATGGTCGTTAGACATGTAGCAACCACTGAACAAGCGACAATGACTCTTTGATGCTTAGGGCTCATATTTTAAGATAATAAACACGCGATGCACACCCACATAGTTAAGTCCAAGTGTACTAAGTGTTCATATATTCACCTTTGTGAAACCTAACATGTATCGATTTTCCGTAGGTCTCTACTCATGCTATATTAAAATTGGTCAAGTTAATGCGCAGAATAATAATTCAGGAACTACAATGAATTCGCGTACATTTTCAGAATTGTTTCGTTTCTGCCATATCTCGCGATACTTACGAACGAAAATGTGCACCTTGTCGGTAACCCAACACTTGCCAAAGAGGCTTACCGGATGACTCGTATTCCGTTTATGATCATCGCGACTGAACAACACGTTGCACAGACAGTCGGATGTAGTTCCGCTTTCTAAAAGCGCGGAAGTAAATTGCACCGACCTAAGCCCGCCATTTGTACGGCGGTATCCTGCAATGCGTTTTGCGGCTGGAACGATGGTAATGAAAGGATCGCTAGCGTGAAATTCGTTCGAACTTACTGTTTCACATTTTACATAGATCCCTATCTCGGCTAACGTAATTATGTAAGCGACCTAAACATTTTTCATTGTTACAATTATTCACGGTTAGCCACTTTGATTTCTCCGCCAGTGAAAACTTATTCCTTTCTGTGAAATTAAGGAAATCCGTCGACATCCGAGTTTGGATTGTCGCCAAAAGAAATCTGACCCAATGAACTGAATTGAAAGCGCACATTAATTCAATTCTATACGGTATAGAATGTACTCGCCGTATATATTTTTTAATGTAGATGAGCACCTGAAAATATTTCAAAGAATTTGAAAGTTATGATTTTTAAATATTATTTCGTATGTAGAAATTCAGAAATTCCATGTTGTATATTTATACTGCATAATTGAATGGAAACGATAGATTCTAAGCGCAGAAGTAAATTGAAAACAGAACGACCTGTTACGTACCAATGATTGATTTTGAAAATTCATCGAGTGTGTTTTTCCAATATTGCACACTCGAACACGTCTGGCTATTGCTGACTATTTCTACTAGTAGCGCGGTGCAATGGTACGATAATACTTCTGTTTCATCGATCACGGTTTTACCTGGTCTGCTTATTGCACTTTTCATGATGAAAAGTGAATAATATGATACCGTTGTTACCATGCGTAAAAATTAACGTATATAAATAATTATTATATTTAATATTTTTTAATCATTTTCAAAAAATTCATGTTGCTTTATGTGTGTCCTTTACTGATTGAAAAGTGCTTGGAGTTGGAAAAATGAAATGATATTGTGGTGAATTTTCTCACCCTATTTCTCGAGTGTTTAATATTCGTAATCCAAATAGGTAATATATTATGCATTGGGATTTTCTCGTAGGAATCCGTGAAACGAGAATTCACTTCGCACCGACTAGGATACTCTCTTCAAAAGCTTCCCACCCTTAAGCCAGCAAAGCGCATAATCATGAAATTCTATTCATTTCAAATAAATACACTTTTTCCTTCGATTCGGTTCGAGTACGTAAACTTCGTCTTATAAACAAAGTGGGAATCCTTTCTTGTTCGAGAGTAGCTTCTTACAAAATTAAAAGAAAAATGTTCGAGTAAAACAAGCCAATTTTGTGGAGCCCCCAAACTTAAATAAGCGACTAAGATGTTGCTTACGTTACGTTAGTACTGTTATAGTGTAAAAATGTAAAAGTGAAACTTTTAACTAACAAACTGTTGTATTATTTTTCCAAACCATTGGTTTAACCATTATTTTTTGAGTCCAAATTTTTAAGAAAAGCAAACGAATATTGAGCACACATGACTTTCTTGAATATTTATGAAAGAATAATAACATTTTCAAAAATTTTCCTCTGAATTTAATTTTTAGAAAATTGCCAATATAAATGATAGTGCATAGAGAAATGACATAAAAATTCGTAGTCCAATGTTGGCTAATGTTTCTTTTAAAATTATGTTCGCTCGCTCGAAATTCCCATAGTTCAACTCAATTTCCATTGATTTCCGCCAATACACGTTTCTTCTTTTTTTATCTTAATTACCATTGATCCTGGGAAGTTTGAAGTACGACAGGTTCTCGCAACTCGTCGTACCATGTAGGTGATATCTTGACCTAAAATTTCTGCAAACTTTCCGATGCCTTCTGGACGCAACCTTTCAAGGAACTGTATACACGCCGCCACTTACTAACTTGGTGCATGCCTTGCCCCAGAAACAAGGTGTCCGATCAATTCTGTCCAGCCAAATGTTTCTTAAACCAGCGTCCTTGATACACGATGCAGTCTATCCTTTGTTCCACTTTCATTTTGGTCCTCTGTTAATTTGGCGTTGATATTTTGCGGGCTCGCGTGATCAAAATTCGAAATTCCCTTGACATTTCGATCTTCTAAACACTGGTCTCAGCTATTGACTTCTTGAAAATTTTCTTTAACGCTAAACGCGCTGAACATAAGTAATCGATAAACTTTATAAAAATGATAATGATGAATTTATTTAGATTTTCTACGAGTTTCATTATATTATAATAAGTCTATAGTATTTTCTATGAATTTATACAATTTCATTACATTGATTAAATTGTCGCGTTGAAAAATAACAATTTTGTACATCGATTACTTCTTTCTTCATTAATTTTAACGAGGTTATAATAATAGTGCAGTATTCTTAAAGCCTTTTGGTGCTTCATTTTAAATTCATGAAATCCAGTTTGCTTGTTATAAATAATCACTTACACATTTACAACTTGTATTTTTGCTAAGTCACTCGACAAAAGAACATAACTGCGAAGAAGTTAAATAATGTTTAAACGTTTCCCTTTGAAAATATAGCAATACTTGTGTGACAACAAATATTAAACGATAAATATGAGTCAGAGAGCGCAATTAAGAGCACGTGCATCTGTAATAAATGATAAATTTGAATGAAATCCTGCTTTATGGGTTGCACAGATTGCTTCAAGAGTGGTGATTCAGTAGTACAAATTATTGCCAACCGCCCCAGGAGAGCATGTCCTATTGAGAACCTGATTGTTGAGCAGCGAAAAAGCAATCAATGTGTGTACCTGTAGATTTTCAAGATTCATGAATTGCTTGTTGAACTGCAGAACAAATTGCAGGTTTTTTTTAATTCGTTGTTCTCCAAACAATATCCAAGATAAGAAAACATTGAGAAGTTGTTTCTCGAGTTTTAGGAATGGAAATTTTCTGTTCAAAAATTATTATTTTATTGGATATAGATTACCAGCCTTTCGATTGGTATGCAACGTTACAAATGAAATTGACGAAGATTTATGTGCAAGGTTGAAATGAATTCAAAGCGATCGTTATTCTGATAGATGAGGTATCCACGAGACAAGAGTATAGCCATCTGTTGAGTAATTCAATTTCTCTTATAAAATGTTCATCTATTCGCAAAAGTTATTTGATTAAAATTGATTTCAATGCCTCATTAAATAATTGGGTCCTGACAAAGCCTTCTACTCTAAATCTTCAATGTCTTTATCGTCATATTTCATTGCGTTATTCCGTGGAATAATTTAACAAAAATATTTACTGACATTTAAGAGATGTTCATTTTCTCATTATAAATTTAAAGTAAATTCCCTGATAGGTTTCTATTTGAAGTGATGCGCAGCGCATAATTTTCATTACGGTTCTCTGAGACGCAGCATACCAGACATTTAAGTCACTGAAAGAATTTCATGTTTCGTCTTTAATTAATTACATATGTGTATAAATAAAATTTCTCAACGATGTGATGAAATGTATGTATAATTTTCGTGTACGTAAAGTAAAGTGAAAATATGAAATTAAATAATATTTGTGTGCTATTAAAATAATTACTAGAATATTTGTAACTTACTATAAAATGTTAGATTGCCTTCAACCGTAGGAAAATAGTTTACAATTTAGCAAGTAATATGGCCATCGCAGACCCTTTTTTGGTCACTACGAATAGGTTGTTACCACGTTCGAACTTATACGTTATAAAAGCGAAACGAATTTCCTCGCTACGGCTGACCTCCATTTTAACGCTATAGAAGAACGAATTGATGCCTGATGAAACCCTCGAATGTTGTAAAAACCTCGTCAGATACGTATAATAGAAGCGATAATAACTTCTGTGTCGTTTACTGAAAACAAGAATATACAATAATATTAACTTGCAAAGTAAACACAATTTTGATGAAAATGTTGAGTCTGTACATTAAGAATAGGCTGCGGATTTTATGCGTTTATAATAAAAATTGCTGGATGAAATATGAAACAGTAAAACGACAAGAATGTAAGATTTTAATTTTTTATTAGATATTTCATCTAATTAAAATAATATAATATATTATACAATGAGCTAAACTTTTTTCTTATAGCACTGTAAATTTTTACGACAAAAAGCCGAAAATCCAAATTTTGATTTTAGGAATCCACTGGTTAAAAACTTATGGGTGTTAGAAGTTCAGTGATTTTCAGCGGAAGGGCGCTGCCATGTTGGTATGTCGTGACCGTTGCGCGACGTCTTGAAGCACAAGCACGTGGTGCTTGGCGGTTCATTAACTAAATTATTTAATTAAATTAATACTTTAATTTAATTTTCTTCGTTTACCGGTAGTTGTGTGAACTAAACCAATGTTAAATCAATTAACAGCATTGCGTTAAGTATATTGGCACAGGGTGTTGAAATTTTCGTGATTTTGCTTTATAGAGGAAGTTACAAATAATTAAAAGAAACAATTGATCCGTAGACAGAATGACCAGCCATTCGTATTTGTCGATTACTTTCTCCGAGCTCCAATTTAATTAAGTTTCGTCAGTCCGGCGACGGCCACGATAGACCGTAACATTCCGGTCAAACGAATTCACATTATATTTTTTCTTTTTTTATTATTCTTAGATTTCTATAACAGGTGAAAACAGAATTTGAATTGGTACTTTAGATAATGTAGATGTAATGCTGCAATTATCTGATGTCGTGTTTCAAACCTATATTTATTTACTTCACTGTTGCGACCAAAACAAATGTTGTAAAACAATCAATCTGTATCTCTCTTGTAAAATAAGATACTTTACGGATCGAGTTTGAAATGCAGACAGTGTCAAGAGAGAAAACTGAATTGCAGCTGTTTTATTCAACCTGTTTTACATGTGTGAAATATATGTAGGAATTTCTACATTGTGTACTATAACCTTCTGTGGAAAATGTAGAAACGGTTACCTAAGGGGAAATATTGCTTTGTGCTATTGCAACGAATACTGCTCATATCTTTCTCTTGACGCGAATAAATGTCTCCACTTCCTTTAAATCAAAATGGATTAAAATAATCCACGAACGTTAAGAAACAGTCGTATCATAATTTATTATAAAATAGTAGAAAGAACAGAAAGAGAGATAACCAGAGAAAAAAATTATAATATAGAAAATATTTAAAAAGTTTAGATATACTGTCGTATTAATTTCGATATACTAATATGACGAAAAAAAGAACTAAGGGTCTATGGAACTCCTGCACCTTTCAATTAATGCAGAGAATTTCTATTTTGCATAAAAATCCGCAGTATATTCATAGTGGTAAGTAGTATTCATATGCAAAGTATTCATATGCAAAGAATACTGACTAAGGGTTCAATATATTTATCAAACAAGCAAGACATTTTAAAAAAATATAAACGATAAAGACTTGTGTTTATTGGTTTTACTTACATACATTATTTTCTCGAATATCCTTTCGTATTCAGAGTACGAAGGTTTTGTGATACTACGTCGGACCTTGAATCGCAAGCTAGGATCACGAGGGAAGTTGGTGTAAGGTACAAAGCTTCTAATGAGACTCTGGAGTACAAGTTTCTGAGAGAGGAATAAAAATACAAGATTCGACTTGTGTTTTCCAGAACAGTTTTGGGCGATTCTACAGGGATTAGTTACTTCTAGCAAGCCTGAAGTTCGGAACACGGCCGGTTTATTTGCTCAGTGAAGTTCTTCAACCAGTTTACGAGTGTGGTTAATTGTATTTTCTGGTATTTCGAATATCCATTCCGGGAAAGTACAGTATCTTGCTTGTGGCTTCTTGCACGATAACACGTTACATCATAATAGTATTAAATTTCAATTTATGTCAACAACGACAAAGAACAATGTTAATTTCATTATTTCGCTCTAATAGTGATGGGATGTAGAAGGATGATATTAATAATACTAATAATATCATCTTGGTACATTCCACCACCATCAGATTATCCTAGAAAATAATTTTTTTTGGTTTTAATAGTATTTACAATTCGATGAACGCGTCTTCTACAGGTGTATAAATTATTATGATAGTAATTTTGAGAAAAAGAATAAGAAATAAGCAGAGGAAATAAAAGATAGTGTGACGTAGATGTGCAAAATTCTATTCTCGTTATTTTCGAAACAAATGTATCTTTGCTGAAGCCTGGATTAGTATTGATGTCAAAGATGAACGTGTTGATCCCTCTTTGTTATCGTGACGTTTTCTCCAATCGATCGGACGGTCAGCACTGACAGTAGCACCGGAATTTTAATCGGTTCTCGAATTGTCGGGAAATAGCACCATAGGCATTTTGATTAAAATTCGCTTTGTGGTTTATGTTCACATCTGAATTTCGATTTACGTGCATCTTCATATTCAGATGTTTATTTGTGCTCGTGTGGAACGAGCATACGATGCATGCCGCGGAACGAAAGAATGCATATCTGAGAATATTGATAACTATTAGGTCATGGAACATGTTCGTACCAACTTCCACTTTCGTTTTAACAATTTTCTTAGTAAAATAATTTTGCTTCAGGAATTGCCCTTTCTTAATAGAAAAATTAATTGCCACTCTACAGCTCACAAAGATTATGGTAAAGCCCCTGGCATATTTCATCAAAATATTTTTGCATATTAAAATCCGTACATTTTCTACATTATTGTCAATTGCATTCAGATCGAGTCAATTGAATGTAATTTTTGTTAACCAAATTAATTGGATTTATTAGCGTTTAGACATGTTTATAATATTTCAACTCATATACTGTTCATAATATTTAATGTCAACACTGTAATTGAAAAACGTATGCAGTTTCTTTAATTGTTATTCCTTTTCGATAAAAACTCTATACGAACCAAATTAAATGAATATGGTAACATTTTGATTCGTAAACTATATCGATTGATAAGGTCGCAGCTCTCAGAACTGATAGGCCAATCGCTTGTTACTCAACTAATATTTAAGACACACGTGGAAACAACGTCGATATATCGATTTCCATTTGACATCGACGGTAAAGGTGCTTTGATTGGCACTGCTTCCCTTATTATTCATGTTGCACTTGTCACTTTCCGTCATACAGTCCGTGACAAAAACAGGGCACATCCAAACACTAATTTCATTTTCATTTATTAACACAAGTGAAATTATGAATTCTCTTCGAATTCATTTCTTTCGTATTTCTCCACAAAGACAGACGGAAAAGTGAATATACAAGAAATTTAATAAATAGCATTTAGATCGTTCTAAGGGTGTGGCATCTTCTTGTTTCAGACTGTATCATGATCGATGTGTTTCGGCAGCTTATCTACTTGCCACGGAAGCAGTCGGAACATCTACTTTCGGATAGGATTGACGTAAACGATGATTATGGGGACACTCCTTACTGTTGACCGAGATATTAATAATTCAAAAATATCTCCGTTCAACCCTCTTCGGAATTAATACGACCGACATCGTATTATTCCACTTTTATGAATATAAGCGACCTTCTCTCGTTTTCATAATTTCTAAAAATTCCCTGGTATAAAACCTGGGAATTAAAATTTCAATCAAATACGCAAGCGATTCTACAAAGGGACGTAAAAATGCACGAGCATAAATGTAGACTTACTTAATGGAGAGCAGAATGTAATTCTGTAATGCGTATGAGGAGAAATATTGCGTGAAGTGAAATTAATGATTTTTTTTATGAAACTTTTACTTACATGTTCTTAATACTTTTCGAATTGAAATTACACCGATCATGACGCAATTTATATTACATATGAATACTTGTCTTATCCACAACATTGTACCAGAGTGAACTGTGAAGCATAATCGATCAATCGAGGTGCTACTAAAGCGTCAATTGAGCAGATGAACATGTGCCAAATTGCATCATGTTTGGGCTCATTTTAATCGGAAGAACGTCACGGATATATTGGTGAAGTTTTTATAGAAAAATAATGAAAAATAAGAAGTTATTATTTTTCTCAAAGGGTATGTATACTCTGCAGTGGGGGAGATTTATCACAAATAATTGTGCACAACTCTTTCAAATACATATATTAAAGATATTACTGCATTATAGAGCAATGGACGAATAGTGTCATTTTCTAGGCGTCTACATCTTCTCGTGATGGAATTATGCAAATTCTTGAAATAAGATCGTTTCCTCAGCTCTCGGCACTCTCGATTGATATCACCCCGGTGATGTTATCTGCATCTGGTTGAAGTTTGGTTATCCTTTCCATTTTCCACCTAAGTGGTTGAAAATTCTTATCCCTGCTTACGATCAACGTCTTTCCTTCAAACGCCTCGCCCGATAGTGTTCACCATTTGTTTCGCTGTAGTAATTAACGCTGATCTGCTCGTCGTCACTGCCAGAGATCTCGTAATATTCTTTGCTGATAGTAATTAAACCCATTTCGTTTTACGCGATGCAAATTCATGTTCCGGAAACGCTATAAATGAATCGCTTATTAAGTTTTCTGGTAACCAAAGGAGATAAATCTACAGGATTATGAGGTGGAGAGTCAGGGAACATAAGTTTAAATACACGTTTCGCAACGTAACAGAGGCACGCCCCATAAACTAAACGCACACGTAATTTCTGCACGGCTTTGCTCGCTTTTAAAGAGTTTTGTAATATAATATGGGAGTGCGTTGAAATGTTACGAAGTTTTTAGAAATATTTTTGTCTTTTAACATTTTCTTTAAAAATTCTTGTGGGTGCTGAATATAATTTGGAGGCTACACATTTATATGTCGCCTATTTTGAACAGTGGACATAGCAATGAAGAATGTGTTACAAAAATACAATATGTGTAGTAAAATCAATTTTGGTTTATCACTTGTGTCATTAAAGAAAGTACGTAGCCTTTAAATCGAGCCCTCAAACGTTTGAAAATTCGAACGCTTGCTAGAATTGGCTTAGAAATTTCCTAGAAATGTTGTATTTTCTAAACACTGGTGATTGTGGTTTTTTTCCATTTCTCAAGCATACGCAAAATCATACTAAATTTTTTTGTTCGAGGTATGAACCCACGTTCGAAATCGTGTGCAAGGCCCCTGCCATATTCTTCCCCTCCCCTACGCTTCGGTCCCACTTCCAGGGCGCTCACCGATCACCGAGGACTTTGTCGAGTCTCTCACCTCTCTCCACCAATGAAAAATTCGCGAGGGTAACCACCCCGCCGCGCCGTACCTGCGACCTCGCGGATTTAAAGTTCATCCTCTGAATAGGTATCAAGATTATTTATTTGGATGTTTGTAAAAAAATCTGCTATATTAATGAGATGATTGTACCACCCACAAGAGGTGATAGATCGTTTATTGGAATGACGCATAATCTGTCAGCTTTAGATTAATACTCAAGACAAGTTTTAAACTTTTCCAGTTGCCTAACACAATCTAGTTTATTATTCAACACTAAAAGGAAAAATTGTAGCACGCAGTCGCGTAACAGAATAACTTAAAGTTGATACGTGAAAGAGATGATACATAATACAGAAACTCTGTCAAGTTTATACGAAGAATCACTTTCATATTTTGTTACGGAAAGATAATAGATCTGTTACACATAAAATATTAATCAAAATATCGGTTGCTAAATGTATTGGTTTGGAAGTAGGCGAAAATTTTCCACGTGATCGACTTATTGAAAATCTGTATATGATATCGAACTTTTGGCAAACGGTATAATTTATACTCTGTATTCTAGTCCGACATCCAGTTCTGTATTTCTAGACGATTTAGTTCGCTTCCTATGGATCATTTGTCTCTATTTTATGACGCAAAAAGCGACGGAAGATTTTAGTACATCCGCTAATGCTTGCCGATGCATAATTCTCTTCCACCGATTAAGCAATTGGATTTTGCTGCACATTAACGTGTGCATTTCAATTTATGTCATTACACGCTTTCCAATTCATTTTCACGTTTGTGCCTATTCTGTGTACCCAATCGTGTTTTCGGTCCCTCGAAATGTTCGATATTTCCACAAATACCGCTAATCTCCTTTACTCATTCTTTTTGGATTATCTCCAAAATTTTAATTGTTCTTTATGGGAACATCCACTTATCTTTATCATTATCTAAATCATTGCATGATTCCAGCATTGAAATCATGCAATAATTTAAATAAAAATAAAAAGAATTGTATAAAAATTACATTATACGTTATCTTGAAATATACCCAAACATGTATGCAATATTTTAAAACACTACACCAATAATAACCTTAAATATTTTTGACCTTATAAATATTGTCGAAAATTGACGGTTCTAAATGGAAACACTTAAATGTCATTCCTTGCATCTTTTTTGACTCGGAATCAAAAACGTTGCATTTGAATTCCAATTTTCTAGTAGCCAATCCAATTCGTCAGCTATTTTCTTTAAAAAGAAAATGGAAACCAAGGTTACTAGAATGTCAATTCAAATTCTCTTCAGCTAGAATTGTTTTAGTGTACAATCCAATTGTGCAAGCGTATCGGTATCGTGTCCAAAAATAGAAAGTTGGTTGTTTTCGTAATTGTCAGATGTAAAGGGGATAGTGATAATTCCAGTATTGAAATCGTACAATAATTTAAATACTAATAAAGAGAATTGCATGAAAATTATATATGTTATCTTTAAATATAGCTAATAAAAACCACACCAACAATGACTTCAAACATTATTGATCTCATAAATTGTCTAAAATTGACGGCTCTAAATGGGAATCTTTTTGGCTCCGAGTCGGAAACGTTGCATTCGAATTCCAATTTTTCAGTAGCCACTCCAAGTCGTCAGCTATTTTCTCTAAAAAGAAAATGGAAACGAATGTCAGTTCCAATTCTCTTTAGTCGGAATTGTTTTTGGTGTAAAATCCAATTGTGCAAGCGTATCGGTATCGCTCTAAAAATACGTTAGCTGGTTGTTTTCGTAATTGAGAGATGTAAAGGAGATAGATAATAGCGCGCATTTTGTCCAACAGTTTCTGTTTCGCCGACGCTAGATTTATGACAGAATGCGACCCGAATTTCGCTTTGTTGGTCGCGCTGCACGCGGAAGTTTGCACGAGAGATTGGTCGCCCGTCAGCGACTGCGGCCAACCCAGTGTTAATTCAAAGCCAAAGAATGGTTAACGGATAAGTGTTTCTTCTTTCACGAACTTGCAGGAAAATTCGTCTTTGGTTACTATCCGCTCCTTGAGGTAACACGCGAATACGCCTCTGAGTGGTCCCGTTGCATGAAAAGTGAACGAAACAATGAAAAGAGAACAGGCGATGCTATTGTCCATATCTGGCCTCACTCCTTTGATAAATTTTTTAAACTGTGACCAACGTCTTCTGCCACGACATTTATCTCTTCTTTGTATTTGAGGAAGACCCTCAGCTAATTAACACATATTCTTTGCCTCTTTAGGCTAACTACTAACGTTTAACGTTTACTCTAGCCACTGTGCATTCTCTATTTAAGTCTGCTGCTCAGGACACAGTTGTATTAGTGAGCTGGCAAGAAAGTAGTTGCAGTAGTTTAAGGTGAAACATAAAACCGAATTTCTTTATTCAAGCAATGAACTTTAATCAATAAAATATTTTCTTTCTAAAAATCTAAAATTCATTGCTTGGATAAAAAGATTGGGCTCTATTTCATCGCAAAATACTGAAATTACTTTCTTGCCAACCCTATATTTGAACAGAGTTTTCCTCAACACGTTTTTCATTACATTTTCTCAATACTACCATATCAGCGTTTTATAAAATTTAATAATAAATTTCTAAGAATTGTCTACCTACTTGCGAAAAGTTTGGAACAAGCGTGTCCAATATCATTTCGGAGTGAAAAAGGAAGAAATATGCAAAATCTAAGGCTTTCATCCGACAGATGTGTCGGCGCGCGCGCTCAAGCATTCGCGAATTTCAATTTAGTAGCACATCTCGTTTCGACGAATATTTTTGGGTCTCCGGCGGGCAAATCCTCGTAAAAATCAATCTTTTTCGAGATTCCTAAATGACGTTTTTGGCTCGCGTTCATATAAATCTGGATGGTACTTGTCGACTCAATAGTAGAATTTCATTTGTTATACGTAATCGAGTTAGGATAATCGATCACGTTCGCGCGACGATCCTCGCTGACCATTCATTGCTAACGTATGAGCGAAATGAAGAAAATTTATAATATCGTCGACATGCTGAAAATGGTTGTTTTTGTAAAACCTTCCTTACTAGAACAATTATTTTCCTTCATGTTAAATATATTATTTTAACGAAAATGTGTAATTTATTCTAATTAATATTGTTGCTTACTGTCTTATGAATTTTGAACGTTTATGATTCACATTTGAGTATTTTCTAAATAATGATTCAACAACAATGGCGGTTTTATTTTATATTATTATATATTATTTCTTCCGGGATTATTTTGTGGAAGATTTCTAAACTCCTCTTTTATATACAACAGTGATTAACAACGTTTTATTATGTCATATGAAAACTGTTACGATATGGTAGAACGAAACAATTTTTTAAGCAACAAGATAGATGCTATAATAACGGGAAAATAAATGATCGACCCCCATTCGTATCTGTACAGCGTTATAGCCGAACAATATTTCTCCCATATAGTCGCATCGTTTGAGATTAGAAACTCGATGCCAGAGAGTATGAACAAGATTGTGCTACAGATTAATTAACCGGATGCTCTGTTCTCTCTAGCTTTGTTTTAGTAGGTCACCATTAGACTGCAGTTCTGTGCAGCTATTAACGGATCCCGTTTACGTATTGATAATTCAATAAATTCAATGATTTTCCAAGCATCGTACTTTCCTTAAAACTACGGAACTTTATGAAAAGTGAAAACTTTTATCATAAATTGCACGAAACAAGAACCGAATAGAAAATTCTTTCTTGAACGATTTGAATACGTTGGAAATAATATATGCACTTAAATTCTTTTAATATTTCTAGGACTCGAAAGCTCGTTTCTGTCATAAATGCATAAAATCCGCAGTCTATGTATAATCTAAGGAATTTAATATTTATGATTGTGGACGAAAACAGACGAGTGAAAACGGGTTACCTGCTTTATTTTCAGCGACGTTTTCACGCAATTATCGGTGCTCCTTTTGCACATACGTGGCTTTCTGTGGGATCTAAAAGGGTGTTTGTGCCAATTTCCGGCTTTTCCTAACATTTTATTGATTTCCGATCAATATATTTAAGGTGAAGCCGGATTCTTTAAAGCAGAGAGCCACGAATATTCTTTTTGTTACTTTCAATCACAGGTTCTCACTGTCTCGATTCCTAATTGCTAATCCTGCGCCGACATGATAAATCCGGTGAAACGCGAACTCAGATCACAAACACACGATCTTCGTTTTCTGATTAGCGATCAGTCCCTTCTAAGCCTTCGTTCATGTCATTATATTCATCCGACTAATTACACGTGGCCTGTTGGCAGATCGTCTGTGGAAACATCGCATAGTGGGACATTTGCCCTGAAAATGCAGTTAAAAGTCAATTTTTAGAATTACACATAAATTGTAAAGCTTGTTTTTTGAGTTAGTTGAATGTCTGAAGAACAATATATCAATATTCGTTTTCGATAGACGAATTACGTAAAAATATTGATTATAGTCCGCAGTACTTGATTAAAAAATAGCAACAAACTTCTCAATCCGTCGTATCGCTCCTTTTTAAGACCAGATTTTTCACTCAAAATACTTATTTTAGTTTAAAAAACAGTATATATGTATAGTATAGAAACCTTAAGCTTTAGAATGTTAGCTTTTTCATCAAATTTGGATAAATTTTGGCAAAGTTATAGCAGTTTAAATATTGAGAGAATATTTAAATTGAAATTTGACCGTATTTTCGGGGCAAATACCTCACTGTGCGTTGCCTTGAACGTTCGAAAAATTTGAATTGCTAATCGTGGTTTGCTCTCAATATGTGAAACTTACTGATCAATAATACATAACACTAGTGGATTCAATTCGTACGTCGAGAAACTGTCGAACGGTACTCCTCCGATTGCTTTTTTCCTTCTCTCGCGGTTCGTACAGCTTATTTTAAGGGACGAATATCTCTTTGATCATCGCTTGTGTCGTGTTCTCTGTGAATTTATTAAAAAATTTATATTCTAAACGAATATTGCAAGAAACATTCTCTTCTATACGTATGTCAGTATACGTAGCATTAAAGGAAAGAAATGTACTTAGTATTAAAGTATTATATATTCATGGCAAAAACGAGTAGGTGTAATTTAAGACAGTAAAACAATTAGAAAAGTTTAAAAATACTTTTATATTATTTTCAGCCTATTAAACATATTAAGAAAGAAAATAAATTTTTATTTTACTCCAGTTTCTTGCAATTTAGGTACACATTGTTTATTTTGCACAAAGATCCGCTGTTTAATGATAATAAATTGACCTACTACAGATAGTCACAAATTTTAAACAAGATATCGATGCACTATTTTGATGTAGCTTTTTTACGATGAAACAAATTGAAAAACTTTTGTATTCAAAGCGAGCACGACAAGGACCCAAATGTTTCAAATGTTCAACATGTAAACATACCAACTGTTTTGTGGTTCGTGCTGGGTCCTTCCAGCCCATATTTCTCGTTTTTGCAAATGTGCGAAGTATATAAAATAGGATTCGTGGGGAAAAAGTATAATAGGCAACGAGTCTGAACTTCTATTATCATAAAAAAATGGTAATACGAATTGCAAACCTGTAAAAACGTTAGAAGAATTTTAGAGTACTTGTTACATTATTTTTGAAAGATTGTTTCCAATTTGGAACGCGCTAAAGTGAAAACGATAAAATACGTGCATCGTCGTTTTCGATTTGCGGCAGCGAAAACAGTTACGGAAACTCAGATCAGGTTAATACTGTGGGTAACCAAACTGTAAACCGCTGTCCAGGGCTAAAAACTTGTGTGCACCGATCACTGGTGCAACTAAATCCCTCCGACCACTGCACTTTCCGTTGTATTCGAAAGCCTAGGGCTATTTCCAAAATTTACTTAAAAGTTCTGCACATAGAATTAATATTGCTGATGCATAAAAGAAAAAGTCAGTAGGGTATAGAGGCGGGTTCTATTTCACTTTTTTGGGGCTAAAAAAGCAGAATGAGGTAAACTCGTTCGCAGGCCTGTTGGAGGGGGAAGGTTGGCTATACTTCGAGCCCTGTTATGTTGAAAGACGATTGGGGGTGAGGAGTGGGGGCGAGGGGTGGGGGATGGGGGTGAGGGGCAGTTTTTCCGGTATGAAAGGATTTTGAAGTGCCCTCCTGTAAAATTTTGTATTTTTATATTTGTGACGTTTTTCATATGCAAGAGTGATGTGTTTAAATTATTTCATACGTCTAGAATGATTCAATACCCACGAGGCAGAAATCGATTCACCATGACAGAATTTCTATTATGCAAACTTCTGTGGTTGAGGTATTCTGGGTATTGTTACACACAGCTAGTTTAAATTGCGTTTCAATCGGCAACCAGATCAACCCTTTGCACTCAAAGCTATTTTAACTCGAAAATCAAACATTTCTTCTGAACCAGAATATTTCAATTCTCTATGATTTTTTGGTAGATATGAAATTGATTATACGTAATTGGTTAGACACCGACATATCTAATAATGTAAACAATATTTTAAATAATAGTACAGTAAGTTTTAGTGACGCCTCAGAGGCGCCACTCGAGTGCTAACGGTTAATGTAACAATAAAATTAAGATGAACAATAGAATTTCCAATACCGGACTGTGTATCGAAGAAAATGTAGTAACGAGAAAACGAGTAATTAAACCTGAAACCTCTATTAGTCGCAGTTTAGAGTTTAGAGATCCAGCATTTTGGAGAGACCGTTCTAAGCGTGTGTTCGAAAGTGGTTGGTTCTTGCGAACGACTTGAAGAGTTGCACATAGGCGAAAAGTTATTTACCGCAATGGCGGGTGTCGCGACTTCTCAATCGCCTTTGGCCCCGCTGAAACTCGATTTATCTGTGGAACAATTGTTACCGGGATTGCGTCTGACCGTCTATCAGTCGCATGTGGTGGGAGCAAACGCTTCGCTGCACTTTAATGAGCTCCACAGTACTTTACCAAGAGGCGAGCTTCTTTTTGAACGGAGAAGGAAGGGGCTAGCCAAGCCAATTATTCAGCTGATCTACCAACCGTTAATGCGACCTGTTGGAGTCCCACGTTATCTCGATGGAATTCGTTTTTCATTTTCCATACGGATATACATTACTCCGGGAAAACCAATTTCTGTCTGCTGTATACCGGCGAAAGTAAGAAAGCTGATTCTACAGCATTAGCCACAACTTCCTTATCCGTTTACCGTATTTGCTGGCTCATGCTTCGTCTTCTTCTATGCTGTCTGGAAAATAATCGCCTTGTCCTGTTTCACCGGTAAAATGTAATATTTGAGCACAAAGAGGCCAATTTCTGCGGACATCTTTTCGTTTGATTTTGTTCGAGCTCCAACCGCGACGTAGCGGTTCGATGCTTATTGCTGGGCTGCGCATTTTTATGCAAAATAGTCTGCACTATAATGGCAAGAGACAGGAGCCAAATAGAAATTTCTTTTTTTTAAATAATTTTAATGAATGCTAAAGAAAAATATTATTATCCTGAAAATTTTTCAATTTTTCTACTCTTTCAAATCTCGCCTGTCGTTGAAAAATTACTAGTGACATAATTAAAATGGAAATAGTATTGATGTTTTGTTAGTACACACGCATCTTTGTATCTTATAAGTTTACAGATGTTATAAATGGATAAAAATGTCCGTTGTACATATATCCGGCGTGTACTTTTTACAAATAAAATTTTAATGACGCTATTTAGTTTGTGATGGGACCGAATACTTTGCTTCGAAGGAAACGGGAAAATGTTAGCGTGTAAAGAAACACAATCGAAATACGGTAGAATCCTTCATAAATTCCTTTACGAGACATGTTTTTCATTTTTTATGATTATATTTATTTATAATATGAAGCTGTTCTTGTAGAGTATTCGTACGATGCATACCTAAGCTGTTGATTTGTTCTCTTGCCAATAAAAATCATTCTTGCACGTATGACTGACCTCAAAGGAAATATTTTATGCTGTATCATCGAAGTAACCTTTAATATAGCCCGTTACTCATCTTTTCTATCATGGCAAGGATAGAATATTTCGGGTAGAATGTTCCCGTTACATTATCTACAGAAAGCTTTTAGAAAGAATGATGGTCTACGAGCTCAAAAGTATTATACGCTTTATCTAAACAAAAAGAATACGACTTGGAATGCGGAGAAAGAATTTCACGGAACCTTAAATACACGTTTCATCGAAAGATGTAAAATTAGTTGCACTAAATTTTACGAATCCGTTTTCCTGATTTTTCACTACCTTGCATTACAATTTTTGCATCGTTTAAATAACGTATTCTTTAAAGTTGAATTTTAAAGAATACTCTTAATTCCTTAATTAACTTCTTAAATTCTTAATTTCGAATTTCCAGTATTTATACCTTCTGCTATCTTGCTTGCTTGTCGCATTTTTAAACATGTTTACACCTATGCACGGTATGACTGCAAGATATAGAAGCCAGTTACGAGTAGAAATTTTGCAGCAGGAATTCTCGAAGCCGAGATTCTGCTGCAAGTTCGATAACGCACATTATCATTTATCGGAAGTGTCAGAGGCATGCGAATACGACGCAGCATTCACGTTTTCCTTACGATCCGTTGGAGCATAATTCTTCGATATATTGTAGTCTCGAGCCATTCGAAGATATTGTTCGGTTTGATAGTGTTGCTGGAAAATCGGCTCCATGATCGAGGTAATACGGCCACTTTACGAAAAAACGAAATCTTACTTCTCAATTCAAATGTCTGACACGCACATTATCGAAGAATCAGAGTCTCTAACTTGTTCTAATTTTGTTGAAATGAAAATTGATACAGATATTTATAGTGGCATAAGTTTGTTGCAATTCAGACAGAAAATGTTTATTTACGATTGATGGTGCATAGTTCTACTGTTAGAAACGTGGAAGAATATTTACAAGAATTTATTGTAGAAACATTTTTGTAATTTATACAAGAAAAACGAATACAATCAGTTTTATTATTTGGTACCTGGTTCGCAATTTCAGTTAATAAGTGAAGTCTGCAATTAATAAAATTAAATCTAGCTAAAAAATGTCGTACGGATAAGAGATTGCATCGTAACCTAATTCAATTAATAATCAAAGTTAGCAATTAACAAAGTTGAAGATAGAAGTGAAATGTGCAATTAATAAAATTGAAGTTAGGTATCATAATTCTATTTGTTGTACATAACTATTTTATCAAACAGTATTTGTCTAGTAAGAGTCGCACAGACAAGAAATTTTTTCATCCTAAGTAAATCAATAAGTGAAGTCTGCAATTAATAATATTAAATCTAGCTAAAAAATGTCGTACGGATAAGAGATTGTATCGTAACCTAATTCAATTAATAATCAAAGTCAGCAATTAACAAAGTTGAAGATAGAAGTGAAATGTGCAATTAATAAAATTTAAGTTAGGTAACATGATTCTATCCGTTGTACATAACTATTTTATCAAATAGTATTTGTCTAGTAAGAGTCGCACAGACAAGAGATTTGTTCATCCTAAGTAAATCAATAAGTGAAATCTGCAATTAATAAAATTGACTCTGGTCATCGTAATTCTGTCGAATTCTATCTAGCTAAAAAACATCACAGAGACAAGAGATTGCATTTCTTTAACCGTCAACGCGCATCGTGAAGTATACCGGAAATTGTCCAACACGTTATGTGCATACATACACGAATACATATATCTAAACGTCACCGTAGTCCTGCGGAGAAAACTGGAATTCCATGTTTGAAATCGTGATTTTCATCTCTTGTTTTGTGCACGGGGTAAAACGTTATTCATTCTTCAGCGGCGGATTGTCAAGGTACGGTTTACGTGCGTGTACAGCCGAGGTCAGGTAACCGTGTAAATACACAGTCAGCTTACAGCCGTCTAGCCTTTTACACTGCGGTTTACGTTTCACCGCATTTGCCCCTCTATTTTCTACCTTTTTAGCTCTATGATCTGTGGCGGATAGCATTTAGCTGAATAACCTGCTAATAAGTTGCATTTAATCGGCTTAAATCGAGTTGCTTGCCTTCCGGAGATCATCAATCTTAAGCTGTAACATCTTGTCTATCAAGTTTCCGGAAACTTGTACCTTACATTGTATAAGTAATACAACGTTATAGTCTAAAGAGTGATTGGTGGAAAACGATATAAACATCACTGAAAATTAAGTACCGTTGAATGTAAGAGCATCAAATATTCAGAATAATCTATATGTAATGATAAACTTTAAATAATAGTAGGATGCTTTGGGAGACTAATTTGTTCATAGACAATACTCCGTTCATTTTATTTCTATTAGTTTTATCCACTGCTTCACGACTTCGTTACCAACAGCCCTCATTATAAGCATTTTAATTTTTTTTATTTACGATTACTCATAATTATTAATACTTTTCAATAGTTCGTTACAAGAGAAGGAATATTATGCTCATAGTAAATTTTCATTTACTTCAAATTCTAAATATTTACAAAATTAAGTTCCAGCTTAAAATATTTACTAAATTCAACATAATAATCTTTTTCAAACGTTGTCACTGTTTGCGCGTTTTCATCTGCATATTTATGGATACTTGAATTCCTGCACTGTTTGAAGATTCTAAAAAGAGAAAATCCGGACAAACATTTTTAAATTATGGACAGCAGTATACTGAAAGAGTATACGAACCGACCTCGACAGAAATGTCAGCCAGATTTTTGGCAGTTTTTGTCCCTCTACAAAAGTTTCTACGTGTGTTTCGTGAAGTGAAAATTACTTTGGATTATTTTGTGATTTTATATTCGACTAACGACTAGGGATGAAATTTTCTACCAAAAAATTACACAGAAATCGGTATTCTCTTGAATAACATATACGAATTCGAACAGAATTTTGTCGAACACAGAAAATAATAAATACGAAATAAAATACACTAGAAAATAACTATTTATTTCTATCTGTGGTGTGATTCGCTCCCGTCAAAAGCGAGCACCACAAGCTGTAGATATTGGCCGCGATGCTTACCTGTCGATAGAAATCGCTATTAAGGTGAAGACGCTGGCACATATAGTGAGCACCGCAATGAACTGACTGATCTTGCAATAGAGCGTGCCAAATGGCCAGTGGCTGTTCAACATGTAGATATAATTGAACGTGACGTTGAGAGTGGACACCATAGCGTCCGCGATGCTCAGGTTTACCAGAAAGTAATTGGTCACGGTGCGCATCCTCTTGTGCGCCAAAACAATCCAAATCACTATTAAATTCCCACCAGTGGCAACGACGATCATACCCGCGAATAGCAACGTCCATATCATTTGTCTCCACCATGGTAGCTTGAACTGATTCCTCGACTCCAGATCCGTCACGTTGGTAGTGTCGTAGTAAGTATAATTGTTCATCCATAGTGTGCTGTTCCAAGGATCGGGCGTGGTGTCCATAAAGACGTCGAGGGCTTGCAAAGCCTCCATTACGTGTTAATTCAGAATCAATTCCCTGTCGACTTTTCAAAATATTTTAACATCCCTCGCGTGACCTATTACGTCTCCTATTGTATTGCACAACAACGGCCCAGTAGAACGGTTTCTCTACAAACCAGCATATATTTGAATCGAAAAGAAAATTCGTTCGATTTCTATCATAGTCTTTATCACGTAATTATTTTCCTTGTTTTCATTGGACGCGAATTACCACGACGCAATCGTGAACTTTAACCCCGCGTCTGTTCATCTGTCCGATATGATTTAATGGCTGCCGATATGATTTAATTGCAGGATCCTCAAACTACTTCTGCATCGGTGCAGGCACAATAATCGATGCTGGCGATGTTCACGTTCTTGTCGTGTCACCCTAATGGGCAAGATCGATCGTTCGCAAGAACGAATCAACGAGCACTGTTTTAGAAACAATTTCTCTTCTAATAAAAACGACTTTCGCATTGTCCGCTCTCGTAAGATAACGAGTTCCATGGATAATTACCCCTGGAAAATTCCCGGCATTGTCAAAGAAATCCTCGCCGGAATTCGCAGCGAGTTAAAGTCGACTTTCTTTCGTTGATCGGTGGACATCTCGATTTAGCGGGTAGCCTCCCTATATTTCAGCCTGTTCTTTTGTCCGCCTCCATCACCGTTGAAAATACTTAGTACACCCGGTGACGAAGACCTAGAAAGAGCTGTTGCCTTCAAGCTTCTGTTCTTCCGTTCTGGTCGCTTTATTCGCTCTTTTTCCTCGTTGTCTCTTTTTTCGTGTTCGCCAGGGGCGGCTAGCACATTGCGTCAGTTTTCAATCCCCCCTCGTCCCGCCGCTGTGTCGATTCCCGGATTTTAATGTACATTCTTTCCGCATTTTCTTTTTCCCCGTTCGAGGAACGATAATCTTGTCTACAGTTTCCTTTGTCTTTATTCAAAGAAATTGAATTCCCGCTTCTTTAAAAGTAGTTAGGCTCCTCTCGTGGGCCGGTCCTCCATGAAATTAACTTTGTACTTCACTCGGTGTAGCTGCTCCGAGAAATTCGAGGTAGCTCCCATTGACTTCGGAATACACATAGAGTTAACTGCTTTCCAGCGCGATAAAGAAAATCCCGTTAGGAATTTGCGGATCACACCGTCTGTTCGACAAGGATCTCGCTTTGTTTTAAGTTCGCGAAACTTTGCGGATGCCGTTCCGCGCGGATAACTTCGAAAAGCATCTTTTCCGCGGTTCGGGTCGAGAATGTTGAGCGTTCGAGCATCTTTTCAACCCTCGAATACTCGGCCGGTCTCGCGAGGCTCGTGGTGAAGAAAAATCGTGTGTGTCAATACACTTCTGGGAATTGCTGGTCAATGAAAGACGTCGTTCGATGTCTCGGTCGGTGTCGATGTGCTCGGGGACACTCAGAAAATTATTTTCGGGTATTCATCGTTCGAAACGAGGACAAGGATGCCTCTGGCCGTAGTGACGGTCGTTTCCTCGATGCTTCCGACAATCCTCATCGGAATCGGTGTCCCAGAATCGCGCCGGGTTCTTTTTCCTTTCGTTCGGAACGAACTATACCGCGCTGGATACGTTCCGTCACGTTCGCAATTTCTTCGGAAACGTTCTGCGGTCCGCTGGAACGGGCAACTCTGAAACAGAAATTACGAAAAAGGGTTATTGTTTAGCAAGTTTTTGGTTGGAATTGTAGAAATGAGTTTTGGCAAGGTTTCGACTACCTGTTCTAAGAAAATCAAAAGATTTGTCTGTCTCTGAAGTTTCCGTTCGGTAAGAAAGATTTTCGTTTAGTTTTTGAATGTACGTAATTTGTTAATTACTGGATTGTGGTTTTTATGCATTTATGATGATAGTGGGTGAGCGAAATATTTAAGTGAACACTTGTTATGAATATTCTTTTAATAACCTTTAAGAGCTTCGGCGTTAACCACGTCCAGAGGGTCGAGAATATTAAAAGGTCTTTTGATTTAACAGGATTTACTTCGCAACATTTTCTTGAATATCCTAGGCGGGATAAAAACGCTAATTCTTGCATTTAAATTCGAAAGGAGAACACAGGTAGCTAACAAGTGGTGCTAAGCATTTAAAAATCAGCGTGGGATGCTTACTAAGGAACACCGTGGACGAAAGGATCTTAAAATGATTATTTAAAATGGCGAACTCAATGTCACGTAATAAAAGTTTCTTTCGGAATATGTTCGTTTAATGTTGCTAAATAAATATTAGGTTGTCCCAAAAGTTGATTTTCGATGCATGCACATAACGCAAATTCATGTTACGAAGCACTAAAACATTAACATGAAGATTATCGCATGGTTTGTATTCATTTAGCAACATTAAAGGAACGCAATCCGAAAGAAACTTCTGGGACAACCTAATAAATTCTAAAACATAATTTGTTCAAAGAAATAGATGCTATTTTTCAGGGAATATTATAATAGTGCATTTATTCGAAGTTACTTTAATATTACCAATTACCTAAGTAAAAACAAGTGAGAAGATATGAGTGTAATAATTACAACTACCTGTAACAGACATTCCAATTGTGTTATACACGTTTTGTAATGACCATTGTCAAAATCTTATCACGTTCAATATTTTATATTTGAAAAAATCAGTACGTTCTCTAAAGTGAATCACGTAGATGGGATCAAGCAAGTTACGGATCTGTTCTTAGCGTGTGTACCTGTAAATCGCTTTAATCTTACGAGACCCGGTGCACGTGATGCATCCCCCATAAGTGAAACAAGCGAGCGAAGAGCAATTATCACGTGCACCGGTTCGATGCACCGGAGGATGCCTCCGAAGTCACGGAACAATACTGTCATAAACAATGACCCCTGAGAGACACCCTTAATGATCGGCACGGTCTGTTCTCGGAATCGTTCCCTTAATCAGGCCGTACTGCCGTGCGCTCTACTAGATCCCTCGAGAAACCGTGGTTTTCCATTTTGTGGGAATAGTTGGTCGATTATCACGTAGATCTGTTTCTTGAACAATTGAATTCTTGAGAATTCCGAGGCACAACAAATTTTCTTAATCATATTGTTATGGAAATTCTGTCGATTTTCTTTTTGTACAGAGAAAGAGTTGCTTTTCGTAAGAAATGTACAAAAGATTTTAATATGTGAAAGATTTGATTAAAAAACTGATTTACAATTTTATTAAGAATACTTACACTACATTGTGTTGGATGTATAATTGAATTCGTGGTACTTTATGTAGTCGTTTATTTTTAATGATTTATTCTCTGTATTCCTGTGTATACCTTTACTCCATTTTACAAGTATCCGACGAATGTCCTATTTATTGTTTTTATGGTTGTTTTAAAACGTGCGTAGACTAAGTGACGTTAAAGAGAATGAAATACAGAATAATTTGAAGGATCTGCATTTTAGTGAGTAAACCATAGAAAGAAGAATTTACTAGCTTAAGCTTTTAACGTGATTGCTACTACTTTTCAGAAGCTCATTTTCTTCATTCAACGAACAATTCTGTCGTTTTGCGTGATTACACTTGCTGTTACATGATGTTCTTTTCATTCTTAGGATTAGCCAAAGCCTAATCGATAGGTGTAATAAATATTTGATTTTAGAAAATCATGAAAAATTAATTTTCATCAATCAAAACTGAAAAAACAAAATTTGTCATCGTGCTTAATTTTTGAATCCTTCAGTCATAATAATGTAAAGTAATTTTTCGTTCATGACAATTAAAGGATTAAAGGAATCGGTACGATGACAAAATTTGTCTTTCCAGCTTGATTTTCTAGGGATTGTAGTTTGCCAAGCAACGTGTTATAATTTTGCGGGCCACGAATTGATTTGAGACACCTAATATTGTATATTTCATATTGCGGTATAATAGAAATCGTCAATAACGAAATAGCTAAAATATTTGTTCGCGACCTGAATATCACAAGTCAACACGTTCAGTCTACAAACTGAACGCGTTCTTGGCATTACATACCACTGTGGATAACTGCTGTGACGAGATCAATTATTCAGGCACTTAGATACGTGGCTCTCAGAGAATTGGATAATTTCGGTGTATGCCAGAGCAAACATTGTCATCCCACCTAAGTATCGTACGGATTATCACATCGTGAAAGTGGATTAATACATCTCTACACGTTATGCTTTGTTACTGTCGTCCCGTAGAAATCTCGATACGATCAGACATTGATTGCAATGCCAATTACAGAACTGTGACGCCACTCAATTCTATCTCTACAGAATATATTCTACGCGAAGGTCCTTTACAAAGGACGAGGGAAAAATTAGTATGCAAAAGCAATCTGAGAATATCGAATATGATTCGTCTGCAGAAAACTCCATTTTTTCAAGAAATTTAATTTTAATTTCAATATTATATCTTTCTGCTACAAAGTAAATAAATGATAAAACCATACTGTTTCCATATTGTTTATAAATTTGATAAGTAAAAAATTCTACTTTTGCAATCTTATAAGCTTGCAGAAAAATTCAACACCTATTTCAATCAATCTTTCCCACCTCAGAAGTTCCGAATAAGAATGTGCTTATAATTTTAAAAGCACAAATTTGCAAACAAATTATACGTATTCAACGCTTTCATGAAAAAGTTTGATCTGAGATGACGCAGATTTAAATAACAATTTGCTGGACAGACGACACAATGCAATCGGCCAGTCGACAAATCCCATGTTCGCCGACAAGGAAATAAAAACGAATTTATGCGGGATAGTGAATTAAATCCGCATTAATAAGTGTAAATTATTGCAACATTTTACTTCGCGTCCCAGATGCCGCTGTAATCAACCGTAACCAGGATGCGTCGCAATTTTTTTTTTAAAGGTAAAACGAGTTTCTCGTTCGGGTTGCATTTTTATGTAATTTTTTACGGGTTCCCGCGGAGATACATTATCACCGTGAGTTACGTCATGGCATGCATAAGTCATTCATGTTGCACGTTTAGAATTCCCTTTCCTTTCTGGAATTTGTATGTGCTAGAAACTTTTCCGCTGAGATTTTCATTTGTTATTCATAATTGTTTCACTTTACCTCAAAGAAATGTGAAACAATCACTTCTTAAACTTTCGTATCTCATAAAAGATGATCACACTTGGTTTTACAGCAGATTTTAATACTACACTTATCGAGCCTTAAAAGTAATTGGTACATGTTCTCTTGTAAAAATGACAAGATCGATTTTATTTAGACTTTATGCGGCTCCTATTACAATACATGCTCCACTAAAGATATGTATACAATCAATTCTTACAAAATCATTTTTATTATTTCAATAATTGAATGTAATTGTGAATTTAACCGATGGTGGTACGTTTAGTGTTAAACACAACTTGTTAACTATATTTTGTGTAATGAGTGACCGATCCAGTCGTGTGATGTTTATTGTCCTGAACAGAAAATTATTTATTGTCTTTTGAATTGAAACTGTATAAAATATGTATGTGAAAAGTAGAAGTAAGAACTCAACACTAAAGAAGATTTTACTATTTTTATTTGCTGAAGAAAGAAACATTCAAAATTCTAGTTTCGTTCTTCCTTTTTCCACTTACAAAAAATTAATTGAACACACGAGGCGCGTTTATGGTCCACGCAGAAATTATACTGTCCACAAGTGAATAATTAATTTCAGTTCACACGACTTATCCAGTAATTAATAGCCCCGTGAACACAGTTTTACGTAGTCGCACGCGACAATTATTTGAGTATAGGATGTCCATATATTGACGATAGCTCGTCATTGAAATTGTAATTACTCGTCCCATCTATGAAATATTTGCCACATTCACGTACAGAGAGAGTAGAGTAATGCATCGATTAAAAGCTGCCTCTTCTTGCCAGCAGTTCGCTTTAAAGCAGTTATCCCTTTGATAAAGGTCTTTTGCTCTTCGACGGACAAAAACCGATAGGTGTAAGGGAATCAAGCAGGAAAAGGTATGTCGACGCGCGGAATCGAGGCGAGCATCCAACTAGAAAAAGGAACCGTTGAACGCAGTCCTGAATGCTATTGTTAAAGAACGCAAAAAATTCAACGTTTTTATATCAAATCAAGGGTACATGATTAAGACGAGGATTTTCTCCGAATCGAATTTCTTGAACTGTTCCAACGGAAAGTTAATTAGGATTGGAAAAGTAACAGAATAAAATGTAGGAGATTGCGTAACTATACAGGGTGGACCACGAGGCGTGACCAGCTTAGATTATACCGGTGTTATTGGTTCGATCGTAAATTTATTTAACTAAAGTAACGTGGGTGAAGGAGAGCTTTAACATAATTATACCAAATTTTTCGTTAAAAACTTTCCGTCGAATCACTAACAACAGAATAATGTCAGCTGATCACGCTTCGTGGTCCACCCTGTACTATGATCGAACTCTAATATTGTTGTGCGCGAGCACCATCACTGAATCCATGGGAATGGGTAGTTGTTTAGATTAATGAAAATGTTTGTGGATTCGCGTAGCAGTTTACATAGTTGAGAGGGTGAGAATAGTGTAGTGTACCCTACATGTTAGGGGCACTTCACGCAGATTTGTGATTCGCATTTGTAAGCACCGTCGACCATGAATGAATTGGATTGGATTGTTGTAGCAGTTTGTCGGTAAATTAATGATCACGATTTCGGTAGCTTGAAAAACGGAACGCATTAAATTCATTATATTTTATGGCTGGTAGAAAATCTACGTTTATAATATTTTTTGCTCATTCAGTTCTGATTCCCGAGTTGCAAATACTCGCTACAGATTCTCTGTGCAGTGATGTATACTGGTGTCAAAGTTCAGTCAATTGCAAAAGAATGATTTTATAGAGGCAGCAGAGAGTTAAACATGATCGTTAGTTATGCTTGTAAACGCGAGACTTCAGATAACTGACACGGATAATCGTGATCCGGTTAATCGAATTTCCACCGTGATATAAACAGGGTTTAAAGCAGAGGGATCATCGTAAATATCTAATGGGATAGTGCATAAATGCTTATCAATGTTTCGTGTCATTTACCTTTTATAGTTTCCTTGTATGCATACATAGTACCCGAACCGTATTATACTAAAAATGACGGACATAGTAGATAGTGAGGATGGGCAGGTACCCGAAAATTCGTGATACTCAGTTACTCGAAATTGAAATTGGGTTAAAATTTCCGGGTACCCGAGTACCACTCGTTTTCGAGTTCTGACCCAAGGCTCGGGTGTCTGCCACCCCTAGTAGCTAGGGCTTTCCAAAATTTTGCTGTCTGTGACAGAATTAACATTAAACCTACCACTTATTTCACAATTATTCAAATTATAAAAATGCTTTCGTGGTAAATGATAAAATAAATAATATATTATGAACCGCACAAAGTTCAAATAAAATTTAACGTTGTTATTTTTATAAGGCATCGTGTATCGCCTACTTTTAGAGCTTC
>CM052332.1:9610646-9656033 GCA_028455615.1 Lasioglossum zephyrum
TACTAATCATGAAACTGCCTTCTGAAGTACATTTTAAATATGATGAAGTTGTTGGGAACAAAATTGAAAAATACGTAGTTGCCCAAAGATTTTCCCGGGTGCAAAGAGCCCTGAAAATATTTCCTGTATGCACTGTGCTTATTATTTCTTCCTTACGGTTTTAGTTACATTCTTTTTTGTAATACTGGTTGCACAGGATTAATAAATGATGATAATAATTTGAACTTTCCGTATTTCATTATGAAAGTAAAAAGCCCTACGATCAAACCAGCAGTGTAACATATTATAAAGCAATATTACATTTTTCTGCTACAGATGGTATTGAGAGATTTACCTATCCCCTTTAGATTCGAGACTACCTGTTCCTCGGCCACCATCACGGGATTTTTCCCTCGCTTTCCTCGTTTCAATCTCTTTTAGTTGTTCGATATTCACCTCTTTTATTGCCTGTAGATAAGTGAACTGCCAAAGTAAAAAAAGTTATAGTTCCCTCCAACTACACCCAAGGTACTCTGACACGATATGAATTTCAAATATTCAAATTCCACATTTCAATTTCGTATTGCATTGCAAGATTTCGCTTCCCTGTTGCACACGCAAAATTATTGCATTACATGATCGGCATATTTAATCTATTTGGAAAGTGATTCAAATTGAGGAAATTCCAACTTCTATATAACAAGTATTTAATTTAAATTTAATATATTTAGTCTATTTGAAAGGGGTAATTTAAACCCAAGATAATTCCAGTATCCATGTCTGAAGTATTTTAGTGGCGACTCGATGGCTAGAAGTGGCAGGAGTTCAGATCGAAATTAAATTCGAGCGAGAAAAACGAAGTTCGCGGCGTCTAATTTACGTCGGAGGGTTATTTCGCGAAAGTGGAAATTTTTGTTCCTAAGCTCTAGAAATCTGATGCGATCGATAAATTTTGCCTATTGGGGAGGTCGGGAGTAAGCGTTAGCTTCAACGTTTCATAAAGTATGAGATTATATCTATCGGTTCGTTTCCAGCGTACGAGCAATTTACGAACTCGAACTCCAATCTCGGATGAAAATATCTATGCTCGTTGCAAAGTGACATTTATAAAACTCTTTTCAATCCTATATTTCTGCCTATATGCTCAATATGCTTCCACAAAATTTGTGCCTCACCGATGCACGTTTTCTGCATGTGTGTGATTGAATACGGAGCGATGAAGAGTTCATATATTGTATTTTAAAAGGTTTATTTCATTTCATACTATGATACAATTCTAATTAAAAAACGGTACGGGCTTGGATTCAGTCCTCCAATCTACTTTTCCATCGAAATAAGGTATTTGTATACTCAATTCTTTTATTTTACTCGAGAACAGGATTTATAAGTAATCAATCAATTTTTTAATATATAATGATTAATATAAAATTATACATTTTTAATGTTTCTAGAAATGAAAGACAAAGTTTCATTAAATTCAAAGTTTTTGAGTCGTGTGATAATTAATAACATTAAAATATATTCAGCACGTGTACGATATACGAAAGTATTGTTGAGGATAACAGTGGACTATTATGCAATTAGTATATGTCGATAAGTAAAAAATTTGAGTATTGGGAGTAGAAGACACACAAGAATGTAAAAATTTATACGAAGAATTTACGAAGTTGCATGAAAGGTGAGCTAGAGGGATAGAAGAATGCCTGACAATTGCAATCTCAGGGAATGAGTTCCATTTTGCGACAAAACCTTTCCTCATGCGAAGGGTTGCAGGCGGAAGTTGTGTCAGCATAGTTTCGACGATTTCTTCAAATATTCGCAATTTGCATGTTTGGTCTTGGTCCCCGAGTTCATTTTTCGCGCACTGTAAAAGTTGTGGAATTTTTTTAATATCCTCTTTTATTATATGCATTTTTATTCTTCACGAGGTGCAAAGTTGTAGATGTACTCAATATAGATGTCTGACATGCTCATTGGGTTTCAATTTGAACGTCATAGTCGATGATAATTCGCCCATTTAACATATAAATTGAAACTAAGCTATGGCAGGTGGATAGCAATAGCATGTAAAATGCATTCGATTGTCATGCATTATCTCCGCTGATTGTATTATCTAATATATGTCCTCCTTAATCCAATATTGTATTTCAATGGATCACTGCTGTGAAGTTACAATTGATTTGGTATCGGTTATCGAGGCATCTTATTTAAATCAATTTTATGAATTAATATATTACATCATACCTTTAAAAGTACTAATTTTCCACTTACATTACAACTATTACCGAAATTTGAAAAATAATTATTTCTCATTCGTTCATTTATAAGAAAAGTGACATTAACTAAAAAAATGGAAATTTTACGGGAGAGCTACTTGAAAATTACCTAAAATATCCAATTTTATTGCGCATCATCAACTTAAAAATGTGAAATAATTTGTTGTTATTTAGATACTTCTTTTAGAAATATAAACGATATATTACTTGCTAAAAGTTTTCTAATAAATTTTCTAGAATTTTCTCGAATCTTTAACTTTTAAAATTAACATTGATGATTGGTGATCCAGGAACTTTATTCGTGAAAATCAGTGTGCACAAGAATTGCAATTAAATACGAAGGAATCTAATGAAAGAAGTCATAATTAAATGCAATAACAATCAAGATCGACCGACTGGATATATTCATTCTCATGTATTGTACATGTCTATAAGTATGTTAATATGTTCTAAACGGGACGCAACAGATGCGGGTACGCGCTAACACGATTAACCTCGTGGTAATGGAGTACGCGAGGACCGGTTTCTCCTGATGGAGCAAGGTTTGATTGTGTTATCAAGACATTGTCAATACTTCCAGAAACAACCAAACTGCGACGCAGACAATACTTCAAAGAGAAGACGCGTCGCTACTTAGAATTGCGATCGAACATGGACAGAATGTCGATGGTACCCTTGCATGAAGTACTGCACATTCCGTTACACAGAATAGTAATTCCATCGAATCGAAACGAAAATTTCGAGCGAAATAATTGAGTTACATACATCTGAGAATAATCAGAATTATCTTCGAGAATTTTTTTCTGGATAAAAATTGTTTACTGTAGATTGGCTATTTATGTAAAATATGCATTTATGCAAAGAACCGAAGAAAATATTTACAGTGATCAGAGAGAAAAGTAAAATGGAATACTTCTTTTTATTTATTTCTTTTGCATCTCATCATTATCTTTTATATTGTTTTGACAACGACCAAGTACTTTTTAACTGAATTACATCATCGATGAAACATCGAGAAATCTGAGTTCTCGAAGAGTGCCTTTAATGTGTTTTAAAAGCATTGGAAAGTCTTTACTGTCTTTCCGAGACGTAAGATGCGAAACTGCATTACCACGATCCGTTGGATACTCGACATTAATTATAAAACTTGTTCCTTTCGAAGTCGATGTCAACCTTCGTTGAAAAATTAAATTGCGTTTACGTGACTGTTTTACCATTAGTTGCTCGCATGTATAATTTCATCGACCAACTTTGTCAAATGAAAATCCTGTACCAAAGTCGCTCCACTTTTAGAACGACAAGTGACAAAGCATGAATAACCGAGATAATCTTTTTAGTAGATTCTGAACTCAAATTTAATCTTCCAGTTTTGTTCTTTTTCTACAAACAAATTGTTCGAAAAAAGTATTTCAATTTTGATATTAGCTATATCTCTGCAATCAGATGCACTTTTTAACATCGATTGCAGGAATGTTAACTTTAGTTATTTCACGAAATTAAAATTATAATTGCAGAGTGTTGATTTTTATGCAAAATATTAGTGCCGAATTTCTATTCTTCCTTTAATGATTTTTATAAACTGAAGTAATACGTGATATTGTTTAATTCTTTTAATCTGTATACTGCTTTAAATCACACCTAGCCATTTTTGCACAAAATCCGCAGTCTAATTATGACTTTAACTATATCAATTTGGGTCTCGTGACAGCCAACCTCCACGTGGTGAGACCCGGGCAATCAGTATTATCCTCGATACAGAAAATCCAATGCATTGAGTATCGTACTGAGCTGATGGCTGCGACTTTATTAGAATTCCATTATACAACTCAATTTGCAGTACGTCTGAGAATCGGTATACAAAGATTTTTATAGATTACTTCATACATATCGGTCTTGGAAAAATGGTATTCTGGAGAAAATCATATACTCTCCTCTTATATGAAATAATAGGAGGAGGCTCCTTTGTATAGATCGATATCGTTGATAGGAAAATTGCAAGATGCATAAAAGCCTCTTCTATAGCATTTGTATGACAGGCCTCCATCTTATTTTAATGACGTTCCGTTTGACAATTTTATGTTCCCTCGGGCCTGTTGTCCAATGAATTCCTGTGGAAAGCAACGAGCTACGGGCGGCCTGGGTTAAGAACTATTTCATGCGATGCTATTGTTCACAAAGCATTGTTCCGGTCAATACATTGTGGTCTCCCTGATGAAGCTATTAGGAAATTGCAGTCCGGGCAAAAATTTGCCTGTGTAATATTAGGGGCGACCCCGTACGGGAAAGTAGTTAAAGTTTCCGCCATTAAACGTTCTCGGTAATCTTATTGTCCACATACCAGGCACTTAAGAAGCTATTAATCTATTTCATTAGAAAATTTTCTTCGAGAATTCTTCTAAACAGTTCAATATCATTTTTGTCTTTCAATTCGCAAATGAAAATAATGAAAACGTACTAATTGATCGACAGATTTGTTTCGACAATTATTTCTCAAATAACTTCAAATAAGAGTCATATAATAGTATTATCTACTAGCAACATAATTGTTAATTACATTACGTGATCTGTTGATTTCTAATTAGATGTAAACAGCATTGACCTCCAATTGAACGGATAATCGGTACTGCATTATGCAAGCTACAAAGTTAATTAGTTTCTGAAATATTCGTGAGAGGAGCAAGCAGGCCAAGTACTAAAACGAGCATCCTCTAATCGATAGATTCGACGTAGCGAAAGGATTTTAAAGATATCTCATTTACGAACCAATATCGCCGAAATATTGCAATCAAACGAAATTGATGGACGTAACATTATTATCGTGCAGATTGCAAAATATGCAGAAATACGCGTATTAATGCAGGTACGTTTATGTTGTACAGGGTCTTCGGCAACAGGTGGGACAAATAAAGGATTATTCGTTATGAAAATTGCGTTGAGATTGATCGCTTGCTACCAACACACCAACATTTTTATTGCAATGCATACGTAAGTAAATCAATTTAATAATTTCCCACAGAGATACTTTTATGATTCAAGTAAACACGAAATAAAAATTCTGAACTTCAAGTTTTTTTGTGATTCGAGCAACCACAGAACAAAAGTTAGAAATTCCATTTTGATTCGTTTGACACTTTCAATAGACACTACTGAAAGTGTTCCTGAACTATAGCAATCCGCCCACAGCAGCGTGCGTAGGTTTCGTCGAGAACAATGCTCCGCTACATCGGGGGAAAAACGAATGCTTGCGTCAAACTTGTAATCAGAGGTTGCGCGGAACAATTTTTCAAAAAACCTCGCTGGAAAAAATGTTGGACGTTGAATCTGTGCTAAAATCCGTCACGACGGTTTCCGAATTTGTTAAAATATATTGGTGGCTTTTAAATACCACGTAAAAAGAATCAAATTTATCAATTTCAGACGTAAGTGTGGGAACGGAAGTTCGTAGTGTTTGCAAATTAAAATTGAAAGCTAATATTTTCCACTCTGTTCTATTACTTTTTGCCATTTTCGAGGTTACTTCTCGTGTTATTGAATAAATATATGAATAAATATCTTAACATTATCTTCGATTCTTAATATGAAAACGCTAAGAACTTTCTTTCCAACTCAGTACAATGGTAGTCGCGTCTTTTAAGGGTTTTGTACATTTCTAAATCACGTTCAATTATTGCGAAACATCCTGTGTTGTGTAGCTTTTTGCTAGCAAGCTACGAGCATAGTTAATATGTAAACTCCTTCGAAATTTCGGCATACCTTGGAGATACACCTGCAGAGTGGCGTCAAATATTGGTGTTGCCTGTGAGGCACGCCTGAAGTCCAAGAAGTTGATCATCAATTTGAATGAAATTAGCCCCACGATGCTTCGAAAATGTACGCAAACATATTATATTTCCGCTATACGCTTCTGTACTTTTTATCAAGCAAATGTGTACAGTTTTATGGCTCTCTCACAACTGCTAATTATGAAATAAAACGTTTCCCTCTCGCGGTCAAGATAAAATGTACAGGCTCTACCATTACCACGATAATTATATTTCATAAGACTAATTTTGTTTTTGAAGCACACATTTTCCAGCTTGTTTTAATGTCCTCAACTTGTGCCATGTGTCATATTTTTCGTAATTCGAATGTTGCTCAAAAATTGGTGAACGAATACCTAACTCGGGCCACTGGTTTTGACGATAAGTTCAATATTGAAGTAGTTTACAGTCATTAGTCACCTATACTTGGATCGATCATATGATCGTGCCTAACAACAAATGATTAATGGCTTTACCGATCGTTCGAGGTAGACACGTAGTTTAGCATGATTCATGCGTGGCTCGTCTTGTGGCTTCAGACCAGAAGGGGACGACGGACTAAATTTACATTAAGTGCAGGAAGCGTGGAATTGCACTAAAGGAAATGGGTTTACTTATAAAAACAAGTATGTTTTAATGATTCTCTTTTGGTACTTGAACACTGGCATATCTTTTTTTCTCTAATTCTTTTCACTGTTTTGCATTAAGTCTGCAGTATAATCACTACTTAAAAACATCAACAAAAGAGCCATGCTAAAAGCTTTGTTAACAATACAAAATAATCAGTGGGGTCAGTAAGGTCAGTGCTAAGCAATTAATAATTGATCACTCTACGCCCTCATTATAAGTAGGACAATTATAAGTAATATAATATTCTGGAAAGTGAAATTTCACTTAATTTATGGAAATCAAATTAAGGAGGTGAAATTGATATTCGTGATTAGAAAGGGCTCATTAGAGAAGTATGCGGTAAAAGAAAGCTGATATTTTATTATACTTAATGTCTCTTGCGATTGATCGGAAAATAGTTATTTTGCACAATTATTCTAGCAATAAAAATTGACGATGAAAATCACATGTATGTAGTAGCGGTTCTCTAGGCATATTGTTCCCGTGAAAACGACTTTATATATAATCTTGTTATGACTGCAGCTACTCCTCGTTTACGCTAGTATTTCACCTCGTGTTTGTGTAGTGTCAGTATACACGGGGGGAAGAAACAGATTCTGAACTCCGTAGTTTTTGCTGCTGGTAACAAGCCTCCGCGGGATTTGGCTCAATGGTTCGTCTCGCGAGTAAAGTTGACTGTTCGCAACTTCTGTGCTACAATCGGACTTTATTTTTACGGTGCTCCAGCTACATTGTCGTTGCCCAAAGATTAACGTGTCGTGCGGTTTCCGGATACCGAAAGCGAATCGTTCACAGGCCAGATTAACGACCATTCAAGTTTTTTGATATTTTGCTGCTGAACCAATTGATTACTACTTAACATTTTATACTTAGCATACATTTAACACTAAACCTACATTTATTGAAATACTAAAAATGATTTCATAAGGAATTATTGTATAGATATCTTTAATAGAGCACATGTTAAAATCAATCTTGCCATTCTTGTCAGACGCTTTTGGGAATTTCATGGCAACCACAATTAGATACATTCAAAACTGTATATAGCTATTCTCTTTTACATATTTTTCAGTCCAGTTCGTTGGGATTAAGGTTAATCTTCTTCTTGGACTCAGTGCGAACACCTGGTAATATCAAGCGATTGCTGAAAAATTAGAATTTAGATGAAACTTTTTAAATCTGGGTCAAAATTAACCTCTCGATGTCCGAGGGCTCATACCACCGAACTAACAAAAGAATTTTTAAATATTAATATGTAGTATTTCATCAATTTTCTCTACTTTGATTTTGCGGAGTTAACCGATTTGGTAAGCGGGCGGTCCACATATCGAAATGTGCTAAGACACTCCTCCGACCGAGCAGTCGATTTTGATTACGCGAATAATTTCTGCGTTCGTCTTACCACGGAAAAAGGACCAGAGCTTTCGTGCATAATTCGTCCATGTATCAACAGTTAGGGACGTTCGCCGAGTCTGTATTTTTAAAGTCCTACTACTTTGGAACAGGTTTACTAGCGACGTTTCATAGCGAACTGAGAGAAAACGTTCCTCTGTTGAAAGTTTGACGAAGTGCAAGATAAAAGCTAAGTTTTACTGTTGTGCATTCTGAAAGTAGGATTATTACTGCAGATTTTTATGCAAAATAAATATTGTATCAGTTGCAAACTACATGGACTACATAGACATTTATTTTCTTGTCTAAATAATTTATGGAATTGAGAACGATGCATCAGTATTTTTAATTATTTTAAATGATTCTACAGTTTTTTGCATTAATAATATTCAGATATTTATTTTTTCGCCAACTGCTTTTGAGGCATATTTTAATAAAATATTGTTTAACTTTAAATTCGGACGATAAATAATTTCTTAGTAGACTGTGGATCTTTCTGCAAAATAAAATTTTTATACATCAATTACAATCACTGAGGATTAAGTAAAAATTTATTTTCTTTATTAATAATTCTCGTATATTGAAAATAGTACATCGATATTGTTAAACTCTTCTAATCTTTGTGTTGTTTTAGATTACATTTACCAATGTTCGTCATAAATGCATAAAATCCACAGTGTAGTTATTAGTGAGTGTTGAGAAGAAACTTGATAAAGTGGACACATATTAAAAGCTATTTAATAAAGTTAGCCAATACGTAGTACAACCTGTTTCGGACTTCACAGGAACTCGTAGTCCCATTCAACGTTCAAAAATGTCAAACGTAACTGTAGCACAACTGTTTTATCTGAGGTGACTTTTTGCAATTTTCAAACAAAACCGCGTGGGACGATTGACCTTCTGCCGTGTTCGTAATAAATCACATTTACCGTGTAAGATTTAAACAAAAAGCTGGGCCGAAAAAGGTCTGATGGAATGAACTAGAAAGATTTCCTTCCGCGAACAAAACGATTCATCGGTCGGCGAGGGGCAAAAAGTAAAGAATGGACAGGCCGATGGGGTTAAGTCGATCGATCTCAAACTTCCACCCACATAGGGGTACGCGAAAGCATAGACTTCTCGTGACTATATGTCGATGGCATGAAAATTGTTAGATATGCCAAAACTGACACATTTTATACAGTCCTATGGGTGGATTAGGGAAGGTAGATTGCAAACTTTTAGATACACAAAAATCGATAACATTCCTCTCGTATTTATTTACTATTTTATCCCTCACTGCAAGGGATTTTCTGTTCGACCAAAGCGTTCTTCTCTTACTCCGAGTTTCAGCAAAATTAGATCACTGTAACGCTTCGATTTCCGAACAATTGGACTTTTATAACACCTTCAATTTTCTCTACCTTTAGTTTTAAATTTTAGATTAGTTTAGATTAAATAAATGTTGCTACGTTGACGAATTTTTAAACTAAAACCACATTTCCCAATAGACTGAGGAAATTGTAACATGAGATTGTTTTTTTTGGCCCGATAACAAGCATTATTTCAAAACTGATGGAACAAATAATATTCGCAAACACTGTTGCCACTACCACCATACAACATCAAAGGAGTAACTGGATCTATTGACGGCGCGCATTAACGAAATTAACAGTCTATTACGCTATAAAGGTGGTCTATACTGTCAATTAAAAGCTAACACAAAACGTAGCGAGAGCTGTCTATAATTTCTCCTCTAAACTTATGGATACCCCACTACGTGTGTGTAATGACGCGGCGGTGTAGTTCAATTACCCACGCCACGCTTCGGAAGAAAGAAATTCCGGGGTCATTGTTCGATCGATTAATGATTTAATGCCATTAACGCTCTACGATTAATCTACCCAACCCTTGATCAAAGCATCTACGTCACTTGGGATATAAATAGTTTTACACCATCCCAGGATTGTCTGTGCATTAGCTTGTTCCTATTAAATGGCCGTCCGTCGCGACATGCGACATTGTCGACCCTCTAATCAACCTGACTGGGATTTCGTTGCTGTTCTAATCTAACTTTATTGCGACAGTATGTTTATTTTGCAGTGGATACACTCGTCCATTGTTCATAAAATTCATGGTATACAGGATAGAGCAGATAAACTTACAAGCTGTCTCCTCTGATGCCATTATGGATACAGATTTGAGATTTTGTTAGTTTACATACTAAAACATTAGCTTAAATTAATTGTCTTGGAATTAGAATTAGTTGCAAGTCTAAATTAAGTGGAAAGTACGCTGAAGACGTTGTTTAAGTTTGAGAATGGTGCATTGTTCTTTTTTCTGTTCCTTTAACGTTAATTGTACATATTTCTCTATGTCTGTTCGAAGTGTTTCTCCGAGTGCTACATGGACCAGTAATCTTTTCATTTCCTTTCGCAAGAGAAGTTCGAGTTGCCGGCTAGATTTACAATGTCCACTCAGAGAGGACAATCGAGCACAAAGGGCTGACATTTGAAAAGAGTTTGGAAACTCCCGATAAGTGTAGAAATTGGATATTTCAGCAACGTGAAAATGCTAATAGAGACAGATTGCCGCGAATAAATCTCGCGCGTTTTAACCATTCCGTAGGCCAATTGAAATCGCTGGTTGCCGGCCATTGATTTGTAATCCGAACAGGATCCACTTCGATAGCGAGCTACCATGCGGCACACAATGACATCGCTGTGCCATTCGTTCCTTTGGTGCGGAGCCAGCTGCAATGTAAGCGAACTGGTGGGCTAAATTTCTCCAGAAAGAAACGATTTAGACCTGAAAGCCATAACAGCGTAAACCGTGTGATGCAGGGTCGTGGAAACTTGAAATCTCGGAAAATTGAAAACGTTATTGCAGCAACGTGTCCCGTCGAGTGGCTCGACAATGATACACATTAATCTCTGGTCGAATCACCATTTTCCACACTTAACTATTCTCTTTGTTCATACATATTGTATTAGGGCGCGATCGCATGATAGCCGGCTGTCTGATTTATTTATGAACCTTGTTACTGATCGCTCAAACAATCTCTCTGTGTTAAAAATGGTCAAATAAACATTTTCATCTAACGATAAGCATATTTTGATCCCTGGTTAACACGGTTCTGGTTCACATGTAAATTATCGCGACTTGTCAATTTGGTTCTAATTTTGAGGTCGTACGATTCAAATTTTATTGTATTAATAATATTGTATATTTTATTTCAGCCTCACGGCTAACAAATTGATTTTGATTCTTCAGAATTCATTTAGACTTTATTTAAAAAGATTACAACTATCCTTAACCCTTCACTGCATGATTTGTTTAATTGTGATGAAAGAATTGAAAGAAGGTCAGTGTTTATGTTTTATTTACGGGAAAAATATTAAGAAAAATTAAAACATCTTTAGAAAAATAACAGTAAATAAACATAGTAAGAAAACACATTCTTAGTTTACGATATACTAACAATTTATAACAATCTAACATACCCTGCTCGTGTATTTACTTTTTCTATAACAATCTAATTTGTAAAATTATTGCACGTTTACTTCCTTGTGAATTTCACGCGTATTTTATTTTACCCCGTTTTGGGATTCAAAATTATTCGGACAGTTCCAAGATGAGATTGGAAAGATGTTACACAACTGTAACGCGTGCCATAATTTATGATGCAAGACGCGACTGCGGGAAGGTTTGTCGCTGTCCAAAAAGCTGCAATCGGCAACTGTCGCGTCACCTAATTACAAGCGTCGCTACAGTGATCTATCATTTTTATCGGACCGTTTTATCATGTCCAATACGAGACAGCTCCACGTCTGTTTCCCATTCGCGCGAGACTACGACGGGGAGTCCCATGACTAATTTCAGAAGATGCTAATATCTGTGGGAAACGTCAGACGGCTGTTGGGTCCAGAATCTTGGCTCAGTTCCAAACTAGGCTTATACTTCGGGTTCATTTTGCTCGTACCTCTAATAGCTACATGAATTGCGGAACCGATATCTATTTACCGTAAGCCTGTTAATTGCGCGAAGCAATATTCACAGTAATCTACACCGGCCCGGTGCGGCGTTCGGATAATTTGAGAACATCCGTTTAACAAGTTGACTACCTGCCCGGAAACCATAGGAATTGCAGCAATTCATTCGACAAAGCTAATATTTATCATAGTGGTTATTTTTTTCCTAGAAATGTTGTACTTCTTTGAAAGTGATTTCCCCGTTGTGTGTGTCACATCAAAATTAAAATTGTCTGCATCGATTGCAAAACATAGATTATTTTTAGATATTTAGATATTTATATTTAATGAAGGAGAAATCATATATTGACATCTTCAATTTTTAAAATTTTCCAACAACTTTTAATTTCATCTATACTCAATTTTGTCATAAATGTATAAAGATCTACAGTCTAATGAGATTACCTTTAGGTAATTGAAATAACTTTTTCCTTTGCGAAAATGTTCTCTGTAGCTTTGTTAAGAAATTATTAACGAAAAACACGGACCAATCAAGGCGCGGGAATCACGGACGGATTGCGACTTGGCCAATAACAACACTACCCAATAATAACACTATCAAATTATTTTAAGACAATTTTTAAATTAAAATCTAACTATAGAGAATTTTTAGTTTTCTTTTTAGAAAGGATCAATATTCGCAAGTTGCAAGTGTACATTGAGAAACACTGTAGGTAATAATTAATTTTTGGTTATTGATCGCAAGAACTAAATGAAGTATATGTATTATTTCGTGGCGCGAGGTTCGGTCATTTTAGACACTAAAACGGAAAAAGGAAGGAGGTGTTTCGTCCTAGACCCGCTAGTGGACTCATCAGTAAGGCTATAGTTTATATATTATATATAATTATTATTTTATATTATATATATATATTTTATATATATATTATATATATAATATATATAAAAAAAAGAAAAAAAAAAAAAATAAAAAAATAAATATAATATAGACAATAAGGCAATAAGTCCACTAGCGGGTCTAGGACGAAACACCTCCTTCCTTTTTCCGTTTTAGTGTCTAAAATGATCGAACCTCGCGCCACGAAATAATACATATACTGTAGGTAATGTTATCAATCACATATACGCAAAGAATTTATTTCCTACAGGGTGATTTTAATCGTTCCATCACCCACTGTAGACAAATCTAGTTAACAGTGAAGGGATTATTAACTCTCATATGCTTCTCGAGTAAAAATTCAAATGCTCTCACACACGTTTTATTTAAAAGTAGTGTAAAATTTTTATTCCTCTAAATAGGTAGTAAGGGTAAATAATAAAATAAAGTTTTTATAAGTCAAAGTAAAGGGTAAAATGAAACCGGACGAATGTTGGCGGAGAATCTTTTATGCAAATAATTTGGAGGATCGTATGAGAATTAAAAGAAACGAAATCACATGAGTATTCGTACAGACTTTGTCGCAGTCCCTTTGATGGCGAATATTCCAGATTTCGAGATTTTAAGGGTCTCACGAGAAGAACTATATTCAAATGACTTTTAGCTGGTCGATGAATAAAAGAAAGAAGGGAGGATTGAGCCGTATGAAAGAGGAAAGGACCTAGCATTGGTCATTGTTCAGGAATGATGGAATACTTTCTAATCGAATTATCAGATTTGAATTTCTCTTTGACTTGTTTATATGCTCATCAATCTTGATCTAAAGAACTGCGAGCTTCAGTGAGGTCGTGCAAATTTGAGCAAAGCCCTTTGAAAACTAGGTTGAAACAGACGCGTGAAGTGTTAAACAGGATTGTTTGGTAATCAGAGATTAGAGGATTTCATAGTACAGCGTCGCTGTAGTGTTTCCTGTTGTGGTTTTCGCATGGAAACCATATTCTTTTGATACATCTGGTGAACACTCCATCGTTTGGCAAAAATTGCGATTTGCTCATCACATATTTGTAAAGTCTAAAGTCACCATTTTTCAAAACAGTTCGAACTCGATAGTTGAAAATTTTTATCAATTATCGATTGTTCTATTTAGAATTAATTACTAGACGGCGGATTTTATGCATTCATGATAAAAATGAGTAGGTGTAATTTGAAACAGTAAAAAGATATTAGAAAACTTTAAAAATACTGTTATTTTTTTAAAATCTACGAATATATTTAACATATCACGAAAGAAAATTTTTACTTTGCTCCAGTTTGTTGCAATTCAGGTACAATTTTTTTTATTTTGCATAAAGATCCACTGTCTATTAATGACTAGTTAAAATCGTTTTTTTTTTATTTTGTCGCTTGAAAAACGCATCGACGAAGTACAATGGCAACAGAGTAGTCGCGTATGTATGGAATTTCTAATGTTTCCTTGCCATGTTCCACTCGAGGCATTTCCGAATGCATCTCCCGAATTCCTGGATATTTTTCTTTTATTATTGGTGTGAATTATGGTTACCGAGAACGTCACGGTAGAAATTTTGCGAGATGGCTGTGTATGCTAAATATTAGCGAAATTCATATTGAACACAATTTTCCATCAATTCATGCATAAATGCACTCTTTAAATGTTGTTTCAATACCGAACGATGAAAATGTGATTTTAAATGAAAAATCTGTTGCAGTTTTAATTTTTGACTGCACACCGATAGGCATTTTATGTCACATGCCAATCAAAAATTAATGAACCTCGATATCGTTGCTACAGTATTGTTAATAAATTCAATCCTATTCTGTAACATGTAAAATTGCCATCAATCAATTATTTATGACTTCAGACACTTAAAGAACATCTTCAGTTTAGTTATAAGTTTATAATAAATTTGAAATATTCTTAATATTGTTAGTAAAAGCATTCATGTGTTTCTACTAGGATCAAATATTACAGAAATTCCATATATGGAAGTATTGTGCTGATATTTAATTTCTGTGCTGACAACTCTTCATATGATGTGCTTAATATTGATGTATTGATGTTCTGATCATTGAAAAGATTTTAGAAATATTGTTCAAGTCCTCGCTTTCCTATAATACTGGGCTAAATTGATTTCTTCTGAAGATGTACTTACAAATCGAATAGGAAGAGGCTCCTAAATCGGGTCAGCAATCATTTACTTGATTTGGCAGATGTATTTCGCAATATGCTCGTTCGAGCATTAACAATTCCAACGAGCAGGGCCACATCAAATAGGATAAGAATGTAACCCGATAAATACGTCACCGGAACCATCCATACGTAGAAATTAGATATAGGTCCCTCTATTTTTCTATAACTACAATGGCCAGTACCATTAACATTTTAAAAGTGATATAATAGTGCTCTTAATTCCTTTGATATTTTTACTTCCACTCATTTTTAGTGGAATTACAATGTAACGACATATGTATAAACTAAATAGTAAATAAAGAGGATTAACGATAATTCTCTAAATTACGGATTTTATCCGTAATATATAATAAAATCCAACAATATTTAATGGGGTTTTTATTTTGTTTTAAATAGATTCTTATAAGTCAGACGGCGAAGAGTTTGTACGTATTTTATGAACAATAGATTTGCAACGTGTTATGTATGGCACAGCGAAATCTTTTGTGCATGCAGCGCACTCCATAAAGTCATTGAAATGTTTCAGGTCGTTTTCTGGTCTGATGGAGACAAGTGCTCTTCCGTCACTGGAACCTATATTATTGAAATGGTTGACACTAATTCCCAGTAAAGAGATTATCGAGAGTGCTAGCCACGTATCACGTTACGGAACATCGTAATAACAGTGCAGCAATGTGTTCAATAAATTTCGACGTGTAAACTATACCTAATACTAACAGAAACCAAAACATTCTGAACTCTATGTGGAATGGAATAGTTCTGAAGCTGCAAAATTTGATTGGTTCCCATATCAACTTTAGCGGGCCACGTTATCAGCAAAATGTTATTGATCTGCACGTCGGATTTAACAATCCCGTATGGAGCGTGGCTTGCTTCATGATTTTCGCGCATATTCCTATAGATATAAACATAAACGTGACATTGAATAAGCTGTTTATGCGATGCAACGCAGTGTCATCAGATTAAGATTTGTTTCCCACTCTCTACCCTTCCTCTTCTACGACGCTATTCCCCCACGCTTCAATTCGGTCATGTGACATTTTCTGTCTCTGTCATGCATGCGTCACAATGCCACGTGACTGATCCGGTGCTGGTAGAAAGATAGAAAGAGAGAGAGAGAGAGAGAGAGAGAGAGGATAACTTTTTCCCCTCAATTTGAGCCGATTCCCCTGATCTGGCGACTCTGATTCGACGCACAGTGAGGCAAAATGATGAATTCTGTGTCACAATCAAAGAACTTTCGATACAAATGAGATAGAGCGATAATTAAAAAAAAATTAATATATAATATAAAATTATAATATAATATAGATATTATATATTATATTATTATATAGTATAGTATATTATAATATTATATAATATATTATAATGTTATATATATATACATATATATTATATATAATACAGGGTGTCCCAAAATTCGTGTAGTTCCCGGAAATGGGAGGTTCCTTGGGTCATTTGAAGCGACATTTTCCTTTACAAAAATGACGTCAGCGGCTTTGTTTAGGAGTTATTAACGAAAAACACGGACCAATCAGAGCGCGGCTATAGCGAACGGAGTCCGACTCAGCGACAGGTCCCGCTTAGCGTGGCGGCGCCATTGGCTGAGCCAGAATCAATCCGCTGTAGCCGCGCTCTGATTGGTCAATGTTTTTCGTTAATAACTCCTAAACAAAGCCGCCGACGTCATTTTTGTAAAGGAAAATGTCGCTTCAAATGACCCAAGGAACCTCCCATTTCCGGGAACTACACAAATTTTGGGACACCCTGTATATTATATATATTATAATATAATATAAAATTAATAATATAGGAAAAATAGAGAAATTATGGCACGAACGTCGCGACGTAGCTGGTTCTTTTTTGTGAGCTCCAAAGACTTCAGAAGGAGAGGCTAAAAATGACCAACGTAAAATAATGAATAGTTTGATTGTCTTATAGATTATCAATAGATTATGAATATTTATACAAAATCTGTATTAATTGCAACAAATGGGTGTTGTATGGATATTCATTTCTTTCCTTAATAACGTTGTAGAGTTGATAACAATGCAGCAATATTTTTATATTTTCGTTTATGACAAGGATCAGTGGGCGAAATGCAGCACAATATCTGCCTGGTTTAATTTTACAAATGTTTACCGAAAGGGTAACCGAATATTAATTCCAACCTCTGTAAACAATTTCGTAGTACCTGTGATACTGGAGACCCGCCTCCTCTCGCGCAGTGGTTCTCAAAATAAGCGACCTTTATGCGATTTCGACATTTGCAATAAACGTGCGAGCGCGCGGCGTCAGTCGAATTCTCCGAGCGGCGTTACGTTGTATTTTCTATTCCGTAGGTATCACACGTGTAAATAACGGTTACAGCGATCATGGTCGACCGGTTTGATTAAACAGTTTTTGCAGGGTCGCGCTTTGAAATATTCCAATGAACGTGGGTGGTTATAGAGTGGGTCGAAAGGGAGCGACGTGTCCGACGTATTCCCACAGGCTGGAAAATTCTTTCTGACGACGATTGATCCTCGTCGAAGTACGCCTCGGATCGTGACCGGCTTCTTTTTCCACGAAGAAAGATGAATTATAGGCCGAGGTGTCTCAGAGGAGAAGAACAAAATGAGAAATTGTTTGTGATAACGCTCGAACTGGATAAACTATGCAAGATCCCGAGAATGTTAGTTTGAGACCAAAAATTTTTTCAGGATCGGGCTCCCGAAGTAAATGTAACGATAAAAAAAAAGATAATGAATGGACCTACTGTCTTTGAACGCATTCCATACATACAGGGTGGGGCGCCACATTTTGCCATCTAGATTTACGTCATTATTATTACACATAGCAAACAATGTTTCAAATGAAGTTGAATGGTTTTGAGAGGGGCACATTCTGATGGTACATTTTTTTTGTAGGTGGACGTGTAAAGGACATATGAAGGTCATTAATGTTTTTTAAAGTGCAATCATATATTTTTTATTGCATCAGCTGATGCTCCTTCATATTCTTTACAAAAAAGTTTTAATCTATTTGTGTAAAAAAATCATTAGTTTAGGAGTTATTTTAATTATAATTTGTTAGGAAATCTCGACTCTCGATTCAGAAAGTGTTCTGATGCAAATGGTCGCCACATTGAACCTTTTCTGTAAATAAACATTATAATTAAAATATCTCCTAAACTAATGATCTTTTTACACAAATAGATTAATACTTTTTTTGTAAAGGATATGAAGGCGCATGAGCTGATGCAATAAAAAATATATGATTCCATTTATAAAAACATTAATAACCTTCATATGTCCTTTACACGTCCACCTACAAAAAAATGTACAAAACCATTCAACTTCATCTGGAACATTGTTTGCTATGAGTAATAATAATGACGCAACTCTAGATGGCAAAATGTGGCGCCTCACCCTGTATGATGATTTTTTCACAAGCTCTGCAAGGATATCTCCGCTTTCTATGAATTACCGTTGTCACATGTTTCTTACTGCTATTTCCTGATGGACGATCAGTACGTTTTAAATATGCCAAACGTTTTATCCGACCTTCAAGTAATCAGTTTTTAAATATTCCTCACAGTCAGGATACCAACGTCGTCCCTGAGTTAAATAATGGTCATTGGGTATCGGGTGTCCTGTCTACGAAACAGTGTGAAATTGTTCGATTATGAATAAGAGTACCAGCCGTGTTGGCGGGACTTTTATTCGTCGGGTCAATTTTGGAAAACAAATATTAGATCGGAGCAAAAGACTACTCTGGCTCTGAAAATTTCAAAGAAAAAACTCTCCGATTCGCTGCCGTGACTTTTTAACGAGTACCGCGCATAATAGCCTTAGAAGCTCGGCACAATGAGCTTGGTGCCTGGGCGTGTATCTTTGCAAGCTTCGGGCCGAGACAACGTACGATTTTGAACGAGGGCTTGCGACAAGGGCTTTTTAAAATGTACATAATGCACAATGCGCTTCCCGCGCTCGCCCTCGTTTACGAAAAGTTACTCAAAGCGCGCCGAAGATATTAATCCGACGATATAAAAATATACCGGCCACTCTCCTATAAGCGCACCGCTCGATGAATAAAAAAAGCTTCTCAAGGAAACAATGTTCGCCGTTCCTGACGATAAATATCGTTACACACGGAGAGAGGAGGTTGTAGCGGAACTTCCGGGAACTTGGAATACTTGGAATTTTAAAGGGTAACAACGCGTGTACCGGGATGATATGTGGAATCACCATTTTACGTAAATTTAGAAACTTTGATCAAGCTTCTTGTGGATTAATGAATTCGTATCAGACTTTTTAGTCTGTCTCTCTCAAGATGTGAGAAATTTTTAATTAAATCATTGTGTAAAATTCAATTGAAAACGTGTAATATAACTTTACAATCGAGATGTAGATTCTAATTATTCCGACGTAAATTTATATTCTTTGTCGATACATCGATCTTGATTGATCTACAGCAGTTACAACACTGTCAGTTAATTTTGAAATGCTAAATAGAATTGCTCGAAATATTCATACAGGCTTCCATTGCCAATACAAATAATTTTAGTTTTTTATTCCATACGTCTCGTATACCAATCGATATATTCAATATAGCCATATGCTTTTAATTAAATAATGTAACATAATATTTTCCTTTCAAACAAATTGGACTTATTTAAATTTTAAATCGGGTGCATAAAAGATCAATACATTGAAATCAAACATAAAACGTGTCTCTAACTCATTTTGTACGAACAAATTTTGTAAAACAGTCTAATTATTATAAACAATGGTTTATTCCATCGTGCACAGTCGAGTATTTACGTGTTAACTACTTGCGAAGGCAAGTAGTAAAGGCCAACCATGTATCAGACATTTAATCTGTTTCACAGCTGTGGTAAAAAGGATAAATCAGTGTGTGCAATTTAATTGAAAATGTGCGATGTAATTTTTCATGCCAGAGAAGATAAATTTCAGAAATTTTTTGCAGGCGTACAAACATGTATGGATTCATATGGAGAATAAATAAACAAGTTAATTCAATTTCGTGTAATTGTTAGAGCTCGTTCTCGGGTTTGTCGATAGAATAACATTTAATTTTCGATCTTCGATATTTCGGTCTAAAATATCAAAATTAAAATAATATTTATGGTAGCATACAGTGTTAAAAAATTACTTTATTTAGTAATGGGCTGAATAATATTATTATATTAGGGTTTAATGAAGTTTGAGTTCGAGTTTCTTATAAATGAAAATACTAATCCTTCAACTAGATTAACAAGGGTTCAGATCAATATAACAGTGCATTCGAGTTTTATCATCGCAGTAAGAAATTAAATATCGCGCGAAATCGTTCCAAAGTGGCTTTTGTGTAGTACTTTCTTAATGAATGGACTGAATATGTCATTCTTCTTCCTATACGGTATACCAGAAAAGACTAGTTCTGTCTATCCCACGAAGTAAGTAATTTCCCTTTGAGACTGCACGAGAATAAAAAAGTTCCCTTTTAACGTTTCACTCGAGTACAAAGCTGAGTAATGTTTGAATTATGCTTCGCTGATTACGGAGGAAATCTGGTGTCGTGCACACCCTCACAAGAGACTTGAAATAAGAATTTTATTAAGCAAATAAATTTTTTTAAGGAGAACATACTTCCTTTAATAGACATTTTTTTTACATAATTTGGAAGAGTAACACTTTTTTTGTTTACCACGGTGAATTCAAATAAACTAAATATTATAATTAAATGATATTTCTATAGGTAACTCTAGTAACTTATTTAGAACAGTTAGGGAACACTACAATTACTTTTACGCATTTACGGAATGTAATGGAAATTAATAAAATAAGTATGTATTTGTGCAAAAGTCAATTGCAAGTTTAAACTGTTAGATTATTTTGATATGTGGGAATCTTTGGGTGAATCTTAACGGGTTTAACGAAAGTAAGAGAATTCACTTGTTTATTTTACTTGCAAGTTTCATTTTAGACTTCACCATTAGTCAGTACGGTAATTATTGGAGAATTGATTCTAGCAGGCAGAGGCACACATGTAGTATGCTTCAATTGGCATTCTGCTATGCGACTATTCAATTTAGCTTCTCAATTTAGCTTTTCAATTTGGCTTTGTTTCTGTAAACACTCGTATTTATCCAATTGAATCATACTACAAGGGATATAACATTCAACCTAGAATTACCATGCAATAAACATCGTTGGTTAAATTGTCTTTACGTCGCGTGTTCGATGAAGCGACACAATTATAGATTGAATATATCGAAATACATCAAATATACCAGATAAATAAAACCGTCAACATTACATATTTTCCACGTTATATCGGAGTACAGGTGAAACGAATTCAATAAAATCATCGTTATTTAGATACACTACGACTTTAAGCTTTTCAACAATTCTGTTACGGTTCAAAAAATAAAGTAAGATTGAACACATTTGAAACAAAATTATATTACAGTAAAGCAGTAGATTCCGCAGAAAGCACGACTCGCAGAATATGCAAACGTAAATTGAATAAGTAAAATAAAGCGTCTTGACATGGAAGCACATTTTCTCGAGAATTCCTTGCGCATCAACTGACTGAATTGCACTTGGGTAGCACTGTCATTCGCGCAAATTTTTGGGCGTACTTCTGAATTGAATATCATTGTTTCCTTTCAGTAAATTCTTTCTTGTTTCATTTAACCAACTAAATAACAGTGTCAAAGTGAAACTGTACTATTTAATGAAAAATAATTGTTAGAAATAATGCTCTTGTGAGGGGAAGAACATTGAAACTATTTTATTACACCTTTATTTATTTATGATCTCCTATTTTATTTTTCTATAACAGTTATCCAAGTGATATATCATATTTTATATAATAGTTATCTCAGCAATAGCTTAATTTTATTGTTAAGTTAAAAAAGCAGGCTGATAGAAATTATTTTTTTATTCTGTTTTAACTGTATCGTAACCGCTCATTGTTAAAGTTAGCGAAAGAATTTTCGAACGAATAAACTTTGTATGAATAATTTTTGTTAAGGACGTTCGTAATATTGCTTGCAAAGAGTATTATCTTTCATGATTTTCCGTTTCCCGTAAAACCATGCGCCGACAACAACCAAAGCACAAAAGAATCATTTCGAGTACTCGGCCGGTGGTTTATGACACGTGCACTTGAATTATGGAAATTGATATAACAGCGCGAACAGCTTTTATATCGCTTGGCCCCTTGAGCCATCAGGTGTTTTTTTTATTACTTTTCATTGAACTCGCGAACCGTAATCCGCTTTTATATTTCAGTTTTCAGCATCGACAGGTTTTTGTTCAACGTATGCAAAATGGTATATAGACACTGATGTTCTATACTATTTATCGGGATGAATAAAACGTGACGAGCACCTGTCTAAATTTGATCATCGCCTTTTCAAATACTCATTATAATATTTCGAGGACTGAATTGAACATTTTTTAAGCGCATCGCATTAATGCTTAACAGCTTTTTACGTATCTCGTTCGAATGCAATTACATTAGAGTAATCACTTATTGAAGTGGTATTCTGTCGACCTTCTTACAATTGCATCACGATCGTGAGTTGCTTGTTATAATCTTCGGCCAATGCTATATGTAGAGGCCAGCTGACAGAAGACAGGTCTCGCTTCAATCTAGTCAACAATGCGATGAGGGAATTGTGATGAGCCAGTGAGTGGAAGCAAGATAGAAGCAAGCAATCAACCAATGAAACAATCGTGAGGTCGTGTTCACTAATCTGTATAATCACATTAGAGTTATACGCGCGAACAGACGAAGAAAATAAATGCACAGTTCACGCTCGGTTAAGCACTCAAATTCTGCTGGTGTAATGTGATTACTACTGTAACTGTTAATGGTAATGTCTTAAATTTGGCAACTTGTAGAAACGGTATAACTAAACTCCAGATTTTATGTATTTATTGCAAAAATGAGTACCAATTTCATGTAGTAGCTGGATTAATAGAATTTAAGAGCTCCGATGTGTTAATTCCAGCTATCAAAATTATTGAAGGAAGATAGACATTTCTGATTGACTCTTGTTCATTGTTATCAGTAAAGACAATTTTTATTTTGCATATTATTTTACTAGTTATTTTACTACTTACTTTGCTGTATAGTAGTATTTTACATTTTGCTGCCCTAAAGGTGTAATGATGGAATTTCTTTAATTATTTGTAGCCTGCACTTTGTACTCTGAAGGCACTTTAAATCAACATTCTTATTGAGATTTTGTGCTGCGAATCAAACTTGGTCAGATATAAAAAACATTTTATTTTGCATTATTTAGAATATAACTGACTGTATACAAATTTATATCCTAAAAGTAGCAAAAAGTTATAATTGATATACGTCGTATTCAAAAGGAGTGGAGAATCTAGAACAGAAATATCGGTAAAAAATGAGAATGACATAATTCACTGTCGATCAGAAAATCCATCCACCTCACCATAATAACTCCAGACTGATGACACGTGCGTGGAATACACGGCTAGTGTGTCTATCGATGTATCTCAAGTCTTTTTTTCAAGAAATACCACTATCAAAAACCGTGATACAGATTCGAAAAGTTTGGTTTCATGGGGAAAATGTAGTCGAGAAAATACAATTTCGGAAGTATATCTCATTGTTTTTTAGAATACCCATTTTAAAATTGGATTTTCTGTGAAACGATATTTGACGTGACCAAATTTTATTCCATGTTTTTTTTTTTATTTTCACATGCAAAATAACTTTCTGTTGATTATACCACGCGTGTTCAGAACGTGACATAGTCAAATTTATGTGACTCATGGGGAATTTTCGAATTCTATATTCTGGAAAAAGAGACCTCAATTGATAAGATCTTATTGAATATTACTTTCTCATTTTTTATATTTATATTTTTTCTGGCTCGATACGTCGCGCACTGATTTATTCAGTCCAACAGATTTAACTTTTTGATTCCTGGAAAAACCTTTCTCGTCGGGTTTCATCGCTTTTTGAATATAGAAGCGAAGTTTACAGTGCCACTAAGTTTATCTCGTTCATGATATTATCCAAGTACAGTGTAACAATGAACCTCGCTTTAAAGTTTGAAGTTGTATTTTTACAATCTAAAGTAAATAAAAGAATCCCGATTTTCGATCGTAAATGTTAGATATTTAATTTAATTATGCTTTCGGCGCAACCGTTTCGATCACTTAATAAATCTAGCAATTTTGCAATAAACTTTTCTTCTTTCCTAACGTTTCGGTTCAATTTTGAATCTTTTTCAAAGGAAAAGATTATTTGCAAAATTGCTAGATTTAGTAAGTGATCGAAACAGTTGCGCCGAAAGCATAATTAAAGTAAATGTATAGTTTTATTTTCTTCGAAGATGTTTTAACGAATAGAAAAATGAACATGCAAAATGCAGGAAATGTGAAGAAAATCAACATTAATAGATAAACTTTTCGAAGTTTTAATAACTGTGGTTCGTTAACACACCTGTATTCTCATCAGAGTCTTGATCCGTATAAACGTTTCACATCGATTAATTGACCTTGTTCCAGTGCGGCGGCTGGTTAAAGTTCGACGCATAATTGCGAATTGAAGGCAGGTTAGTCGGAGATTTGATACAAGATTCATCGTATCCGTGCAGTTCGAAGGGAATTCGGTTTAAAGTGTTCAAAAGCATTCGGTAACGTGTACTACCACGCGAATTTCTCGAAACGTTCGACCAATCGCACGTATATTGAGTCAATCGAGCATGTTTCGCGCTCATAGAATCTAATCAGTTCGCCGATAAAGGGCACGGAGTCTCAAAATGTTCTTTTTAAAACGTGTGTACATTCTCTCTTTCCAATCCTTTGGGACTTAAACGGGATTCTTTTAGGTGCGTCTCGCATACGTAGAAGCGATCACCATAAAAAGGCTACGATAAATCTGTGAATAAATCCCGGGGTCACAGATGATATCGAAAAACGTTTGAGAGGATGAAATTCGTGAGCGGAAAGTATGTCTTATCTGTCATAAACTGCGATGAAGTCGCATACACCAGTGGCAGAAATAGAAACGTGACCTAAGGGAGAGTTGTAGCAGAAAGTTTCCTGCATTATACGATTACAATAATAAATATCAGATTGTTATGCATGAAATGTCCTATTTCAGAATGCAAATGTTATGAAGCTCCTTTTAGAAATTTACTATACTCTATTTTACAGTTTTTATTTGGATGTGTCGCTTTAAATACAATAAATGAAGGTTATTTTTAATTTGCTTATTCTGTGCATTACGAGAAAACAAAAATGTCCATTTTTGTATTAATATTTTTTTACATGTGATTACGACTCTTTTATCATTGCATATTTGCCTTTATCGTTAATGGAAATATTTTCAATTTTGAAAATGTGAGTAATTGCAATGAAAGGGAAAAATATATGTATGTTGATTTCAATGGTGCTTACTTTGATCAGTGAGTTTTATTTAGAAAAAGTGATCTGTTTAACTAATTGTTAAAAATCTAACATTTCATACGCAACAACTGCAGATTTTTATGCCAGATCAAAATTTGTGAAAAACAATTCCATGAAATAGGAATGAAATAGAAATCCACTTCTTTTTCTACCGATTTTAACATGTTGACAAAATTCTTTTGACGCTTTTGCTGTTTTACATTTCTCGAACTCAGTTTCCGTAGGAATGCATAAAATCCTCAGTCTAGTGATGAACTTAACACCGCTTTGAGGATAAAACTTTTCGATGTAGAGTTGCTGGAACGAAACGGATTGGCCGTAACATAAGATTTTATAGTTTTATAGGATGTTTAAATCGGATCAGTCATTTGAAATTCGCTTAAAGGAAAACTTATGTTACCGGATTTAGGTTAGCTTTCGCATTTTATACTGCTGCTCTTTTCTGAACGAAGTGTTACGAGCGGAATCGAGGTTTATATTTTATTTCACCGGGAAGAAGTTGTTAGGAACATAAACCTAGCTTTGCAGGAGATCAAAGTTCCCAACAAAATACAAAGAATTATCTATATAATTGAATCGTATCACCAAATATACAATACAGCAAACTATATAGCATGCATGCATAAATCAGCTTTATACCACAATTAATAAATGCCAATATTGAATAAATTGTAAATCGGCTTACACCTTTCATGCACACGATTCGTTGAACTCTGTGTGTCCGTATTGAATGAAACTGCGCGCAAAGAGAACAGGTAATTTCACTGACTGCATTATTGCAATCTGCAATTTTACTTTAAAAAAGATTTAAATCGGATTTATCTGAATGAGGTGAACGTACGAACTATATTTTTACATCGGTGTTGAAACTATAATTTCAAAAATAAACGATTTTACATACCAATCAGTTTAGATATTTAGAAGGAATTTTAATGTCAATATCGCTTGTTTAAAAAAAATTGTCAACATTGGAAAATATTTTTTAGTTCTCGATATTTCCAAAAAATATGGTATACAAAAGAATACCTAATCTATTCAACCTTATCGAAAAATCAAAATTGATAAATAAAATATAACGATTTATGACTGTCCAATGTTTATACTTAAATTTAAAAAAATTACTTAAAAAACCTAAAAACCTAAAATTAAAAAATTTATAAACTTAAATTTATAAATAACTTCACATTCGCTATGTATTTATTTCATTGAAAGTATTGAAAGCATTTTGTTGCATCGTGTACTCGACGTTCCAGAATTAAAGCAGTAATAAAAATAATTCTGATTCTCCTGTTAATTGCAACGGGAACACGGGGACTCGCAATTTTTTCTTTCATCGTGAGATTCGTAGTCTCTTTAAAAGAACCAGCACTCGAATCTGTTTCCTCTCTGAACACAAGTTTCCCCTAGACCCGCGGAAAGTTTCATTCCTCGGGACGCCTGAACGGTGCTCGAACGCTCTGAGATCAAAGGGAATGATAAAAGCGAGATAATAAATAACGGGATGAGGATTTTGGTAAAACTGTTAGGTAGAGATGAGGCTTAGAGAAAGGGAGGAATTGCCTCGTCGAAATTAGCAACGGAACATCACATGACCCGGATAACGGATCCTCAATTACAACAGATATTATCAGGCTTTTGTTGGAATCTCAGATTTATAACCGCCTTTGTACGTCGTTAGAATTTTTAGCTTTGATGAATAAAGCCATAACTATGCATGAACAGGATTTTTATGCAAAATAAAGATTGTCTGCATTAATTGCAAAATGCAAGAGCAAACTACACATTTGTATGTTTTTTAAATGATTTTAAGGGAATAAAAAAGTAATACAACAGTCTTTTTTTTAAATTCTCTAAAATCTCTAAAATCTTAGAGAAATCTAAAATTTCTCTAAAATCAGAAATAGATCTCAGTTGAGATAGAAATGCTTAATAAAAAAAAATTCTTTATTTTCAACTATTCATTGCTTGAATTAAATCCATAAAAATTCAAGAAAGTGGGAACATAAGAAATAAGACATTATTTAATTATTAAAGTAGTTTGTTCAAAACAGGAGACAAATTTTAATTAAAACATAGTATGAGACTTTTCGATCAATACACTTTATTGCGTTTTAAAATAGAATATCAAATGCGTTTGATCTTATAAAAATAATTGCTGCAAACACTAGCGACGATCGAGAAAATTGATGATAGTTGGGAACGATCAATGGCAGAAGTTACGATGTCTAAGCGAAGGGTGTTGAAGATAGAAATCAGGAGGAGCTGGAACTTGAAATGAAATACGGACACAGGATGAGTCAAGATAAAGGGCGAATGAAATAGTTACTAACGATAAGAGGTACGACGTAACGTCGTGGGAATTCTCCGCTTCGTTCTGATATTAGAATATCTAGATGTAGGAAAAGTCAAGCAGGAGAAACCTTGTTTTTCGTATCTTGCCGAAATACCATCAAGATAAAATAATGAATAAACACGGCATAAATAACGGTATGCAACGAAAATAATTATTACTAAATCACTGCAGGAGAGCATGAATTATTACCTTAAACTTAAAATCTATAGAGAGCGGAAACAATACGAATACACAAATAACAATTCCTTGCAATTGTTCGAAATAACGTAAGTGATCCTCCATAAATTAAATCAGATAATTAAATATTGTTATGAAACTCTGTCAGAATTTGATTTCTCGTTAATATTCATTTCAATCTAAAGAAACTTGTTTCATGTGAAAATTACAGTATTGAAAAATCACCTACAGCATTGTTTAAACAACTGGTTTTGTATTTTTGGATAATGTAGTACATGTTCCGTAACCTGAATGGCAAAACTGATTACAGCTTCGCTCGGCAGGAACGGTATAGTTCGGATATTTCGCGCGTAGACGTTGCAATGCATACACGTCGGCAACGTTTTAGAGTCATTTCTCAATTGCCAAAAGCTATTTTGTTTATGATGCAAATAAACCAGAGCACGGTGTTCGTATATTGTACGGCACAGATCGTCTCGAGAAATCGGAAAATGTTGGTGGTGGAATAAAAGACTTGGAGTACCATGGAGGATTCTGGCAACTATTGGAATAGCGACATCGGTAGCGCCTGTAAATGCTGCGATTCATCGAACGCGATAAATAAAGCTGGAAGACCGCCATTCGTCTTCCTACAGTCTCCATGGTCTGAACGATGTTCTTACGTGGATGGTTTTGTCAACGTAAATACACATTACGATTCCACCATAAACTAACGTTGCACGATAGCTTCTCGATGCCATTTTCATTTCACCACGATGCTTCTTCATTTGCGTGGCGCGTACACCCGATTAACTTAATCAATTACTTGAAATATAATTTATTAGTGTGTTACTGTACTTGTGCTAAATAAACCAGTTGGTTAGGTTAGGTTAGGTAGGCATAACTATACATGAACAGGATTTTTATGCAAAATAAAGATTGTCTGAATTAATTGCAAAATGCAAGAGCAAACTACACATTTGTATACTTTTTTAAATGATTTTAAGGGAATAAAAAAAAATAGAAAATTCAAGAAAGTGGGAACAAGAAATAAGACATTATTTAATTATTAAAGCAGTTTGTTCAAAACAGGAGACAAATTTTAATTGAAACATAGTATGAGACTTTTCGATCAATACAATTTATTTAAAAGTGTAAATAAAATACTTTGTTTAAAGTGGTGTGATAATAGACTGCGGATTTGATGCATTTATAGTAAAAACGGGTAGGACTAATTTAAGACAGTGAAAACATTTGAAGAATTTCAATATACTTATTATATTATTTTCAACCTGTCGAACATATTCAGCAAGAAATAGAATATTTAATTTAGCCCAGCTTGTTGCTATCTAGTTAGAAAGTTTTAATTTTGCATAAAAATTCATCTGCTAACAAGAAGCTTTTTCGATGTATGGAATTGGGAAACATGAAAATTTGAGTACAGAGAACAGGAAAACAGTCATTTAACACGCTGTATAATTTTACTTTGTTCGGGTAGTGTTAGTTGGTCCGTTTTCGGTGTTTTATACCATGTAGTCTAACTACTCTAATTCAATGCCGTCACTTTCGCGGGCTGTGACCTTATACCAAAAATTACGATATAGGAACAGTGAGGTGTGGTCTAATTCTAGCCGAAAGGCTACATGCATTTCGGGACCGGTAACTTAATCTAATCGGTAGCGCGCCAACTTCTAGAAAAGGGTCACAGACCGGTCAGGGCACGAAGCGAATGAAGTGGCAAACTGATCTAGCGAAATCTACAAAATACTAAAAAAATCTAAAAAACGCAGAGAGCCAAATAGAAATTTGTTTTCCCTTTAATAGTTAGAATAAGTTGAATATATGCGAAATTGAAATTCTTAAATTCTTCACATTTTCCTACTGTTTTATTTACTTTTTTGTCGTGCATAAAATCTGCAATCTTGTAATAATGCAAAGCAAAAATGAAGCTACAACATAATATAAAATCTAATCGACTTGCTTATAACTTGTGTAAAATATTATAACTTGAATAAGCTTTAGGTATTCACCAATGTGTCCGTGTACCTTTTTCACAGAATATTTTAGTAGGGACCGATGCATCAAATAAATTAAGTATAATCTGACAACGATTAATGGTCTAATCGGGATCTGATAACGATAACAAACGTTGCGGAGGACCCGTCACTCACAAGCTCGCACGTAAATACTGTGGCAGCGCACATATCACGCGTACGGTAATATTACATATTAAAATTCCGCAACCACAGACAGTTTTCACTGCTATAACGTGTAATTGCTGCAACCAGAAATTCGTAATTATCGAGTACACGCGGTACGTCGATTACGCGGATTGGACTAGGCATGCCGCTTTTTTTTTGCCCGTGGCAAGAGTAAATCAGGCTTTCTTTTTTAAATGCATAGCATACAGCAGCCGAGCCGAACGCTCTCAAAATAACATTTCTCCATCACAGCGGCTTTGCAGGATAAATCCTGAATAAAATAATACCCTTGGAAGAGGGATTGCTCGTATTCGATCTCGCCTCAATGAATCGTTCTACTTAACGATGCTTCGGCATTTGCGTCCACAAAATTCGATTTCGTTTGTACGAGTAAATTGTCTACGTCCAGGAAAGGATAACGCCGAGTGTTGATACATTATGCAGATCCGTTCGAGGTTCATTTTCGAATTTATTCCGGTGAGCAATCTATCCGAACTTTAGCCACATTATTGGTTTCTATGCAACTTTAAACTTTCAATTCCCAATTGAAAATTATGAGTCCGTGTAACTTTAAACTAGAAATAGTTGGCCGCACGCTGGTCGGTATGTTGCGTTATCGCGTCGAGTTTCTAACGATGCGTTGCAAAATTGATTCAGACACATAAATTCGGCAAAATTGAACGTTAAAGCGAGTAATCGAGTTGTTGCAGTTTCGGTGGTCCGGCGACCGCAACAATATGGTTAAATGTTAAATAGGGACGTTCAAGATACATTCTATACGTTGCTTAATAGTAATAATACTGTATTTTATGTGTACGCGTCACCGGAATCGTGAAAGAGAACATTAGAAAATGAGAGGAATTATATTTATGCCTACAGTACTTTCCAAGCAATTCTTACGTGTTCCTGTTATAATACACGTATAACAATTTTTTATAAAACTTTGTAGTGTATAAAACAAGAACTTTGTAGTGTATAATTAAATTGTATATCAAGCTTCGTGAACTGTATGTCTTGGAATTTTATATAAAATAGTTCGATGTTTTGTCACAAAATTAAAATTATGAGACAGGGTATTACAAATTTTGCAATTTTTAATATTTTACTAAATTCAATTACTATTTTTAATAACAAGAAGTATAGATGATTTCGGCGCAAAGGTTCGATCAGAAATTAAATTAAAGCAATCGTGCTAGTTTGGTTAAACTTTCTACGTTTCGATCCCAATATGGATCCTTTTCAAGAAAGAGGAAACAACTGCGTTTGTAAATTTTTATAAGAGTTTTCAATATTAATGTATATATACTGAAAAACAGATTTAAATGCAAAATTCAAAATAACGGTAAAGAAGCACATGTTGTTTCAATACTATTTTTAATACTTCGCATGTATTGGAATTTGACCATGAATCCAGTAATTGAAATTCTTGATAAATAACATTGAGAATAAATACCCCAAAGCTAACGCTACAGGATAATGTAGAAATCCATTTAATCCTTTACGATATACGCAGTTTACAGAGCCGGCGAAGATAAAAGACGTAAAGTATTTACAGTTTACAAACGGAAAGAAAATAAAAAAAAACTCCGCACGTTTACGATTATGGCTACACCATTTCTCTACGGTTATATGTATCTACAAGCTTCACGTAAAATCTGAAGCATCCGCTCGCGCTCCTTTTTCCGAAAGAAAAACACTCGTTCATCGATCATCGACTGGACGATCAAATATTCTTCTGCGGTAGTGTATCGGCTATAGATCGTCGATATCGGGTCGCAAAAATATATCGTCGTCGAGGGGTTCAATGTAACGAATGAAAAAGAAACCACCGCGCCGGGCTTTTGGGACGACGGCGACGTTATGTCGATGACAAATCATTCTGCGTCAAAGTCAAATTTCAAGTTGTTATAATTCACTGTGGATTTCACGTATTTATAAGAACACTTGGTAGTTGTGATTTAAACCAGTGAAAATCATCATTTACAATTTATCAAAATGAATAAGGTTTTGTTTTGGTTCGGCACTGTAAATATGAATTATAATCGCCTCTACAATATAAACATTTATATCTTTGCGATATACTCGAAAAAACCTAATTGTTTTGGGACGGTTAGAATTTAAAAATGATAAAATAAAATCCAGAATAAAGGTGAAGTTTGTTTCTCGATCGGAAATTGAATATGAATTTATGATTTCGGCGCAAGGTTTGATCAATTTAACACAAACAGCAAATGTACAATTATTTAAACATGTATCTTGTCGTTTCGATCCCTATGTGGATCATTTTCATAAAGAACATATATATTGCGCCTAAAAAAAATGCAAAAGAATTATAATATGGCAAATAAAATTAAAAACACAGCCAGGTCAATAAACAGAATCAACAAAATTAATGTACTTACATGCTGCGTAACAAAAAGAGAAGAAAAAATAGAACAAACACTGAGAAATACCGGAAGGCAATGTTGACTACATGGTGGCAGATATGTGACTGAGACGATGTGTTAGCCTCAAAAATATAAGAGCGTGAAATGTCCAGAATGATGAATTTTAACTTTCTAGCTTCTAATTAAACTACTTTTCTGATTTAATTTAACATTTAGAACTATTGGCGATCGTTTCAACCAAATCAATAACGGCAACCACCATGTAAGCAACGTTTATAAAGCCAACAATACTTTTCCTCGTTTTCGTGAAATAAGCGACGCACCATGTGTTCTCTTTTAGCCGCGGACGTTCGTAAATGATTTCCGAATCTGCGCGTGACGTCTTCCCCAATCACCGGGTCCGACTGTCAAGGGGTAAATTCTAGTGACCCGGTCTAACCGCTCGATGCACCCCAATATTTCAAACCGTCCCGGAATTTGTGTGTGACAACTGAGTTATGGCTATCTCAGGGATCTTCGCGGGCTCTATCGTCGGATGGTTATGTAACACATCGCGAATTCCTGTTCGGGGTACCTCGGTAGGACGTGTGCTTGCCGGAAAAATTATTTATAGACGTGGAAAAACGTTCCGTTTTACCGTCACGACTTTTTCCTCGGCCCGGCACGATATGACCAAACAAGGACGCGTTGATTTTATCCGAGTTCCGGCTCCGCCTACCATTTTTGTCGGCTGCTCCGCGATACGGTAAAATTCGCTAATATTTGCGCAAACTGCGAACGGAACTTCGCAATTGTCGAATATTTTCCTAAACCGTCCCGTGCTTTGATCGTGAGAACATTCTCCGAGAATGATGGAGATTAAACGAAATATTTTCCTGGCCGAAAGGGTCGCGAGCAAGGACACGTATTTGTGGAACGAACAAAATGGTAACGTGCGCTAAGGTTCACGGGGGATTGAGCTATCGCTCGTCGATTTGTTTACAAATCGCGCCCACCCATTTGATTCAGAGACGAAAGACGCTTTTATCGGAGCAGACATTTTTCTGGAGCGCCCATTAGACACAACTATGTTGCGTCAGCCTCGAGGAAGACACACGCTAATGAATACCCAAGGTCGCTACCAAAATTTCATGATTGATGAAACTGTTTGGACGATCGTCTTATTTTTACAGCGAAGTTTGGTAATATACGAACCACTGCGTCACGAGCGTGGAATGCACTCTTACTTTTTATTGATATGCGAAGGTCACGTCCACTTTGTGTGTGTTATAAGGACATCTACACAGATCGATACATAAATATAGGACGTAAATTATTGATTATTTTCTTGGATGCACTTGACGCATCGTGTGTTTCTGTTTAGGAGTTATTCGAAATTTATGCATACAAATATAAACAATTCGAATTTTGTATCGCTTTTTACATTCAGTTGCTAGATTCTTTAATTAGATTATAATAATATTTTTTTTTATTTGTAATTGTACCTGGCAGATCAATCTTGTTTTTAATAATTTCCTTCGTTAGAAAAGAACAGATTTCGCCTTTGTCTTATAAATCTTGATATTACATTATAAAAATTCTAAAAATACTCATGACCTTTATACATATTGGTTTCGGTTAAACAATTGAAGTATGAGTAGAACTTAATTAGGGAAGATCGAAGTGATCAAGGGTACTGTGTCTGGTGCAGAAACCGAGGCTTGCACGTATTACAAAACTTTAGGTAATTCAACAAAGAACACGATAAGAGTTTAATGAAGATTTTGGAAACGCCTTTGTTGGAGCATTAAATTACCCGAGAATAATACTTTACTAATATTCACTTAAGAATCACACCGCCTTGGTAAGAAGTTCGTAACAATGTCCAATTCGTGAGACTATAATGTACTTTAATTTGTTCGTCCCTCGGTCTAAAGTACTTATCAAACAATCGAAGACAAAGTATGAGCAAGGATTTAATTAACAGAGTGCTGAAAGGCAAAAGTCAGTCAAAAGTTTTAGTAATTAGTGGAATCCACTTACGTCTTTAAAGCTCTTAATGGTTGTACAAGCAAAGCGAGAATCTGTACAAAGCATAGTGATACTACTTAAAATTTAACGATCTGTCAACGAAGCCAGTTATACATTGTAATAAATATTTTATTTCGTGTCAGTACTGCACCTTTATCACTGTGTTCTTCAAATCGATTTTGCAATTCGCATTTTAGATAGTTTTGTATTGTATATATGTATACAGTTTCATACTTCTGAAAAATCTAAAACAATTGTTGCTATTCATACCTGCTTCTCTTTTCTTAATACCTCAAATGCAGAATGTACATAATACAATAAAAATATATAATATAATAAATAAATATAATAAATATATACATAATACATTTTAATATATGTACGTTAATAATAATTAATATGAAATATGTGTACCAGAACATTTGTAAATAACAATGAGACTGAACGTTATTGCTTTTCGTAGATAGAATGCAAAAGTGGAAAGAAAATGTACTTATATTTAACTACAGTTTCTTGAACAATTTTCATTGCATAAAAAACCCCAGTCTAAGTCACGAACACCCAGAAAATGCTAAATAAATTTCATTCCAAGGCGACACACGATAACGAAATGAAAACATAAGAATAAATAAAAATGTCTCAAGAGTAGAATTCTGAGGGGTGTATACAGTGTGTACACTCACTAAATAGCATAAGACTAAGCGATTTGAAGAAGAGCAAAGTTAGCGGGCGGTTTGAGAGGATTCATACTAAGACCTGCTCTTCAAGTTTACTTTCACGTGGATACACATTAGCTTAAGGGTGCTGCTCTCGAAAGTTGCTCTTGAAAGTTGCTCTTGAAAGTAAAACTCGCTGGTGGATACACCCTCGAAAGCCTCTCTCCGAATTCTTAGTTTCCGATTGACTTCCTTCTCGCTCGCTCTCTCTCTCTCTCCTGGGTATTAATTACTCTTCGAAACCCTAACCACCAGACGAACGAAGGTGCGAGAGCTGCTGTCGAAAATTATTCTCGCGCGGATATGCAGCGCAACATTTCAAGTCTTGGGCACCATCCTGAGAAACCTATCTACCCGCGTAATTCTATGCACTATGCTACGATATTGCAGACAAGAGTTTCCCATATTTCACTCGGATAATAAGATTTATTACTTGCCGGAAGTATGTATCTAATAACTGGACTGCGGATGCTTATGCAAATATACCCTTTTATGGGCTATTTCGCGGGAACTTGAATGGAAGACACACTTTTTTACCACATTATGGCTTCCGGCGTGTTTGAAATGAGATGCAAACCTCGCGGGGCTTTATTGAACATTTTATTGTACATAAATATACAGAAATTACTGAGATCTAACAAGAGAATGCAATAAAATATTTTCAAAATTTGTTGAACTTTTAGGGGATGTTCACGCTTTATGTGATTGATGTTATTTGGAGAAGATTAAACTGAATTATATCGATTCAATTATGTAAAGTCAATAATTTGAAACGAAATACGCACTCACCGTTAACGAAATATTTATTACAAATAATACTTTGTTTGCTTAATGCAATACTTGTTGTCACGGAACGTATCAAATGTCATTGGTAAAAGCCAGTTAAATATTTCATAGATAGTAAAACCATTCGTCACTTCATTAACATTTTTATGAAATACTTTCTTATGATTATTTAATATATATTCAATACATTTCTAATGTTCACATTCCTGATTTTGATATTGATTTATCTAGTCTAGTCCTATCCGAACAATTAAATTGTTACAAAACGAATAACCATCTCAACAAATCAAGATTAGAAAAGATTATTGAGAACAATAAGTGCTTAAAAAGAAAGGAAATAGAACGCAGAAGGCAGGAAATATGATAAAGTGAGATAACCGAGGAAGGAATGGAATGGAAAGGTGCGGGAGAAAATAAGAGAAAGTGATAGAGTCATAAAGAGAGATAGGGGTTGGCGAGGGTTCTAGTTGGTAAATACATATATGTAGTTTGAGGATGGTCGGGCGGCTAGCAGGAGACCTTGGGAGAAAACGTTAGATAGAAGCCATTGCGGAAGAAGTTAGGGGAAGTCACGAAATGGAGAAATCCGAAAAGCTGCGAAGAAAATATGATGTAACTTACAGAACTCCAAGTGAACGAACTCTATGTCGAAAAGCCGACATTCATGCAAAGCTATAAGAAGAATGGAAGTATAATGAAAAATACAGAACCGTGGCTGCAACATAATTTGTTAATTTCGGGAAATTGCTAGTGGTAGACCAAGAAGTTTAACTTGAAGTCAAACATTGAGGATTTCGCGAAGCCACATCAACTGTCAAAATCGGATGAAGGAACCAAATGCAGATCGAATGCATTCACCGCTCGGGACTAAATTCATATTCAGTTCTGCGTGGATCTCGCACAGTAGAACTGCTTCATAAATATGTGCCTACGAGGTGCACTAATACATGTGATCTGCTCGGCAAGCGAACTTCACCTGCTACCAAGTGCACGATGCACTGGTCCCGGATTCGTTTAGATAGCGAGATTTATTACCATCCGACACCTGAACTTCCGGTGCATCCAACTGTCCCGACATCTCTTGGTTAGACTACTCGTGTACCCTCCAACCTTTTCGACCATTCGTACCCTTAACCGCACGACCCGATCACCGATCACTCGGGACACGAGAACCCTTTCACGTGTCTGTTTCTTGCCTCGGTCGTCCGCGTTGCTGTTCAATTTACAACCAGTCGCTGAAGTCCCCGGGAACCGCAACCGTTTGGAATACTGCGACGATTTCATTTGGAATGGTCTATCAACGCTTTACCTACAGTAAATCTAGTAACCACTTGCTTTGTGACTTCTTTCGGAATGGGAACTACAGTAATGTCTCGATTCAGGGTCACCGATATAGCGAATGAACATAATTATGATATCTTCATGTCGAAATTCGTGCATTAATTCCATTTGAACGCAATACATATTATCTTTGACAGAACCCCCGACAAGTTAATTCAGTATTTCATAAATATTTTTAAATAAAACAATGCTGGGCTTTGAAATAAATTATTTCAATGAACCCACTGAACATCGATTTTTTAATAGGATTGTTAACGTTTATACAAGAACCAATTTTCACTGTAAAATAATATAAATAAATTGAGTCACATTTTATATATTCTGGTTATAAAAACATGGGTTGTTCACCAATTAAAAATGTCCCTTTCGTAAAAGGCAGAAATGTAGAGTGCAGTTAATTACAGTTATGCTTATTTTAAGTGAGTTTTATAGCTACGTTTTCAGAGTTCATATCTCATGTTTATACCGACTGAAAAATTTATTTTTATCAAAATTGACTGAGTAAACGTCACACCAATTACGAATTTCGGTGGAAATGGTGCTGATCATGGAGTATGATCGTTAGAGCGCCTGTTAAATCATAATTATTCAAGCATAACTATGACGCAGTTACTCTTCCAAACCGCTTATAATTCGACTGAACTTCACTATTTTAATACGGATCGAATGGATTTGCATAAATTAAGATTAATCTACGACTGACTGATCAAGCACCATATTTTAGTTTTTACCGCAAGTAGGAATCAAAGATATTACCGACGTTGATGACGTTGATCAATCAAAAGAGAAACCTTCGGAGCAATTTTTCTTTCGGTTGGTTCGTTCATCGTAATCGCAGGTCAGAAGATGATCGATGGAGGAATAAACGTAACATCTTAATGGAACAGTGGTAGTAACTAGGGATAAAAATTGCCTCAAGGAAGATATTCTAATTTCGTACCATTTCGTCTTATCAAACACCCCCGGACATTTATGAAACATTAAATTGACAGGGACATATTCGTCGCGTGAAATGGACACTACATTTCTGATTCGTACCGTTCGTAATTTTTCGTGAACGTATCTCGTACATCTTCTCTGTAATTTATGTTCCCAACTGTGGGTAAAACGAATTACGGATTAAATCATTTTAATTGCTATTGTTCCCGTTATTACTTCCAATTAGGGGTCATTAAAGTAGAAGAACTGTCCCGGCGAAATAACAAAACGTTTTCGTTATCATGGTACCTTCACGTGTGTAATGAAGCAGCTCGGTTTATTATGGAGCACGAAGTTAATCGATCGTTTTGGTAAGCCACAATAATTGTCCAGGAAATTGATAATAGTAATGCATCATTTGTTCTATCGTCTATCAGCCGCGGTCAATTAATTCTGCGATTTGGCTAACGCGTAAATGGAAATAGATTGTGTCGAGGAAAAGTTCGCGTCTACTCGAATTACAGGATTCCGCTAAGTGTATCGAAAACAACTATTGAATAACCTTACCTATTGTTATGGGGACAGCTGATAATGGCTATTAATTGTATGAAACTGCAATTATCATATGTGACTCTAAATGTCCTTATAATGCGTCGCCATTAATTTAGTGAAACTAAAAGCTGTAGAGAGAGATGTACTATGGCAAAAGTTATTTATTTAAAAGCTTGGTTTGCTCGAGAAAATATGGAAAAATATATTTTTTATATACTGGATGTTCATAAATAAAATCTGTCTAGATAATTAGTAGTTGTAAACAAATTATGACCACTTGATTTAAAAATATGATACAATCGTATGATATAATATATTCAAAATAATATTAATGTTTAGATAATCTGAGATAAAATTATTGAAGACTGTCGAGTTATTAGGTAAATGTGGTATATTTTTAGTACCTATATAAAAAATTATAACGACTTGTCTCAACAATATTGTATTGCAATCGTATCATTAATATTTATTTACAAAGTGTTGTGTCAGAGGTTAGACAATGTTCTTAGGGAATTTGAAACACTCCTGGTGACACATTAGTTGATTTCCAAAGTATGGAGAGCCCGCAGGAAGAGATTAAAAGTTCTTGACCTGCGAGCAGTTTAGTGTGTCAGAAGAGCGCGACAGACTCCAAAATCAGTCGTTTACATGACAACGTAATCGTACTTTGCCAAGAATTCTTGGGGCGTAGGCGCTCGAAACGACAACAAAAAAAACATGCTCTCTAACATGAAAGCATCGACGTTCCTTTGATATTCTAGAGTCTCCCGAGTCATACAAAGCATTTTTTACTCTTATGATGGATAGACTTCAATCGGATTACCCTTTTGCATACTGTTAAGTCTGCTCCTATGCATTTTTCCTCGGACGCATTTACAGTTCGTGTAGTTGCCTTTTTCCTTACATCCTGTGTGCACGTATCCATTAGCGTAATATTCATCTGAATGTAGACATATTATTATCTTGCGCAAGTATATGTAATATGCAAATGACTTTGATATTTAATCTTAATTTTAAAAGTCGATCAACTGCAGTGTGAGGAATTAATTTACTGTCCGTGCGAAGAATAATGTTGCTCATCATTTTAGTCATCAGTTTATACCAGTCTCTAATGACTAAAAACGCTGTCGTATCACAAAATATTTTTTACCGTTTATTCACCCATTAATAATCTAATAATGGCTTTAAATATCGATCTAATACCATTTATAATTGTATACGAAACATTTTTTACGATTCTTTACTTTGTCCAAGGAAAATCAAATTAATTTTATTAGTATCTTATTGCATTCATTAAATGCATTTCGTTATTTGAATTGAAGTCATGATGAATGCCGCAATTGTATAAACATCCGCAATTCAGAAATAACAATGAAAGTAAACTCCCGGAAGACGGATATGCGGCTCGATCGCAATACTGTTTGACTAACTTGTTCAATTGTTGGTCATGCAAATGTTCTCTGCTATCCCTGGATATAATCTCCTTAATTCTCTGAACTGAATTCCAAAAGGAGTGACGTGTTGAAAAAAGGAAATTGCGGAATTGAACAAAAAATATTTTTGTGCTATTCGGAGTACGTACTATTTTTTACACCTCAAAGCCTGACACAAAGGCGAGAGTTTTAAATTGAAATTGTTATTGGATTTCTCTGTTTGAGCTAGTACTCGTAGTTTCGATTAGAATTACACCCGCCTCTGTTCACTTGAAACTTTATTTCTGCTCCGAGCGAACCGTCTTCAAGAATGAATTATTTCTTCGAAAATCAAGAAGACAACGGAGTTTTTGTATTTCATCAATTAGATACGTAATTGTTAGATTGACATAAATTCTCGATTTTTATGTATTTATTTTTTTACAGTTTAGAACAACAATCAGGATTTTATATTTCTTGAACTCGGATTTTTTGTGCATTTTCATTAAACACGGTAAAATATAAGAATTATTGCCTTTATTCCCTAACTGCGTGAATTGCAGTGAGGAAATTTCATTGCAGAAATTGCAAGCTCCTTCTACGTTTAATATCTGTATTCATTTTGTCCTGAAGCAGGATTTAAATGATACTTAAAAAACATCGTTTTATAACATTTTGTGAAGATTAAACACAATCGAATAACGATATATAACCTGTACAGTTAAATACATTTTCTGCTCATCCCGAGAATTAATATTACTCGAGATCAAATAAAAATAACTTGTTTAACGCAGGAAAGTAGAGCTGTTTGAATGACGCTTCCAGAAGAGTTCATGTACTAGCGATACGAAACTTTTTTTTGTGTGAGTAGTTTACTCCATTCAGTTAGTATTTTAATTTCATAACGGAAACATCACCGAACAGTTTAACCAGCACTCTGCTGCTGAGAAATTGTGAAACAACGAGTTTTAATTCATTGAATGCGATAACTTAACATTTATGACGTTTGTTATGGAAATCAAGCTCCCCCTAAGCGTTGCGAACAGAAGCCCAATAAATCTCTCTCTGGTCTACTAAATTCTAAAAACGTCCACACAAAGAATTCGGTGGAAACATCGTACGACTCTGTTCATTAACGAATTTTGGCAAAACAAACAAGCCACAAATATTTGGAAACACGTGTTTGCGATAACAGAACATTCGTAAGGTGCGAAGCATTCGAACTATTCGTAAACACTGTTTTAATTTAAGAAAAAGATCATTTTATCGTATTCATTTCATATACATATTATAATCTAACAACACTGTGCAAGCCAGCAACGTTTCTGTTTTACAATTGTTTTTGAAATACGCAAAAGGTTTTGTCTTGTATCCGGGTGAATACAGTACCTTTTACTTTTTAATGTCTTTTTATTCATATAATTCATAAATCATTAATAAAAAGACGCGTATCGATTTCTTATATAAGAATCGAGTGAATACCGCTCACACGTCGAAGGAATATACCAATTTACTGTTTCCTAAGGCGTTTTGCATTTGTTTACACGTTTAAAACTGTACGTAGCAAACATGTAAAATGACACAAGCCGTGGAGTTTGCAGATCTGCCAAAATATATCTTATCCGCAAAGGCAAACGTAAAGTACTGGATGATAATACTGAAAGACATTAAAAACGTTTGATCCATTCAATGAAAACAATCCTGCTCTGTGTATAAATACTGCTGTAACTGTTATAAACAAGCAATAATAATATTATATTCTGTATCGTTGATGACAAAAAAAAAATACATGTATATAATTCACATATATAATTCACGTAGTACCCAATAGTATTTAATAGTAATTTACAAGTATTCTTACTACTTTTTGAAGGAAATTTTTATTTTGCATAAAAATGTACAATCTCAGTTCATAAATTATGTTTTTATTTGATATTTGAATTCTGCAACGTTACAACAGTTTTTTGTTGTACGCGAGATAAAGACAATGAAAAATAGTAATTGTTATTCGAGCCAGGGGAAACGTGAAAAAATGTTGTTGCGTGAAACCTAATTACTTTTACGATTATAAGAAACTCGAGGAAATACGTCTTGAAGGGGCGCTCCTTTCTATTGCACGGTTTGGACTCATCTAATATTTGGCGATTGACCCTATTCAGTTAAACGCTTCCCATTTGTCACCCTTTTACTTCGCTCCCTTTTCCATGGGATGAGTTTGCCGGGAAAGGACCTTGGTCAGAATATTTTTTAACGCGGCGGGATTGAGGCGATACGTTTTAAAGCTATCGATCAAGAATGATATATTTATTTCCACTCGTGGACGGGAAATCCGAGAGGTGTAATGAATCGGTGACATTTTGGACATGTCCATTTTTTTCGGACCGTGGGATACGGATCGGTAGATCCCGATCGTTGAATATAAACGTTCGTCAAAAGAATTCGTACGGTCGGATTCAACCACAATTCGCTGATGTAGACGACGCAAGTATAGTATATATTTAGATTGCGCGTAGTTATTTCGATTTTTCCAGAGATAAGAATTATATGGAAAAATCGTCGATGGAATATCAGCGACGGCTGATTCCTGTGGAAACGGTCTCCAAACCTTTCGTTCACGGTAGATACACATTATAATATCAGTTCGAATCACTTTCTGAACGATCTGTGCCATTTCACTCGACTTCATTTAATTCCGAAAAATTATTTATCGGCTGGGGTGTGAAACAATACGGGTGCCGTTTAATGAAAAGATAAATGGAGTCGAAATATGGCCGTGACAAAATAAGGTGTTGCGAAACAAAATATGTAATTACTTTGTGAATTGCTTTCTTGAATCTTTCCAGGCTCGCGAACGACGGTAAAACTGTCAAGCAATTTCTTTATTGTTTAACCACCTTGCTATTTTCTCCATGGCAACAACGACTGGAACGTTTTTATCCGTGAAATTGTCGAAGACGGTTTGTTTTTCGTCTAAACAGAAAGGCATAAACTTTCATTGTTAGACTACGTTTAAAATCTTCAACGCGAGTCTGGCTCGTTAAAGCACGCGGGTCGAAGAAAAATTGTGGTGGTTTTCATAGTCTTTTATGTTTCGAAGAGTATATAGAACGTGTTTTTAATAATGACGAAGAAAATGTTCTTCTCTTATTCAACTTTTATCGGGCACGTTATTAAAACTGTAGAGGAAAATAGAAAAGCGGAAGCAAGAAGTAGCAAAAATAAATTGCTCCTATCAAGATTCTTTATAACCCTTCAAAGTTTCAAGAATATTGGAAAGTTTTATTTTATTATTTCAGATGTATTAACTGGAAGTAAGTTTTTACACAAACAAGAATAGATGAATTTTCTACATACTATAAAGCATATAGTAGAGCGATTAAAACGGATATACGATTATACGGTGCCTGCGGAAACGAAACACTAGATAAGGTGTCGTTTCAGACACGGTTAATAGGATTAAAAGTATTTTCCTCAAACTCCTTCAGAACATTTATGCTGTTCATTCAAATGTTATAAATCGAGATCTTGGACTATTTATAATACGAGCAAATTTCTAGAACTCTTTCAATTATATATTTTAGAAAACTAATCTGGACAATTAATTAAAACTTCGCGCGATCATAATGTCGCACGAATTTCCAAAGCTTACTATTTACCTAGTTTAGGATCTTTTCCGCAACTATTTCCAAGCATAAGAGTGTTCATCACGACGTGATTAAGTCCCTTGCAATTGCAGCATCTTTACAATGAAAAACGGAGTGCGACAAACCACCGCGCGCCAGCTTGTTACTAATAAATATTTCACATCGAAAAGACGGTTCTAACCGAAAATGCGAGTGTTAGGCATCGTCGGCGGTATTCGTGAAATTTAATCGCGACCTCTGCTAAATTGAATACGTTATTAAATACTTGTAACCGTGGTAGTTGCGCGGCTCACGTTCATAAATTTCCTAATTACGGGAGCGCGGCCGTAACTGTCAAAATTCGTAGCCTGTCGCACACTGTCAATTTCCATTACAGGTTCGGATTCCCGTATCCCGACTTTTCTCAAATGCAGTGATTCCCACCTATGGTGTCACGGACGTGCGGGCGAACGAAAGCAATTCGAATGGCTGTATTTATTTCCATAGATTATCGATAGGTCATGGAATACATCAGCATCAGCCTATATAAAATCCGTTAATTAATCCTGGCACGACGAATGCCAATTCCGGTGAGGCCCGACACGTTATCTTTGTGTTGTATCGTTCGTTTACTGCCCACAGATATTAAATACACCATGGTGTTACTACTCAATGTAGAAACAGTAACGTAATCTTTAAAACAAAATTTTTTAAACACGTAGTCAATGAAGGTAGTCATTAATCTTTTGTAATCCAAACAAGTACGTCAATATTCAACTCTAACGTGGACATTACAACCGGTCTTAAAAGTGTATAGGGTTATTAGCCGAACAAATGTGTGAGAGAAAAGTGAAACAACACACACACACATTAGTTTTTTCCAAACATTTTAAAACTATAAAATCTGCTGTAACGGTTTTCCTTTATTTCGATCGACAATTGTTGATGCGTTCCACAAACTGTAAAGAATTTAATTTAATAACCATTTAGTATTAAGCAAGTGAGTATTCACACAAAGTTTATTTTATTCTTTTTTCTGTTTCTACTTTTTGTGTTTTTGGGTTTTTGAGATAGTGTTTCCTTTTTTCTGCATTTGGTCTGACAACCATGTACTAATTAAGAAACAAATTCTTACAGACGCAATTACAATGAAAGAATTTTCTTGAAAATGATCTAAATCGAGATCGAAACGTCGAAAGTTTTCTAATGTAATTTTGCAAAATAGCTTAATTAACGTCGTGAATGATCGTACCAGCGCGCCAATAACATTCAAAGATTAATCGAAATTATGTTATAACTGGACTGCGAATGTTTATGCAATTTGGAAATTTTTTAGACGAATTTTTT
>CM052332.1:9664311-9718775 GCA_028455615.1 Lasioglossum zephyrum
TCGTCCGAGCTTTCGCCTCGGCTTTTTCGTGTTTTTCTGCTTAATAAGGGACTTGATAGAAGTCGTCTCCTAATTGGTGACGCTGACGCCGGTCTTTTTCCTTTCTTCGAGGGTGCCGGGCTACTAGGAGAACTTCTAGGCAATCTAAGAAATAGGTTTTTCGTTGATAAATTAGTGGATTATCATTCTTCGAACAAGTTGAGAACTAACAAAGAAAATCTTTTAATTAACTGAACCGAAATATTCTTTAATGTTGCACGACATATTAAATCATTCTTAGATTACTCGAATAAGATATAGACAATTGGTATTTACCTAGACGATGGACGAGGTGACGGTGGTGGCAAAGAATGAATTTCATCAAAATCTCGCAATCGAGCTGCAAGCCCGTCTAACGATGACGCTAGTGAACCGCTTGGACTAGAGCCTCTGTAGAGCGTAACATGAAAAAATAGAATTAATAACTAAGCCGCAGATCTTTATACAGGGTGGGGCGCCACATTTTGCCATCTAGATTTACGTCATTATTATTACGCATAGCAAACAATGTTTCAGATGAAATTGAATGGTTTTGAGAGGGGCACATTCTGATGGTACATATTTTGTAGGTGGACGTGCAAAGGACATGAAGGTTATTAATGTTTTTTTTAAATGGAATCATATATTTTTTATTGCATTAGCTGATGCTCCTTCATATTCTTTACAAAAAAAGTATTAATCTATTTGTGTAAAAAAATCATTAGTTTGGGAGATATTTTAATTATAATTTGTTAGGAAATCTCGACTGTCTGGTCAATAATATGAATTCAATGTGATAATGTAGTAGGTCGCCACATTGAACCTTTTCTGTAAATAAACATTATAATTAAAATATCTCCTATCTCTATAGACATTATAATTAAAAATCATTAGTTTGAGAGATGTTTTAATTATAATTTGTTAGGAAATCTCGACTCTCTGGTCAATAATATGAATTCAATGTGAGAATGTAGTAGGTCGCCACATTGAACCTTTTCTGTAAATAGACATTATAATTAAAATACCTCCTGGTGGTTCGGAACCCACCTTAAAAACAGTAGGTCCCGCTGGAATTGGTTGCAATTAGGCGATAGGTGAAATTGGAAAGAGAAGGAGAGTGGTGTATGGACTTGAAACCCTGAGGGGACCAAGTATCTATTTCCAATTAAAATACCTCCTAAACTAATGATTTTTTTACACGAATAGATTAATACTTTTTTGTAAAGAATATGAAGGAGCATCAGCTGATGCAATAAAAAATACATGATTCCATTAAAAAAAAACATTAATGACCTTTATATGTCCTTTACACGTCCACCTAAAAAAAAAGTACCATCAGAATGTGCCCCTCTCAAAACCATTCAACTTCATCTGAAACATTGTTCGCTATGCGTAATAATAATGACGTAAATCTAGATGGCAAAATGTGGCGCCCTAGCCTGTATAATAGAAAAATGTTTTGTTCAACCAGACTGAGGAGTTTTATGCGTTGACGACAGAGACGAGACAGAAATAAACTCACCTAGCGGGCGAATTAGGACTTTCTAATCGGCTCGGTTTAGCAGGAGGATTCGCGGTGCTAGCGGCGGCGACTCGTTTCGCGCATTCAGCGAACACCTCAGTCGCTTCGGGTGTCTTCTCCAAGGACTCGTTGCTCTTAGCCTCGGTCATTTCCGTATTGCTAACTCCTGGCGCCTCTTCGATGTGTTCAGGCAATTTCGGCGGAGCAGCCACATGATCGTTGACAGGGAATATATCACTAGAATCCAAGCTTCTTGATTTACCACAGTTACGAAGTCTCGGTGACTTGGACGTCTGCTGTCCTATCTCCAGTTGAGCCTTGTTTTTTTTTCTCCTCTTGGTTTTTCTCGACACGAGGACCAGCCTCTTGTTAGGTGCCTCTTTCCTGAGCATCTTCAGAGCGACATCGCAAGGGACCATTTGCGCGTCGACCATGTCCAAGTAACCGACGCTGCAGCTCCTGACTATGGAATCATTGACGCAAAGGGGACCGATACTGACAACCGTGGGTGTTCTGTGCACACCTCTGGCCTGTTCCAAGGCCACAGCTTCTCCGCGAGTTTCGTCGTCGATGAAACGCATCTCCTCGGCCCTGCTGCTCGAGCTGGGCAAATAGCTGGCGTTCGTTTTACCGCAGGATTCATGCGACTTGAAGTCTTTGAACTTGGCGTTGCAGTGCGAGCAGGCCTGGCCGACGCACTGCTCGATGTTCTCTGGAAATTGATAAGAACACGCGGGCGAATGGTTACTGGCCAAGTGTATACCGTTTTTGCTGAAAGCACCGTTGCTCTGCCCGTGGCTCAAAGCTGTCGCGCCGTTGCCGGAGTTGTGACTACCTTTCCTACCCTGAACACCGTTTAGGAAGATCGCCTGGGGCTGGGAGCAACTGTTGTTATTGTCCAAACCGTTCACGATGGAACTTTGAGAGCAATCGCGGCTGCTGGACGCTTCCGCACCGGGACTTTGACCGTTATGAATGGACATGATCGTCGTCGGACAGGATGATAGTACGGTTTTGTCGTCCTGAGTGATGTGATTGAACTTGTTGTTCTCCAGCTCCTTCTTCGTGACCATACCAGCCTGCTGGTCAGCCAGAACGGTTTTCATTCGTTGGATGTTGTTTGCGTAGTCGGTCCCCGTGTTCGACGTCGCGATGATCGTTTGTGTGGGCGCCACCGCGTTTTTAGGGGATTGAAGGGCTGGCACGTCGCAACATCTGGGTGGATTGTGTCTAGGTGGGGTCCTGTAGGTGTTCGCGGAGGCGGTTCTCAGGTTATCGTACAAATTCCCTATTTCCTGCAGGTCTACGTAGGGTAGCTCGTTCTCGTAGTTCTCGACCCTGGACAGCGTGGTGGGTAGGGCTTCGTTGGCCATGAATTGATTGGAAATTTGAGATTTCGGACGATTTGAGTTCAGTCGTGCGTTGCGAGGCGTCATCGGCGCGATCGGTGGTGGTTGTGCGTCCGACGTGCTCCTGGAAGCTCCTTGCAGCTCCTGGAACGTCTCCTCTTCGTCCTCGGAGAACAGGTTAGGGTTGAAGGTGGGGTCCGGACCTGGAAATAGCCAGTCAATAGACGATAAGTCCTGATAACTTTGTTTTACGATGTTGCTTTTGATCCGAGAACGTACCTGCTGGAACGTCGTCACGCAACTCCGTCATCACCAGAGTCATTTGCCGCGGTTGCAGATGCAGCAGTGACGTTCGATAGGTAACTTGACCCAGGTTCGCGGGCACCGAGTCTGCCAATCCGTGAAACTTGAATTTCGTGCCCCAGATATTAGACGTTACTTCGACGAGCCTCGCGTGCTACAAACAGATACGTCTTGTGACACTGGCGGTCACGCGACTACCTCCCCGGTACTCTAAGACCGAAAAGGCTTGTTAAACTTTGCTACATCACGCAATTCCTTTTGCTTCGAACCCTGTTTTCTTTCAGGGGATTGTCGCCGGTACACACCTTAAAAGGTCCTCGGGGAAATGGATCGTGTGTGAAAAAAATACAGTGATGTCTTGATATACAGTCGGGAGCAAAATTAAGTGAGATTTTTCGAGATGTCAAAAGGATTAGTCTGCTAAGAAATGTATGTAAGCTTTGTAGGTGAGTCATATATGCTCGAGAGAGGGCAGGACTTGACAGTTTAGGAAAGTAAACAGATACACATACAGAGTGACAGTTAAACGCACAATTAATTGATAATTGATTTTAATAATTCGTGAGTAAACGAACAAATAAAAAAGAAACCTTTAATTATAAAAATCTACGAGCACAAGTGCTATACAAACCTTGTGCTGAGATAATATAGGGAAGCACAAACATTTAATTGTTGATTCTCTATATTTTTAGATGAGTACAACACGTGGGAAGCATATAATAATTATTTATTATGTAATTAATAATAAAACTCTCATATTATATGTATAAGAAAAATTAATTAAAAATTGTCATTGGTCGGAACGGAGAAGAGAAAAAGTCGTTTTGAATGAAAAAAATGAAAAAAAATTTATAACGGGACAACCCCGGGGACATACTCTACAAGATGCAAACGGTTTCGTACCGATTGGTCCATCCATCTCGGCGTAATCGGTGAACATAGATAGAAAAAAAGGCACATACAGGTCGAATTGAGTAACCTCCTTTTTCGAAGTCGGTTAAAAAGTAACAACCTTCTCCGACTGTATAATTACTAGCATGGATCACGCGAGATCCAGTTACCAGATTAGAAGATAATGATGTGCAATTTTTAACTTGTTATTTATTGAAGAAAAAAAGAAATTGTTACTTGGTTCCTATATTTTGCAATTGATGGGGTGATCAGTTTCGCTCGCCCCTCGATGTGTAAAGGGTTCGTGCACAAAATCGTCAAGTTAAACTTTACCTCGGGCAGAGTGTCCACGTAAGTGAGATCATCATTCTCCTCGTTCGACTTGTCCTCTCCTCTTTTTCTCCTATTCTTCCGTTTGTTTCTCGGCGAACCGCATAAATCGGCGGTGTCCCTTTCCGTATCGGATCCGTCACTAAACGACGGACATTGTGACGTATCCTCTAGGATTTGCAAAGTGTCCTGACTCTGCGGATCGAATATTACGAACTCTGGCCTGATTTTGCTGGTTCGCCTACCCTTCAGAAGGGGCACCAGACCTCCCAGATACTCTAAGTATAATGTGTAACATGGAACCGGCTCCACTGCGTGTCTGAGCATGGTGCAGTGCAACCTTCCTCCTCCAGGAGGTGGACGCGATACGAAACGCCTTAGCTCCCTTGGTTCTGGCACAGAACATCTGAAAGCAGGTTGCGCAATCTTCTAATTGGATCGAATCGGAATGGTTACGTAAAGTTGCCTTTTCAAGGTATAAATCGCGTTAGGGGACGCGGGCTAATGTTACTTGACGCTTTGCACTTTTGTGCCAGAGAAAGTGGTCATGTCTAATCTGATTAATAGCCTCCTGCTTTGCTGGCGGCTTTGTGCAGTTCGTGGTTTTCGATTATGGATAGTATTTTTGCGCGAAAACACCGAATACATTGAAGCAAACATGCCCCTAGTAGCCCAAAAATATTAGATAAATATTTTTTTCAAATATTGGAAAAATATTTTTTAAGCCACATTTTTTTATGTGAGAAAAATATTGAATCTGAATATTGTATACACGTACAAGAAATATAAATTGAATATTTAAAAAATATAAGCTAAATATTCAGAGAATATAAACTAGATATTTAAAAAATATAAAGTAAATGTGAATCCAATATTTGAAAAATATAAATTCAATATTTAAATAACATTCAATAAAATTTTCAAATTTAAGAAAAAGTTATAACAAAAATTAAAAACTATGAATATCTATTACTTTCTGTGCACTGCTTGAGGGAATATTCCATTTTATCTTCGAAAGGACCTTATCACAATTAAGAAATTTTTATATTATACATTCTATATAATTTATGATATTACATAAAGATTTATTTTATAATAAGAAAAAAATATTTTTTTTTATAATATGAAATAAATATTATATCTGTACATTAGGAAAAAGTATTGTATTTGTAATATTAAATAAAGATTCATTTTGTATTTAGAAAAAAATATCTTTCTCGTAATATGAAATAGATATTTCCTGCATATTTAAAAAGAAATATTTGTTACTTAATATAAAATAAATATTGTATGTATATTTAAATATTAAGAAGAGATTGAATCTTTCTTTAATATTATATGAATGTGTATATATAATATTTTGTGCTACTAGGGTCCGTTCTATTCTTGCGTTATTAAATAATTATTTTATGGACGTCAGTGGGATCGTCAACGTGTTTATCGATTACCTTATTGTACTAGCGAAAAGTGCAGCCACGGACGCTCTCAATCTCGGTGGCAATGGAAGCTGTTGAACACTGGATTCCCTAGTTAATGCAGCTCTGACTGCTAAACGCGACAACAGCTGCAGCGAGCCGACTCGTCTATGGACGGAACGCATTTCATAATCGCGTTATCATGAGAAATTAGCTGTATAATAATAACAATAATAACGGGCGACACGAATTACCTTGACACCCAAGCCGCATGAACACGTGCTCCCGTCGCAACGAAAAGTCTCCTATCGTTGTGGCCCCACGTAAGCGCCGACACTGGGCACTATGGCATCGATAAGAGGGAAAATTAATGTGCATTAGGATCGCAATGCTCGAAGATAGCTCATATGCCAGCATTCTCGTGGAAAGATACGTACTTGCGTGTACGGTATCGCGGTGGTGTACACAAGCGCCCCGGTGTCCGAGTAAAACTTCAATAGATTCGTGTACTCGTGCGGAATGCCCTGAGAGCTATCCGAATCTCTCGTTCCGGCGATCGCCAATAATTTTCGCGAGTTGCTCCATTCCGCGTGCAATGGCGCCCTCAGATTCGTCCGGATTGTGATCGGAGACACGTCGTCGAAAGACCGCAGCATGACGATGTTCCCGTCGGCCAGACAAACGGCAAGAACGTAATTCCGCTCGTCTACAAAAACGTATTTCTTGCTCCTTAATTGAGCAATCTCCCAGGGAGTCGCGTCAATGAGGCGCGACAGACGCCCGGAATGAATATTCCAGTAAACGAAGGTTACAAAGTTACGAAGCAACTACGGGGAATCTTTGTGACCCTCCCTCCCTCTCTCTCTCTCTCTCTTGATTTAATTTCCCCCTGGCTCTATTAAAGCTGCATGATTAATGCTGTTTCCTCGCTAATCTGTTTTAAGTAATCTGCATAATGCGTGGATGCCTGTGAGTCACGTATTAATAAATGTTATCGATATTCGTTTAAATGCCACGCGAGGCAGCGAAACGCGCCAGTTAATTTTTCATTAGTTTAATAAAATATGACGAAATGCTTCAATAATTCAATAATACTATGTGCTGATGGTATGGAATGAAAGATGATTTTTAAAGGAAAATTCAATTGAAAAGGAATAATTCGAATTAACCTTCACGTTCTCTTGTTAAATTATTATACAAAATACATCACGTACAGGTACGTCACGGTGCAGTAAAATCATAACGAAATTATCTACTGCATCCAGAACGGGAAATTACGATAGAAAGAGTTTAATAGAAAAATAAATTGTTTTACGTGTACTATTTTGTTTTCGAAAATTATTGGTGAATGATTGTTATATAGAAACAATCGGACTCTTATTGGACTCGAGACTCGGATAAAAATCTTTAGGATGTATCATTTTGTAAGAGAACATTACTGAAGTATAATACCTCTATGAGTCCTGTCGTTTGTTAAATCGTCGTCTCCTTCTTCCATGATGAACTTCTCCGCGCTCCAAGCCATTGAAGTGACACCAGCTGCTAATTGCACTTCCGACACCATTGCACCGTGAACGTCCATTACTATTAATTGCCCCGCTGTAGTCCCAAAATATACCTGTGGTCGCAATATTGTGTAAATAAAGTAAATATATTTCATAATTCTGCTCGACGAGACATGTATTTACAAATTTTAGAATATACAGGGTGTCCAAAAACAAAATTTATCCGGAAATCGATTTTAATCGATCACACTTAACAGATGTATACAAGTAGAAAAGTTTTACAAACAATTCTAACAAGTGTGTCATTTTGTTAACTTGTCCATAACCAAATGTAATTTGTGCGCATTAGGTTTTAATTGACATTCTGTACAAAATGCAAAATAACAAGTTTGGCTTTAAAATTCACGGATCTGGCCACAGAACTGGAATTTGTTTTACAGTCAATCTCGGTCTATGTGGTTTCCATCCTGTTAATTAAAAAGGCTTCTATGGAACTTTTATGAGTGCAAGGTTGGCACGCAACGTACTCAATATCCCATTCAAGGAAGACGTGTTCGAATTAAAACTTGTCCGAAATCATACAGGCATGTAGTACATGATGTAAGGTTGTAGTATGTTTCTGTGTGATATACCTGTTGATCATCCGGTGTCCAAATACCACAAGTAATAGTAGCTTTGTCGTTCAACATCGACGACCAGTACCTTTGCCCCGCGACACTGCCCACGAGCACGAAGCCGTCCTGTGAACAGGAAAATTCATTGATTTCTTTTACTCCATTTAGATGAAATCAATTCTGTATCATCGAACTTAAAATGTAAGCTCAAAGCTTTATACTTTTAAACAGCGTTGGGAAGAGTGTCGATAAAATCTGTCATATTAATCACGTGTTATTGTATTTTCACAATTATGCATAAATTTATAAGGTGCAAAACATACTTGTTAAAACAAACATTAATTTATCTCTAATACAAATTCGTAGTAGAGCTGTGACTTATGAGATATCCGGGTACCCGGGTTACCCGTGAGATACACGGGTAAACAAAAATTACCCGAGTACCCGGGTATCTCATGAATAGACTGCGGATTTTTATGCAAAATAAAAATCGTTTGCATCAATAGCAAGAAGCAGATGATATATTACGATTATTTATTTTCTTGGACGATTTGAATAAATTTAAATTAATATATCAACGTTCTTTTAATTTCTTTATTGTTTTAAATTGCACAAAAAATCATTTATGCCATAAATACATAAAATGTCAAGTATACTCATGAGATACCAGAGTATATGAAATATTTTTTATTATTATTACATGAAATAATTTGTATTAGATTTTGTTAACGTTTACAATGCAATTCGTGCGTTTTTAGGGGGAATAATTAAAAAGTCAATTATTTAATTATTAAATCAGGCATTTTTATTCTCATCTAAAAATATCAACAAGTCTACCCGGAGTACTCTACCAGAGTACCCGGGTACCTGGATACTCGGCTATCTCATGATATACCCGGGTAGTTTTGCTCTACCCGGGTAAAAGTCCGAGCTCTAATTCGTAGCTCTCACAGTTTCGCACAAACGTTATAAGTATATTAGTCCCCCGTGATGGGAAAATTGAATTTTTATCAAAAACTTCTGGGAATTCTTGTGAAATTTCCGATGGATTAATCTCACGATTGAAGCTTTATTATCGGAACTAGCGCCGAGACACTTCGTTAATTCTGGATTCATACACGGGGAATTGGCGCCAACGTCATTGAGGCCAACTTCGTGTCCATGCCTGATTCAAAAGTTGGCACCAACTTTGGCTCGATTTGAAACGTAGTCGGTATATCTAGCTGCCTGACCAACATTTCGTCTTGTACTTCTTTTTATCCGTTGACACATAAAAATGTTGGGGATGGGGTGGAACATCGAACGGCCAAGGTCCATATTCGGGATCGGATCTTACTGACCCTTAGTACTCTGTTCAAGTTCCCTAGGTGAAGCTATGAATAATGTATATACGTGGAATTTAATCTTGAAATATTATCGCAGCCGTGTTAGGCTGTCCCAACGGGAATTCCTATAAGCACTGTCTGAAGCTACTCCGACCATGTTTCAGAATTAAATTCCGTGTGTATACATACAGTCTCATACGTATAATCCGCAACGTAATTGATTTATAAAATTTTACTGGGTTTACTTCCCCTAATTCGCTCAGCAATTATTGTAAATTTAAAATGCTCTGAAGTGTTCATAGAGCAATTTGATTTTAACGTGACACTAGACAAAAAGTAAAATTTTATTGCGTAGCTAGTTTCCACAGTGAATTCGGATGAAAAGGCGTTGCATTAATATGTGTCGCTGCGCATGAGTATGTATTAATTAAACATGTGGACGGTTCAATGAAAACTGTTTACCCTGTAACATATGAGAGCCATCCGACCGTCGTGGGACCAAGAGAAATGCGTGACTGGAGTACTTCTGTCGTTGATCAGTTCTATACTCCATCTTCCCTCGTACTTGATCCACACGAAAATGACACCGGAACTGTCGCACGAAGCTAACTTCTGGTAAGGCTCGTTCCATTTCACAAGTATCACCTGGAAAACAAAATAAATCTTCTTTTTATACGCTTGCAGAAACGTCTAAAAAACAGATTAAACAATAAACGCAGAGATCTTATACCATTTAGCGCCTTTCAAAAATCTTTTTACTAACTTGATATTGTATCATACTGTACTAATAAATGGAAATTGCCAGGAGTGATATTACAATATGTATACCTTATTAGTTTACAACAAAATCTCAATTTAAATATTTGTACAAAATGTGAGAAGTACTATGTTAACACTGCTCTAATTAACGTAGACATTGTATAAGCTGTAATATCAAAACATATTCAGCTAATTAATTATAAAAAAATTGTCCCTCCAATTATAAAAAATTCTACGACGTACTATTTCCAAACAGAACTGAAGCATTTCGTTAACTAGTTCATGCCCTGAAATTCAAAAAAGTTTTCAAGACCGAGACAGTAGTTAGTTATATATAAATAGTTTTCAAGACCGTAGTTTCTAACACAGTGAAGGTTCGGGAGAAAACAATTTTTAGAGTCATTAGAGTTTAGTTCTAAGATGATAGCTTCTAACAAAACCAAGTCAAGGTAGCGCATGTCGCTATAAATATATGTATATTTATTTTACTCCTTTGCGTTTGAAAAAAGCCGATTTTTCCGCGTCTATTAATTGTTAAGTTACGACTTCAAAAACTGTAAACGCGGAAGCGTCTAGATTATCGAGATCAAATTACGATATTTTTCCGGCTTTGATGAACCTCGTTTGTGTTTCGCATCAAATTAAGAATCCTTTGGGTGCGTTATTCCCACGCAGAACGTTCTAGGATTAGCCTTTAATTCACATGAAATTCTAGGTCAGTTGGCTACACACAGTCTGAAAGCATCAAGGTCTCGGACAACATGGTACGTTATTCATAGCACAATTTGCCTTCAGCGACGAACTTCGAACACGGAACGTTTTATCGAGGTGTACTCGATGCTATTTGTACGAAATCTCCACGCATTGACAGCTAGACCAATATCCGAAACAATTCTACAGATTATACATTTTTCTATCTTCTACAAACAACAAATTTATACAAATTACAACCTCATTCAATATAAACGGCTTCATAAAAGAATATACAGGGTATATAATGTCTATTTACACAAAAGACTCTCCTACTACATTATCACATTGAATTCATATTATTGACCCGAGAGTCGACATTTCCTAACAAATTATAATTAAAATACCTCCTAAACTAATGATTTTTTTACACAAATAGATTAATACTTTTTTGTAAAGAATATGAAGGAGCATCAGCTGATGCAATAAAAAATATATGATTCCATTTAAAAAAAAACATTAATAACCTTCATGTCCTTTGCACGTCCACCTACAAAATATGTACCATCAGAATGTGCCCCTCTCAAAACCATTCAATTCCATCTGAAACATTGTTTGCTATGCGTAATAATAATGACGTAAATCTAGATTGCAAATGTAGCGCCCCACCCTGTATACATGGCATTCAAAACAAGGAGTACTTTGAAACTTGACGCATGATTACGAAGCATATTTAATAAATCTGAGCAAATTGGATTTAGTTAAGTTTCTATTTATACATTTAACGTAACTCGTTACGAGCATTTATTGAATTGTGGACTGTCAATTGAATTGAATTTACGTGTGCATTCAGAATTTGAATTGACCGTGTGGGATGACACTTAATTAAGTGTCATTTATAATTATAAAGCTTTTAATAAATCTGCATCAGTACGCCCATCTTTGTTTACAAAATAATCTTTAGAAGATAAATATGTATACCTGTAAGTTAAATATTTTTCTTTCGTAAAATGTAATTATCGAGATGTAGAAAGTTACCGACGATTAAATAGCTTTTAAATCGTTTCCAGCCTCGGGAGCTCGGAGCGTTAAAGGTTTTCAAACAAGCGAGAATGTTTAATGTTTTTCTTTCAAAAAGCGAGTAGAAAGGTATGAAATTGTAGAAAAGAAATCTTGCGCCGTAGATTACCACTTGCAGCGGTAATTGCTTTGCTCAGACTAGGTCAGTGCAGTAATAACTGGATCTCCAAGATGCTAAGTAGATTCAACCTTCCTGTTATTAGCGTGACAAAGTAGTGTATTTGAACAGCGTAGGACTACACTTGCAGCTTTTAAATCATGATCGTAAATAGATCTCCGATACCTTGTCAGACGTCTTTAATGAACTTTGCGCTACAATTATGTAACGCCCGAATCGCGATAACAGAATCACGCTGGACCCACACTTTAAGTGCTTATAGAAGGCAATAATCCATAGTCTTTTTTAGAAAAAGGTAATTCTCGAACGAGAGTAAGTCAAAAAATAATCAGACTCGTTGCAAATTTTATTAAATTAATATACATACTGTATACAAGGCACCATTTAAACAATATTTTAATACTACAAACTCATTTATTGCACAAAGTGTCTTACATTTAACCCTTTGCACTCGGTTGTCCCGTCTGAGGCACCACTAAAAATAGCTGTTCTTCAAGCTCCACCCTCATGTTTATCATTATTGCGTAAAATGCGAAGATTAAACATTGTCTGCAGCAATTTTAAGAAGTAGTTACACATTTCAGTTTCCTTTAATATAAGATGGGAATTGTACGTGGCTATTCTTAAATCCTTTTACTATTTTTACTGTTTCAAACTTCGCTGACTTTTGTACAAATTCTACATATTTTTTGTATACAGTAGAAGGTAGGAATACGAGATAGGGTAGAAATGTTTTAACTTTAATCTTGTTAAATTCTGTCGAATCTGATTTACCACGTTTTCGTGTTTATCAATCAATGTAACTTTTTTACTACTACTTACTACTTTCTTTTTTATATACAGAACGATGAGGTGTATCGAACAGTGCATAGAAAATATATGTTTTTGTTTAAAAAAAAAAATGAAGGTGACCGTGAAATCTTCGAAACTCTTTCACCTATGAGAGAAACTGTTATTGCCATATTGTAGGTCCGTTTATAATAACGTTGGTTTAACCCTTAGCACTCGAGAGGCGCCTCTGAGGCACCACTAAAAATTGCTATACCATTATTCAAAATATTTTTTACATTATTAAATATATTGGTACCTAATCAATTACTAAACACTTACGTATTGTTTGTGGTATTATACCAATTTCACATCCATAAAATGAACAAACTCATAGGGAATAGAAATATTTGAGATCCGAAGAAATGTTTAATTTTCCAGTGAAAATAGCTCCGAGTGCAAAGGGTTAAACACTATATAATTCATTCAATTTACCAGGTGACTGATGATTTTTAATTGATCTGCAACTATATTTTTAACATTATAATTCCACAACGAAGTAATCAGTGCACGATATTACTGCGATGCTTAGGTGTTGACGCTTCACTATCACTTACTGAAATAATTTCGCTCAAAGGCTTATAGTGTTACGGGTAAACGATACCTATCTTTTGATCCTACCGGTCTCCGGGGAATAGATACCTTTTGTTGCTTGCACTGTACCCGCTTGCCTGAGCATCTTTTCATCGAGGAAGTATATTACACTCCTATGATCAAAGACGATTCGTGTCTTACGAAAAGATTCGAACTCGCAGTTGTTCCATTTTTGTTCGTTATAGTAGTGCCCAAACTTGTATTCGATTTTCTTCAAACGAGAAAAGAAATCACACGTTCTCATTAACTTTTTATGCTCGCTTAGCATCTTTATAGAGTCACAAGATCAAAGGGAAAATTCATGATTAATTTTTCACACCTTGTTGGTACGTGCTAGAGCTTGAGAATGTTTGGACGTTTTATCTTTTCATAGTTTCGTCGTTTCATCTTGATCCATCTGCGAATTCTGGTTAAGGGGATTCGAGGAGACAAGAAAATAAAGGATTAGCCGATCTACTCTTTTTTTTACGACTATTGCTTGTCTGTTCCCCTAAGGCACATTTATTGACTGTCGCTACGTAAAACCTCGGGTCTTCGTTTTCATACATTTTACTGGAAGAATCAAGCTTAGTGTTGACCAAGTAACATGTCAAATTACAGTTCCCAACATTGTAAAAATTTTGAAATTTTTTGTCTTTTTGAAAAAAAAAGTAAATCTATTGGTCAAGAAATAAGGCAACATTTGTTCTAATATTCGAAAGAATTAAAGTTCCCAACATTGTACCACTTTTGAAATTTTTGGTCTTTTTGTAAAAAAAAGTAAATCTATTGGTAAAAAAAATAAGTCGACATTTATTCGAATATTCCAAGGAATATTCCAATATTCGAACGAATTAAAGTTCCCAACATTGTACCACTTTTGAAATTTTTGGTCTTTTTGTAAAAAAAGTAAATCTATTGGTAAAAAAATAAGTCGACATTTGTTCTAATATTCCAAGGAAACAATCAATCCTGCAGTGACTTAATGTATGAATAAGCTCTCATTTTGTAACTGTTCAAAAATTACGTTTTTAGCGTAACGTGGCGCGTTTCGTCTCTGTCGTGCATATATCTAGAATTGGTAGAGAGAGGGTAATTTTTTCCCCTTATCTGGCGACACTGGCAATCCTATTAAATGGACGACTTTCCTACTATGAACACTTACTGCATCAGCCATAGGAATCTGACGACCGCGCAAGGATATAATTACTGTCGATCGGAAGAAATTAATTTCTGTCGCCTCCTGTGCACGATTTTTTATATAGCGTGACGACGGATAGTTGGTCGCCCGAACGTTAATAGCGCTAATAATAAAACTTGAAAGTGCAGAATGGGCATGAGAGCATAAATTTAAACGATCTAGCTTTCCCTTTGTGGCAGAGCCCCCTGCAGGAGCAACGCAAACGATCGTTCGGTAAAACGACGCGAGCACAGTAAGACGAAATTATAAGTGAACATGCGAGCTAGCTAGTGCACGAACGACATTCGCGGATCGATCAACAGCAATACACTTTCATGGCGGTACAATGACACGTTGCTAAAGATAGCCTAAGCATAGGCCTGGATTTGTTGTTTGCGGTAAATATCTGTGCTTTGCTTTCTGGTGGACGACGTTGACGAGCACATAAGAGCCAACCGGCGAGCTAATTATAACGTTTTGTTCATAAACGCATTCCTCTACTTGGCATCTGAATATTAATATTGAATTTTAGTACTAATTTTATCTACGCTCCACTATGCGGTTGAACGTTCTTCGAATTTCTATTTGTTACGACACCCTGTGGTCTAAAAGTCAGTTCTAGCGCGAATAAGTTTTAAAAAAACCAAATAACGTAAATCTGTTAAAATTTATACTTGTATGATAGTTTGATTTGTATACTACCATAACAAAAGCAAAATTAATAAATGTGAGCGTACATAATATTGAAGGATTTTTAGAGAATTTTATTAAAAATATTGAGAAACATTGAAAAATAGGCAATAATTATAAAGATAGATTTCTGTCAAAAAATAAAACTTGGTTAGAATCGACCATAGTATTCCCCTTTAATGAGATTGACATTCAAGAACTTGGTTTCTTTTTACAAATTTTTTTTATTATTTATTATTATTAATATTATAATATCATTATTAATTATTATATCAATAAACAAATAGTTCGTATTGTAAATTACGTTTTATTTACTTTACTCAAATATTTCAAAGTAATTTTTACACAAAATGTCAATTTTTCCCTCGCACAGTAATTAATTCGCACTAGAACTGACTTCTAGACCACTGTGCGACAGAGCGAAAATTATAGTGAAACCTCGATTACACTGTCCAACAACAAAAATCTTTCCATATAATTGTTCGGTGGATCTTATAGAGTGTTTCGCACTGATTCCGCATCTGGCCTTAATTTTTCTCACACAGGCACAGTTTTTGAGAAATTTGAATTTGAGAAAAGGACATATTTTTTACTTTAAACAAATATTGTGATGTTATTATATGTATAAGATATTGTATTGTTCTTTACATCCGAAGATTCTCTAGACTTTCCCGAATCCAGTGATGGCCAAGTTCGTTAGCTTAGAAATACCTGTTGCAATACTGAGAAAAGCGTTTGCAAAAATTAGTTTAAAAGAACGCTATTTAATTTTTAAAGAGTTACATGGAGGGCTAAATTATTTAAATTTGGCCGCTACGTAACACCTTTTATGGCCATTGGTTAAGAAAGTAACGGCCAAGTTTGAATAATTTAGCCCTCCATGTAACTCTTTAAAAATTAATTTTTACAAACTCTTTTTTCAGTATTGCAAGAGGTATTTCTAAGCTAACGAACTTGGCCGTATTTTCTTTGATCTCACAACTTTTTACGGCCATAGAGAACTTGGCTCCTGTTTACAGGATGTTTCTTGGGATTTCATCGATTTTTGTTGAGTGTGTTTTTCATCAGTATTTGTTGCGATTTTGAAGCTAATAAAACGTATACTTATTATGTTATGCTGCTATGTTCTATCCGACGAACCTATTTCATAATGTTTTTTTTCAATACAACCCTTTTAAGGTGTAAAATTTCATTCTTTGATAATTATTCCTTTGAGCGTTTGTTATGGTGGACCTATGTACAAAATTTCAAACTTGTAGGTCAATGGGAAGTACTCAAAAGGTTTTGATGACTGTCAGTCAGTCAGTCAGTCAGTGAGAAATTTAGCAGTTTTTGAGGACCCATATCTCGGAATCTACTAATGTTGGAAGATTAATGTTTTGTCAATATTGAAACATGATAGCATTTAACAAGTGTACGTAATTACATCTCTCCATCTGTCTCCAGTTCCGAGTTACAAGCTTCTAAAAAACGCTTAAGTTGTTTCGTATAAAAGAAAGTAGTGCGAGACCGTGCACCTAGATAGTTAGAAAATAAATGAGTGTTTGTTATTTATTACAACTAATTAAATAATGAGTTTGCAACTTGACGACGTAGATAAACTAGCCCCATGTTGCTAATTTTATACGATGCACTTGAACATGATATCGCCCGATACGTAATGTCGTGTAAACGTAGAAAAAAGTATCCATACGCTATAATCCAATTACATTCAACTGGTTGTTCAAGGTCACGCGTTTTACTACATTTATGGCACAGCAGATCGCCCCACCTTTTAAGACACGAATAGCTTGTGCCTGAAGGTCTGCTCCAAGAGATGAAAGATAAAGCAATCTGTTAATCAAACAGAATATTGTGTATATAAACCTTGAATGGCATTGAGCCATCAATTAATTTTGACCCGGCTCTGGTCACGTGCTGCAGGCAAATATTAACCAAGTAAGGAAAATCGATAAACGATAAGAAACTAGATACGATTGTTTACTCCGGCGATGCAATTAGATCTCGTTTATAAAGCAATTCGTCGATTATAATGGGGTGAGATTTTATGAGATGTTCAGTATTTTCGAATAAGTTTTCATACTTTTGCAGTATGTACCTTTAAATATTCTAACTATATAACAATATGCTGAGAAAACATTTGAATGCGTTCACACAGAGTGCAAATATGCAAAGAACATTTCTATGCTGAGATATTCAAAGTTGTTTAGACAGTGGAAAATTCATTTGCATACATTGATGAGTTTATATGGAATTTAAGAGGAAACGTCAATTTTTAAGTAAAAATATCTTAAATTTGCAGATGTACATTTGGCGATACTGCAGGCAATCGTGTGACGGATAATGCATGTATTTTTCGCATTGCAGTTCTACTCATTTTAATACCCACTCCGAATACATATTTTTCCCTTGCATGTTGTAGCTGTAGTTGACATTAACATGCATTCGGAGACGATAATGACGGAGACTTAATACCACCTTTGACTGAAAAAATTAAAATTAAGTATATTTATGCTCCTACAGATTTTGCATACAAAATGTATTTTTTTATATATGCCTAACTGCAGGAAGTATCTGTGTTGCTACCTCGAGACTAAGCAGAACGTCCTTTTGTTAATTGAGTAGCTTCTATCGTTTGAAACTGTACGAAAACAGCTCTCGTAAGTGCTCGTAAATCAATACAGTACAGCCATACACTCAAAGACCTAGTTTGAAACTTAGATTGTGGTGTTTACAAAAAGTGGAAACAGTGAGTCATCAACATGCTGAACAATTCTCATTCAACTTTTCCATTCCCATTGTCACTTGATGTTTGCATACCGACCTATTCAATTCTAAGCTATGCATACTATCAGTCACGAGAATTTTTTAGAAAGTTCTTTTGCAAAACGTTCTTCTAAGATCTTGAAAGTAAAGTTTTCATGAGGATAATACTTATAAAATATATAAATATAAGAATTTATTTATTAATTGATTTCCATACCATAAGTGTATGAACAGATATTTTCTTAAGCGGAAAATACAGATTTTAATGGAAAGCAAAAGACAAGTATTTCGATCTTACTATCAGTCACGAGAATTTTTTAGAAATTTCTCTTGCAAAACATTCTTCTAAGATCTTGAAAATAAAGTTTCAACGAGGATAATATTATAAAATATATAAAAATAAGAATTTATTTATTAATTCATTTTCATACCATAAGTGTATGAACAGATATTTTCTTAAGCGGAAAATACAGATTTTTATGGAAAGCAAAAGACAAGTATTTCGATCTTTGGTTGCAGGTCGTGTAATCTACTTTCTGCAACAATGCAGCCCGTTCTATTTTTCACAGAGCGCTATTCAAACGGTAAGAAGGTGACCCAATCTAACGCAACGAGAAATGGCAGGTAGACCTGGTGAATTAATGGTTCTCCGTGTGCTTGACCAATCGATATTCGGTCACATGCTTCGAAAAATCGATAAATGGATGTCGGGGACTCGATGGACGGCACAGTTGCAATACAAGTCACGAACGCGTAAGAAAGAGGATCTCGCACGTGACAAGAAAATATTTCGATCGGCCTCGTGTACATACCTACACCATGACGGTACCCCGTGCTATATGGCGTTGCTTGCAACTACCGGCGTCAGTGTGCACGAGTATGAACAAGCGTTCAGAGGGGATTATTGATGGTTTCGTGGAGCGCTTTTCACTCGACGGTGAAATGTTCCATCGATGTCCAATCGGGCTCTCTCCTCCCTCGCAGATTTATTCTCACCCGTTATTACCGGATAGTAAAACACTATGTACTGGTTCCCGAAAGCACTCCGATACCAGTCGAACCACTACCGAAAACTTCGGCTACTATTACCTTCCTGTAATTATATTTTCTTCATTTTCAAACAAACCTTGTGTTGGCTGCGAAATTACGATCATTATAGCAACCATCCTCACGTGAGTAAAAGTTATTTCGAAATTTTTTAAAGAATAGAAATGTGTGCAATGGTCTGGAAAAATGCACTTTGTACGGTAGTGTATGTTTTTCCGTGATAAATGTCGCAATATTTGCGCCACGTTAATATGTTTCCATTAGTATTTTCTGTACATTACTTTGTATAAAAATTTTGACACCTTGTATACGGTGTAATTAATTTTTCTTTTGCGAATAATATCATTTTGGGTGCCCTTTTAACTTTAAATATTTTTTATACCTATCTACGTATTCATAATGTAATATTAAATTATATTATATTGTTTAAAAATGTCTTTCAAATAATCGTGTGTATTATATTAAATATTATATTAAATTATATCAACGCAAGAGCGTGATTTTGAGAAACAAATTTTTCGGCAGCTCCGTACGAAAATTGAAGAAAATATTTGCATTCGACCCACGAAAATATATGGCCTAATCGAAGTTAGAAGCAGAAATCCGCGTTCTCAGCATTACCATCGAGAGTCAGCGAACGGAAATAGTTTCTCATTGCCATCGTCGGAGTTATCCCTGCTCCGGGAGCATAATAAAATCTGGTAAACGTAGGGAGATGAAAAGCCAGTTATAAATTATCCGAACATGACTGGCCGAGAAAGTCGGGGAACTATAGAGATAGAAGAAGAGTGGTGATCGATAAGAAGCTATGGTTGCCTCGAATTCTCTCGTGGCATCGTAACCGTGCAGAATGCGAGATTGTAGGGAACGTCTGGAGCAACCAATACATACGTATATTCGAAGGTCTGGTATATTCGTTATTCGGGAAAACACCGATTTCGTTCCGAACGAGATTTATCCGAACTTTTCCTCTCCAGACGCTATTATACTGTATGGAGAACCCCGAGCAGGCGTAGTGGAAAATTAAATAACTTGTTCCACGAAGAATGATTTCTCCCTTTGTCTCCTCTCCACTCAGCAGAAGACGAACCTCGGAAAAATGTATTCGTTTGTTAGTATTCGAGCTTAATCAATTCAATATGAATATGATAATTTCCTAGATATACAGAGCTCTATATGTACTGATCTGATTGAATGAGCAACGTAGAAGTCGTTCTCTGGGTTTAATGTACTTTTTAAATATTTGCTTGCTAAATATAAATATATTTAAGTATTTTATAGAGAAAGAGAGAGAGAGAGAATAATAAAAAATATATAAATAAAATAAAAATGTTCAATTATGTCTTGATATTGTGTGTATGTTATAAGAATTAATTAGTGTAATGAACCACGAGGTTAGAATTTCGTATTTTATTTTGTTCCCATTTGTAGCGTTGCATCACAAGGTGATAATTGGGGTTCAATATTCAGGGAAATTAATTTAGTAACCTTATCCGACTAATTTGTAATAATTTTGACTAGTACTAGTGCTCGCACCGTGCTCCGGCTGCGAGGACATTCGAAAGTAACTGCGAAATGAAGATGAGAAACAAGGTATAACGAGTGAACGTTAATGAAGGCGCACTTAATTGCACGCATGCTTTACAAGTTTACAAATTCGAGTTTCTAACGAAAACTTCGCACGAGAGAAATTCCATTCCACATCCTCAACTTATTTTTCTATGGAAAATTATTACCGATCCTATCAGGCAAACAGTGAAACTACTTAATAATGATATTATAAAATATCAATAAGTCAACCTATAATTTCCAACTTATTAAAATGATTTCAGGAAGAATTAAATTTTTATGTGGCTCTCGCTGTCTATAATCTATGCAGGACAGTTGATCTTTATAATTTTCATTTGAATTTCAGGTCGACTGAAAAAAGTTTTTTGGTCGTGGCGAACTAAATCGAAAGGAATTGGTCGGGGTTAATACGTTCATTATAAAAGCATCTGTCCGTGAATGACGAACGATGGTCAGATCGAGAATCATTATTTTGCTGTTTATCGGATTTTTCGATCCAGGGCGTAGGTACAATTATCGGCTTTCAGTTTCCGGTATTGCGTTTCGCCGTATACTCCGCTCACTCAGCATTGTGTTGGAAACCGTCACCGAGAGGCCATCTTGTTCAACGGTGAATATATTTTCTCACTGAACAGGTGGACGTGAAAAATACCCCGTGCAGAAGTTCTGGATGCCCTTTTGTTCATACGTTTCCACTCATTCTTCTCTCTTCTTTCTTCCGCTCTTTTCTTCTCGTGTCTACCCGTTTCGTTCGTAGCAAGGTGTGTACATGTTGTGTTCGCCGGAGACACAATGCCGAAGAGAGTATTCACCATAAAGTTGTATTTTCAGTTTACGCTAGGTCAGAATACCGCGAGACTAAAAAATATTTTTTTAATGAAAACGCGGCGAGGATCTCTCCTCGAGAGGTGTGGCGGCTGTACTGTGAATTGAAAGAAAAAATAAACCAACAGTAGGCAAAGGAAGGAAATATCTTTTGAAAAATGAGTTTTGAGTCGCGCGAAGGGCAAGCCACCCTTCTACCATGTTCTCGTCGCACGAAGTTCCAGTATTTCGTTCGCGTTTGTTGTTTCGAAATAATTATGGTGATGATTGAGAAGTTCAGGCTGTGCTCTCCTTGGTTAAATAGTCATTTTAATTTCCTAGTAGTCAGTTCAAATAATTAAAGTTATTTGCAATAAGTGCAATAAGAAAGCCAATATTGTTTTAAAAGAAGAAATTTAAAAATATGCCAAGAAAATTGATGCGCAAGAATCCGAATAGATCTAGAGGAGTCAAGCCAGAGGACGAAATTCGTGAGGATGAAATTCAATTTTATGACGTTTAATTACATCAAGCGATTACACGTGTAATGTCGTAGCTCGTCGAATGTCTCGTGTAATATTCACGCAATGCAAATTTTCCAGGTTTCATTTTCACGTTCGAGGACGGTCCCTTGGCATTTGACGCTTGTGTCGTTGCATACGAATGCCGGGGATTTTGCTTAGATCCGTATTGCATAATCCTTTGAGTACACTCCGCCAGTGGTTATCTCGACGTCCCGTTTCACCTTCTTTCTTCTCTTTTTTTTCCCCAACGATGGCTTCACCCTCGCCATCTCGCGCGCTCCCGACTATGTAATTACCGACATTTCTTTGCATTTTTCGTCTGAAATTAGTTAACAGGCCACACGTCAATTAACCGTCGAGACATCCTTTACGTCAGGAGACGCGGAAGAGTGGCATGAATCCGCTGCTCGTTCCCCTACACGAAGCAGCCCCCTTTCATGTAGCGTTACTTTCTTTTTGTTTCTCGTGTTTCCCCCTCCTCTTCTCTTATTTTCTATTAAAAACGCCCAGTGTCTATCGCGGTGCAGCTTACTTAAATTTGCTGAATCTATTATACTTACACATTCCCAAAAATATTGACTTCGTCCGAAGTTGTACTAGTTCAAGCAGTAAGTATAGTTTGGACCAGTGCACTTCTTCCCCGCTGGAGCTTCACGAACACCACTACCAGTGTACCGATTCCCTCAATATCAACTACTAGCTTTTCTCCGTGGCTTGATAAATTTGAAAATTTATATTGATTCTCCATAAAACTTTTTAACCCCCCATTCACCCCATTCAGATTGTATCAATGAGCATTAAGACCAAGTATAATGTAAATCAGACCACGAACAAAATATTCCTCATACAAACGGTGCAACCCCTTTTCACCCCCTTAGGGGTCGAATTTTTTAAAATGCCGAAATAGGTATTTGATTAATTATATCAAAGAACATTCAGACCAAGTTTTAAGCAAATCTGACTACAAATAAAATATTCCTCATAAAAAATTTTCAACCCTTTGTCACCCCCTTAGGGGTTGGAATTTGTAAAATGCCGAAATAGGTGTTTGATTAATTATATCAAAGAGCATTAAGACCAAGTTTCAAGGAAATCCGGCTATGAACAAAATATTCATATACAAACGTTTCCTTTCTTATTCCTTGTATAGATCATAAAGGAAACCTCTGTCCAAAATTTCAGCTTTCTAGGTCCAACGGTTTAGCTTGGGCGTTGATGAGTCAGTCAGTCAGTCAGGACTTCATTTTTATATATATACTTATATATACTTATATATGTGTGTACATGACTAAACACTTTTTAACGGAACATTCAATAGCAACAGCAATTTTCATTGTGAACTAACAAGTCACCCTCAGTCACAGCATTTAATAGTTTAATTTAAGATTGCAATGTAAAAGAAAATTTCTAATGCTTTCATTTGGTACAGCAGAATTATTGGAAATCCTATTAATAGTCTTCTGGTAGGTAAAGTGATAATATCTTATGTAACAACCGAGAAAAGAAATGATAAAGTTTAGGGTGTTTACCATCATATTGCCTTTAAATTAGGGGTTACCTCATGGGGTCCGCTGAACTGCTTATTCTGCTAAACCCTTTAAGCGGGACTCACTTGTCCGAATCGATCCGTGTCGCAGCTAGAGCCGCGCCGGCGAGCGCGATAACGCCCCTCAGCGAATTTGTTTCGCGAATCAATGCCTCTCATTTCCACGGAGAGGTTTTTCAATGTCAAGGTGAGTCTATGCGCCATGCATCCAAGCCGACGGGATCCCGCTTTCCTTTTTGGCTCGGTTGCTATTCTCTCCGAGATATATTCCGCTCTGGCATTTGCGTCTCCGCTAGATCCAGACTCGAGTAACCTTCTCGCGGGTCAAGTTATGTCAGTCGAGATTTATTTCTGCTCAGTGCACACCCCTGCCCCTATTATCGTGTTTCTTTTTAAAATAAATCACCGCAATACGAGCCCTGATATACATATGCGTCGCCGAGCCAAGTGATATCGACCCGTGGGCAAATCAAAATTTAAGTTGTCGTCGCCCGGGATCATGCTGATGAAGTGCATCCTGCGAAATGAGATCTAATCTTCTTAGTTTGACTTAGTTCCGACGAGAATTTCGGAGAACCTTGGACGCCTTGCAGTCTTGCGATATTTACATGAAATACTCTTTGGAATATTTACCGAAATTTTATTTATTTATTTATTTATTTAATGCTTTAAAGCAGATGTGGTTTATATAGCATATTCAATACATGAATTCCATTAGCGTATTACATACTTAATTTCATTGAATCAATTTTTTTGAATAAGAAATTACTGTAATTACATACTTAATTTCATTGAATCAAATTTTTTGAATAAGAAATTACTGTAATTACATACTTAATTTGATTGAATCAATTTTTTTGAATAAGAAATTACTGTTAAGTTAAGTTAAGCTAAGAGGCGCATTAAGCCATTAAGTTTTTAGTGCACAACGCTTAATAAAATCGAAAATGATTAGCAGACCTTTAATATCTGAACCACATAGGAAGCATCTTATATAGGTTGGAAGACAGTACTTGTTTCGGAATAGAGCTGAAAGTAGTGTATCACGTTCGTCTTCATATTTTGGGCATTGCCAAATGATGTGATCAAGATCTACCGAAATTTTTATCGAACCTATGCTTTCTATGTTATTATTCACTGAAATATGTTAAAATAATAATCAGACTTAAATTCATTTAGAAACTGACATCCTCTTTACCATTAGAAAAGGACAATACTCGATTGTTTGTTATACAGCTCCTCGTTTAGAATGTTTTAGGCATTCAATGGGAATCATGTTCCTGGGAGCACCCCTAGGATTTAAATAAATTCATAACTCTTGGACAATTATTCACCCACGATTTGCGAACCACCCTCGCAATCAATTACTCAAGAATGATGTAATGCTGATTGGATTCATCGGTTCAGTTATTGCCTTCAACCATTTAGTATTCCTCGAAATTATCATTTCGGTCGGAAAGTTGCCGTTAAACAAATCCATGACGTAGTTTTCGTGTATTTTAATCTTTCATCTCGAAAAACTATATATATTTATTTTCGTTCCTCTCAGGGTTACAATTCTGTACAACATACCCCTTTCTCCTTCCCCTTTCGCACCCTTTTACATCCATCTCGAAAAACTAATGCAATTTAACAATTTCCAAGTATTGGCGTTTGTGAGCCAGTAAGATTTGCATGAAGTTAAGTTAGTCAAATGTAAGTACGTGGAGCGTGGAAATACGAAGGAACAGTTCCGAGTACATGCTAATTTATACAATCAAGATAACGATGTATAGAAATTAAGACGTGGATAGAATTTTCTGAAACTATTCCGTTGCTGTGAAATATTAATGAACAGGGGTGAGGATAATGGTGAACAAACTGTGATAATTAATATTATGAGCTATTCGCATTTCCATTTAGTATTGTTAACGATATTTACATTTCTTGAAGCTGTCCTAAAGCTGCTTTATGCAGCAAGTGTAAATTGTTGTGGAGATACAAAAGGTCGAAGAAGTTGCATCATGCAACCGTGTTAAATAACACGGTGGATAGTTACCTTGCACGAGAACGTAAAATAAAGTATAGTAGAAGGAACAATAGGTTGCGTGTACGCTGTACACAATAGCAAAACTTACTGCAATGCATGGAAGCAGGCGTATTTCCAAAAATTACGTAGTGTGACAAACTTATAAGTTTCTGTTTTTCCTAATTTTCAGAAAATCCATTATAAAAATGAAGTGCGGATTTTATACATTTATGACAAAAATGAATAGGTGACATATCAGACAATAGAAAGATTATTTCTTCAATAATTTTAGTCAATTGGAAATATATAAGTAATTCTGTTAATCTTTCTAGTTTGTAATTTCTCAAAATGGTCATATACAATTTACGCAGTGTACGAATCATTTCATTTAATCAGTGTATTAATTTCAGCTTTATAAGACAATTAAAAGAAAACTAAATTTCTATCTGGCTTCTGTGTCTTGCAATTAATGCAAATATTTTCTATTTTGCATAAAGACCCGAAGCTTAATCATTACCATTTATATTATCTTATGTGCCATGCTGAGATTATCTTACGAGTGCCAAAACGGAAACAAATGGGAGAGAGCTAACAGAAGCGTTAACCGATGAAATGACTACAGAATTGTGTCTTGCTCTCCGCAACCGGGTTACCAGCCTTAGGAAATATTAAGGGAATTCTGTATTCTACTGTGCGAACGTAACATATGTGCAGAATTTGGATATTGTGCGGAATGTTATACGATTGTGTTATGCCTATGGAATGTACTGCGCCGTATCTGGAATGCAGTGTGTTGTTCTTTCAACCTTCATTATGCTCGTTCAATTATTATTCCAGCTTTGTATATTCCGCAAGGAGCAAATCTTTGTTTTAACGTAAAATTTGTGAAGCAACAAAAACTTCAATTTCTACAAATGATTGCTCTTAAAAATTCGCATCAATACCATGATCCTTAACAACTATATATAATCCATTAAGAATCTTGTCAGTCATTTTGTCCTCTTTAAAAATATTAATATTAATATTTAATATTAGGACAATAATGTATTGATAAAAATAATCCTGAAATAATTTGAATAAGTAAGAATAAACCTAGAATTGATCCAAAGTTTCATCATGCATTAATATTTATAGGAGTGGGTAACTTATTTAAAGAATTATTTAAAGAATTATTAAAAATTATTAAATTTTAATAGTTTAGAGAATTTCATTAATTATAGATTTTTTTCGTAAACGTTTGTATTTAAGTAAATTACGTAAAAGAAATAACTGAAGTACTTAAAATATTGTTTATTGAATTTAATATTGAATCAACATGATTCATATTGTTCCAAATTTGGATTATTATTACTGTACGATTAGTTAGCATGACGTCTGCAAGAGAATGTATGGAACGAGTATTTTCTTATGAATGCCTTCTTAGAGATCTAATGGAAATCTCTATGTCTGCCAAAGAAACGTCGAAATCTTTCTTCAAAAGGTCAAGACTCATACATAGCTAACTACAACAGCTTTATTCCGTATTCCGTCACGTACTTTTAGATTACATCGTTGTCCTCTGCCAATAAACTGGGTTAATTTTTTGGCACTGCATGGCGAAAAAGAGGAATATGGAAAATACTCTAACTTTCAGTTCAGTAGCTCCGGAAGAACTACTGCGACGTTCAGTGTATCGACGATACAATAACTTTGTCATAGTAAATTTTCTGATAATGAAAATATTTATCTTTTCCGGCAGTTTAACAAAATTTCAAGAGTGTGAATAACAAAACAGATCATAATAAGCACATGTACGATAATTAGACTGAGGATTTATTGCATTTATGATAAAAATGTGTATGAATCCACCGAGAGGGTAAATTTTTCCTTTCGATTCGTGCTCCCTCCCCTCATCTGGTGGCACATATCCAATCCACAAAATATTAAAACATGTGTTTACATTATATTAATAGATTCGATTGAAACAAATAGACTTTTTAAAAAAAATTTTAATAATGCATTGTCATCCAGTTCTGAGCCATGTATTTAATTTCAAGTATCTAGCTCATCAGGAAGTTAGTTTAAAATCAATTGCAAAATTTGCCACCAAACAGACAGACAAACAAACAAGAAAGCGAGCTAATAAAAACGTGGTAATTAAACAGGAACGAGATGAACAAGTCTGTTGCTTAACAAACCTAAAAATTGTTACAAGTTCGACTTAAAAATGGATTTCATTCAACAGACATTACAACTGCGATTGAAAAACAATCCCTCCGAAATTCTTTCGGACGATTACCGAGTTAAAGTTGTCGAGTATGTCCGTTCCAGGGAATTCCAGGAAAGAATTTCAACGAAACTTTGGCAATCAAGGTATCAATTATTTCCCCCGTAATTCCCGACATTTGTCAGGGTGCAACAGCGTCAGTTCTTGAAATCGCTTTTCCGCGTGAAGAGAACGATCCTCGGATTCGGGAGCTCGCGAGATCAATTTACTTTTTGCGAAAGTTCGCGGAGAGAAAGTTCTTCCAGAGACGCTGGGCTCAGCGAATTCGCGGAGCTCGACGTCGAGAAGTGCCATTATCGGTGACCATGATATCGGTGCGGCTCGATAACGAAAGAGAAAAGTAGAGAGGTATAAGCTTCGAGGCAACGTGTAACTGACTGTGTAATTGGCAGCGAAGAAAAGTGATAATTACTCGGTCGGATAGTCGGCAACGGTATGACCGGCACGTACAATCGCGATATCGATTCGCAAACGTTCGAGCTAGTAGTTGTTACGGCCTAGAACAGAAATAACTGAAAGTACCGGCTTATGCCTGGCAGTCGTGCGACTTGGGCTTGTGCAGCCAGCCTGGAATAATATGGTTCAAAGCACGATACCTTTCTTTATTTGTGTCGCGGGTTGAAAATTTTATTTCTTGTCGCCGATCGATTCGACGGCGGCGCGATGCTTCGTTTCGTTCGTTTCGCGGAGTGCTTCGTGGCTGCGGCAGTGACCCTTCTAATGATTAGGTGCCCCAGCATTGGCCTTGCCTTCATATCGACAAGACGAACTATGTCGCAATAAGCGGACACCTTGGTGAAATCGTCTGTCGATATACCGGAACAACAAGCATGGACACATGCCGTCGGAGATGTTAATCTTCGATGCACATGTGTGTCGTCGATTATCCGAACACGGTGACCTACACTTGCGCGGATATTGGCTTCGTTTTAGAAACAAATCATTTATTAGGTCTTTCGAAAGATGGCTGTTTCGATCCTTGTTTGTATATGTGCTTTCTGAAGAGGTACAAGTTTGTGTACCTCTTTATTATGAAGTACAAATATTTCTTGCTAAAACGTTATCTATTTCTTCTTATAACATCGGTAATGCTGTTGCACATTTCACTTTTGAATTTTAGAATAATATCGTTTTAGAACTACCAAAATTCAGCGACTTCCAACTTCTGAGGGGCCACAAATATTTAATAAGTGTAGGAAAGAAGACACACTCGGAAATATCGCGTCAGATTTTAGAACCTCTGCAGCAGGTGTTAGGAAGATAATAAATCTTATGACATGGAATGTTACTGCAGAAAATCCTCCACAATCAGAACGTCCACGAAGGACTATAACACAGGATCTCATATTTATAAGTATTATTTTAAATTATAAAAAACGCTGTTTTTACGCAATTAACAATCTTTTTTGCAATTTTACAAACCACGTGTTGAATTACACCTCTTAATAGAAGAACCTTTCTGACGTGATCGTATGACACTCTTGTGCCTAAAAATTCAAATATATATTTCTACTCTTTTATACGAGTTCGAATCAACGGAACAACGAGATATATAAGAAAATTTATATAACGAAACGTACAAATTTTGTTAAAATAACTTATCTCTGATTTTTCAGTTTTCAGTCGAGCAACATTTTGAATTTAAACTCGACTCGCCATGGCAAACTGATCGAATTAAAATCGTGGGAAATAACAATATTTCTGCAGATTTTTTTGCATTCATTGAAGTAAAAAGTAGGAAGTCGTCCGGAAAGTGATTAAATGCTTCGCAATAGTTTACACAGCAAATATTTACTTTACGTACAAAATTCGCGACATAAAGCGCTGGTTTAGAAACGAACCAGGTTCGATTTAAGACCGAATATATCTCTGCCACAGAAGTTGCTTCAGCTTTTCAGTCAGAGCTTTCCGGATTTTCGAATAAGGACGTCTGCGATAGTGCTGTGTTCAGAGAATCGTTTGAATGTATGAATTGGGTTCGATGACGCAGAAGGTATGATGACAGAAAGTATGAGGGAGGACAGAAATTTGAAAAGATACGTGAAATGTTTCGGATTGGGGAAAAAGAATCCGGAGAACATTATTTAATATTGTAAGTAAAACGAAATAAATAACTAAAATTTAGCCATAATTTTATCTACAGAAATTCAACGTTTTCCCACTCCCACTTTCAATTGATTTGAACATCATTTTGGGAATTTGTTGAATAGTCCAGTTCTTTTCTTCTGTTAAAAATTATCTGCATTGATTACAGGAAGCAAGAGTTAAATAATAATTCGTCGTTGGAATGTAAAACAAATATTAATGGTCTCCAAAAGAAAAAATGTAGTCTAAAACGATTTGCAGTTTATTAAGGTAAAAAATTGATTTGTCGTGTGTTGAATTAGTTGAGAAATGATAAAAAAACTCTGAGAGTAAAGGAGCTGAAAAATATTATACTTTTGGATACACGGTTGAGAGCCACTGTCTTAAAACAGCACTGTGTGCCAGATCGATACCACCTCGGCTACCCTTAAACTCTGAAATGTGAACCGAAGTGAGAGCAAAAGACAAATCTAATTTCTAGCAATTATGAAACCACTAAGAGAAAGCGCAGCTGCAGTTTATATAATTAATAACGTCGTTATTTATTTGAAATCATTGGCTTCCTTTACTCGATCCCGGTATTAAATTCAACCTCAAAAGTTCCTGATTCACATCGGCTACATTCTCAATCATTAAAATTTGGATCAAATATCAGAAATTGTTTAAACTTCCTGGAACTTTCCTCGTTACAGTTTAATGGTAATAGGCGAGGGTTTATCCATATTATTAATAACACTATTACCGTTTGCGATAGGAGAACTACCCTTAATACGAGGATTAACAAAGTTGAGAACTTTCTCTTAATTATGCTATAATTTATAAAATCATCAATAACAATTCGTGAATTTCGTTCATGCAAATGTATAAATCGTGATAAAAATAAATACTTGTAATATAAAATAAATTTTTTTAGTATTTCTTTATTTGCAAATAGTTTTGTTCAGAATTCACGTTAGTTTGAAACAAAATTAGCTCTGTGGTAAATAAGAGACAAGCTATTATTCGATATCCTCAAATTTGAATGAATGAAAATTAGTTCAAAATTACAGATTGACGAAGTCGAGACCGCGTAAAGTGGCTAAAATTGTACATCACGTGAATTAATGAACCCTTAATGACGTCGAAAGAGAATGTAGGTGAACCGTTCCAACTTTATCAATGAATACTTAAAATTGTACCTGCAATCACGGGTATGAGTAAATTATAGGGTCGTTTGACAGCAATCGTTATCTTCCCAAAAGGACAATTACGCAAATAGAGATGTCAATACATAGTGCGCTAATTGCAAATATGCGATGTATTGACAGTTCTTACCACATATTGCGAATGGCGAATTTGTCGAACTACGTGTTTAATATGACGACGTCAACATGCACAATTTTGCCACTTATGTAATCCAAATATTTACTCACCATTATTTTATGCGTAATAAAACTAGCACTTAATGTTATGTCTATAACAGAATATGGACACACCTATTACAAGAATTACTTTAACAGAATTATTTATGTATTCTACAACCTTTGTTCTCACATTATCTACTTTCATGTTAAATTCTAGTATACTATTCTATTACTCTGTACCTGCACTACCTGTCTTGCGTAACTGAGCTTTCGCGTTTGCTCTCATATCATTGAAATTCGTAATATTCCAGCTCCTCGCGTACGAACTAAATTATGTTTGAATTCGGCTAATACGTTCGTGCTCGTCTTAGGTTTCTTAATATTAAACTAAATAGCAGTTTACGGTTCCACGGAAGAAACATTCTGAATTTCGAAGTTGCTTGACGTTGCTGCGAATTAGAATTTTGAATTCGCTCTGCTGTTAATTAAATCGACAGGAAAGTTCAGACCGACGCGACGCGACGGGACGTAACCTACGATATCGTAGTGCGTGCTCGTGCACGAGTTGCGTGCCGGAGGTGTGTTTAATCATTAACTTTGAGGCACCCATAATCCTTAACCATCTTGAGGAACGGTTGATTGATGGGATCGCTAAAGTGGAACATGGCGTAATGAATAAAGATAATCAAATAATTGGAGATAAGTCGGTATAGTTAGAAATGCCGATACCTTGCGCTATTAATACTTGAACGAATGACAGCAAAAATTATACTTTTATGCATTAAAATTTTCTAGTATTCCTACACTGTTCTTAAAAAAATCAACCGTTCATTAATAGAAGTGCAAAATACAAATTTTGCTCCATTAATTGCGAACTACTAAAATCCATTAAACGGTGAAAGAAGATTATTTATTCAACATAAATTCAAAGCTGGATAAATACTGGATACTTCGACTAGAAAAAATCGTAGATCAAGTCTTAAACATTTGCTGTAAAGGGGAAGCTTCGATCTTTAAATCTACGATGGTTTCGGTTACGAGAGAAATTGTTCAATGTTTTTACATACGTTACAATTTGTAACATTCTGACCAAAATAGTGTGTCCAGTTTCCTAGTCGTTGTAGCATGCAAAAATATTTTCATTAAAAATGAACAATGGATGGCACAAGTAGGAGCTTCAAACTTGAAAATGAGTTGAAATTTATTATTATACTATTTGTTTTAACGAGATGATCATAGTTTAAATATCGACAATGTTCTCGAGAATGTGAACTACACCCTAGTAGCACAAAAATATTAGATAAATATTTTTTTCAAATATTGGAAAAATATTTTTTAAGTCACATATTTTCATATGAGAAAAATATTGGATCTGAATATTGTATACATGTACAAGAAATATAAATTGAATGTTTAAAAAATATCAGCTAAATATTCAGAGCATATAAACTAGATATTTAAAAAATATAAAGTAAATGTGAATCCAATATTTGATAAATATAAATTCAATATTTAAATAACATTCAATAAAATTTTCAAATTTAAGAAAAAGTTGTAACAAAAATTAGAAACTATGAATATCTATTACTTTCTGTGGACTGCTTGAGGGAATATTCCATTTTCTCTTCTAAAGGACCTTATTACAATTAAGAAATTTTTATATTATATTATATAATTTTATATAATTTCTGATATTACATAAAGATTTATTTTATAATAAGAAAAAAATATTTTTTTATAATATTAAATAAATATTATCTGTACATTAGGAAAAAATATTCTATTTCTAATATTAAATAAAGATTCATTTTGTATTTAGAAAAAAATATTTTTCTCGTAATATGAAATAGATATTTCCTGCATATTTAAAAAGAAATATTTGTTACTTAATATAAACTAAATATTGTATGTATATTTAAATATTAAGAAGAGATTGATCTCTTTTTAATATTATATGAATGTGTATATATTTTGTGCTATTAGGGACAGTGTTCAAATACTTTTTGGAAGCACTATATATTGGGAAAAAGTAACACATTGAGTGCAGCAGCTGCTTTAAGATAGCAGAAGACAATAGGGAGCGTTAACGACTCAGTTACCCGAGGATTGACCAGACCAAAGAACCAATTGCCCTCTTCACGAGGAAGTAAATCGCGAAGACGGTCACGATCATTTCTCTCCGAATCTGTAGAATGAAGCGTCCAAGTTTGAAATGAGAAAGGCGTGTCCGTATGAAAGACGGCGGAGAAAATGTAACCGGAGTGCGGTCGGTTCGCGCGTGTGTGGGTTAATGTTCACGTTCTAGACATTCTAGACGAATTTTCTGGGAATTTTGCGAAAACGTACACTTTTGATCGTCGCAGCTCGTGTCGAACAAATATGCCGGGCTGCAGTAAATCGAGGAGAAGCTTACAGTATAATATCGAGAAATAGAAATATAGAATACCACTCTTACTTTATACTAGTAGGATTGGTCCTTCGTTATTGTTTGAGTGATTACTTTGTAATGTAACTATCGCGAACGGGCCTGTGAATTAATTATATTGCCGTATAGAATTTCGCCGAGAGCTTGTGCTGGCAAACAAAAGCCGCAATGTCCGACGTACCTAATGACGCCACTACAACCTACAAAACATCATAAACCGGAGTTCTTGGACAGCTGTACATCACGTGCAGTCAAGTCCTGACCATAGGACGTTATTAGTAGACGGCCGATGTCCAGGAATCCCGGAAACAATACACAACAACTATACAGGAGAGTTCCTCCTCTAATTGTACACTATATCTACGCTTCCGCTAATTGCACGACACTAGCCGTGAGTAGAAGCACCGAGGAGAACACGAATATCATACATGCTCGAAGAATTTACACTATCATCGCGTGAAAACCGAGAAGACTAGATTTATATAGATGCAGCGTGATCCATTCATGTATATCCTTCAGTTGCAATTATACAGTTCAGAATTGCATATAATTCAATTACTTCGGAATTTCTTCCACACACAAAATTCAATTAATTCTTGTAATTCCATATAATTGCATATAATTTTATATAATTACTTTATAATTCCATTTAATTTTGGGAGACAATTTAAGCAAAAGAATAATGTTCCAGCTGAACTGCAACGAACATAACATCTCATCTGTCAAGCTGTATAATATGTTTCAAACAATCGATGGCGCCATGTTGCATAGAATTACCTACATGTATCTAAGTCATTTTAATCACATCAAGTCGCATTAGATCACACCAACCCATCTCAAGCTAGCGTCGAGCTATTAATTTCTACCAACGAGCTGTAACGCATCGTGAGCAAGCAACGATCATTCGTATCTCAGTCGTGAGCGCTGTAGCACTAATACTGTTTTGTAGGCACTGTTATACGCCGTAGTAAGCTACTTACAGTAATTTACAACTCGAAAATTAAGATAGCAAAGTCCAAAATAATTCAATAGTATTCTTCAATGCTTTAAATATTTATATTGTACTGCACTCCATTTACTTATTCTTATACTTACTTACTTACTTATTCTATTTACGAGAAATAATATTACATATTAAAATAGTCTATATGTTTTATTTAAATTCAATACTACTTTTAACTTTAATGTATTCTTGCCGCTGTACTGGTACAGTATTTTATCCATAAATGTCTCAAAAGTCTGACCTGTAAATGTCCTAGATCTATCCCCACTACTGCGGGGTATACCCCCTTGAGGGGTCACGAAACTCGAGAAGCTTCGGTCGCCGCGAAGTACAACATCATGCGGCTCGAGTATATAGGTGAGATCACCTAATCCGAATTTCGAACTTCTTTATTTTTCATTATTTTTTTTATGGGATTTTGATGGTCATATTTGTACCATTTTTCTAATAAAAATCATACCAAATATGATATAATTCCGATGATATTTACTTGTGTAATAGACAATGAAAGTTTCGGGCCAAAGGAAGGACAGTCGCCGGCGAGCCTTTGAAATGTGCCGGCGACTGCGACTTTCTGCGTCTCTTTCTTTCCCATACGCTAACCTTCCTCGCACCCAAAACTTTAATTGTCTATTACACAAGTAAATATCGTCGGAATTATATCATATTTGGTATGATTTTTATTAGAAAAATGCCACAAATATGATAATCGAAGTCCCATCAAAAAGTAATGAAAAATAAAGAAGTTGGAAATTTGGATTAACTATGTTTACATTTCTCGGCGACCGAGGCCTCTCGAGCACGGCTGTCCTTCTCTACGTTCGGCAAAACTCAAAGAATACTGTCCCTGGCGCATAAATGTCCCTCGGCAGACCCGTGCTAGGGACTTATATGGATAAAATACTGTACTGCCTGTTGAAAGCTAAACTCTCGCTCACGTTAAATATTGTATATTACAAAAATTTGTTCATCGGAACGGGAAGCAATATGGAGGCACGGAAGAGTATTTGCAAGAAGGAAGGAAATGAAAGTGATGGGTGAAATATGACGTAATATATGCAATGGAAAAAGGGGGGAGGAAAGGGATGTTCGCCGAACCCGGAAATCCACCGGTTCGAACGTGGCAATATTAATATCACGGAAGCGAGCCGGGAGTAACATTTGCGTGTTTGTTCGGAGTTATGGGTCTTGTGAAATATTTCGGAAAGTTGCTCTACATCAGGCCAGAATGGTTGCGGTTCGTTAAAACAGCCCACAAGCTTAAAATATCGATTGCGAGTCTCGACAAAGGATCTGCCGCTGTTTGCACCCAGTTTGCCCCCGATGAAAAGTTACACGAAAGTGTGCGAGGAAATCAACCCCTCGGTACACAATATAAACAGGCATCGAATTTTTGCGATACTTTGTCGCGCTACGGAACACGTGACACGCAGTGATGATCAAAGGAACACGTGCACCGAAAAAAAAAAGAAAAAAAAGATCAGAGTAACGAGAGTCATACGCGCGCTGGAAAAACCAGTTAATTTTCTGTAATCGCGTGCATCGCGGAGAATAATTAAAGCTACTCAAAGACAAACGAATACTTACTGAAAACACAAAGCCTGTCTCCCGCTTAAGCGTTATTATGCGGATAGGAACGCTGTCTCTCCTTGGCAGCAATTACTATTGTTTCAACCTGCTCAAGTGAATTTTTATACTTTTATTATATATATTTATTTTTATATTTTTTAGGAGTAATTATATTTTCTTTTTTCATTATTTATTCACTTTATACTTTATATACTAGCTGTATATACAATATGTATTTTGTATATGTATTATATATCATTTATTTGCTTTCACTTCAGAGTAAAATTTTCAAAAATGGACTTTCTAAGAAATACAGGTCGTCGATACTTTCCTAGTAGAATGTTGACAAGATTAACATGTTATCAAATGATCGTACACCTTTTATATTCATTGCTTAATTCGTTCAAAACACGTATCAATTGTGTTTTATTCATAATTTTATATATTACCACTGCTCCTCAGGTACCCTAAAAAGTAAGCTCCTATAGGTCTGTCATTATGAACAAAATTAATTTTAAATAAAGTGTTATAGAAGATTCAAAGATGTTGCAGTATCTGGAAACAGGGGACAAATTAATCTTCACAGCCTTCTTCAGTATCTCTAACCTTGTTTTTTCCCGTTTGCACCTTTCGTTTCGGAACAACAGTGTTTTGCGCAATAAAGTCAAAATATTATTATGGCTCTTATAATTACTTTTGCGTGGGGTGGAGCAGTTTACAGGGAAAGCGGGAAAGTTCTGTGATCCCGGGGCACGGCAGTTCTCTATTACTTCGAATAATGTCGGTCTCCGGCGACGACGTTATCGGGAAGCCGAAAAAACTTTTCCGAACTGTTCGCAAATATTACCCGGGGTAGAAGTTTATCAGCGATTCGCATCCCTCCAATTTCTTTCTCGATTTAACGCGCGCGCGTCATATAATAGGCTGTCATGGACTGGCTTCGGTCAGATAGGGGCTGTGTGTATACATATACCAGTACAATGTTCCCCTGCACGTGTTCGATAACTTCTCGTAGGCTTCGTTCCGCGAAATGGGTCACCGATTGAAAATTGCCGGGTACTCGTATCGGCCGGCGTTACCTGTCAACGTGCTACAACGATTACTTCGTATCGAGAGAGCTACGGAGGTGAGCCGTAAAATTAGGCCCCCCGGTATACCTGCGAAACTGCGATACGACACCCCCACCCTCCTACCCTTGTCAACTGCTCGCTCCCACTATCGCCAATTTATTATCGCCAACTGATACTATCGGAATTAGTCAATTTCGACTGACGGATAATGATTTCCGCATCAATCGATCCACCATGGCACAATATTTCGAGACTCTGTTTAGTTAACAGTGAATACCTCGTGAATCGAACACTGATTTTTCTGGGAAACTACGGCTGATCGAGAAATTATTCAAACAATCTGTACAGTAGAGTGAACCTTATTTTTTAACCATAGGATTATGACAAACAAAATTTTAGATCGATCGAATAAGAGAAAACTTGCTGCATTTTTTTGAAATTTGGTTTTCTCTATTGTACATCGTAAATATACATTGATATCGTTAAATCTCGATCTGCACGTTCAAGAAGCTTTATTTCCTTTTCGCGATGTGCTGAATCGTAGAAAAGGGTGAGGTAGATTCGAACTCGCAATCACGAGATTTACGGACTGACCAGCTGTACCTTAGCCATTGTGACCTGCAACGTCCTACTAAGTTTCCTAAAGGTTTCTAAGCTCGTCTAGGTCGTGATTTGCTTTTCGCATGAATCATCCCTTTTTCGATTGTACCACAAATAAGGTAGCGTTCTGAAGAATCTGCGGAGAATTGAATATCTGAGTTTATTCCACAGAGAAAGGGGAAATAAGTTCTAAACTTCAGAATTTGTTTTTTTAACATTGAAGAGTACATTTCTGGAAAAATCAGGTTGATACACTAATAGAATACCATTTCTGTGCTTTAACAAGAATTTCTTCGTTCGTGTACTAAAGCATAACGTGAAATTCATTTATCAAAAATTTATTGAACATTTACAACATCGTCATCGTAGTGAAACAGTTAATAAAAATATCTTAAAGAGTTGAACACCAGAAAGAGATGAGAAAAGTTAAGTGACAGGACATTCGAGTCGTTTCAACCTGTTTGGACATGTAAAGTCAGCAGCGTCTCAGTTTTGGATACCGCAAGCAACGCCACACCCTGTAATTAGTAATGTGACGCATCACCTCGTCCTTCTTTTCTTGGCAAACTTTCAGTTACATGGCGAATAATCGTTCGGTGGTGTGTGACCGTGGTACAGCGACAAGACAGTCGGGGTTGGGGTGGACACGTTACGTGGAGGTCTCCACAAGATGCAACACGAAAGACTTTGATACAGTGTGAGAAAGTTTTCGCTTCTCTTACCGAGCCGCACGGTCGAAACTTATTGGGATTCTTTGTCTCAGATTCAATTCAGAATGGAACATGCGTTCCACAAACTGTAAAGAATTTAATTTAATAACCATTTTGTATTAAGCAAATGAGTATTCACACAAAGTTTATTTTATTCTTTTTTCTTTTTCTACTTTTTTTTGGGGGAGATTTTGAGATAGTGTTTCCTTTTTTCTGCATTTGATCTGACAACCATGTACTAATTAAGAAAGAAATTCTTACAGACGCAATTACAATGAAAGAATTTTCTTGAAAATGATCTAAATCGAGATCGAAACGTCGAAAGTTTTCTATGTAATTTTGCAAAATAGTTTAATTAATGTCATGAATGATCGTACCAGCGCGCCAATAACATTCAAAGATTTATCAATTCAGAATTTTGAAACACCGATATAGAACTGTGTCAAATAATTTTTACAAAAAACAATGCAACAAATTTCTTTGTTTGGGCAAGAAATATTGTCTATAGTCTCATGAACAAGTTTCACGAGGCTGAGATAAGCCATTCGCCTATGGCGACGTCTCTAGTATACCCATGTCTTTCGGTCGTCCCGCGACTTGAAAAATGTCTGATCTTTTTAAAGAACATTAATGCGAGATTCTCGCGTAAAAGGGAGCTGAAGTGGATGAAACAAGTATACGAAGAGAGTGCTACGAAGCCACCAGCCATTTGCAAATGGTGGAAAGGTTTCAAGAAGAAAGAGAAAGGATGGATTCTATATCACGATAACGCAATGGATCATACGTAAATTCTTATGCCATTTCTCGCCCGCGTTTTAACGTGATCGTTCTTGATCATCGTCCATATTCACCTGACCTAGTGTGAGTCTCTATTTTCATAGATAAAATATGGGGAGGACATATGGATGACGTTGAAACTATTAAACGGGAACAGAGTTCTGACCGATGGAAACGCTGTTGAAACAAGCGTATACATTCAGGACTATTTTGAAGGGAACGCCATCGAGCTCGTGGGAAACTGAGACACTGAATTTCGTTGACGTGATTCTACGAACTTTTTGAATAGTGTACGGTGCTGATTTCTCCAAGTCGACAAATCAGAGCTAGCGCGGAACTTCTTCGCCAGATGCACCTATATGATAAGAAGTGGAGAGCTAACTTCTTATCGCAACCGATCGTCAGAGTGGGTGGTTTCTTCGTCAAAAGCGGGCAGTGATTTAATGCTTTGCCCACCGAACGCTTGTTAATAGCCTTCTTAATGCCCGTGCTATGACAAAAAAACGGTCATTATTTTCTTCTAACCCTTTAAATGAAAATGACGAGTCACGCTCGAATGAGCTTGAAGAGAGGAATCTTAATCTTACAAGGAGAGTGCAAGGACGACGTCTCACCGATTTAGTTGAGACTCTGTATACTTATAGATCTCGATCTCCCATTTACGAATATATACCATTATAGACGCTAACACTCAATATTTCTCTTCCCATATTTACTTTATTTTTTCTGTTTTCAGACACGAGAGGAACATTTACTATTTTATTAATTTCGGCTAATTTATTTATAATTTATTAATACGTTTGTTCTTTAACTTGTTGTATATAAATAAATGTGCAATCTCTTACGAACAAGTCGATGTTACACAGCGAATTTATTTATAATTTATTAATACGTTTGTTCTTTAACTTGTTGTATATAAATAAATGTGCAATCTCTTACGAACAAGTCGATGTTACACAGCGAATTTATTTATAATTTATTAATACTTTTGTTCTTTAACTTGTAATGAATGTACAATCTCATATAGACAAGTCAATGTTACACAGCGAATAAATAATATGAATAAATATGAAAAAAAAATTTCACCAAACGAGAATCGAACCCTAAAGTCTTTCATAAACTTTGTTTATGAATATCTCAACAACTATTGAGTGTTAGCGTCTATAATGGTATATATTCGTAAATGGGAGATCGAGATCTATAAATATACAGAGTCTCAACTAAATCGGTGAGACGTCGTCCTTGCACTCTCCTTGTTAGTTGAACTAGAACTATGTTTTACCTGAATTTCTGTTCCACATGCAGTTTTTACGATTCCATGAATAATTTTTTTCGTATATGCAGTTAGGAGTGCTTTTACTTTTTTTTATTGAACTTATATTTTGTAAGTTTGCTGTGATTTTTATATGCTTGGACATAATCTGCTTATATTTTCGGTGTTTTGAAAACATGTGTTGGTCATACAGTATACATTTAAAAAAAAATTATTCATTTGAATAAATTGGAAATAATGATATACGTAAATTCTTCTAATGCTTTGTTGTTTTATATTTCATCGACCAATTTTTGTTATAAATGCATAAAACCCACAACTCAATAATCAATATTCCGTTTTGTCAATCGTACGAATTAATAGAAATTAGTTTATATTGTGAAATGTTTAATACAACATTCAGTATTTTTCAGACGCAAAATTCTTTTGAAGATGATCCAGAATCGGATCGAAACGTTGAGAAAAAATTTATAAATTACAAAATTGCTTTGTTTTGATTTTCTGATCGAACCTGTGCATCGATATCATAAACTAATTTCTATTCGATAATCAGATTTGATCATAATTAATTACTAGAGAATACTCTTTTGCTGTAGAAACTAAATTGATTAAGTACGTGTTACTATCGTTGCTGGGAATAGAAGAAACGTTCCAAAGAAAACTCATCGACTCAGTTTAATGTATCACTTGTGTACAGGTATACACATATAAATCCTGTCTCACAGAATCGGTGAGGTGTAGGACACAATTAAGAGTGAAATATACACGCGCCAAGCGGAATAATAGGAGCTTCGCGCTTATCTACCTGTACTGGGTTCGAACATTGTTTCAAGATTATTCCGCTTTCGTTATTTTCTCAACTTGTGGTTGATGAAGTTTCCCTTGCGTTAATACACGTCATTATGTGTTAACAAAGGTGCCCCGATAACATGCTTCGTAAAGGTTTTGCGGCGTGTAAATTAAATTCATAGTGCTAAAAGTTTCAATTATTCGGCCGCACACAAGTTTGCGAAATTGCGTTAACTTTGCACGTTGTCCAGACCAACGATGTGATTACATCGTCTAATATGATCTCTAACGGAACGGTAATTACATACATACGCTAAAATATGCATGGAATAATTTTCGCGGGAATGTGAAAATTACTTTGCCATGCTGAAAAAAGCGTTCAATACTTCATTAGTTTTTTTATCGTGGAAATCTCTTGGAAGATCTACTGTAATTTTAATTGGAACAATGATATCTAGCACTTGTCACTCCCAAAGGAGTCAAAGACCAATTTCATTTAATTTATATATTTTTTTACAATAAATATCAATCTAAAAATTTTATTAATAACGTTTCTATGTTTTTCATGATTTATTTACTTTTATATATTACGTTTATTAAAAAAGTACAGGCAGCGATGAATTATGTAAATAAAATTCATCTTATTGCATTGCTAAGGATATAATGGAGTACTCTTGTCCATTGCAAATAAAGATTTACAAATTACTTACCTACTCATTATACTGGATTTGTTGCATTGTATAAATTTTTAAGGGATCAATGAAGTTGAGAAAATGAAGTACATGTACGGGTTAACGCCCTGCCCATTAACTGGCTAATGAATAAGTTAAAGTAATCCGTTTATTTCTTAAGAAGGTAAGCCGTTGCGCGAGGGGGCTCGGGAAAAGCTGTTGAGACTATAAAATAATTATCCGTAGCTTCACGCGCGCGCCTGTTCGTGTGCAAATTTGATTTTGCAGTCCACATTGGCTTTCGAAGATCTCAAGAATGCCAGGAATTAAGGCGACCAAACGCTATTAATCGGTTCGGTAAGAAGGGGAAAGCGGAAATTAAATGACACTCCGTCCGAGTCTCGTTTACTAGGTACGGATCGCGTGAAAGAGAGACACGGGAAAAGAGAACTAAGACAAACAGAACTTACCTCGCTGTGATGTCCCCGAAGGTTGTAATTTGCCCTCAGCGGAAGTTCCGTGGCCCTCGTTCGACAGTGGGACCTGGTAAAAGTCACTCCCACGAGGCCACGAGCGTTACCAGTGGCCAACCATCCCTCTTGATAGTAATTTGTACGATCTAGTTTCCATTCTTCGACCTGTTAAATAACAAAGAAACGATGGTTATTCCGTTGTCGATATTTATTGATAATCTAATGATTTCCGGTAGCGTTCGTTCTACGATAAGATTAAAGGTATTCTGGTACTGAATATTCAAAAAACCAAGTTTTTAAAGAATATTCCCGAGTATGTATAAGAAGATATGCAAGAAAATAATTAAAAACGAAATAGTTTTATAAAAATTTAATTCCTACACTTTGAAAGATTTAGATTACCACGATAGTAATATATAAAATAAAGGTGTCTAATAAAATAAATGCTGCAAGGTTCGAAGTTTTGCAAAAATAATCATATACCGATTATTGTCAAAGATTGTACGATTTTACCTGATAAAATAATCATACGAACTTGGTACGATTCAAGCGAGGAGTACCGAAAATGGTGATTGAAGAGGTTTCATTTAAATAAAATGTGTTGGAAGCAAATACGCGTAGTAAAACTTTTTTCCGTCTATGCCTGAAAGTCGTAACCCGTTCTGAAAGGAGGCTACCTAATTTTAAATGCAACGTACACTCAACTGAGTTTTGATGATACCTCTGTCCCTGAAGTTAGAGTCTCCAACAGTAATCTACATCCACTCGCTTTCACAACTATTTCGAACCGAATGTGAGGACCATAAAACGATCGCGTATCATAAAAGTCGCCGCCTTCCAAGAGAATCGAGGGATGTTTGTGTAATGGTGAAAATGCATTGAATGTATAGTGGTGTTTAAATGCATAAGCCTGTTTCACTCGGTTATATCTCGCAGCCGTGCCTCTTTTGAGGCGGAATAAGCGGAGTATTCAAAACGAGGGGCATATATTATTTTAACCTTCAGAATTTAGTGAATTTCACAGAATATATTTACTCCGACCATGAATGCATAAACCACCCTTTCATCAGAATTTGAAAGTCAAATCATACGCTAGAAATGTACCTACCATTCTTTTCACGCCTCAGGAAATCGAGAGGTTCGTTTTGTTTAATTAAAAATTTCGCTGGCTGTTGCAAATTAATTAATGAAACAGAACCACGCCGAGGTTTATGTGGATTATTTTTGTACGACTACCCCATTGCGAATGTACGACGACTCGAAATTGCAGTTGAATGTGGACAGTTTTATCGCTCAATTTCAGGTTCAATGACTTTTCACGAGTTCAAAGTTGCAAGAACTCCATTTTCTCATTTAATATACCTCATTCTATACGAGCATCTAAATGCCTTTAGAAGATGTATCTAAATTTATTTGCTTATTTAGTATACCACGAAGCTTTTTGTTAAAAGTAAAGAGAATAACAAATGTTAAACTACAGGCTTAGGGTTCACCAAATTTTATATTTTCTTCACAAATCATTTGAGTATTTGCTACGTTTACGTACGTTATGTACTAATAACGCGATATAGAAACAGTGACGGCGAAATTGGAAATAAATAATTGGCAAACAACAGAATCGCAATAAATGGTGCGCAGACGAACGCTTAAACGGAATTGAAAAACCGAAGGGTGTGTGCATGAGTAAACGTTTCCAATCGTTTGTAAACGACAAAAATATTCGTGTAATCCGTTTTGTCATCGGATTTACACACGCGTAAACGTTCAATCGTAAAAGCGTTTACGAATCGGCGCACACCTACATACATACATGTTGAAGCACATAAATATCTCCGGCATTTATGGCTGTTATAAAGCTACCCTTTAGGATTTCGCTAATCAAGAAAGTAAATCAACCGATTAAATGGTTCTGAAGCCATTTTGTCGTTTTCTCAAAGATTTAGATATCACTAATGTTTCTCAATATGCTCATAAAAAGAGATTAAAGAATGTAGATAAGGAACGTAACATGTTAGTTACGAAAAACAATTAACCTTGAAGTTCTTGAAAAAGTCAGTACGATTAATTAAGTTACAAAATATTGTTTTGTTTTCTCGGGAAAAAAACTACATCGTAATTAGCGTTACAATGAGCACTCTCATTAACAAGGAACATCATGCAAGCGAAAGATTAAAAAAAGACATGGAGCGTGGTCCAATTATAAAGCACTTTGATCAATACATAAAGCGGTTTTTTGTTGGTGAGAACAAAGGGAATGATCCCTGTGATAATAAAACACCACAGCTTTCTTTTACTATACAGTTTTGATTGTACATTGCGCATCATACTGTAGACTGTTAATACACTTAAATAGTGGTGATTAACACTACTGGATATACTTTGATTTGCAAACTTTGCAACCAGGGTCACTTTCCACCCTATACGATTGATTCCCTTTTGTACGGACACTCTCTCTCTGCCCCTGGTTTTTATACATACATTTCTTAAATGTCACAGTTTATTTTTTTGATTGTTAATATTGTATTCGAAAATGTTCAACATATTCCTTAGTTATAGTTCATAAGTTATCCTTGTAATGTTAGCATGCACAGCCATGTGCATGCTGCTAATAATCCCATGTGGGGTTTCACAGCTTAATAAAAAAAACACTACTGATAAATAATAATTTAGAGATATTTATTTCAAATTATAGAAAGAAAGCACAAATCAATATAAATGGGCTGTCATTTAAAAATTGACTTTGACTACGTAAAATTGTCAACTCACACAAGTAGCTCAATCATTAGACTACCCATTGTGCATATACGTACGTGTAGAATGAAATAAACGTTTCAAATATTATTTCTATTAATCCGAATGCAATCGATTACTTCAAAGTATATATATAGCCTGTGTAACGACAGTTCAGCAAGGGATCTACAGAAATATAATTTTAGATTTCGAATACTATATCAGCCAGCATTACATACTATTCAAACGCTCATTGTGTGAGCGCAGCTAGGGTAGTCGATAGGGAAACTAATTCCGCTCAGCGAGAAGTCGTAACCGGCGCGGTACGGCACGGCGCGGCGTGGCGTGGCACTCCGCGTCCGGATCATAAAATTTTCCGTGCAATTTGCATTACGATCCATTCAATATCCGATAATGCAGTCCGTCTCCTTTCGCGGCTGCAGCTTACCTAAATAGAAACGAGGGTAATAATTTCAACGATCGATCAGCGAGGCGGAACGGCTGCGATAACTGATTCCCCGAACCTTATGAATTCGTATCTCGGATTCGACTTTTCCATAGTTAGATGGATCGTTCTCGCGTGCGCCGGTTAGGAACACAGTCTCTAAACACAACGACGTAGACGACGTATACGACGACCACGACGATGGCTGGCATTACTATTCGCCGGCACGTAACTCTTCCACTTAAGCGCGGTCGCGTTAGGTGGCGGGGGCTTCAATGTTAGAAGGGTTTCACCCCTTAGACCTGTCATACATATGTAGGCGTAATTACTCCAGCCGGCGCGAACCCTTAGAAAAATAAGCGGCTGGGGACACGGGGTAAATTTTCGACTGGTCGCTCGACACCGGCAACCATTCGCAACCGTTCGCTCGGAACCTTCTCCTCCTCCACTCCTCCACAATGAGTTAAAAAGGACCGACGTCCTTACAGCCGGGAAGCAAGGCGAAGTAGAAAAACCAGGAGTGCAGTAGTGCTCACTTAAATTTACAAACTTTGGCAGCCGGAAGTTCGCTTCTTGAGTTACAGCGTTTCACTTCCAGGAATTTACTGGAGCGTTGCTCGAAAATGTAAGAGAATAAATTTGGTGAACGAAAACGAGATCGAATTTCACACTTCTAATGTTTCAACTAGTAATAACAATACACGCATACTCTATTTCAGCCTCACGACTAAGAAATTGGACTTGCTTTACATAAACCTGATCAGTACAATTCATCATTCTTATTCTTTGTTTCCGCTCTCTACTATCTAAGTATATTAAGTATGTAACTACATAATTGGTGAGTTATGATAATGCTAGCATAACTTTTTACAAAATCAATATTATTTGTATACAAAAATGATATTTACATTGTCCAAGCATTACCAAAAGAACCACAAACATTTAAAATCGATGTATCTACTAGTTTTGTTTAAAAAAAAAACTATCAGTTTGTCTTGCCTTTTCGAACTTTTCGGTACCAGTTGACTGTTGAGATTCTTCCGATTAAAATGAGTCCAAACATGGCGTAGATCGGTCTACTTTCATAGACTTTATACACAGCAATCATACGTATGTCCTTGATGTCTTTACATTAGGTCTATGAAACTAGACCGATTTACATCGTGTCTGAACTCATTTTCAGAAATATCTCAGCAAGGCACTGTCGCTACGTTATTGTAACTCTGATTTAATAAATTATTAACTTATAGAAGTTTTTAGCAAAATTAACGGTCAGGATATGGGGATTTTCGACCGACATTGACAACCATTCACGACTCAGCTGTTGTCGCGCGGATCCTTCTCTACTTCCAGTCCTCCAAAATGAATAGAAAAGGTCCGACAGCCTTTCAACGGCGTTCAATCGAGAAAAGGGAAACCGGCGAGGTTTTCAAATTAACTCGAAGCCTCGTCTCCTTTCATTTCGCAACTAACGCGAACCTAACGTTTATTCGCCGCTACACTCTTTAATTAGTTACCCTACTGCGAGAACAGATCACCAGAACTCTGCGCTGCTTGTCTTCACCCGCTCTCGGCGAAGGCTGGGTCAGTATAACCCGCCCTCTGGATCGAGCAATCTTTATTAACGTAAATTTGATTGAAACGTAATCTTTATTACACCACAGATCTTTATCTTTATACAATATGTAAAATAAAAATTTTCGTCATCGTTTGCAACAGGAATCAGATAAAAATTCTTGAAAATTTAATTACTGCAGAAAAAAATGTATCGCAGTGCTTCGATCAGCCGCCATTCCAGTCAATGATATTTTTGCAATGCAGATTTTCGTGTATATTCTTGTATATTCTTGAATATTCTTGAATATTCTTGTATATTCTTGTATATTCTCGTATATTCTTGAATATTCTTGTATATTCTTAAATATTCTTGTATATTCTTGTATATTCTTGTATATTCTTGTATATTCTTGTATATTCTTGTATATTCTTGAATATTCATGTATATTCTTGAATATTCTTGAATATTCTCTTGTATATTCTTGAATGTTCTTCTATATTCTTGAATATTCTTGTATATTCTTGAATATTCCAGAACAATCTTGTATTTTCTTTTATATTCTTGTAAATGCTTGTACATTTTTGTATATTCCTGTATATTCTTGCAATATTTCGGATTTTACTTGACATTGCATTTTTGCTGAGTGAATTGCATACATTCATACGTTTATTTTGGTTTAGGCCAGTTAATGGACAGCACACTCTAAATGCGTTTCAAACGAAGGCTAAATGTGTGTGTGACAGATTGGTAGTGGGGCAGTAGGTCAGAGTAGGGTCGTAGACCAAGAAATTACCCCGCTGTTAGGTTGTTACCCTCCAGTTGACGTCATTGGTACGAAAAATATAGTTAACTAACACACTTCTTGTTCATCTTACCAGAAACTGCTCACGAAGCTTGTATTACGCAGATAACATATTCGCCTGACGGCATATACAATTATAAATGCTTATCGAAACTTTTAATATTCTAGATTAATTTTTATCTTGATCCGAAATAAATTCAATGGCTCCGCCGTAACAAATATTCTTCCTACAAAATAATCATTTTAATTTTAATGATTAAGTATACCCAGCAACTCATTGATGACCCTGGTGCTAAAGCCAAAAACTAAGCAAGTCCATTTCTCAATAAAGTTATACTTCTACATATCTTTACATATTGTTAATTGTTTGAAGCAATTATTGAAGAAATTGTTATCTTCGTTCTAAAAAGATAATGAAACACAATCAATCGCCAGGGTATTTAGTTTTTATTTTTTAAATTTCATGAATATGTAAACGACGTTTCCATCGTGGTTCAATATTATTTGTCGGCTTGACTTGAGGGTTTCATCCTTTGTAAATCGCTCAATCGTTAATGAAACGTTTTGAAGAGTAATTATCGAACTACTGAGAATAATAGGTCAAAAATATATCACGATTGTGAATCGAAACAGTTGTTTGCACAATAAAGTGGTGCGGAATATTTCATGAACGTTACAGCGTTCCTTTGAGTTTCAACCTCAACGGCTGGCAACCTTCCCACTGATTGACGGAACGCTTCATCCCCAATTTATTACCTGCTTCACAATGTATCTTATTCGAGAACAATAAGTTGACTCGGCAATTAACTTTACGCTCTTGACGCGCCGCTGAGATCGCGTGACACGAACAAAGAACTTTTTTACCTAGTCCGTATTATCCGATGAAAAGCTGTAGGTATATAAAGCACTGTTTCAACAAAATTAAATGCATCGCTTTACAGAGAACCTCGTATTACGTTAACAGCATGTAGAGTGATATTCTTTTAAACATAATTAGATGATTACGAAAAGTATTCGAACGCTTTTCGATATTCGAAAATTCTCCATGTTTAAACTGTTGTAATTTTGTAAAAAAAATTCTACACTGATTTTAAAGCATGATTGCACTGAAGAATATCTTTTTACAACACACATTCTTATTATCCCAGCACCCTCTATATCAGTGTACTTTTTGAAAGATAAAATACAATGAAATAATCACTATTATCTTCTATATACATAATAATGAAAAATATACACATGTACACTATTAGTTGCGATTATATTTTTCCTTCCAAAAAATATTCGAGAAAATCGCATTATTCATAGAATATCTTTTTACAGCACACATTCTTATTATCCCAGCACCCTCTATATCAGTGTATTTTTTGAAAGATAAAATACAATGAAATAATCATTATCATCTTCTATATGTATAATAATGAAAAATATATACATGTACACTATTAGTTGCGATTATATTTTTCCTTCCAAAAAATATTCGAGAAAATCGCATTATTCATAGGATGACCCAATAAATTCTTATTGAAATGTTAGTTTGGAGACTTGACCTCGTATCTGCACTGATTTCAAACTAAATTGGAAGTGATAAGAATAATGGCACTTGCAGATAGAAAATAGAGCACCCTGTACAGCGTTCAATGCATTAGAGTAAAAGTGGAAGATACTCTCCATTATGCCGAAAGGAAATTGTATTTGCACTCGGATACTTTTCTTTCTGAAGTTGTGTGCCTGCAAGACAAATCATCGGAAATTGGTTTACGATGAAGTGGGAACCGTATCGGATATTTGATATCCTTTTAATGGCTGGCCTGAATTAAAGTCGTGCGAATGGTGCAGTTGGTTTCGGTATATCCGGTTTCAAAAATTGTTGTAGATAGGGGTACGACGCTATCACGAGTTTTACTGTGACGTGGCCACGATAAAGGAACTTTATTATCCGTAAAACGTCCTGGAACAACGAATCCATCTGTTGAATAGGCTTTATCATTTTATTAAAATCACCTGACGATCCGATTTAATCTTCAGCTACGAGACTAAAATCGATATTTCGCCGTTTCGTTTCATGGCTTGATGTTGCAGTATTTCTGAATTGTGTGCGTCATACTTTCGCTGACTGGGAACTGTGAAACACTTGTCAGTATACTGAGGATTTCGTACATTTGTGATGGAAATGAGCATGTGCAATTTGAAAGACGTAAATGCAAGTGTAGATTGTTATATTGGTTTAATTACAAAATGTGTGTACATTCGTGTGTGTATTTTACCACGTTTTTATTAGCTCGCTTTCTTGTTTGTTTCTTGTTTTTTCTTGTCTATTTGTTCGGTACAAATCTTGCAATTGATTTTAAACTAACTTCCCGATGAGCTAGAGACTTGAAACTTTCCACATAGCTCCGAAACTGGATGATAATGCAATATTACAAAAAAGAAATTTTAGAAAGACTGCATTTAGGATTTATACACTATTTTTAAACATTTCCCCTCCTTCCCTCATCGCGATAAGCGATAGCCAATCCGAGCGGCAGAGCGTTCCCTACTCCACTACGCGTTCCCACTCCAACTCATCCCCACTCCACGAACCCACTTCAGGCCGCAGAAGCTCAGTGTATTTTTGTACGCGGAGGTAAATAATAATAAATAATTTCAATCATCCGCTATTCGTTCACGCAACCGCGTTTGTCTTCGATATTCACGCGTGTGAATTACATTGTTGTGCTTTGAAACAGGTAATTTACAGCAAACTTAGTGAGTATACAAAGTATTAATGAAGAGCGATACAAGTATTAACACAAGACTAAAAACCAGAAAATAATTATTTAAATAAAACTAAATTTTTAAAAAAGGACTAAAAAGTATAAAATAATTTTTCCTAGTCCCATACAGACTCCTAACCTCGTACAGATAGTCCTGAAAATTTGTGATTGTGAATTTTCAATAGCTATGAAAATACTTGTAAGATGTAAAACTTTTTATTTATTTTTATTTAATTTTTCGTTTGAAATCTTACAAGTATTTTCATAGCTATTAAAAATTCACAATCACAAATTTTTTCAGGACTATATCTGTACGAGGTTAGGAATCTGTATGGGACTAGGAAAAATTATTTTATACTTTTTAGTGCTTTTTATAAACTATTAATTAAAGTCAAAAATATATCAAACCTGTAAATTAATCATTTCTTCAAACATCTGATAAAATTTCAATTTAGTGACAAGTATCTTAAATCGAGATAATAATGTTGGATAGTTACATTATTTACCGATGCGTTAAAAATTAAATAAAAAGTGTATTTGATCTTTCAAATTAGTCCATTGTCGGCATAGAAATTGAATAACATATACAAATTTGTTTTGCAGACCTTTTTGCATAAAAATGTACAGTCTATTGACGATTGTGTTTCCTGTTTGTGTCTGTCCTTATTAGAAGAGTTAAATTCTCACTACAACAAGCACGAGGACTTCTTCATGTCGCAAGTGCCTTGAACAATGCAGGGACTCACGATGGTTTAGCCTGAGGAACAATAGGCTCGTTCCTCTCGATGGATCCTCGAAACCAGTCGAATTGCCAAACCTTCCCTAGTCTTGAGAACAATTTCGAGACATTTACATTCATTTTTAGTAATCGATTCAGAACGAGTTTGGAAGGGATTCGTGGATCCAGTTTTCCCGCGTTGCCAGTGAAATAGGATCGAACTTCTCATTCAAATTATTTCCGGATCTTTCGCGGAACTTTCTTCAATGTTAACTTGCCTATTTCCACTTGCCTTTCGTATCTTTTTAAGTCAGTGAGAACTCGGGTGACAGTCGTGAGTTCGAAACTTTAATTATTCAACAGTTACAAGGTGGCGGCTCTACGAATATAAGTCGATAGCTAAATGTTTTAAATTTATTATGTTTTTCCGGAGGATAACAGACTCAAAATTCATATCATTTATCCCTTTCACCCTGTGCTTAACAATGATGAAAAGTATAAAAAAAACCGAATATTGCGTTTGCATGTTTTTCGAGATACTGAATTGTTATTAAGATTTGCATTGCCCACTAACTAACGAGAGTTAAGCTCCGAAAAAAACACGTAGATAGTGAAATCCAATGATTAAAAAAGAGGAAAAACGAGACAGAATTCCACTCCCAATCTAAATGGTGCAGTGTTTCACTATCAGATAACGCACGGGCTTACATAACTTCACCGTTTTTCCCCGTGACATTTGTAGAGCACACAGTATACTACGTAACAAGGAAAAGTGAAAAGTGAAAATTATTGGAGATGGCAGATATACACTAATGACAAATGTTTGCCGCCAAAGCATAAACTGTAATCCAATAGAGCACTTAATAACTTGTTATCGTATTAGATTATGCGCACGGTATAATTATACGTACTTTAAGTATCGCATTTTTTACTATCTGCATTAAGCCAAGTATGAAACTACTCGCCTTTTGTTTACTAAACTCAAGCAATTTTGTGTAGATATAAAAAAGAATTAATTTTTCATTTATTTGGAATTTTAATCTGCTTTACATTTCAGAGACTTCCTTCATAATGCAATGTTATCTTCTGTTTCTTCCCTCCTCTATTTGGTCGTTGTTCCGCTAAATAAATAACAAAATGGGCTTCTAAAGAGCAGAATAAGACAATTTTTCACAAGTTTGTATGTATTCAAAACCATCAGAGAATCGATTACGCTGAGCCGAACCAGCTTTCAATTTGCACACCCACATCTAAGTAGGGTTAATTCGATCTCCAAAGTTTGATGCGCAACAGAGAGCACAATCGATCAGAATTTATTACGCTTCCAACGTTCCTTGATAGACGAATTCTGCTCGTTCGATGACTAGTTCAGTTTCCGGAACTAATTGTTGATTAACGATTCGGTAAAATCGTTTTCCGTGCCAGTGGCGACGATGAAAAGGTATCGCGCTAATTTAGCTCCATTACTGAAGGAGTAATCAGATTGCAGTCGAATGATGGAATCGATTCGAACAAATTGACACGGACTTTCGATCGATCGTCTTTGGCTGTGACCCTGTTTTAATTATTTCTTCCTGAAGATCTGTATAACGGCGTTCAATCAATCTTTCTGATGGAGTCAAACGGAACATGGCAATGGAGATACTTCAACATCAAACGTTCCAACCATTAAATCATTCGATTCCATTGACTCGTGCGTTTGAATAACTGCAAAGTATCTGAATGGCTACATCATTGACGAACACATAAATTGATATTAATATACTGTTCAGTATTGAAATAAATACAAAACTGAGAACACTGTGGTATTTCAAAAATTATAGTGAACCAAATATAGTACTAAAATTGTTTGAAAAGTGAACATCAAGTCCCCTAGATACATTAAAAAATTTCTTCAACAAATTGCTGCAATTTCGTGAGAAACGCACTCCAAGTTTCGTCAACAAAATTGTTATAATTTGTCAGTATTAGTAGATTGAGAAACCGTTTCCTTTATGGTAATTATGCTTTCAAAAATTCTTGAAGAAAATGAAAAATAGCATCTTCTCCGAACTTTTAGATTATCCTTTTATACCGGCGTGTAAAACCCCATTAAAATGAGCAGAAAGTTACGATGCTTGCTTATGACCCAAGGAGCCCTTGGGAATACATGTTAAAGCCATTACATGGGCCGAGCGTAAAATGGACAGGCGTCTTTGGTTTATGCTATGTTTACCGAGAATTTCGCAGCGTTGTTCGCAGAACGATTTCATTCTGTCGCAGACAGCTCGTCAACGAGGGGATCCTCTTTTTGTGAAAGATGTCAAACTGCTCCGTCGTGCAAACGTCCGGGGCTAATGATTCTAAAGTAGCTAAGGTTCCATCCGAAAAGGGAAGGTAAATTTCACGAAAAGGTGTTAAAGTGCTCCACTGCGTAAAACAAACTTTCTTCGGAGGCTCGTATATTCATTAAACACGACTAATTAATCAGGAAGTATATTGCATCTCCGAAGGTGTTACACAATAGCTCCCTTCGGTTTATACGACGCGATACGCCGCAGGCTACGATTTGTATTCCAGCAATTATATTAGCACCTGCGTCATTATATGTCATTAATACTGCTTCAAAGGTCAACGAGGAACGTATTCATCATCTTGTTCGCTCGGTGTAGAATACAATATCGCTAGCACAACATCGGTTGCATATCCTCATAATTGATTACTAGCCAGTTTCTATGCATTTATGACAAAAAAGGGTAGATCAAATGCAGAACATTAAAAAATAATTATTCAAAGAAGAAATTAATGTCCACATAGCTATCTTGCAATTATGAAGATAATTGAGGACGTTATAAAATCATCAGACGAGACACAAAAATTGAGAACGACACGTTTCAGTCTATTCATTAGTTTATGCATCGGTTGCATATCCTTATAATTGATTACTAGACAGTTTCTATGCATTTAT
>CM052332.1:9718875-9737384 GCA_028455615.1 Lasioglossum zephyrum
AGGAAGTGAGTGATCGAATGACAATTTTATACTCTAGGTCGAAATGGACCCGCCCTTCATCGAGGGTTAATGCAAACGTGGTGGAAAGTCAATATTTTTTTCTGTTTGGTTTAAGCATCTCAATGATCTAGATAAAGATTGCACATTATTATAGACAAAAACTTTTTTTTCGATCGTGTGTTTAAACAAAGTTGATGTTTTTCGATCAATTTAATAGACAAGGGTCTAAGCAAAGACCGAAACGTCGAAATTAATATATTGCAAAATTGCTTTCAATTAAATCGATCAAACCGGTGCGCCAAAAACGTCAACTTTGATTACCGACAAAGATGATCCAGATTAAAATAAACCGTAAATGAATTTTGAATGATAAGAAACATTTATTTTGTCTTTCATCATTTGAAATTCAACTTTTGTAGTCCACTGTAATACACTCCCGAAGAATAGTTTTGTAATACAAGAATTCTCTTATCCCCCTTATCAAGAATTCTCTTAAAACACAAACTACCAACTTGGTAAATTGCGTTTTCGCAATACTTTCGAGAAACATTGTTAAACCCGAGAATAGAAAACTTCATCCGCAGTCAAGAATGTTTCCTGAAAATCCTGACAAGATGATTATCCTCTCGCACACCACGCATACTTTTAAAAAATACATCGGAACAGCTACAAAATTCTTAAGTCCGTATTTCCATCGCGACAGCATTACTCATGCCATAAAAACTCGAACAACGATGCGCTAAATACGTCCAGCTAATTCCAGTCGAATCGTATTCGATCCTGGAAAAATCTGCTCAGGTGCATTTTTGGTTCAAGAGAAAATATACAGCGTCTTCATTAAAAACCCACCAACTTAGTCAGAGTTCTTATAATTTTTCTTAAAGAAGCGTTCAGAGATTTTCTTCGTGCGCATTACCGGTCTATTAATTCTTTAATGGCCGGTGTTACGTATGTGTGTCTTCATCGAGCCAGCGTTTATCGGCCATGATCGTGCAGATGAGTCTTCGCTTGCGCTGTCTTGTGCGAAATCCTTCAGATTGACTCCTTTACGTACATTTGCACGTTATGCTACGGTCACGTATATCAACTGTGTTAAAGTTAAAAGTTACAATGATTTCACTGGCTCCTAAACATCAGTTACATAGACTCCAGTAATTAATAGTAGTCCTGCCAAATTTTGTGAAACTCCTACTCCATCGATCAATCATATTAACCACCTAACGGCTGACCAACGTTTCCCAACTATACAATTGACGTCCCTTGAGATCATTCGCAAGATTATTTATCAATTATGTAAAACATGTAACACACATGTTTCTTATGTGACATTTTATTGGTCCGAAATTTGTAAATTTGAAGTTTGTATATGTTCGTGTTACAAAGCGAAAGAAACTTCTGTGACAAGTTAACGTACTCTATTACAAAAAAGTCGTTTTGAATGAAAAAAATGAAAAAAATGTTATAACGGGACCACCCCGGGGACATACTCTACAAGATGCAAAAGGTTTCGTACCGATTTTGGTCATAGAAAAAAAAGACGAAAAAAGGCACATACAGGTCGAATTGAGTAACCTCCTTCTTTTTCGAAGTCGGTTAAAAAAAGAATGTTTCACGTTGAGATGCTCAAAAGTGACCGCATCAATTAAGCTAGAAAGCGGGTCAATTCCAAAAATTGTGCGTTCCATATTTGATCGAATATGCCCGCAGTGTTTCCCGAGGTAAGTTTACCATCGAGTCAATGGGTCAAACGGTTTCGAGCGTGTTAATATTAAGAACAACGTTACTGAAGAATTTACATCGACTTCGTGCCCGGAACTTCGCCATCAACTTTTCCAAGACTAGTTTTCCAACAACTTACGAAGACTCCTCGAGCTACATCTATTTTGATTCTATAGTGTACAATCTTCCGTTCACAATGTACACTAAACTTTCCCTCGTCCATAGTTTCTGATAATTCTAGGCGTCGATGCGACAATGAAATCGCGAAGAGGAGCGCAGCGGTTTTTCGGATCAGTTTTCCCGCAAGTAGAATGAGCATGTAGCGCGCAGACGGAACCGCAGACCTGTACAATAAATTACATTCTCACGTCGCAGGCTATTGTCTACAGTTCCTGCGCGGGGCGTCTCGTTGGAAAGCAGCGTTTCCGATCATATTTAGCGTGTACAATTCCGAAATAACCGGCGGCTGGCGAGACGGTCTAAAAATTGCGAAAAACGGAGACCTGCGAAAGAAAGGAGACGCGGCGAATCTATAAACGCGTCGGCGTTTACGTCACTTAGGTAGTGCTAACGCAACGTTATCGTGCGGTATTATTGGTCTGCAATGTTTCCTCGCGTACACTTGACATTTTCGATTGTATTTAGCCAGTTAATATCAGCCTTACTAGGCGTAAAAGCGTAATCTTTACGATCGATCAAGCCCAGTTTTCCTACCGAGGAGCACACAAACGGTTCGATCGGAACGTTATTGTTCTTTCTGTACTAAGGTAGAAGGAAGAAGCATGATTCAGGGAATTACGGTTCTAAACGGCATGCTGGTGTCGCGTTTTAATCGCACGGCCTCCGACAGCCTTGTAAAAGGCAAACCACCTACCTCCGGCGTCTCATCCGGTACCTTGCCCATCCAGCTGAGCGACAGGATGTTGCAGTCGCACTTGGCATTGTTGTTCTTCTCGAAATGCAAATGCATGATCGCGTAACTGGATCGCGGCGGCCGTCGGGATATTCGTCAAGCCATTGAAACCGGCACTGACAAACGCGATTGTCACTTGGTCGGGAAGGAGCACCGACCCTCCACTACCATTAGTCCGCTATCGGTGTTCTGGGGTCCGAGGATCCCCGGTCGATGATCGCGAACCCAGCGATCCCAGAAATCCCTCAGGTGTTCCTGACCGGGCACACCACGGACGCTGACTCGATCATCCTAATTCTCTTCGCAGGCCTAACTCTTCCTCTTCCTCCCCCTATAGCTCTCGCTTTCCCGAGTACACCTTGAACAGGTCACGGATGACCCAATGCGATAGGACTCTTTCCTTGGACAACTGTCGCATGCAAACCCGCGACCAAACCCCTGGAAAAAACGGATGGTTTTTCAGCCGACCAGTCTCACGTCCGGCTCGCAGCGAGCTTTTCACGCCGAATCATTTGTTTAGTATCGCGGTCGCCATTTTGTCGCCAGGCTCTATATCTCCACCATCCCGTTAAGCCTCGCCGATGATAGCAACGCGGGAGAGGACACGCGTGATAAACGAGGGCGAGCAAGCTTCGTGAGCTTTCGTCGCGACCGTACGTCCGACTGAAAGCTCGGCCGGAGCTGCCACGCACGAGGCACCGTCGTCGCGTTCTGTCAGCGTATTGATTGCGTTCCGCGCTTGCCTGCTTTCCTAGCCACCTAACGGTATCTACCAGTGTTAAATCCGCTGCAAGCTTTTGCGCGCTCCCACCACGCTTGTGGAAACTCGCTGACAAAACCTTCCGGGATTACGCTCCTTTTCAGAACTTCCAGAATCGATGTCATAGAGCTGCCACTGCACGTCAGCCGAATCTTCCGGGGCCTACACCGTGCGAGAAAATTATCGCACTTTTATCGCAGCATTTACATGATTTTCATTCATTTTTACGTTGCAACTGAAATTTCTTTCTATACAATGTGACGAATCGCTAAACCACGTTCTATGGCAATGTAACTTGTACAACGAGGAAAGGCTCAAATTAATTAATAAACTCAGCAAAATAAATTACCAGCTTCCAATGGATGTCTCAATTTTAATAGCTAAACCAAATATAAAAGCTTGTCACTATATGTTATCATTTTTTAAGAGCTGTAGCCTTAATGTATAAGTCTTATCTATATATTGTTCCAACTAATCATATGTCTGTATTAAAATATATCTGTGTATCTTTAATATACCACATTCTATTTTGTAATTATTATATTCTGTTTTGTATGTGGCGTATTTCGTTTTATTTTTTGTAATTATGTTGAAATAAATCTCATATGAGATTATTATTCATATCATATTCATATCATATGAGACTATTTTTTTTTAATTTATTGTCGTTTCTAACAAATGTTATTCTTCGTGTTCAATGGTCGATAATTCTTATTCGGTAGTTTCTGTATAACGGTGCATTTGTCCTTTACCTTTCTGGTTTTGTTCGGTCGGAACGCATATTGAAATATCGATACTTGATACCGAATGATTAACTGGTTTGTTTAACACTCTAACACTACCGGTCCCGTTAATCATTCAGATTACGAATGTGTTTCTGTGGATACTGATTGGACACACTTATTCATTCATACATGTTTCATACAAAAAATCTTGCATTTATTATTATTATTTATTGAATGCTTTAAACCAGATGTGGTTTATATAGCATATTAAATACATGAATTCCATTAGCGTATTGCATAATGGCTTAATGCGCCTCTTAGCTTAGCTTAACTTAACAGTAATTTTTTATTTTAAAAAAATTGATTGAATGAAATTAAATTTTTAGTGCACAACGCTTAATAAAATCGAAAATTAGATCTCGGGCGATTTTTACTTAAGTAGCACTCTACAATAGAGAAGTTTACTAAAAACTTCCTGATGAAAACATTTTTATTATTCCAATATTCGCGGAATAAGAAGCAATCAGAAGTCATTCAACGATCACAATTCACTTTAACCCGGCTCGCAGTGAAACGGATGATCTTGAAATCTTGTAGGACACAATGCTGGAAGATAATTCTTCGTTGTCATCGAATGTACCCTCTAAAATAGTGTAACTTTGTTCGAAACAATTTTTCCATAAAGTCAAGAACAATGGAGACAATTAGCAGATCCATTTATTTTCCTTACTCGTTCCACTGTGGCGTCTGATAATTCTGTCGAGGTGAGTCATTTCAAGGCCATTTCAAAGTATATATACTATATAATACTCACTCAATTACCTGTAATGTGCATCGCATATGTTCGCATCGAAAATAATTATTTTTGTGGCACTAATAAATACACTGCACAAATGTTTATACATTTGTGATATTCGAACAATTTTAAAGTGCAAGAAGACTCGTTTATAGATAGATGTGAAGAGCATATTTAGTTCATTTTTTTTATGTAAAAAATGGTCTGTTTGGTAAAAGAAAATTATTAATTATTCTAACTTTTATATTTCTGAAAATGAGATCTGCATAAGGAACCGCAGTCTGCTAATGCGCTCCGCGCGGCGTTTCATTTGCTAGTGATAAAATTGCGATGAAGCAAATAGGAGAGCTTCGATTTTCGCGGCTCATATTGTTCGAGGCACAATGGAAATAATACCAGTACAAATTTCACTTTTGATCGAGTTGGCATTCCAATACTGCGCACGGGATAATGATTTATAGTTTCAACGGGGCGAGTTTTAAGAAGTGATTATTCTTCGTTTTGGTATCGTCTTCCTTCTTTCTTTTCTTTCTTAAAGTTGCATTAGCCATTTGGTGCGATCTATTTTTACTAATTTCGGTCAAGCTTTTTTTAAACTACTCTTAAACAGTTCTTTGGGATTGTGTGGGTGGAACAAGATCACGAAAAAATTAGCTGCTCTCGCTGGCTACCAAGCTTTCCGTGATTTTTTTCTGGAGCGGATTTAAACGACTTTGACGGTCGAAATTAATTAACTATCGGTGCAAATGTGATTGACGGAATAATTTATAATAAAATAGTTGAGAAGAAAAATTTTATTTCATAATGACAATATTAATATTGTTATATATTATTAATATTTAAATTTAAATAATATGCTATTTGTAGTATGTGCTTAAACTTAAATTCTATTCTTCTAGAATTAAAAATTTATTTGATAACACATTTTTTTTACTGTACCAAAAGTAGATAGTATTGAAAATATTTTATTCTTATTTTTTAGTATTATTGTAGCATACAATGATTACTTCATTTACGGTTAAAAGTTAAAAAAAAATTTGATGAATATAAAATAATACGTAAAAACAATTAATGTTTTTATGCTTCGAATAAATTAATTCATCAAACAAAGTTAGGCTTCAGAATGGAAGCCTTATAATTATTTGAAATAATCTATAATGACGACATGTTTTATTATAATCTATAATCTATAATATTCTGTATAATTTTTTATTGAATTATTTATCTGACTTTTGTAGTGATAGTCGTAATGTTAAACAATAAAAAAATTTATGAAATCAGTAAAGTTGCTCGATTAGCCCGTATAGATAAGTTTGTGGTGCAGCGCTGCTCGCCGGTGCTGTCACGATTGTAACATGGTTTCGTGAATTTGTTCAAAGTTATCACTTAAATACGTAACCTAAAAATCTATTAACAAATTAATTTTGTTCTAAACAACATGGATTACTTAGAAGAACAACAAAATGAGATCGAGGCATTGGAATCGATTTACTGTGGAGAATTAGAAAGTAAGCATTGTAATATAACCTATAAATTTGTTGTTGCAATATAGAAATACTGCTATCTTATGGGTTACTTCATGTATTACTTTACTATTTAACGTTTTTATTTGATAAGAAAAACTATTTTTTCGTAGTTTTAGCCACAGAACCGTTTTACGTATTCGCTATACCTATTAAAACGGAAGAGTATGAGCCAGAAACTGTAAATGGTCTTAGTTGTCGATTAGAATTTACTTATACTCCAAACTATCCCGATGAGCCCCTCCTGGTGTCCATAGAGGAACAAGAGAATTTCGAAGGAGGAAGCGACAAACTGTTAAAGGAACATTTAATAGAGCAAATGAATGAAAACTTAGGTATGGTAATGGTATTTACATTAGTTAGTGCTGCTCAAGAATGGCTGAATTGCCAGTGGGATAAAATTAAATTGAAGAGAGAAGAATCTGCAGCGCTAAAGCAGAGAGAAGAAGAAGAAGCAGAAAGGGTAAGAGGTATATATACTTCTTCGCATTTACCCATGATATTAATATATTATTTGTTTTACAGAAAAAGTTTGAGGGCACTAGGGTCACCGTAGAAACATTCTTATGTTGGAAAGAAAAGTTTGATGATCAAATGGGACACACAAAGCGTAGAGAAATAGCTGAGCGCGAAGGGAAGAAGTTAACCGGCAAAGAATTATTTATGACTGATAAAACATTGGATCAGTCTGATCTTAAATTCTTGGATGACGGTACTGTCCTGGAACAAAATTAATTGATTCAATACAAGACAAAATGCAACTCAACTAATTCTTTTATTTTTAGGAGATGCAGTTAAAGTTGATGAGAGTCTCTTTCAAAATCTGGATGATTTATCTTTGAAAGATGACGATGACGATGACGACGATCCTGATTATGAACCAAATTATGATAGTGCCTAAAATGAATGCAGTATATTGTTGGTGGAAGAGATTCAGTTTATAAAGCAGAATGCAAAAATTACGTTGTCCTTGATTGTTAGGAGTTTAGAGCTCAGGAGAAAGTTTGATACATGTTTTACACTGGCATGTCGAGGGCCTGAATAAAAATTAATCGATTAAATTTGGCCCTGTGAAAGCACTATATCCACACATCCATAATGTATCTCTTCCATGCACAATATATTCCACGCTCTTAGATAAAGAATAATCTCAACACACACTTAAGTAAGAAATTAGTACTTGAAAGTTTATTTTAAGTACTGACACACGAAATGCAGATCGACGAACTTGGAAGCGAATGTGCCACTATAGAATGAACTAATCGTAATTCTTTGGTGCTATTTGCATTTTATACTGTGGCTGACAATGAGACATGTTGATATCTGTAACGCGGATATATTTTACACATGCAAGTATGAAAGGGGTGAAGATATTTAATAACAAAAATAATTTTTGTAATTATGTATATATGCTACCTGAGAATTACTTTCATAAAGTTTTGTTTAATAAACATAATATTACAATTTCTCCCGCTCATCATTGAAGCGCAGATCATTTCAAAGAAAGGAATAGAAGGGAATAAAGAGGCGCGTTAACGATCACAACTTAACATTTATTCATAGCCTTAAGAGTATAATTTACACGTCCAGTAACAAATTCCGAGAAACAGGACTTCTAAATAATTTCATTTTCCATGGTTTACTTTTATTCCCGATCGTATTACATCTTTCGTAAATTCTTTAATATTTGTGACGTGGCAGTATTATAATCTAATCGATGTTACTGATCGAAGTTTCTATTTTCACACAAAACATATAGGAACCTTCAGGCAAAATCTCCATTTCGAACATTTACTTAAAGTCTGACAATTAGAATATAGTACAAAAAATACAACTTTCAAAACGTTCTGCTTGTCCGGATTTGTAACTTCAAAAAGCACACGTTATGAATTAATTCGGAGAGATGTGATGGTGAAACAATTTCCGCAGCCTTGTGTAATGCATCCAGTGGATCAGAAGAGTCAATCCGAACCATCGATTCTGTTCAATACGATTACTTGATACGCGCACTAAACTAAACGCTGCTTGACAATACAGTAGCACTACATAATACAATAAATAATTTTGTATACGTCACTGAGGCACAATTACAAGGAGCCAGTGCTATTCACGGATAGATCGCTCGAATCTTGTCGTGCTTTACTAGATTTGCGCAAAGTGTATTAAAAATTGTGGGGTGCCGTTATTTTGCGAGAAACAATATATTGAAAGCAATATAATTTTTTAGAATCCCAAATATACTCTTCTAATGAAATGAAGCTAAAACCTGTAGAATAACATTTTGTATTGGAGATCATACTGTCGAAAAAATTGAGTTTGATTCATTCCTGTCACGATTCAAGTGTATTCGGCAAATTTTTTCGACAACGAGGTTTTAAATGTGGAAGGTTACTGGATAAGGAAGTCTACTATATTTTCCGTTTTATTTTTGTGTATGGAATTACATCTTTCTCGGTAGTACCACGACTTTGAATACACGATGTACATAAATGTTGTATAAACCACAAAAACCCGTAATAATTAATCAGCTGTCTAGTAAGAGGGATGCTATAGAGCAACCCGTGAACATCACTTATAAAGCAACTATTCATTAATTTACGAAGTAATCTCGAAACACGGCCCCGGCTCCGCGATATCCTTCGTTCTCAGGAATAATCGCGAAGCATGGCACGCGCAAAATAATACGTTCTATAAATAAATAAGTATAGTTTCTAGTCGAAGCGGCTCGCGAAATTCACGTTCGAAATCAATGAATAGTTTGAGCATTGGAAAACCTGTACACCGTTCAAGCGTACAATCTCGATATTAAATTAACAATAAATAAGTACGGAACATTGACGGGACGAGGAGGTTCGATCGAAACCGTCAATTTCCTGACACGTCCCACGGCGTTTCTATAATTAATCTACTGAAGAGTCACGGGCGTGTACACGTTACGAGACATTTATTCCACAATATTATCTTAATACGTGTGTGTATACGTCAGAGTAGTCATCTTGTCTTTAAACTCGCCAACACGTCATAATCTGTTGGGAGAAGAACATGATTAGTAATGACATAACGCTATTTTCAGAATTTTTTATTTAACCAAGCGACACCGTGAAGGAATTAATTGTTGAGCTGGAGACGCACGCATAACGTGAAATAGGATTGAAACGTGAGCGCATCAGTTTCAATTACTCTCTAATGTCCATCTAATCGGGAACTAGATATATATTTTTTATATGTATACATATATTTGTATATGTATGTAGAACGATTATTGCAAACAAGCTCGCGTCGCTTGGCTAAACTTGCCTATCACATTCAAGTCTACGCGAATGAACTGTAAACGATCAAAAATATAGCAGCCAAAAACGTTCCCATGACGTAGCACAACGTTATACACGTGCCAAATAATCGGCAGGTTTCTTTCTAATCAGCGATTAATTACGTTACGACACACACAAGCACAGTTTATGCACGTACAGATATCACATATCTAAGATATCGATTACGTCTTACAAAACATGCGAGACCCGATAGAATACACCATCGATTATTCCATGATGAAATATTAACAGCTAAGAGAAGTGTTTCCGGTAAACTCCTACGAAAAATAGACATTCTTCGCGTTCTTCAGAGAAAAATAAGTTGCCTACACGATGAGCCACGTTCAAATCTAAATTACCTCCAATGTATTTAATGACGCGTACAAATTTCTAAGCAATGAACCATTTTTTTCAAGGGGCTAATATTGTAGTAATTCCTTCTTACGAACTTCACCGATAACTCATTCAAAAATAAATAGTCTCGTACAAAAAAATTTATCAGAAAATATATCTTCGATAAAATCCTTTCTGTGTCGCAGTGTTCGGTCCCTTAAAATGTGTATTTCTTCGCTTGGAAATTTTCTCACACGCCGTTACGAACAATAGAGATATCTTAGGTCGTGGTTCCAGGTAACTCACCCATGCATATTATTCGCATTGAATCGTTTGATGATGCCTCTTAGTCATTCGATCGATTGCGAAGACTGAGAACATACATCTCAGGAACAAAATGTCTAGGTAGTTGCATTAATATTTACGAGCGAGAAATATTTTAATGATCCCTCGACACATCTTATACGAAATATAAAATTATTTTATACATACGATACTCTGTGCTTTCAACCGCACTATCATTAAAGCTGCACCGGCTAGGATCCCGTAATTCATGATGCAACAAATAAAATGACTGTAAAGAAATGATTTCGAACTGTTGATGTACATGCAGTATTAAAAATAGCTTCTAGTGGAAGCTATGTTAATGTTATAGATGTTGTTCGATTTCTGTTATTTCCATGGACTTGTTAATTTTGATTTATATATTATCCTTATAAGTTTACTTTTTTTAAAAAAATTTTTGTACTTCAAAACTCAAATATATATAATTTAGATATTAATCTTATATAAGATCAGTGATCTTATGAATTCTGAAAATGTTGCAAAAGGAAGTCTCGTACAAATGTGATTCGTTGTGATTTTACGGTTTTGCATCATGAATTGCGAGACATTCGGTGTGCGAAACTAAAACAAAACGCATGAGAAACTGTGTTGCCTAGAATTGATAGCGAATGGTAAAACTAACATTTTCTAAACAAGTAGATGGCAGTCGCGCGATTCGTTTGCAGTTTCGAACTCTACAAGTCGTATTCGTTTGAGAAAATATGTATTGTTAGTCTTAAAGAAAATACATACAGTTAGTAAAGCACTGGGAAAAAGTTTATAAAACGTTGAGAGGCAAAGCATGTTAGAAGAATGATATTCTTGGAAGATTTCTGGTGTTTCAGCAACGTGAAAGGTCATCTTCAAAAGGTTCGTGTCACGGAAGGGTTTTGATCATTTAAGGAGGGATTGGATTCTTCGTCTTGTATGATTGCGAAATTCTTCGTAAAGGAAAATTCACGTATCCTTAAATACAGAACGAAGTTTTTCATTGGAAAAGTAAAGACATCGAGAGAGAAAGGATACGACATATACATTCACAAGATAGTGCATAATACGATGTATACTTCGTATAATCTTTGCATTCGCAAGGTTTTCCATTAAAACTTTATTTGTTATCGATTTCTCGATCGAAACTGTCACTACACAAAATGCCGGTAAATAATATCGGTATTACGTAAAACCATAACTTACTAAATTGCTCGCGCTTTAATCAATGAAATGGCGTAGTATTTCTTCCGTGTTTTGTACAACATAACTGCTAGAGTATACACGTGACAACAACAATTCTATAAACTTTCTTTGAAATACTTTCAATAGTTAATACTTATCGCGGCTCAGAGGATGGGATAACTAGCAATCGTAATACTGCGTATAGGATGAAGGAGGACATTAAAATACTGCAATGTTAGCTTACTGCGACATTCGATGCTGTAATAATAGCACTATGTCATTGCTTCAACTTTTTGTTTGTGTGTTGCCGTGCTTTTCAACACTTCGTGCAAGTTACATCGTAAGAAGCACTGACAATTAGTCACTGACAGATGAAGTAACAGTTCTTACAGCTAAAACTGTTTCAAACTGCACTGTTGCCTGTATCTGCCACGACCTGTTTTACATTGTCAATTCAGGACACAGTGATAATTTTTTTTTATTATTCGTTTCATTTTTTTAAAGATTAATGGTAATAATGATAGCCTCCGAATATTCCGTTTGGTGAAACCCGCTACAGATGTTTTAAATCGTGGCGGATTTCTACAGTCTCTCTGAAAAAAATGAATTAAGCTTCAGCGGCCTGCACCGAAGTCAGTCACTGACTAGCAACGAACTGACGATAAAGAAATGTCGTTGCTAATAGAAATAATCGCTAACAGATCTACAGGTTTCTAGAAGCCTTTGTTACAAGAAGTTTCACTTGCGAAGAAAAAAATATGCAACTGCTTTTTCTCTAATTTTACTAATTTTTCAACAAGAACAGATTATAAACAGTGCCGGATTAAGCCAGCGCGGGCCCGTAGCAAATGTTCCCAGGGGGCCCTAGGTTTTGCATAATAATATAATAAAATACGGTGAACTTTTTTTTAACAAAAATATCTGGGAACGGTATCGACCAAATTTTAGGTCAATTTTCTGTTGCAAATGCGGGGCCCGTAGAATTTTGCTACTCCTGCTACGGGGCTTAATCCGGCACTGATTATAAATTAAAGATTAAATTTTTCTACGTTATCTGCAATAAAAATAATTTCGTTTAATTTCGTGAAATTCTTTAGACTTTTTTTCTCCGCAGAAAAGAATGTTAGCTACTAGCTAGCGTGAAGCGTTCAAGGTTATTGCATGGCAATAATAAAAAAATAAATTTTGGAAAACAATAAAAATTTTCGCAGTTTTTGAAGTTCAAAGCAATATACAAAAATTCGTTTGACCAAATCTACAAGAAAAAAATGCGAGTCTGATTAGAAAGCTGTGCTCATGCTATGTTTGAATGTCTGAGGAACTGAAACTGCGATTCCTTTTTTAAAATTGTTTGTTGTTCAAGTCGTTGCTTCTTTCGGGTGTGAATGTGTATCTAAATTCGAATTGCGGCTTGCTATTTGCTATGGTGCTACATGGTATGTTTAAAAGTTTTGCATATCTTTGCTAGAGACGGTGCTTTGCAATCTATGGTGAATGTACAACGGTATCGTGAGTTCTACACGTGACTATTCATAGTCGGCTGTACAATATATATGAGAATACTTACTTCTCTGGTAAAACACGCGGTTTAGCATAATCACCTGGCCAGTCATACAGATTTGGCAGTGGACTGTCATAATTGGCATCGTACATTTTGCTTACAATAAATTCTCGTTTGTCTTTAGGTTCCGGGTACTCACTAGCCAATCCAGCTGCGAAAGAAGACCGGTTAAATGAAATTATGAAAAGTAACATTACATCACCACTGGACGCTCGTGTTGCTCTCCATCAAGATTACGTCAAATAAATATATATAATTATCAACAGAAATTGTGAAATAGTAAGTTGTAACGTAAATAATTTCAATTAGAGACATAGAAGCATTCTAATTCTAACTCATGACTAAAGTGCGAACCTTTATGCAAATTGAAATTTTTTTGTATAATTACAGCAAATTACATTAGGAAATAATATATAAGAATTTTTGAAGGTTTCTGCTGGTGTTTAAAATTTCATCAATCCATTTCTATCATAAATAGAGAGCAGATCTTTGTGCCAAAAAATAGTCTACACCAATTGCAAGGAATTGGTGCAAGTTGTTGCATCTGTTCTTTATCAGTGAATAAAAAGTACTCACTTTTCGCATAAGCATAGTTGGCAATTCTAACGGCAATGTCTATTGAACATTCGCGAATAGTGTCCAATGGTGGGTAAAGACTACCCATCTCCAGATCCTCGTCCTTCACGTGATCAGCAACTGCTTGAGCTGAAATGAGGAATAAATCTTCGGTGATGTGATGGACTCCGGTTCCGATCACGCCCAATGCGATTCCAGGGAATATGTACGCGTTGTTTCCTTGCCCGGGCTTGTATATTTTCCCTTTATAGTTCACTTCTCCGAACGGGGAACCCGAGGAGAATATGCATCTTCCCTGAAACGTTGAATATTCTCAAACGAAGATATAGAATGCTCTTGACAAGTCCATCAAAATGATGAATTTCAGGCGATCGTGGCGAGAAAGGCACTATTGTTTATCAATTGAATGAAAGAACTTTTCAAATTGTCAACGCGAATTGGTTTGTGTTTCGTGGGAATTTCTAAGAAATATTTCTGAATATAATTTTCATACATCCGTATGGTCGTAAGCTTGCTGAGCAGTGCACTCGGCCTTGCTGGTCGGATTGCTCAGAGCGAAGATCAACGGTCTCTCGTTGTTCTTGGCCATTTCTTTGAGGACCTCGGGCGTGAACGCTCCGGCCGCAGCTGACGCACCTGTTTGAGCATTTCAACTTTAGACAGAAACCAATGCTAGCTGGCAAACAAAAATGCACGCACCTATCAGAACGGTCGGTTTCACTTTCTTTACGACGTCGATCAGGGACTTCATCACTTTGTGATCCTTCGCGTACCAGACCTTGTGACCCTCGAGGTTGCCTTCCGGTCGATCTTTAACGAGCAATCCGTCGATATCCATCATCCAAATATTGTCGCGAGCCTGCTGTTCAGTGCAGCCGTCTGCTTCCATCGCTTTCACGCAGAGATCGGCAATTCCAATTGCGGCCTGCGGTTTACAAAATCTTTATTAGCATTTTTCTTGATCTATTCGGTTCATATTTATTGTGTACTTTGGAGCAAACTCCGGATCTTTGTTTTTCTAGGTAGAGTATTATTTTAGTAGACTTTATTGGGATATTACATACCTCGCCAGCGCCTAAAAAGACGAACCTATTGTCAGACATTTTCTTCTTCGTTATTCTTTTCGACGCTAAAATCCCAGCCACCGCAACCGCAGCGGTGCCTTGTATGTCATCGTTGAACGTGCAATACTTGTCGCGGTATTTGTCTAGGAAACGGAAGGCATTATGGTTTCCGAAATCCTCAAACTGCAATAACACATAGAAATCAGCTCGCGAATAGAAGAGAGGGGAGTCTAGAGAATAAATATTGGTTTCCTGCGAACGTACTTGAATCAGAACGTTCTGACCGTATTTTTTCACGCACGCAGCCATAAACTCATCGATCAACTCGTCATACTCCTCGCCCTGACTTCTCGGTTTGTTAAGACCGATGTAATGGGGATCGTTTCTGAGTTGCTCATTGTTAGTACCAACGTCAATAGTAATTGGTAGACACTGATGCGGCTTAATTCCAGCTAGAGCAGTGTAGAGAGCCAATTTTCCTACGGGAATTCCCATACCGCACGCTCCCAGATCACCGAGACCGAGAATTCTTTCCCCATCCGTTACGCAAATAGCACGAACTGCTTGTTCAGGCCTGCATTATGACATTATCATGCTTTTATGGTACTCGTTTCGAGAGAATTTCTCAACAGTTTAATTATTTGGAGTCGCGAAAAAAAGTACAGTTATGTCAATCATAATTGGACTGCGGATGACGATTCTCTCGTCAATCGTGAAGAAGAAACATTAAATGAAAATGTGTCTATTCTTTTAATCATTTTAACCCTTTCGTTACCCCGGACGCAAAAGGCGTTTATCGGGAAGTATCGGGGCGCGTGATATCTCGTCCGGGGTAACGAAAGGGTTAATAAGTCAGATGTAACGCAACAAATTTCATAAAATCGAATATCTTCACAGTTTTGTGTTAATCCATCTTTATCAGTAATAATAACAAATAATAATAAATCAGTAATAATAATAACAATTAAGAACAATATTCATGCAATGTCTTCACAGTTTTGTATTTGACTTATTCGTTTCTGTTATGTATGCATAAAATCCGCAGTCTAATCATAGTTACTGTACATCTAACAAACCTTAACCATTTTATAAGATATTTACAGTTTTAATCGTGTTTCACTTTTGTTAGGACATTATTACTGATATTTGTTTATAGAAGCAATGATCAGTGTATTCTAATATAGTAAATGACGTATTGTAGTACGACCAGTTTTGTACACTTTTTGTAAATTCGGAAAATCGTAGATTTCTAAAATCTTCATAGATTCATAAAGTTTGCATATAGCATTCGTATATATAAATATTCGTATATACATGGTGTCCCAAAATTCGTGTAGTTCTCGGAAATGGGAGGTTCCTTGTGTCATTTGAAGCGACATATTCCTTTACAAAAATGGCGCCGGCGGCTTTGTTTAGGAGTTATTAACGAAAAACACGAACCAATCAGAGCGCGACGAATGTTCACCGATTTCAATGAGTTTTGATCCCGTGAATTTACAAGTAAAGAGAAATGTTGTTCAGAATAATGGTCCTGACCACATATCCAAAGCTCATTGCAATCGGTGAGCATTCACATAATCGAGAAACTCTTGTTCGTTGCTATGTCACGGCGTAGCGCCAGCGCTCTGCTACTGGCGCGGCTGCCCAGGTCGCGCTCTGATTGGTTCGTGTTCTTCGTTAATAACTCCTACACAAAGCCGCCCGCCGGCGCTATTTTTGTAAAGGAAAATGTCGCTTCAAATGATCCAAGGAACCTCCCATTTCCAGGAACTACACGAATTTTGGGACACCCTGTATAAAACGGGAATTTCGGGAATCGAGTTGGGAACAGACTTTATCAACAAATATGTTCCACTTTCCATGTACACCTACATCGTCTGGTTCAACCTTAAGTTTCGTCAATGTTTATGTATTTTACGACGATTTAAACGTCAACAAAAGAAGCTAAAAACTGTACGACTTTCACTGTAGGTATGCACGAAAGTTATTTATTGCAGGTTTCCTTAAGATACTATGTTTCAATTTGTAAAGTACCTACCAATTGTTCAGTATCTCGTAGATATGGCCTTTATCGTATATTGTAATAAATAATCCACGAGGTCTGCGATAAATGACGCCGAACTTCTGACAGGCTAATCCCACGGTAGGAGTATAAATAATTGGCATCATTTGCTCAATGTTCTCACTTAGCAAACGGAAAAATAATCTCTCGTTTCTTTCCTGCGTCAAAAAGTGGACACTCCAATTAGTTTGATACTCATTATATTGATTATCTTTCCTACAGAAAACGCAGGAAGTACAAAACGACCAAGAAGGAACTTTCATAAACAATTAATTTGGCATTTACTACATTAAGTAAATAGCTGTTACGTTATCGTAGAGCTTGGTTAATCTGAACGGGGCTTATTCGGGAGTAATTTAAAAAAATGAGAAAACTAAATTTTAAAAAATATACCTCCCAATAAGCATATGTTCTAAAAGTACTTTAAAAAAACATCATTAATAAAATCCACCTAGACTCCTAAAAATGAAGTCGACAGTAAAGGTAGTTGTAGAACAAAGAAAAAATAGAAAAGCTCATTCAATTGTTAAGAGGAACAAAATTACTAATAATCATAACATAATAGCAACATAGTCGCTAATAACCAGGACGTTAATGCGACTTTAAAAGTCCAAGAGATAAAAGAGATAAAAGCAACAATAGCTGCGAGTAATGTTATTTCATTCACGTGCCTACAGTATGTGCGTGTGAAATCCGTTTATCTAGACATTATACCCATAATAATTCGCGGAATTGAGATCCCGCTGTATCAGCCAGTTAGAGTTGTCTTATATCTTATTTCACCATACCTGAAGTTCTACGAGGTAAAGATAACGATTCAGATCCTCGGTATACTTCATAACTGAAGCCTTGCACAGAGCCAGCTGTTCCTCCTGAGTTTTGAATCTAGGAGGCTGCAGACCGTGTATACCCAAGGATATCCTTTCTTGCAGAGTAAATGCCAAGCCCTGTCCGACAGATGAAAATTATACATTCGTATGTAGTAATTGGACTCCAGATCTTTATCATGCGAAATCACATTTTTAAAGGCTATTATAGGTGTGGCTAGTTAACAATAATTACGAAAAGAAAAACTACATTTTTATTAGAATCAACTGAGAGTTTTCATTTTTTTATGAAGATCCACAGTCTGTCACATTGTGTGTTCTCACAGTGTTTAATAAGAGAGATTAGATATTTACAAATTTTTATTCGCGGCGCAAAGGTTCGATCATTTACAACAACAATTAGCTATTTTTGTGAATACTAAACGCTGGATTCGGATTTGAATCTTCAGGTTCAAGAACCACGTTAGCTATTAAAATGTTTTAATACGAGGAAAAGAATGAAGGTGTTTCGTCCTTTGACGATCGACGACGATGATGACGACGATGATCGAACCTTTGCGCCGCGAATAAAAATTTGTAATATCCTGAAGATAAATTACGATCGATAACTAATTAATTAATTAATTAGATATTTACCTTGTTAAGTCGAGGATCTCGTAAATGACCAATGCCTTTCACCATATTTATCGGTACGACATCTCCCGATATTTCGTGGATGTCCCTTTGCGGGACATCCTTCGCGGCAGGATGCGAGGATGGAAGAACTCGAGTCCATGATCCTGCACCATTTCTGCTACTGGTCGATCTGATACACACAAAAGAGGCATATTGAGTTTCTTCTT
>CM052332.1:9737484-9803446 GCA_028455615.1 Lasioglossum zephyrum
GCTCGAATATATTCAAGAACACATATACATATGTACATACATGTGAGTAGGCATACATATGTAAATAAAATACATACAAAGTTTCTCCATTTTCAGGAAACCACGAACAATTTACAGCATAATAAATAATACAACATTTTTTGATATTATAAATGGTTATTTAATTAAAACTTTTAATTATGATGACATTGAAACAATAATGATAATTTTATATATCACTATCATAATAAATAATAATTATGCGGGCACACATTTTAGAAATGAGAAACATTTGTAACATTATTATAATATGTATAAAAGCATATATTTTGTAAGGGAAAGATATAAAGGAAAAACCATTCTGTAATATATAAAGCTTTATTTATACTACTACTTATAAGAGTAATAGAATCCATTGTTTACTAGAAAAATGTGATTTCAGAGGTGTAGATACAGTAAAGCATTTTATATTAGGTTCTCGCAGTTTTGTCCAGAATCAATTGAAATCAAATCACTACTGCAGTAAGTACTGCACTCCTAATCGAAATATAATGTACATTTATACGTAATACATCGATTGCACGTTACATTCCATTTTTACTAAACAAAGTATTAGTCAAATCCGTCATTAATAATGACCGCGGAAACCACCTCCTCTTCCACCCCAGTTTCCGATATCTCTTCCTCGCGAATTATAGATCCCGAAACCTCTATTCGCACCACCGCGAAAACCGCCGAAATTATTATTTCTCGGAAAAGCTCCACTACCGCCGCTGCCATTGCCGTAGCCACCTTCGTTGCTGAAATTACCACCGCCTCCATTGCCAAAGCGAGGGGCTCCACGAAAATTACCTCTCCCCCGCATAATTTTCGGAGGATTATCTGGAGCAAAAGTAGAATGCCTCTTCGGTGGCCTCCGCGATTGAAAACCTCCACCCGTAATCTGATCCAATTCGAAACGGCAGGTATTCATTCCGCATAATGTCTTGATCAAACCGAGCACCTGTAAAACACAACGAAACATTCATTAATTCGTGTCAGTTCGAAATTGTAAACTTACTCTTACATATAGTGTAAGTAAATAATACTTTTTCTTCGTTAGAAGTTAATTCTAAAATAGTCTCCGGTTCTTTCGCAGCTTTCACAACAAGACTTTCCAACGCAGGACGCAAAGCGACTATCGCAGCCGCATGGTTTGGATTCATATCCAAATTAATCCAATTATCCAGTTTCACTACGCCGTCGACGTATTCGACTTTTCGGGAACCAAATAATAACAAGTGAATCGGAGATACCATACTAAGCTGTTTACAAGAGACTGCTCTTGTACGAATCTATGGGCAGAGGTGGAACGAACGTTAACGACACGACCAAATGCAATTTCTACATCCATCTAAGTGAAAATGTTGTTTTACCTTCTCCCCGAACACGAAGAATGGAAATGGAAAGTTTTGCTCAAAATTACTGCAGTTTACTGATGTTTTATGGATCAAAGCTGCTTTGGATTCGGTGGTAAGAACCTTCCTTTTCTCTTTATGATAGCAAACGTTCGGGTAAAGACCCATGCATAATAAAGCCGTGACGGTGTCGAGGCGCACATCGGCCCCAGCTTGATAATTTAACGGTGTAGGACATAGAGTTTCCTCCGGGAAACCAGCACTTTGTAAAAGTGCTTGTAACTGATTCTGCCAAGAAGCATGTTACAAGTATTATGTTAGAAATGAATTTACAAGTATACAAGAAATATTAAAAGCTACCTTAGCTTCCCATGTGACCCTCAACGTAGGCATGCTCAAATTTTTAGAATCACAGAATGCTTGCTCCGCATATTCTCCACCTGCCCTAGCTTCTTCCCAAGCTTGGAATGCATGCAACATCGCCACATGGTCGCTGTATCTTGCACCGGCGAACCATTTCTGTTGAGTAGTTAATCGTTTGGTGTCGGGACCCATGTTGTACACTTCGGGGAACGTTGTACTGTTTGCTGCCATTGTAGACAGAGCGTCACCCACGCGGAAAATACATCCCAGAATCATCATTTTCCCTAATCGCGGTTCTATGGGCAAACGAGCCAGTATTTTACCAAGCGGTGTCAGCTCGTCGTTTTCGTCCAAACATTTCATCTCTAAAACGAAGAACTTATTTTATACGAAGAAGTTATTTTGCAGTTTTAACGCTCATCCGTCCCTCGTGTCGAATTGACACAGTTCTATAAAATAAATTATAGTGTTCTGCTATTCGTAGATTTTGCCCGAAGCTGCGAGGAATTTAACCGACACCGAGGGACAGATTCAGTTTGCGGAAATCTCTTAAAATAAGGAACGTACCACGCAATATGACCTCCGCTTCGATCACAGCGTCTATCGGTGGCGGTTCGATCGCTTTCGACAAGAACTTTCCGATACTACCTAATCGTAGCAATTTAATACTTAACGCTAACTCGTGTAAAGGCGTCCTAAACATTTCTGGCGTCATATGTTCATCCATTTTATTGAAACGTGCTCGGGAGCATAAATGAAAACAGAATCCAGGTCTCACACGACCTGCCCGTCCCTTTCGCTGTTCCAGATTTGTTTTGCTGGCCCAAACTGTGGCGTAATTCGTCATATTATTATGAGAAGTGAACAGCTTCATTTTAGCTTTACAGGAATCTATCACATAGACTACATCGTTAATAGTAATCGATGTTTCAGCGATATTTGTGGCTAGAATAATCTTTGTGATCCCCTGCGACACTGGATCAAATACTTTTCGTTGGTCTTCTCTGGGTAATTGAGAATGCAACGGTATAATTACGTAACCCGAGCCTCCGTAGACAGGATGTTGCTGCAGGTGTTTCATTAATGCGAATATTAAATTCCAGCCAGGTAAAAAGATCAACACGGCGCCAGGAATACCTTTGTCTTTGACGTACTTCAACAAAGCTTCTATAAGCTCGAAGCTTATTTCCTTCTCGCTAAGCTGTCCCATAGCGTTTTTCGTTTGTATAGAATAATCGTTACCGACTACTTTATTCAAATTCTCGTCTGGTTCCCCGTCCGTGGGTAAATCGTCCGAGTCTCGATTTTTACGTTTTTTTTGTGTCCATTGGCGGTACGAAATTCGTCAATTGTACACAATCTTCTAAAAAGTATTGTTCAACAGGATGGGCTCTGCCTGGTATTTCGATCACCGGACAATTATTGAAATAATTACTGAACAGAGTAGTGTCGATCGTGGCAGACATCAGGATAATTCGCAGATCTGGGTACATGTGAATCATGTCGCGAAGAACGACCATAATGAAATCCGAATTGACATCCCGTTCGTGGATTTCGTCGACTATAACGTGCGACACGCCTCTCAATCCGCCTTCCAGCTTCCTCAAGAGTACACCAACGGTGCAGAACATTATACTACCATAAGGTCTTGGCAAGCAAGATTCAAACCGTACGGAATATCCGATAGATTGTCCTAAGCTTTCGCATCTCTCTATAGCAACTCGATCGGCCACAGACACAGCGGATATTCTTCGAGGCTGTGTTATTGCAATACTGCAAAACGCACCCTGGCCAGATGCGATATAATCGTCCAAAATAAACTGACACACTTGCGTCGTTTTACCGCATCCTGTATTACCACGAATAATGATTATCGGATTTTCATGAATAGCGTTCATTATCTCGTTTTTCATTGAGTAAACGGGTAACGAAGATCTCTCCTTGATGCTCTTTCGTAAATTATCGTCTTGCTGAAGCCTTTCACGCTGTTCGTGTAGCAAATCGTCCGATAGTTGTTCCAAAGTCATTGTGGCTAACGGCCCTTCGTCTATGTTACAACCAGTCCAAGGATTCCAATTCGTCTGCGGCGGAGACCAGCTTACTACTCCAGCAGGTTGCGGTACAGAAGAAATAAAATCGTCCAATACTTGATTCGTCACTAAAGATACAGCCGGCATAGATTGACTGCTTTCTTCTTGCTTCATGGAATCATGCTGTAAAATCAATTCTTACGGATATTAAGGGGGTAGTTTCCAGGGTGCGGGATGCACCTTCACATTTCTCGATAATACAAAGGGTTTTACAGTAGTGCAAAGCGCTGTATAAAAGATCAATCTAGGTCCCAATCGTCCTCAAAAGTCCTATTTTTACGTTTACGAGTAATAGTAATATAGTAATAATATTATAAATAGAAAAATACCTGATACAATTCCACAGAAACAGGTTTCACGTTCAAACTCTGCAAAACATCGTGAATCTGACTTTCCACCTCTGGTGAAATTTTCACTGGATACGGCTTTATTTGTTCCGCGTCTTTATTTTTCTTTAAAGTACCGCTAAACGCTTCGATCACGCCAAGGTGATATAATTGTCGTACAAGAGACAGAGCACAACTTTTGGAAGCTGTTTGTTTATTAGAACCAGTTTCGCGTCCGGTAACATCTGCAATTGTGTATATTAATATTTTGTGCGATAATTAAGAAATATTTCAATGTAACAAACATACTTCTCCCAAGTTGTTTCACGTAAAACGTCATTTCTGCCATGAAACTCCTAAGAAACAAATGCACAGTATTATTATTAATATTTCCTATGTACATATATATTCACATTTGATTTATAGTAAACTTTTTAAACAACGATGATATAACATAAATGCAAACTTACCATTTGAAAATATCCAAGACCACATTGGAGCACATTGTAATAAGTTTGTATGATCGATCGCACCAAAACCGTTACTGAATGATTTCAATAAAAGTTTTGGTTAAACATTATCTTTATCTGTGCACAAGAGAAAGCGATTCTTTTCTCTTGTACCAGCATCGAAGACAATTAAATATGTGTACTCCAGAATGGTCTTGATCAATTTCAAATGGTAGAAAAATCACTCATGCGATTGCTTTGGTTTTTTCGTTGGAAATAGTCTTAATATGATCAGACTGGTAACATCATGTTTCTAGCAGTGATAAATCCGATCCAGTGCAAAAATAAACAGCTACATTGAAACAACCCATACCTCGTATGATCTGGGCCAAGTGGGGTATATTTGTAATCACAGTTAATTTTGTTAGATTGCATAAATTGATGAAGCTTTGATTTAGCATTCTCTATAGTCCAATTCCCGTGTATTCCAGAATTTACATCTACGTCTTCAGCATCTTCAACCTTTTTCTGATCTGCGATTCTATCCATATAAGTATAATTGCCTTGACCATGTTCATTATAAGCTCTATATGCTTGACCAATATCGTTTGGTCCCATTCCGTCTTGAAATACAGATTTCGATGGTCCATAAGGCTCTGGATTAACGGGTATGCTATCTCGTGGTTGCATAGTTCCGGCATCCTTTGGAACATCATTATCATTCACATGTCCTGTACGAACTAAATAATTAACGTAATCTCTGGCTGCGTTGCCCTGAGCATCTTTCTTGTTAGTCGAATTTCCTGCGCCCACATAATCAAATCCGGATACCCGTAATTCGCACAAAAATCTTTGTCGATGTTTTGGTCCTGAATAATTACATAAAAGTTAATCAAACGCACAAATATGTACATCGTGTTATTGATTTGGCAAGGAAGTAATTTTGGTAAATATAAATCTACAATGAAAAATGCAAATACCTGTTGGTCGCACGTCGAATTGTGGCTCTTTGCTGTTTTTTGCGCACCACTGGTGAAAAAATGATTTTATATCACCCATTTTGAGATTTCGACAGCGAGATTAAAATACTCCGGAAAAGTTGTGTTTTGATCTGCAAAATCAGCGCGTATAACCTGGTATAACCTATAAACACCAGTCAACTCAATCTACTGATACTTATTACTTAGTATATATAGTCTAAGGATACAAACAAATACAAACAACTGGGCTTCTTGTATAATATAATGGCGTCTACCCACGTCCACCAGAACCGAAAGTACCATATGTATATTTAGTACTTAGTACTAGTTACTACCTGATATATAAGTATACTAGCAGTGATGCCAACAGTATGCGCATTAGGGTTGCCTAATTCTGAAGAATCGAATGTAGCACAAGGCATTATACACAATTGACTATTTATTATAAAATGTACCACTTTTGTCGCTACATGGAAACTAATTTTCACAACATACTTCATAAATTTCATGCTCCGTTTTCATTCATGAAATCGGTACACAATTACACAGTTGAGCCGTACTGCTATATCATACGCAGGAGTATGATATAGTTATACAATGTGCGTGTAGTAAACAACCTAATAGTTACCTATTATAATTATTCTTAACAATGTGTATGTCATTATAATTTCGAACAGTAATAAACTGAAGATTTACATTTTAGGTTATCCTGTTTGTAAACACTGTGTGTGACAACGTACCGCATGCACTTACAGTGCGACAGAAAGAATTAAAGAAGAGTTCAAATAAGATTATGCTAAAAATGAATGGTGTCAACGAAAATTCACAGGATGACATTCCAGAAATTGTAAGGAATGCTGTATTAGTTCATAGTTCTGAACTTCCAATAGGAACACCTACAGTAAAAGGTTTCTATTTGTTTATATCTATTAATAAACTAACTGTAAGTCAAGAGTTTTGAAAATAATTATTGTTTTTTAGGCTACGATTGGAATAAAGGAATTGACTATCATGCTTTACTTCAATCGTATAAAACTTCTGGATTTCAAGCGAGAAATTTTGGATTAGCAGTGGACGAAATTCAGAGAATGATAAACGCTCGAAATATTCCTCTTAAAGATGAGGAAATCGATAATTTAGAGGATGACGAATTCATAAGAAGAAAGTCTTCGTGTACTATATTTTTAGGGTACACATCTAATATGGCTTCTTGTGGAATTCGAGATACTATAAGGTTTCTTGTACAACATAAAATGGTCAGTATAGATATCTAAAATGATTGTTTTACAGTTTAAAATGATTTCTGTCTTACAGGTCGACTGCATTGTTACTACAGCAGGTGGTGTAGAAGAAGATTTAATCAAATGTTTGGCGCCGACATACATTGGAGATTTTAACTTAGATGGGAAACATCTTAGAGAACGTGGTATTAATAGAATAGGAAATTTATTAGTTCCTAATGATAATTATTGTTTGTTCGAGGACTGGATCACGCCTAAATTAGATGCAATGCTAACCGAACAAAAAGAGAAAGTACATATTTAAAAGTAAGAAGGCAAGTATTTGTTTCGTCGACATTGATTAATTTATAATTTCATTTCCAGGATACTCTTTGGACACCGTCCAAAGTGATAGCCAGATTGGGAGAAGAAATTAACAACGAAGCTTCGATTTATTATTGGGCTGCAAAAAATAAAATTCCTGTGTTTAGTCCAGCTCTAACAGATGGGAGCCTTGGCGATATGATGTACTTTCATTCTTTCAGAAATCCAGGCTTAGTGATAGACATATTATCAGGTACTATATGACATTTTATTCTTCTTATACTCTAGCCGAGAAAGAAGATATGTTACATCTTTACAATTCTATTTCAGATTTAAGACGACTAAACACAATGGCTATGAAGGCAGTCAAGAGCGGAATGATCGTTATAGGCGGTGGCGTTGTAAAACATCATATCTCTAACGCGAATTTAATGGTAATACGAAAGTCAAAAAATAAAAAGATTATAATCAGTCGGTTGAAAATCAATTTTATTTTAGAGGAATGGTGCTGACTATGCTGTATTTCTAAATACATCGTCTGAGTTTGATGGAAGCGATAGCGGTGCTCGTCCGGACGAAGCTGTTTCATGGGGAAAAATTCGAGTTGACGCGAAACCAGTCAAAGTAAGTGTATGCTTTTATTGAAATGATATTTTTCAAGTGCATTAAACATCTAATCATTAATATCAATACTTTAGATTTGCGGAGAAGCAACGCTGGTCTTTCCGTTACTTGTAGGCGAAACATTCGCTCGACATTATCATTCCACAAAAGAAAAGACTGTGTCAGATGTTTAAGAACAGGAAATAGATACGTGTAACTCGTAACAAAAGAGTTATTTCTTTAATTTCCTGTTGTGTTGTAGAAGGGAAAGTTTAAAGTGGGAGACAACCCTTAAGAGTATTGTAAAGTTTCCTCCTTTCTCCTTTGTCGTTCTTAATTCTTCTTCCTTTTTTTCATTACTTTTCGATACTTTCATTACTTTTGCCACATATTATTTTATCCATAATACTCTTTATCTAGAATCCAATAGGTACCTGACCCGAAACGTAAGACTGAAGTGAAGTAACCTCGTTTCTCATCATAGTTACAATTCATACCACGGTATTAGGGACATTCTTAGTGATTTTTCTGCCGCAGTAATGGGCCCCTCCTTCGCTTAAGTTTTAAAAAAATGTACCCTGATGTAATGCTGAGGGCTTGATTTTTTTTATTAGAAAGGTTATTAGAATATTTGATAGAATTACTTCTAAAATTAAGTATAATCTACAATTATGCGAACAACAGCTCTTTGTTGATCTAAATAGAAGAAAGTTTTTCCAAATTTTGGGATTATAAAAAAATATGAGAACGACCGACAATTTTGTTTGTCTCGCCAACGAGAATACACATATATCCATAAATCAGCGGACACTTGCTCATCTTCAATAAAATGGCAATTAAAGATCACAAGCTTCCAGTTTGATTTGATTGTTTTATTTCAATTAGATGTAGCTACTATGCGATAATATTTGAATGAAAAATTAAATATATCTATATACTATTTGAATAAATGTTGGAGAAAAGAGATTGAATAGGGGAGTGTACGTTTTCATCGAATTGTTCAAATTTATTCTAGGGGAAATATTTATTATTACGTTGATCTCATTGGGAAGAGATACCGCAGTAAAACGTACAGCCGCAGCGATAGGTACGTTTACCTTAGTATTTGATTAATCGCGTGGTGTTCGAACGGTTGCGGTTCTAGTGGCGATTTGACAGTGCAGCGCCTGCGCCATGGCAATTTTGTTGTGCGGCAGGTGTCGGCGGCGCAGGTTTCCAGGCGCCTCACGATGGTTGTGGATGGTGGGGGTAAGGTCGGCTGTCAGTTGTTTTCCGTTAGTCCGCGCTCGTGGACGGGCGCACGAAATCAACCCCCAACCCCTTTGTCAAGATTCCCCATACTTTATGGTTTCTGTCCCAGTGGAATTGGTCGTCGTGAGGGCCGACGGGCCAGACAAATCAACGGACCTCCACTCGCCATTCCTCCCGTTCTCATTCTCGTTGTTCAAATAATTCTTCGTTACTTTTAACGTTCGAACCGATCCGTCATCGTCGGTATGAATGATGATGGACGTGGAGGAAACCAATACCGCCTCCACCGCGAGTTCCTCACCAAGACCCTCCAGTCCTGCAGCAGATTCGACTTTCATCAGGTAAGGATCAGAAATCTCACGATGACGGTTACAGGACGCTCAATTTGAATCCCGATGACGAGACTTTGGAATAAACCTAGTAAGAATCGTTCAACAGTTGTACCGTAAGTGAGAGTGAGTGAGAAGCACTTCTATCGAATGCTGCTCTCTTTCGCGGGCGTTCCTAAATGTATTCGATATTGTTTACAATATTTGTTTGGAGAGCGGGCCGATCTGGAGGAAGTGTATATTTTTTGAAAGTGGGACATACTCGTACTAATCCGCGAGGAAAATGGTCGTAAGTGTTTACATAGACAAGACTTCCATTCATTCGCAATTTCTTTTAATTCAAGATTTTCTTTCTTGCGCCTGCTCTTGTTCGTAATCATGTGTACCAGCAGCCGGGCGGTGATCCTTTATGTACAAACAGGTTAGAAAACAGAAATAACATCTCTTTTTGCTTGACGCTTTGATTTCCGCGAAAATCGAGTTTGAAAGTTCATGTATTCTCTTTCGAATAGGATAATGAATGATCGTTTAAAAAGTCCATTTTCATTTGGCATTTTGACCGAATAATTTTTTATTGCAATGACATTGTTCAAACATAATAATAAATTGTTTCACCTGAACAATAGGTTATGGAAGTAACGAAATTCATTATTGAATTCAGATATATGATTGCAGTTTCATATCATAGACTTGATCAAAGTTTGACTGCGTTCTCTTTTGAAATATCCTTTTTAATTATCCTGTGACGTCAGTTGAGACCAGTTATTTCCCGTTATCTTGGTGTTCCACTGCGTCCAAAAATGCTATACTTCCTTCAAAGATCATTTACAATAATTTTTTCCTTTGCGAAAATGTGCTCCGCGGGTTTCTTAGCGAGTTATTAACGAAAAATCAGAACGGACCAATCAGAACGCGGTTACAGAAGACTTGTCACGGAGTGGGTGTCAACCGTGCTCTGATTGGTCCATGTTTTTTCGTTAATATCTCGAAAACGAAGCCACGGAGAAGATTCTCGCAAAGGAAAAATCGTTTTCGAATCACCTCAGGAATCACTATTATAAAGTACAACAATCTTGGGACACTCTGGACATGGTATTAGGTTGAAGTACATATATATATGTCGAAATGGCGACATTTTCGAAAGGAAATAATTACGTGTAACGTTGAGAAATTTGGATTCTGATTTTGATTTTTCTAGTACACTTTCAATAACATAGCGTACCCTAATAATAGACATTCTAAGAAGGTTTGTTCGTACAGTGCTCGTGTTTCCAACACTGAATGCAATTGTACGGATGTCATTTAATAATGCAAACTTTAAGAGCATCGCGTCTCGCCCCAGCGTTCCAACCTTGCTTTTTATTCAGCCGGGTTAAAAATACAAGTGGTGAAACGTAATGCTACCGAGGTCTGCTGATTGATTTCTTTCGAAACGAATTAGATTATTTTCGATTAAAACGCGTGTTAACTTCCGAAGCCACGGAGAACATTTTTGCAATGGAAAAAGCTTTTTCAAGTTACCCGAGGAACCGGCTCTTTCAAGTACAACATTTTTGGCACGGCCTGTAATTTCTCCAGCTCGGTTAATCCGAAACGAATCGTTTATTGTTCTCGCGCGAACTTGCTGTCAAACGGAAAAGCCCGAGTCTCATTTATAGTTTACGGTGCGCGAATATAGAAATTTCATTGAATACATTGTGCGGGGCACAAAGACGGGATTGAATAAGTGGGTTTCGGTATAAAAGTCACGCGTTTCCTTCCTTCCATCGTTTTGTGATGCAGCTGTACCGAAACGAAAGTCGATAGCTCATTTTAAACGCGTTGAAGTTGCACTTCAATTTCAATTTGATTGACATACATTTGTTTCGTTATCTTCTAGTGTCATCTCGGTTTGATCGCTGTACGATTTCGAATGAAATTCTGTTCCAGCGCTGCGCCGCGAAAGACGAGCGCGTTTACGACGTCGCCGATTTCTTTTCCTTTCTACGCGCGTATTTTTCAGCACAGCTGTCTTGCGGAAGATTCTTTGTCCTCGCACATTCTCTTGAAAAGTGTAGCAATCGCTCATTACGGTTCTCTATTATGCTTTATTAGCATGGGCTAAGATAACCGTTGCTAGCTCTCCGTCGCGCCGTCGCCATCGCAAGATTTATCTGGAGTTTTGCGCCAGATTTATTGTGAGACTGGTAAAAGATGTTGGCTCGGAACTGGATCAGAGAATTTTTTGCATGAACGATATGTAATTGTAATAAGAAATTATTTGACAGAGAATTTACTCGATCGAAATGTCGAATGAAAATTATTTAAAACAGTATACTATTTCAAATGATTATTTGTTATTGAATGCGACCGATGCGATGGACCGATTGCTTCGGTCATCGTCGTGGTTGTACAAAGTTTGTCGCTCGATAATACGTACTTCGGTTTCCGAAATAGGATATCTATTCATAGAGGGAGCGAGTTCCCCTCCAGATGCCGAAGGTGTCGATCCGTGTCCCATCCTCTCGGATCTATCGGTTATTGATGGACCTTCGATCGCCTTTGAAGGAACCTCAAACACTCGAGGAAAATATTTGCGCGAAGAATTTTCCGATCTGACGACTCCGGCCGTCCTGTAATTATTAGGTTGTTACACGCGAAACTTTCGATTTCGAACGGTAACGTCGGGCAAACGCCATTTTTAATGAAATTGATTTATCAATCATCGTAATCTGTCAATGAACTTGAAATTTTCAACTTGAAATCAATGTTACAGAATGATTGTCCGCGCTATTTCTAATAGAAACGAGCAAAGGGTCTCGTAACCAGCGCATAGCACTCGGAAGTTCCATACTTTTACAATTTTAATATCAGCACGTGTTCGGAGTGTAGAGCGCTCACGAATTAGCAGAAAAAGGGAGGGTGGCTGGAAAACACGGTTTGGCTACTACGAGCTCTCGACCTTAACCCGCATTCTAAAGAGCTATACGAACACACGCTAGAATCAAAAGATTGTGTACGTTCGTGGTGCTACAGTGTGGTCAGAATAACGTACAGTGAGGTACAGTAATATTTGACAACTTTTAAGAAGACAATCGCTGTTCTCAGCTCAACCATACGACTTGGACTTTGTTGAGAAGTTAGATCGATCAGTTTACCACAGAAACATAATTTTCAAGTCGTTTGGTCCAATCTTGAAAAAGTTCTATCACTGCGAGTCGCTGTAATCTCCGTGACGTTGTTAGACGAATTATTTTTCAGCGTTGCCGTTAAAATCATGGCCAGCGCTGCCACTTAGGAAATTTGTTTCAATATATCGATCCGTATTGTTCCGTTGTTTATATAGGGTGGGTACAATTTCGATACGATGTAGACGTCAACAACGCTAAACATTTTGACGAATTTGATTTCAATGTCCAATATAACAATGAGATTGATTGTTATCATTTCTTCCGCTCGGAAATTGCCGTTCGTTTGACAGTGCGTCGCATTATGCCCCGCGAGTGAGCGATTAGACCCGAACCAATTAATATACGATTTTTTTCCTCCCCCACCCGTCAATTTCCCATTTCGGCCGGTTTCAGCCAAATGCGCTTTCTCGGTGCAAATTAAACTCAAAACTGGGTCAACCCTGATTGCTTGGATCGAGCCAGGGCCGCAGTCAAAGGATCTCCCCTACGCGCAAACAGAGCCGCATACGATAAGGAGGCATCCGCGAACAAAATGATTCGGAGGACGGCACGACCCTGGGTCGAGGACTCGGTTCGTGTCGATCTTGGACTACTTTCGGCTGATTTACACTCTCTTCTACCTTCTCCTCCGCCCTCCTTGCCGCCCTTACACCGCCCATCCCGCCACCCGTTCCTCCCCCTTCGATTGAATACATAATAGATGTTTCCATTTCAGCGTGAAGAGGGAGCCGAGCACGGAAGAACCCAGCAGCCCTCTCGAGGCAACGAGTCCTGGTTCTATCCTGCGCAACAACAACGGTGAGTCTTTATTATAAATGATCTCGCCGGGTGGGTCCCTGGTCCAATTTAAGCTCGCGACTACGCTGACCTTGTCGAATGAACAGCGAGAACGACACGTTGCTTATTGCAATTGTCCTTATCAGATTATTTAAAAAAGGTCCGATCAAATTGAGCCTGGCTACCAGTTCACGCTGACAGTTTAATCGCAGCTTATCAGGCATGGACGACACTCTACATCAGCGAATTAGGTGGTGATCTTGTAGTTAGCTTTTGCTGCGACTGTCAACGACTATCGGCAGAAACCGATAACGAATTAATATTATCGGTTGCGTGTATTTTCGCCAGACGGGCTAACAAGTGTCCTCATAGCTCGCTCATCCGTGCTTGACATGTACATTGCTCGGTACAAGCCCCGACCCCCGACCCAGTTTACTTCGTGGGCGGAGGGAGGGGGGCCGGTTTCGGTCCCTCGACAGTGTTAAATCTGGCGCTAATCTAAATCCAATCGCAGTCGCGTCCCGTTCCTCTGTACACACGCGTACATCCGCGATAATCTTTCTCGGAACGATGAATGAAGATGCCGCCGCTCTCGGTCGCAAAGTGTGGGTGGAGGTAAAATCGGGGTAGAGGAGAATGAGAACCGCTGACCAAAACCCAGTGGGATGAGACCCCAGCTGTAGCCGGTGTTGGATCGATTCAAAAGCGGCAGCAAAGCGCCCCACCCTATTATGTGTTTTCTTCAACCTACCCCGACCCCCTCTTACCTTTCCCCTTCTGCTATCCTAGCTCTGCTACTTCTCGCGCTAAACCCCGAACCCCCTCGTTCCATTCCAACCCCCCTCCTATCCCCTTCTACACCCGCGGAACGTGTACCGTTCCCCCGAGCTTCCTTTCCCAACCCACACGACCCTCCTATCGCCCCTTTCTTTACCCTTCCTTTCATGCCGGAACGGTTTACGCCGAGCCGGAAGATCCCGGCGACCGGAAGTTCCGTTCTCCGTCGTTTCACCCCCTCGCCGGTAATTGAATCCCAACATTTCTTCCTCCCCGAAGACCGCCTTTAACGCCGCCTCGAGTATCCAACCTTTTTTACTCGACAATGAGACATCATCCATTCAAGGGATCCACGCGGTCCCAGCCCGAACAGTTTTCGAAAATTAGCGATTATGGGCGAACGCGAATCTAATTGAAAAAACGAGAGCTCTCGTTTTCCTCGGCGAGGACTACGTTCCTCGGTGTATCGGATCGATTCATTCGAAATTGATTTGTTTCGATCTCGCGGGAAATGCGACGCCGTTACCTCTCCTCCTCTCACCCCACGGATTGTTGTTTCCCTTTGCTTCCGCGACGGGTTTGTGGAGCGAATTTATTTCGGTACGCAAATATAGGTGACGTAATTGAATATGAATAAAGCGGATTTAGCGACCGTGCCGGATGCGCTGCTTAGCTATTATTTTTTCAACGGTTACCCTGTTATTCAGGGGATGAATGTAGCCAGAGAGCGAGAAAATAGATGCTTGAAATTTCGTAACACTCGTCAGATTTCCTCCTCCCTTTGTTTCTTGGTGAGGTAAACTATTTGAACTGTGGCAAGCTGCTCGGCAAATTCGAAGCAACAATTGTGTAGATAAAAGGCTGTGTATTGTTTCAGTGTGTTAGTCCTCTGATTCGAAATACGGCGAATAAAACTGTAACACTTGGGAAGAATTAATTAATCGCATCTCCCTTACGAGCGCGTGCGTGATCAAACGCTGTACTAGCTTGGAGCAATCTGATCCCAATGTAAAGTCGAATCGGTCTGGTTGATAATTCGGATAAGGGTTGAACCAACATCGGCCGCGATTATACGCGTCCTTATCGCGTAAATGGAGTGGTGGAAGCTGGGAAGTAGAGTCTCGAAGTAACCCCTACGATACAAGGATACGTCCGACATTATACTCGAGCAAGTAAATTTTATCGGGAAACTTAGTTACTGTTAATTCTGTGGCTCTCTCAGAAGTATGCATCAAGCCTCTCCGAGGTTTTCGTAGACAGTCCGTAGCGGTGGTCGATCGTTGGATTGCGGGTTACCAGCAGAGTCCGCGTAATGTAACGTAAGTACAGGCTGAACCGATCTGTATATATACACGCGCGGATGTAACCGGTTTCCCAGGTTCATTACACCGGGTTGCGCATCTCCTTTCCCGACAAGTGTGCGGCCGTGTGGTCACCGGCAGTCGACAGGACTTACTTACACGGGGACTTCATCCCTTTCCCGTGAACGCATCTCGTCGGCCATCTTCTTCGATCCGATCCGGTCGGTCTCGATCAGGAAACGCATGATCCTCGCTGGAACGAGATAAGTCATCGAACCGATCAGCCGAACTCGATCGCTCGGGTCGATACCACCGGGACTTTCCACCATGATCCTTGCTCGCGATAACATCGATCTAATGGTCTATCGTCGATCGATCTACCAGCGATCTCTTCCGTGCCTGTATAACCGGCGACAAGACTTCGTGTACCGATCTACGTGGATATCTTTGTCTTACGGTTGAAAACCGTGATAATGGAGACTATAATGTCATCTATCTCTTCGATACTTGTAATGCCCTCTCTAGCCAGGTAGCATTATCGAAGTGTGCTCGCGCCAGTCTATCAAATCCGTCCTCTCGACGGTGTTAACGACGAAACGAACGTAATTCGACGAACTTGGCGTTAACTCGCTTAATCGTTACGCCGGTGTAATTACGTTCGACGACGCGCCGCGCTGGCACTACTGGGTTCGGGCTAACGACTGCGCCCCGTGTCCCTGCGTGTGTCTCCTCTCGCACACGACGATTAAAACCGAATCGAGATACCAGGAAATGACGATGGGACCTCGTCCTCCTCGTCGTCGTTGTCGTCGTGCAAGTTCGCCTAATTGAATCGTCAGAATTTGCGAGACGGATCGTAACCCATCATTCCCTTCGTCGCCTCGCGTTCGTCACTCTTCCTCCCCCGTGTTCCGCTACCAAAATTCTTCCAACCCCTTCGTGTAATCGTCCCATCCCGCGCCAGCAATCATGCACATGCATCTCCCTCGTTCGGTCGCCTCTCAACTCTTTCCGTGTTTCGAGAAATTTTCCCCGGTGTTTCCTTCTTCGTGTCTCTTTCTCGCGTTCATGGTTTCCCCGCTGTGTCCCCTCCCATCGCGTCGACACGTTCCATCGTTTCTGTCCGTTTCTCGAGAGTCGCGTAGATGAGACGCATAAAGTGCCGGTACAAATTCTGTTTTAGCAGCGGGTCGAACACGGCCGACCGTTCGGCTCTCCCGGCACTTCTCGGTCAATGAACCACGGGTTGCTGGCGAACCCAGTTGGTCCACTCGTGTCCCCCACCCCAGACTTCATGGTTTCCTACTCCCCCTTCCTCCACCTCCTCCTCCTCCTCCACCACCACCACCATCACCACCACCACTACCACTACCACCACCTCCTCCCTCCTCCCTCTTCCTTCGACTCCCTCCCAGCGTGTCCATGGTCCATGCTACCCCCACCGGACCGAACAAACGACACGGCTCACCTCCAACTTCAGCCGCCCCTCTCCACCCCTACGCGGTATCGTGCCTCATCCCCTCAGCCCCCTCGATACCACAGCCCCTACCATCTCCAGAACTTACCTCCGACCCAGTCATTTAATTCTTCGTCCTCTCTCTCTCTCGCTCTCGCGCGCTTGCTCTTTTTCCTCGGTCGGTCTGTCTGTTCTTCCTGTCTCATTCCACTGTGCACGAACCTTCTCTCTTTACCCCTGTTGCTGCATTACCATCGTTACCACCTCTTCTTTCTCTTGGTGCCCACCACCACCTCCTCCGCCCTTTCACTCGCTCTTTCTCTTGCTCTCTTTCCCTCTTTCCCTCCCCCTTCCCAGCGGTTTCCCCTACTTTGGGTGCACGGCAGTCCGCGGAACCCCGCGTAATGGAAGAGCGTGGGGCGCTACGGAGTCGGGCGAGTCGCGCAATGCCGTAACACGTACGACGGAACGACGGTTTTACTTACCTCACAGGTAAGACTCTCTCTCTGGTCGCGCGAGCGCGCGATCCCACTCGCTCTCTCTCTCTCTCTCTCTCTCTGTATCTCTCCGTGAAGCTGGCGCGCGACAAGGATGACATTATACGGTGGATAAAGACAGGTAACGCGGTTGGATCGCGAGCGGGAAAGAAAGTGAGAGAGAGAGAGGGAGAGAGAGAGAGAGAGGGATCGGGTGGAAGGAAACTAGAGGAACACGGCGATAGAGCGAACGAGTTGGAAAGTCGCAGGGCGAGAGAGACAGAGATAGTTGGTGAAGAACGAAGACCGAGCATCGAGAAACACACAGAACTCGCTTTCGTCACTCGCGCGAGAGCGAGCGAGTCAGCTCGCGAGTATACACCACCGCGACTCGTGACAAACGCACGTGATCGTAATAGGGCAGCTCGCGGCTATTTGCCCGGTACCATCCCCTTTCGCCGATCGAGCCCGAGCATCCCTGTTCGCTTTGTTTTTCGAGATTATTCGCGCGCGCGGTCGTCACCGTCGTCGTCGCGTTGCACGTCCTCGTCGTCGTCGTTCGCGTTTTCTTCAACACGTCTGCCGTGGATTCTGTTTTGTATCCCGCGGTCAGTCGATGCAACGTACACGGAGACCCTCGGCGATCCATCGATCGCAGTGGCCTCGATTTCCGGTGATCACACGAGCGAGCAGATCGGTGACGACGATCGACGTGTAGTTCCTATCCTCGTCATCGGTGTCGTCGTCCTCCCTCGACGTCACACGCGACTCTGCTCGCTTGCACGGACAATGATCCGAATGGAATAGGATCGTTACGGAGCTGGAGTGACGTTCAATGTGTCGGATCGAGGTGATCCAAAGTGGAACACCTCGCAGGGACCGATGTGCATCGATTCGACCGCGATTTATCGTGCTCTTTCCGATCGTTACGTTCGTGTTTCGTCGTTTTCGGTGGACTCGGCAGGATCAAGGGATTCTGTTTAGTGGTGAACAACGATCCAACCGGGAACCCAGTCACGCTTCGCGGATTTCTGGACTCGTCATTCTCTCCGGCATTCTCTGGCACATCATCCTCCTGTTATCCTGGAAGGACCAGGATTCGATTCTTAAGCCCGGCCCGTTTAAAAACTCTCAACGAGAACACCGTCCGGCTGGATGTCATGCCGGCGTGTTTTCAGCGACGAACCGTGCAGGTAAAACGCGTCGAGCGTGGCTCGTTCGTTCACTCGTCCCTTTATCCTGAACGAGAGTCGCGGCCAATGCGCCGCGACGTGCCGCGAATTATTCTTCCCCGGAAACTTGCTAAAGCCCGTCGTGCTCCGTGTTTTTGGTTATTCGACGAAACGAGGAGGTCGACACGCTCAAGCAACAGAAAGGAGAAACGATCGATCGCGTCGATTTGTTTTTATATAGTTCGTGGATTTGCGGCGCATTACAGTCGTCGACTCGTTCCAGAGAATCCTGGATCCTTAACAGCGGAATAGTAGCAGATTTTGTTCACTTTTGTTCGCATGGTTATTTTAAGTTGGCAGGATCAATGGGTTTGATTACGGTCCACGTATTCTGGAATAATTTTTAGAATGCATTAATCAAGTCGTGCGGAGCTATCATCCAGAATTCATGAACACCTTATATAACCGTTGCGCAACGGGCTACGTATATTACGCAGAACCACCAGGAAGTATTAGGCTCCGTCGATCGCGCGGCGACAAAAGACGCGATATTTAAATCTCCGGCTGAAGGAATTTCCAGAAGACGAATCGTTTGGTCGCGGCACGATCAAGAACGCGAACGAAAAGAAGGGGCAGCAGGGGAGGGGAACTATAAATTTTGTTTCGCCCAGTTTTCCACGGGCCCGAGCACGTGGAGCGATCGAGATCCAAGAATACGTGTCAGCTAGCGATGGGACCAGGTTTCTCGCTCGTGATTATCGATCAAAATGATCTATCAAGTTTTCGTAAACATGAAACAGAAAAAAGTACACTGAATCAATGTCTGTTTTTAGAAAGAGTGTTCTCGACGAATGAATAAATGAATCTACTCGACGATATCATTCTTGTCTGATCAAAAAGTCATGTCTGTTGCGTCGATAAATGAGTCGCGACTGCAAGTAAACATTAAATGTTTTGCTTTAGAAATAATAGCGCGAGTCAACTTTCGAACACCACGGCAACGAATCGATTAGATGCGTGAGAGATTAGATTGATCAAGAACCGACCGGTTTCGATTTATCACCTGAAAGTAGCCTAAAAAATTTTTCCTTCCATCTACGTTCAACACGATTGCATCCGTCGCTCGTTTCGCAACAGCCTTTCCAGTTATAATTCTCAAATCGCTAAGAAAGTTGATGAACAAATATCGACTCAAGGTAACAATATTATAGGCATAGATGAGACTAGTTTCTCCTAATATCTCTTCTAATTTTTCCAAAAATGTTTTCCTACGCCACGCAGTGAATATAAAGAAAAATACCGTGGTAAAACGTACATATACCATATACCGTTGTTTGATAATAAAAAATGCTCGGCATTGAAATGTTAATTGGTGTCCGGTGATTTACGGAGGGGAGTGTATTTGCGTTCGGTTCCATCGCTAGAGCGCGATGGCTATCGCCTTGGATCCGATTTTGATAACTCGCGGCAAGGTGAACGCACTGAGTTGTGACGTGGATGGAACGCGGAACCGGGCAGGCGTTGCAAGAGACAAATGACCGTCTGCGGGGCCGCGAAACCGCCATTCGGCCCGTGGCGTAGCTTCGCGAGCCGCGTAATTTCGCGAGCGATCCGCAAGGGGCTCTGCCGTGGCCCGGCCCGTTCCGATGCAAATGCTAATTCCCGATTACCGTTTTTCCCTCGTGCCAAATCATGATTCACTCGAATTATAAATCATCCGCGGCGGATTATACCGCCGGTAATGTATATCCTGCGACGTGATACTCTCCGCTCTCTCTCATTCTCTCTCTCACTCCATCCGACTTTGAATCATTGCTCGCGTGATTTCACCCTTTTGACCAACGCGCGCGAGCCGACAGAGTCAAAAAGACTATTCGCTAAGACGCCTACCAGCCAGTCGTAATACCACGATACGATGCGGTGTTCGGTTGAAATGAACTTCCTCGAGCTGTTTCAATTAACAGCAGGCAGAGCCAGGCAATTTCGTTTTCGGAAAAAATCGGCGCGATCTGCGATAACCTCGCGATGGATAAAGGAAGATGGTAGATGTTCGGTTGGAACGAAAGTTGATAATGCTGTATTACGGTTTTCTACGGCTATCGCAACGATCTCGAAAGAATTCGAGGACAATTGTATGAAAATTAAATAAACGCCTTTAGCAACCTTTTTCAAATTGAACCGATCCATCGATCTATTAAAAATTACTGTTGGTTCAGACAAATCACTGAACAAAACACCATCGCAGAGCTGAGTGCAGCATCAACGATTCACTTCATCCACTTTCATTTCGCCGATTACCAACCGATCGGAGCATCGAAATCACTCTGCGGCGAGAAAAACTTTTACATAACAGATCTCCGACTTCTCTCAGTTTCGAGCCGAGCATTGCCCGGTTCACGTAACAATGCCAAAGTGACGCAAAATCTAAATCGAGCAGAAAGTAGCTGTTAATGCGATATAAAACTATGGATTAACAAAAAAAAAGGAAAGAAACGCGGAGGCAAGTTTCCAATGAAAAGAGTCCAATATTAAAGAAGTTGTCTTTTGCAATTACCACTTTACCTACGGAGATTGGTGATGTGTTAAAACGGTTAATATTTTGGTTACCGGTCGCGCAAAAATGTGCTCGCGCCGTGGACCTTGGGAAGTTCGATTTCGGCGAGGAAAAACGAGTTTCCAGGCCGCTGTGCGTGCGTCGTCGCGGACCTTGATGTCACTGCTTCGCCGACAGCCCTGAAATGTTTAATGAATTCAACGGCCGGTCGCGTCAGTGGCTACTCATTCGGAATTCAAAGCGTGGTTCCGCGGCGATTGTGTCAGACTTCGCGTCGGGCACAATGTATTTCGTAATAACGTCTCCCTCGGTGCTTACGCTCGGCATTTATGAAAATCTTCGATCGGATTCGCACGCGCGGCCGCCAAGCAAAATATTTGAGACTTACGAGTCGCCGCGTAACGAACCTCCGGGAAAGAGAGAGGGAAACGAAAAAATACATTTAAAGAGAGAGAGAGAGAGAGAGAGAAAGGGAAGAAGAAGGAGGAGGAGGTGAGGGGTTAGGAAAGGGAGTAGGACCAGAGAAAGACAGGTAGAAAATCGCGAAGGAGAATACACAGGTGAGAAGGAGAGGCTAAAGAAAGGTGGGGGACGGAGAGGGGTAGACTTGTTGGAGGGAGTTCGCGACCAAGAGGAAGGAGGGACGAGCCAGGAGGAAGTCAACGTCCGAAGATTACGGCAATGACATTCGCTTTTTCTCACTCTCCTCCTCGTGTTCCTCTCTGACTCGTTGTCCTCTTCCTTTCGCGATCTTTTCCTCTCTTTCGATGCTCGCCGCACGCCAGGCTCGTTCCCGTTTCTCTCGGTACGCGGAAAACACAACAGATACCGAGACTTCTTCTCCTCGATATTCGGCGATCGGTTCGCCAACAATGGGACCACGCGATCCTCTTCCGTGATCTGTGATTTTTTCCTAGAATATATCTCGACCTGATTCGATCGCCTCGTTTCGCTTGTTGCTGAACAGTGACACGACTCGTAGCAAAGACGGTGGACCAGTTCGCAATACATTGCCACCGGCACAGTCGACCACCATTTTTCGTCAAATGCATTAATGACAGATATTTACACCGAAATATCCACCGTTCTGGATATTCAAAGATAAAATTCAGGATGCAACAAGTAATAGAATCATATTATTGGATGAATTCACGAATAAACATCTTGATTTTGTCTTTGAATTTTCATTTAAAGATAGGAACTTCCGCTTCAACCAAACAGCATTTAACGCAAACCGTACCGAGCAAAAATGTGACCGGTTGTTTCGTGAAAATGAGAAGAAATTTATTTAATAATTTCCAATGGAAGAAACCGGTCGTGGCACGGTTAGTGTTAAAGGCCGACGCTTTCCAGGAGACTAGCGACGCCATTAGCGCTAGGTTTACAGAGCACTGAAAGTGATAAATGTTTTATATTCGTTTCGTGTTATACTATGTACCCGAAGAAACAAAAAGTTCAATAATTATTATTCCCTTTACAATCTCAATAATAAGAGTGTAAACCTAGTGTTAACAAGGTGTTGATAATAATCATCCGATTATCGCTTTTAATCTTCCAAAGCCAAAACTAACAACTGTGGGAATAGAGTAAAACGTAAAACCATTAACAATCATGCACTGCGTTCTCTTACAATAATAACAAACAGAGATTGGTTGAATAGATGAAAGAGAGATCTCTGCATGCTCTTTTCTATTTTCTTTCCATACGGTCGTGTCCGGTACCGCGCATTACACCCGTTTTGTTTCTGATTTTCCTTTCGTTTTGATTTGTCTTTCAGCGATGGGTAGCGCGATAAGCGAGGGGACCGCAGATCTACCGAAAATTGCCGGGAAATGTCGCGCTTGCGTTGCACGAAAAAAGTGTCTCCCGTAAGAGCGTGCCCTTGTGCCGTGGATAGGAGAAAGAGGTAAAACGCGAGTGTGACGCGTCACCAGGAGAGCAAGGGAAACCGAGGAACGGAGGGAGAGAACTAAGAAAACCTGACGTGAAACGTAGAAACGCGGGAACCGAAAGAAAGAAAGAAAGAGGCGCGGAAAAGCGGAGTGCGGCGACCGATCTCCAGCAAAAAAACAAAATAATGGGTTGAACCCTCTCGCCGGTCGTTTTTATTTTTGAAGCGGAAACCCGGAGAAGGAGAACGAAGGAAAAGACGAGGGAAGATAACGAGACGCCGATGAGAACATGCCCGCGCGGCAAGACGACGAGATCGTCTCGAACAATGCTGAACCTCTTTCGAAGATCGCGATCCCACGGATTTTCGCAGCCCGCGGCGAACACGGAGCTAACGAGACGGGTATCCTTCGGCACGAGGTTGTGACACGGTGTCAGTGAAGTGTGAATTTTTATTTTGTCCCCTTTTTTCGCTTGTCAGAGCCCCACCCCGCCAGTACGTTCGTCCCGGTCGACGCGGAAGGATCGATCGATTGCACTCGATCGTCGTCCCTAACGATTCTCCTCGAACCAATATAAAAGAAAAGATTCCGGGTTGGCATCGTTGCTCGCGGCAGGATACAACGAACTCGGTCGGAACTTGATCGGCATCGAACGAGCTAGAGAAATCGTAACAAGATCGAGCGACAAGCGCGCTCAAGGTCACCGAAAACCATTGCCCCCGGTCCCCGTGTCTGGGAACAACGAGGACCGCATGAATCGGAGCAATACATCGCCGCCGGACGCGTCCCGAAAACAGCTCAGACTACCTGTCGCGGAACAACAGGCTGGTCCAGCGAGACTCGCCGAAATCATCTGGCCGCGCGGACAATTTCATTGAGAATCCAACGAGGAAGCAACGGTCAGCGACCCTGGGGCGAACCAGCTTGTTCCTTCCTTCGAGAGAAATGCTTCTTGTTTATCCATCTTGAAGAGAATCGTCTTAGCCAGGACCGATGAGAACGGTCCTAAGAAGAAGAACCATCTTTGTTAGCTCAGTGCACGAGCCAGTGATATGAAAAGGTAACGGAGTCGAAGGTGGATGTGCATCGCTTCGTTGACTGCATGTTCCACTGGTCGTAGATAAGTGAGTACCGGAGGTGACACGCGATTTGTGGATAGCTACCAAGGGGTCTCGAGGAAACGCTTTTGGAGACTGTCGCGCGACTCTGCAGATCTAATGGATAACCGATCCTCTATCCTCTATCGAGCAAAGGCGACTCGAGGATAGCGTGGTCGTCGCGCTAGAAGGATTGCTCGAGAGTTCGTGGTGGGTTCGCAGTGATTTCCTCCGGGGCACGTTGCTCGAAAGGACTTGCCGAGTCATTTAGTCCCATTTTTTCAGTATCGTCGGAGAAGTTACTCGTCTTCGTCGTCGTCGCCGTCGCCGCCGCCGTCGTCGTCGTCGGTCGAATAGCAATCAGTTATGAGTAACTGAGCCGGCGAAGATTGAAATCGGTTCCAGTTAGTGCGGCGTGTACGCGAATGGTGACCGCAGTTGGTAACGAGGTGCACCATCGCCGGCATCATTTTCTCTTCGTACAATGGACGTTTTCAAAATCGACCAGTCGCTGAGCGCGGGTTTGGGTAGCGCCCCGGCGCCTGATACCCTTACGCCGGAAGTGTCGTTCGACGCCGGTAGTGAGTTCAATCTGAGCTTCTTCGACGGACCGGAGGAAAACAGCACACAGGGGTTCAGCGATCCCGGGTCCGTTGGTAGCGCCAGCGCATCCCCGCCACCAGGAACACCCGGCACCATCCCCGTTAATCCCCCGAACGCTGCCCTACCGATAGTCCAAGTGCCCTCTGGCATCGTCATTAAGCAAGGTTTGTTTCATTTATTTCATTTCTTTTCATTCTTTTTTTTTTCACCGTACTCGCTCGTCGTTCGTCGTCGCCTTTCGCTTTCGAGACATTACACCTTTCGAAAACGAACAACTTTTTCGAAATTGGAACGACTGTTCGACTAGTTCACCAACCAACGTGTAAATAATTTATTTTTAAATTGTTACTGGTCGCAATTTTTACATTTTCCTATCTGTTCATGTAGGGAACATTTGAAACACGTATCTTATAAATCTGAGTAAGTTATGTTGACTGAAAACAGCAACAATTCAAAGATTTTTACATCTTGCAATGGCCATAGCTTCGTATACGTATATAACTTACTTAGTTTTACGAAATATATGTTTGCATTACAGGCGCAGATGAAAAGTTGAAAAACGGTGTCCGTTTCCGTGTAATTTTCTGATATTTTCTCGACTTGTGGATGACCATTGTGTTCTGTATTTACTTTCGCGTATCGTTTTATCGCGGGGGTTTCGAGCGCGCGCAAGAAATGCAACTTCGAGTGGCGCAACGTTTCCGTGTTATTGTTACGTGTTCGCGAGTTCAGTAACATGCTCGGATTTAAAACGTGAACGGGCTGTTATGAAAGCGGGCCGTGTAAAAAGCGTGGCCGGCATTTCATTACGGAAACCAGGAAAGGTGTAATTGATTGATTTAATTTTCCGGTTGACGGCCACGGGCGCAGAAGCAGTGGGATAGTAGTAATTTCGTGTTATTGGAAACAGATTTAGATATTATAGTTGGACGTTGGTCGATTGCGTGGGCGCGCGGAGGCACTGATCTCCGGCGTTCTATTGCCGTGCGCGGAATACGAGCATCGTTGACGGTGTCCACGGGATCGTTTACCTTTGAAAAACTGGTCGAGGTAGAATTCAGTCTGTCAAAGTTGCGAATACTTGCTGCGCGACATATCCTTCTAGCGGACAGTGCTAGAAAGTTGTTTCGAAATCGAGAATTCGGAGGAAAAGTGTGCGAGAAGAAAAGTCGTATAAAAAGGTGTTCGCACTCGGATACCGATTAATTTCATTGTTAGGCTGCGAGTACGCGCTGTGTCGTGCGTTAGGCAGCGCGGAATGCTGTAGATTTTCGTGTGGACAATTAATTAATTATGTAGATGGATTTTCTTTGGAAGGGAACCCATGATCTGATCAACTTAAAAAAACTGGGTTGTTTCCGAACTTTCAATTGTCTTAATGATATTTTTTTCTCGCTGGCTTCGACGTTCAATCTTCCACTGTTCGGCGAGACGAGCAGCTTTCCGTGGAGGCTGTTCGTAAAAGGTTACGCTACAAATTGGAAAGGTCGCCGAGCGTTTCGCAATATTCGCAATTCATCTCGGAGACCCGCACAATACATACTAGCCCCGCGCCACGGGTCACAACATAAATCTATAGCGCGGCTACCATCGGCCTACCGATTTCTCTTTTAATCGAGTTTTCTTTCCTTGCTGGCCTATTGTCTGCAGGAAATATCGGATCGGGACCCGGTATCCGCGATCCGAGTCTAGCTTCATCTCTCCCCTCCCTTTTGCCCCTCCATTCGCAAAAGGGAACGAACCGGCTGACATTTCAACTCGAATCTAGAGTCCGCGAGCGGGAAACGTTTCATCTTCGAAGTATAATGGAGATCCGTTATCGTTTCAGAGAAACCTACTGCTCGAACGCTGATTAGCGAAAGGCTAGGAAATTGGGTCGTTGCTTAATGTTAGGTCGGTCGAACCTGTTCACCAGGATTCTATACGTCCAAATATTAACACTATAATGCAATAGTTGTATAGTCTTCACCGCTACCGTTTCACCATTCCTAGAAAATCGAAAACGATTCTTCGACACCGATAAAGTAGAGCGTCCAAGAAGCCTCCTTTCCTTATACATGCTCAAGGTCAACGAATAGAGAATCACCGGCTTTAGAATATCATTCCAGCCGAGCAACAGCGTGTCTCAGTTGCAATGTCTCCTTCAAGAGCTAGTCACCACGTTAGAACTAAATATAAACTTCCAATCGAATTAAAAAGCTTTAAAGAGCTCGCTGAAAACGGCTGTGGTCGACTGAACACAAACGAGCATCAGTTTTCCGTCGCCTAGCGACGAAAATGGTCCTAGCCAGGGTCGCCGTGTAAATTATACATTCGTCTAAACGGTCCGCGACGTCGATCTGATCCGAGTTCCCGAAAATCCAACTTTGAATTTCAATCTCTGATGCGGTCAAGGTCTGGCTCGCTCGAGTCTCTCTCGGTCCAGGACTACGCGGAGAGCGCCCCTTGGGAGGGGGTCCCACGATGTTAGCACACGGCGAGCCTGATTCCGCTGGCTAGGATCACCGCTCGAGAATCATCGTCCACCGAAGTTCGTTCGTGTCACGCCTCGTCGATAACTTCTACGTAGCGAAATTTTCGTGGAAGCCGCAGAACGAACTCGCCGGGACTTCGCTGGGGAATTCACGGGCCGCGGGCTGCAGTTCATTTCCGTGGCTCTCCATCCGCGTAATTCGCTCGCCAGATCTCCGAAAAACTTTCCGCAGAACTTCCATCCCCGGAACAATGAACTTTTCGCTCGTTTCTCAAAATTCGCTTAGATATTCGGTGGTTCAACAATGTTGCGCGCTTCCTTCAGAATTAATAATTTGTTCGGCATACAGGTTTCCGATGGATTTTCGAGGATCGTGATACGTGTTAGGTCACCGTTCGTTTCTCAAAATTCACTTAGCTTTAGTTCGTCGCTCGAGAATGAATAATTCGCTCGATATCCAGGTTTTCGATTGATTTTCGCGGCGGTTACATAAAAATGGCGACAGAGGCCCGATGATCGTAACAGGAAGCGAAAGGATCGAAAAACCTGGTGCGTAATATGTTACACTACGAACCGCGCCCGTTCGAGGAACCAGTTCTGATATTTTTACGGCATTACGTAATCCTTTCACCGATACGTTCCGGACAATTCAGTTCGACCGGCTCGATAGCCGCTGCGGGGTGTTAAAGGAACCGTGGCGATGCGACGCGACGCCACGCGATGCGACGCGACGTTCGAGCGTCACGTATTCGCGACAATTTGACGAGAAGAGAGGCGTCGCTCGAACGTGGAACCGACGATGACCGTTTGCAGTCATTGGCGTCCAGCTCGTGTCACGTAAATCGTCTTCCTGGAACGAAGGCCACGAGAAAGTTCGTGCCGCTGGTTCAGTGCCACGGTCACGCTACGTGCGTGGCATCGACACTGACGAAAGTAAACTAAATCCAAAGGATTACGCAACCCCGTTTTAAAACTGACCGCCTTCCATTTCACTGTTGTCCCTCCCGCTTCCTACTTTTACAAATTTCAATCTTTATGTTAAGAATTTCATAAAGCAAGTGAGTATTAAAATACAGAACCTTGATAATGTAGTACAATGTGATTTTATTATAACATCTTTCACTGTTATAATCTTCAGACGCAGTTTTTTTCCTTTCTTGAAAATGATCCACACAAGGATCAAAACGCTGGAAGTTTAAATTAATTTGTAAAATTGCTTTATTGTGTTTATTTGATCGAACCGTTGCGCGGAAATCATTAATATTTTTTCTGATTCCACACAAAAAAGTTGAAAATGCAACTTTTTAGAATTGTTTCAACAATTTCGATCAATTCCAATTTTTAAAAAAAATTTCTTTTCACATCCTGTAGTAAACTAATTGCTCTAGTTTCGCCAAAAAAAGATCAAATCGTACAGTACAATATTACAAAAGTTATCGACTATTTTAGCGCGGCCGAATATTATTGCACGCCACTGTATATGAAATTGTATTGTACTTGTACCTAGTCCATATACTTATAATAAAATTATAATAAAAATTATTAAGATTATATGTTCTTATCACATAATAACATTTTGAATAACCTATTTAATCTTACTAACATCCCATCTATTTTCTGCCATTATAACTTATTATGTTTGTACTTTAAAAATTCATAAATCTCCATAACAAATTATATACATCATTAAAAAACGTCGTTTCTATCCCTTAGCACCTTCATTAACAAATAAATCTACGATTAATCTCGTAATGAATGCGACACACACACTTCATATCAAAATAACTCCGATTTTAACGTCCATCGGACATCCATTGAACCTAAATTTCGGACGTCCGTGGGACATCCTTTTTTAACGTTCGACGGATGTCCTTAGGACCTTAACAACGGATCAACACATTATACAGAGTGGTCTAGCACGTCATTATCACGAAAATATAAAACAAGTTTAAAGAGTTTCCTCCATTTTTTAAAAAACAGAAACGTATATTTTTCTGTGCACTGTTCGACAGAAAAGTATCGACGACCTATGTATATATCGTAAAATAATTATTTCAAGAGATACTTCAGCTTTAATTTCGTTGAATTCTGAAAATGAAAACTCCAGCTTTCCCATTCTCATTACCAACCCAATTAAAATTTCGTTTTAAAATTTGCACAATTTGAATAACTCCGCGTCTCGGGGCAATTTGAAATTTCGCCGTGGATGCTCGGACCTCCACAGGGCTGCTAATTCTTCGCGAATGTTAATCACTTTCGAAGAATAGGAAGCTTTCGCATAAACGCGCGGTTATTTAAGGGAGTCAAGTCTCCTGGTGTGGTCGTACAGTTTGAATAATTGCTGGCCGCTTCCGAGAGTAATATAAGTACGCCGTAGCGGTGTGCCGGCGTAACGTGCTTATTAATATTCATGCCGCCGGGTACACGTTTCATGTCTTCGTATGGTGTTTACCTGTTCGATACGTTTCCGAATTTTTGCTAGATGTGTTCGACCCAAGTTTCACCTGGAAAACTCGCCAGGATCATTTGTGTGACCTTTAATTTTTTAAATGGGTTGGCGTTGAGACAAAGCCGTTCTTATTCTAGGATTAAAGTCATACATGTTCAGGAAACGGAGGGTTGTTCATGGCGGGCTGTCAAACACAATTCGGTTTTCCGAATTTTATTTGTTCCCGATTACTGGACGATCACGTCCCAGCACACGGTTAACTAAAGAAATTACGCGGCGCCTATAAATTATCCGGGTCCGTTGGTACTTCTGTTTGCATTCGTGCGATAAACGGCGCCAGAACGATATTTCCGTTTCGTTGTATAATGAGTAGCCCCGGTGTAATTATTCGACTACCGGGTGACCGGAGGGGAGGATCGTCGCCGGTACAATTGGGAATCGTATGTATACAAACCCCGTTGATTTGCTGGCGCTCGGTAAACTTTAAACGTTATAATTACGGAATATTCGAATTGGAACAGAAAATTTGGAGAATGCAAAGCAACGTTTACCAGTTTGCAACAGTGTTCGGAGTACATGTACCGTTAGTTACGATTCTATTCGCGTGTCTGCTCGAGAGGGAACGACCCTACTTGCTGCTAAAGAATACAAATTTTCCACAAGAAAAAAAAGTGCTTTCCCACTCTCGTCTACTGTTGCTAGTAAAGAAAAAGGGAATTTTTCGGACCTGTTACACAAGAATAGCCACTCGAGGATATCGCCCTGGTAGGCGCCAGGCTACTAGGGCTGTTACTTCTCTAAAGATTCGAAGGAACGAAGGGAAGTTCGAAGTACGCGAAGTTTCGACGTCTTCGAAGCATCAAAATCTTTGACCTTCGAAGGAAAGTAACAGCCCTAGTAAGTACCTGACTCGCAGGTCTGTGTGGTGCTCGGCGAGGAGGAGGCGGCGTGAGGGCAGAGCGCGTGGATATTAACGCGAGGAAATATTCCGTGCACCGGCAAAAAGTGACGCGGTATTCCATTATCCTCGTCGGCACGATGCAAAACCGGTCGAAATGATTGGATTTTTATCTTCCATCTCGCTCGCTACCCGGTTGCCCGGTCTCTGTCGGCCTACCCGTTTCTTTCTCGCTTCCTCGAAGCGGTGAGGATCGGCTCGGCAGTGTGGCTGGGGAAAGGGAGAATCGCCGAGCGAGAGAGAGAGAGAGAGACGCGCACACACGGCCGCGAATCGCGCATCGCGCGAGCAGACGCATGTGCGTGAACGAGTGTAAGCGAGTGCGCGCTCCGTGTTACCGTGTGACTCATCCAGGTACATTGCACCCGGTACGTGTCCGGTACTGGCACGAGAGTCCGAGCGCTCGCCGAGGCAACCGCGTCTAATATTTTCCGATTTTTCATCGCGGCATTGCGGCTTTCCATTCACCGTCGCTCATCCGCCGATCATTGTCCCGCAATCTATATGATTCACCCGCGAATTCACGCCTCCTTCGGATGCCGCATTATCTGTTCTCTCTATGTGTCACCACCCACAATGAGCTACTAGCCAACTTCCTTGTCGGCATTTCGGAAACTTCGTAGGCCTGGTTATCAACGCTTGGCACACTTCGAACAAACGTAAACACTGCTCCCCAACGCTATCCGAGGTACTTGAAGGACACTCTCTGTTTATGTTTACCCTGTGTTGCGGGTCTTTGTAGCGGGGCTCTTTGGAATTCATTGCGTGTGGCGGTCTTTTAAACAACGTTCCAATGAGGGTTATAATTATATTCCACCCCATTCCGAATACACACGTGTTGAAGAAGCTAGAGTGGCTTGCGAGGTGGACGTAATTTTGTTGCTCGGGGCCAATCCTTTCGTAAGACGTATTAGCTCCTTGCAGTCGGAGCTACTTGTATTGTTCCGAAAACCGTGTACTTGGAGTGATTTCGCGCCTGAGATGAACAAAGACAAATTTGATTTTGTTACGATATCGTGGTCACTCTGGATCATTGAAATTACGTAGAAAACAAAGCGGAGAGTCTCGGGCCGCGGGCTAGGATGAAGCCTAGCGTGTTATCGCGGCACGGAATAAAATTTCCTTTTCAATTACGGGCCGCGAAAGCGCTAGCCTTGGCTATTATTACCGCACGGCCTATCTCGTTAAAATGTACCCGGAAGGTCAATCGTTTCACGACAGGAGATGCATCCGCCGCGTCGCGTCGCGCGGGTTGCCTAGGGTCGTCGTGTGCACTGCGTGCACGTGCCCGGTTCGCTCGCGTGCACCGATCCCAGGGTGTGCATCCCGTGATTTTATTTTATTCGACGCGTACACGCAGCGAAAAATAAAGGAAGAGAAAAAGGTGCGATGGTACCCGTGGCACACTCGCGTACGCACACGCACGCAGGCATCGCTCGCGCGCACGTTGGTAGCATCACTTCACCGATGATATACCCTACCGAAAGTTCATTGCTCTTGAGGTGCAACGGAGAACGAGGAGCATCCGCGTGTACGTTCGAGCGAGAAACGACGAAGACGGAGAGAGAGGACAAGAGAAAAATAGCGAGAGAGAGAAAGGGAGGGAGGAGAACCGGCAACGCGGTGATGTAAAGAGAGAGAGAGAGAGACAAGCGTATAAACGACGGAGACGCGTACAGCGCGGAAGAGGAAGGGGAAAGAGCAAAGGGGACGCAGAGGAGCGAAGAGGGACAAAGAGACACGATTAAGGAGCAGCGAAATGCTGAACAGGGAGCGAGAAAGACGGATCAAGGAGTATTTACCACACGCCTCTACGACTCTTAATAATTCACACGCGATTCCCTACGTGCCAACGCTCCGAGCCGAGTCAACCACTCTCGATGGCTTCGTTTTCTCTGCTCATGGTCGAAGGAAATGACAAGGCCGATAGGAAGCGAACTAACTTCGAGAGCCTCCACCAGTATTGCCCGTGAACTTTCTGATAGGAACCCTCTTCCATCAAACCCTTTAAACAGACCAGCCCACTTTTCGTGTGCTGTCACACAGATATTACTTGGACATTTCTCGTCGCAATACTTTTCATTTCGTACATACAGTTTTCTTTTTGAACTAGAAAATCTTTACACCCTCCTCTTCTCTTTCAGTTGTCCGCTCGACACCGCTCTCTATCCTCTTCTCGGCCCACTCGAGAACAATGACAAGCCGAATAAGCACCCTCAAACGTGACACGCCGAAATAAATAAAAATTGTTTAAAATATTTGTGCATAATGAAATCGATAATTCTCGCACCTCGAGCACGTCATCGCAAGGGGTGAAAGTTCTCTCGCGATTTCGTCGCGTCCGCGAAACTCGCTGAAACAAACACGTAGCGCGTCGCGTCGTGTCAATCACGCGTGTACATTCCCCGCCGCAGTGTGCGTGCACGAACGTACGTTACATCACACACATTACGTGTGTCCCTTGTATGCATACACGCGGCCGACAACGCGTTAAATGCGCGTCGCCAGTGATTATTTCCTTTCTTGCTTGTAGTCCGATCTGTCCTACACTTGTCTTTAGCGCGTAACCGCGACACACATAGCTGACCAGGTTCGACCGGCTTCCACCGAATCCGTGTGTGTAAGAAGACACACATTCACACAGGTCCTTCTCGAGCGAATGCTAATAATATTCACTTCCTGCAACACTATTATATTAAATCGCTGCTGCTGCTTTTCTATATTATTAGTTTTCTTGGATTATCATTATCGTCATCAACCAGCAGTATTTAAATTTTTCGACGTAGATCGATACTTTCTTCATAGATGATAAAAAGCTGCATCAAAAATATACTGTTCCGTTCAAAAAATTAAAGTATGTATCCTACCGAGTAAACCTAACTTCAGGACATTCAATGAGACGAAATTTTGGGATTTCCGGCATACTGTGCCTCCACGATGAAGCCATTTGCCAAAAACTCGAGAAAAATGGCCGGAGACGATTCTTACGGAGTGTGGCGGCCGATAGCTCTCTAGTCTCGTTTCGCGGCTGCTTCCCTCGAAAAGGGATACCGGTTCGCGGTTCGTGTCTCTTATAAGTTACACGGATACAGGTTTCGCGCAAACATCGAAACGATTACACGCGCCGGGTTTATCGGAGTTTTCAAGCACGCGCGCGCACGGCGCGGAACGAAGTTGTTCGGGCGGTCGCTCGCGCGTCCCGAAACACGAACCTCTTTCCCAAAACGAGCAAACCGAGATCGAATTTTCGATCTCATCCCATTAGCGTTTCCGGGGGATCCGGTTTCGCATACCGGTCCACCGGCGCTGCGAGATCCTCAGCGTTACGAGTCCCGCGCAGATTCGATAACGTCCCTTGTTTCGTCTGCAACACGCCGTCACGTTCAGTGACAGAACATTTTGCTCGCAAATGTTCGCTCGTACAGTCGACTTTTCCCAATCGATATCCATTCAATTCGTGTCTCGCAAACATGATTGCCATCCCACCCCTATATTGAACATTCTGCAACGAAAATTTAGCATTTTCTAGACAAACGTGTGCCACAACTTGTGCCCTAAATGTTTCTTTTCTTAACTTTACTATTCGTTGGAATGAAAGGAATTCTCAAAGTCAAGCTCGCTTTTCATCCCGCTCAAGGTTGAGCGGTTTGGAAGTACAGGAAAGGCTTGATCCAAGAAAACTGTTCGGGTCACGTGCTGTTTCTTAGATCCTGTGGTTCCACTATCTCTTTGTGACCTCGCCGAATTTGATTTGCTAATGCAAAACATTGGTATCTTCGTTGTGGCGCATGTTTCACGACTACAATCGTATTCATGTCATTGTTATTTCGAATATATATATATATATATATATATATATATATATATACACACACACATATATATACGATAAAGAATTATTGGATTCGAAGATAAAAGCATGTGCATGCATACACTTCAACCTTGACGCTATACAGCCTGTGGTGTAGCTAGGGGTACAGTCCGAATAACAGTTGTTTGGAAAGCTTAGTTGGAAAAGCAGAAAAAAATTGATCCTCGGTATTGTCTTACCGATGGTGTTTCAAATAATTGATAATACCGAGAGTGAAGGGAAAAGCCGGCCACTCTAATCGCGTCAGCGTCAACGCGAGCAGGGGAGCCGCACTTTTTAACACCCTGTACATTCTCCGAGGTGAGTGTGCGTGAACTCGAGCCACGGTCGTGTCCCTGTCCGTGTGTTCTCCACGTATCTAGCGGTAAGGACGCAGGCCTTGACCATGAATACGAGTTGGTGGATTGCATAACTATAGTTATGCGCGGTGGTAGGACGGTGGCTCTCCCTGCGACTGTAAAACGTGTTCGGCGGTGTTCGCGCGGTTCTCACACGAACACACGGTCAGTCTTATGGTCATTCGCAGGTGGTGTGCTGGTGTGTGTGCGTCGGTTTCTGTGTGCGTGAGCGTATCGAGGCGTCCGTGCGCGCGCACACGTGGGTCGATCGGGCTGGCAAAGCCAGCAGAGCCTTCACCGACGCACTCTCGTACCTCCGCTCGACGCAAACGCGAAACGCGTTGCAATTGCAACGGGGAGGTGTGTGGGTGTGACCGTGTGTTGCGTTCGCGAGGTGCACTGCACTCGTCGCACGTGAGCGTCCACGGATCCACAAGCCACGCACCGTACCGCGCGAGTGCGTGCGGCTCAACAGCCGCAGAAAACGAGCGCTTGCTCGCTCGCTCGCTCCCGCGGATGTAAGGCTGCGACCTTGCCTTTAAGCTTGAAACAGCTGTTCGAGCCGGTGTTTTCAGTCTCCGCGAAATGGAGCACGCCGAACGAACACCGAGACGCGACACACTGCCACGAGAAAACTGGGACAAAAGTAGAGAAGAAATTAGTTTTCGTATCTCGAGATTGTCCTTCCTCTTTGACGTCGCGCCTTGGTCGACTGCGGGTGCAATTACGACTTCTGTATTTCATTCGTTTCACCGACTATCGCTGTCGTTTGAACTACACACCGGAGGAGGGTCGACACGATGAGTGCTGCGAGTCGTTCAGGGGAGCTTAATAGTTAATGTCGAGATGACGGTTACGTATTTATTTATTCAAGAGCGAACGTCTTCGGTGTACACGTAATAATGCGAAATAGGAAGGAAGCAGTTCGTAGAGAACAAAGTACAATACCGTTACCGATGCGAACCATGTGAACGTAAGAATTATAGCTGAATTACAGATCTTGTATGGTTCATTTCAATTGTAAATAGATTTCTTAACAGAAACACAATGATTTGTTTATAACACCGCTTCTCAGTGTATGAAGTTACTCGCTCGATTAAGACTTGTGTCCTCACTCTACCTTCCCCTACCACGACTACCACCTCCCCTCATCTGACAGCACTGAAATCTGCTTACGAAATGTGAGATCCTTTTACTCGGACAGTGTACAACAATGGTTTCACCCTTTTCGCCACGGGAAATTAGAACTCCTGTTACGATTACCCATAAATTACACGGTATCGTGTGTTAATTCTCACGCTTGGTTTGCCGAAAAAAAATCGGTTGGGAAGGGTCGCCTCTCGTTCTCGAGCAGACGTGAGTTATCGGTCGTGCCACCCACCGGCCTTGATTTTCCACCCACTTAAACGCATCTCGAACCTGCCCCCGCACAAATTCGCTATCTTCCTCTTTACTTCCTCTACCCCCTCCATCGCTCGCTCTCTTTCTCCGGCTGATCTTTATCTGCAGGATGTTACAGACTTTATGTTTTGCACACCGAACGAAGAGTATCTCGAGTGAAAGAGAAAGTCCGCATACACTTGGAAGCCATGAAATTACAATTTTTTGGCTGAGGAAGATTGTTCGTCTTCTTGAATTGTTGTAAACTTTAAATTGTGGAATTCTCTTGGGGTAATTTCGAAACGGAGAAAAGTAGAGAAATTTAGGTAATTAGCATGATTATTTGGGCAACTTCTTCGGCCGTGAAGTTTTAATCTCGGCGACTCCCGAAACGTCTTACGAACGGCGCATATAACTGCAAACTGTTCAGAAATTGCAATCGCTTTGAAATTGCCACATGTTATATAATTCATGGTATCCTTGGGGTCCGTTGATTTTCCACCTGCACGCACTCGGACCGAGCCGACGCACATAAATTTGCCCCACCCTGTCCCACGATGATTATCAACGGGAAGTTATTCGACGCAGTTTCACCTACGAACAGCCGCGATCCTTCATCGCGTACAAACGCAACAACAACAACGCAACGCAACGTTACAGCGGTATCCGTCCTCTGTTATCGTCGGGTCAGTGTCGATGCCGACGATCACGCAATAATATCCTCTTCTACTTGAAAACTATCTGTTCACATTCCAGAAACGTTCCACAGATCCAATAATTATTTAAAACAAAATTCTTGAAAATCACTTGTCTTCATTGTAGCTACACGTTAACTCCTTAAGTTATAATCGGGGAATCGACGCGAATGGAGGGGAGTGCGGTTATCTGCCAGCACCGGATTAGCCACGTGACCGATCGTAACATCAGAAGAAGAAGGGATAGGAGATTTTCTTGCTGCTAGAAGAAAGAAAGAAAGAAATTGTCGATATCGATATTCGCTGATAGTTGATCCTACTTGTTGACGGAGTGGGGAGACCGATGGACTCTGAGCGACGATGCGATGGCCGCGAATCGGTTGACCGTTGGTGGAGTAGGGAACGCTCGTCAAAGAGACGTTGAACTCTGGATTCCGTGCGAGGACCATCGCTTGGAATAAGAAGCTGGCGATTCGTTGAATTCGAAGGACGTGCGAATCGCTGGTTTTCGCGCACGTTCACAGTCTACTTTGACGGTCGAGGACCCCCGTCCTGTTGGTAGCCGCGTGCTCAACAGTGGACAGCTCTCTTCCGTCTCGCCGTTTGACGGACGTTGATGTATTAAAGGGTTCAACGGACCGGCGTTCAGGGAAACGCGAATTCCCTCCCGTAGTTGTAGCAGATCCTCGTTGCGCGCGCCACGTGAGACCGTTTCCTTTCCATTGTAGAACCGTTTCCGTTTTCGTCGAGGAATTCGTTTCTCGACCGGCGCGCCCGCGTTCTTCAATTGCGACTTTTCAATGACGGATGCCACGGAGGCCTCTCCTCGCGTGTTACGTCAGCCTTTATGCGACCCACGGGAGTCCCGCGTTTCTGCTCCTCCTCTTAATCTTTTTACGGAAAGGAGAAATTCTTCCTAATACATTCTCCGACCGGTTCTCCGACTAGGCGATGTCGCTTTCAACCTTAACCGCGAATTTATTAATCCTCGCGGAGCGAACGCATCGCCATTTTTATCCGGTTGAAACCTTTGCGAATTTATTTATGCACCTGCAGTACGAATAGGCAATACTCGAACTCGCTTCTCGCGTTTGTCGCTTTCTATAAGATCTCGTTGCATATTATTTTCAAGATTATTCTGGTACCGGATTGATCACGTGACGTTGCGTCACACTGTTCGGTGGGTGATGGTATTAGGAGCACTTATGTCGATCGATTGTTAATCTCGATTTCCTTTCACTTTTCTGGCACCTACTGTTAGTTGTGGAACAGCCCTATTCTTTCGCGTCCGCAGCAGGTTATTGGCGGCAGGTTTAAGGGGCGCTTGGAATACAAAGGAGGAGGCGAGCTCGTTCAAATTGTCGCGCACAATGACCGAAAGCCTGCACAGGCGGATCACGTAGTTCTCGAATCAAGTATTCTTGGTACGCCACGCTGGACTGCGACGTAGGGGTCTGCTGCTAATTTAACGCGTTAGTACATGCATGAACCGAGGAGCCTTCAAATTTCTGACAATTTTAACCCTTTGCCCGGGGACAACCTCCAAACATGATTAACCCGTTATTGTCCGTTCGAGAACATCGCCCAAGACCTCGCCACAGTCTCTTCCTTTGTGCACATTTCTCTAAACATTTCCAAACAATTCTAGAACATAAAGTTCGATAGAATTTAGTACGATGTTTCCTCATTTTAAATCTACTTATTTACTTATTTACTCATTTATTTGATTCGCCACACAGTGGGACCAAATGCCAATCTGGCTGAAAAAAATCATAATGATCAGATGCAGCTTCCTATTGCAACTTGTATAGGGTCGTTGCAACCGGGAGACTTAAATCTTTTTTATGGTAATTTGAACCGTATACATTTTTTTTACTTCTTATAGTCATTTACACTAATGTAATTTTAGAGTGAAGAAGCATTCCCGCGGAAATTAATGTTACTAGCGTTTTTAGTCACAGAATGAACCGAAACCGACACTAAAATAAAAACTTGATTTGCACGGAAAACTGAAAGTCTTGGATTCTAAAAACATTTACATACAGGGTGTCCCGAACTTCCCTCAGCATCCGGAAATGGGAGGATGCTGAGACCATTTCAAGCAAGATTTTCCTTTATGAAAATGTCATCTGAGGCTTCGTTAAGGAGTTATTAACGAAAAACAAGGACCAATTCAGAGCGCGACTTATATGTGGTGGTCGCGGCACACCGATAGCCGAGCGTCGTTCGCACGCCGCGATGTCTCAACGAACAAGAAACTCTCGACACGTGAATCCTCGCCGATGTCGATGAAATTCGAATACGTTGTCAAAAACACGATTCTGAACAACATTTCCCTCTTGCAGTTTTTGCCTATCGGCTTTCGTTTAAGAGAAAACTGTGAAAGTTGTGGTTCAGAATCGGTTGTTGTAAAAAATTGATGTTAGAAAGTTATTTAAATCGCGGAATTTAATACAATATTGCATGTAAAGTTCATCGAGATCGGTGAGGACCCACATCATCGGCAACTTTACCCGAACGAGAGAAGAAAGGTATGAGGAAAGAAGAAGCATAAAACGATTATATTAAAAGCTCACCTATTCAGCAGATATTGATTTTTCAAGGACTATATAGTTTTATTGATTTTTCGGCAACGATTTCATTTGTTTCAAACAATCTGCCTTCATCGACGACATTGCGTACGCGGGATATTACCCTATATAAAAATCTTCTGAGCAAAACAGAATATAATTTAAAGATCTACAGGGATTTAAGAATGGAAACAAATAAAAAAGTAAATAATAGTATGTGACTGAAAATACGACTTTGTATCAGTTAGTTTGGCGTTTGGGCCCACTGTGCGCCAGTCGGAAAACTTCACCGACAACCAATATCATCGATGCATTCTCATGTATTATGTAACATTGTCATTGATGGCATACGAAAGACGCGACGAGCTTCCAGCCATTAATCAATTCCCATCGTCGCTTCGCTCGACGCGAAATGATCGAATCCGTCGGCGGGCAGAAAACGATAAACGCTAGATCCGCGGTGGTCGTGACAGCTACGAAGCGGTCAATCATGCACCTGCCGCGGCGTTGGTCACTGGCCAATGCACCTGATGCATTATTATCGAGCTAACAAGTGAACGCAGCCCAAGCCTTCGTTTTTCCCGCGATCCTCCTCTCTTTCACCTCCACCGTGGCGCGTAGATTTTGCGCAAAAGCGGGACGAAAATCGGTATGACTTGAAAATTTCATTTCTAATAGAATCCGAAATAACATAATTGAAATAACAAATTCTTTGAAAAATGAATGTTTTGTCTAATTGAACGAAATTATGGAAGAACTATATGGCCACCTCGTCTGCCCGCAGTATCGACCGACATAGCGCTGCATCGTTTTCACGTGTGATTATGTCGCGCCGACAGTGTTCATATAAAAATAAAAGTTAGCTGAGCCACAGAGCCGCGAAGTGCTAAGAACATTTCCCGTTTGACATTGAGCGGAACACGCGGAACTTGCGGACGGATTAATTATTCAGAGTTTGCTTAACTAGTTACGCGGTTACGGCGCGACAGCACGTCACGCAACAACCTTAACAAAATCGGTGTAACACGGGGGAGACAGGGCCGTGTGTTACAACGTTTCAATTAACATCGAAACTTATTAACACCGTCGTGTGTAATGCGAAATTAGATTTCGACAAGATCTCGACGGGTCTTGATTAAACGACGATAAACTAAATGGAAAGATCACGCTGAAAAGAACTCGCCATACTGTAAAGTGGAATCCTGCTTTTTGAAGGCTGCTTGTGGAGTCATTAAGGGAGTGTCTGGTTTCACAAGTACCACCGGTGGTCGTTGACAGACACTTCGTACTAAGTTGCATGTCAATTGGAAATTGAAAAATCAGGAGGCAGGTCTCGATAGTAGAAAATCCTGTTTCACGGATTCGAGGAATCGTTGGTCGTAAGAAGCGCGGACAGCCTGTCCGAAGTTCGAGACAGCTAGACTAGACCTCTGTAGAGGAGCGCTAGTCGAGCTTTGTAACAAAGATCTTTATGCATTTACATATACCCTAGTAGCACAAAATATTGTATACACATTCATATAATATTAAAAAGAGGTCCAATCTCTTCTTAATATTTAAATATACATACAATATTTAGTTTATATTAAGAAACAAATATTTCTTTTTAAATGTGCAGGAAATATCTATTTCATATTACGAGAAAAATACTTTTTTCTAAATACAAAATGAATCTTCATTTAATATTAGAAATAGAATATTTTTTCCTAATGTACAGATAATATTTATTTAATATTATAAAAAAATATTTTTTTCTTATTATAAAATAAATCTTTATGTAATATCAGAAATTATATAAAATTATATAATATAATATAAAAATTTCTTAATTGTAATAAGGTCCTTTGGAAGATAAAATGGAATATTCCCTCAAACAGTGCACAGAAAATAATGAATATTCATAGTTTCTAATTTTTGTTATAACTTTTTCTTACATTTGAAAATTTTATTGAATGTTATTTAAATATTGAATTTATATTTTCCAAATATTGGATTCACATTTACTTTATATTTTTTAAATATCTAGTTTATATTCTCTGAATATTTAGCTTATATTTTTTAAAAATTCAATTTATATTTCTTGTACATGTATACAATATTCAGATTCAATATTTTTCTCATATGAAAAAAATGTGGCTTAAAAAATATTTTTCCAATATTTGAAAACAATATTTATCTAATATTTTTGTGCTACTAGGGTAGCTTCAAAATATTTGCAAAACTTGCTGGAGTATTAAATTTAACGAAGTTTAGTACGATTTTCATTTAATTTCAATCAACAAACGCTATTACCATAGTTATTTGCAGAAACATCTCATGCACATCGAAAAAATGTTTATTCTATCAGCAGCTGAGTGAAAGATGCGATTTTCGCGAAGACTAGAGTCTTCGTTCGACATAAGACGATGGCTCGGGGTGGCTTTCGTCTTATTACAAAGAATGGAGTATTACTTGAAAAGTAGAAGAGGGGTAGCCTTTCGGTTCTCGTTTACCGACGACAGCCGCGCGACAACTGTGTGACAGCGGATCGGGACTAGTTGCAGCGGCGAGGCTGAATATGGTTACGTAAGGAAAGAGACAACGTTGCTGCGGCGAGTTTACAGTCAGGCATGCATATACGATCGGTATAAGCCATACATAAGTGGTCGCCCGAACACGGAAGAACGCTTATTATATCTCCTTTACTCTCCGTCTTCCGTGCCTCGTTCTTGGATCCCTCCTGCTTCCCCTCTCCTTCTCTTGCTATCCGGTGATGCGTGACGCAGCGTCTGCTAAGGGATTAAAGAAAACACGCTGCAAAGCAACTTGGACCGACTCGAGCGGAGTTCGAGCGGAATCAAGCATTTCTACGTGCGTTCCACACCGTTGCAGGGAATTTCGGGCGGTCCGGTGGAAACAGCGCTTGAAAGATTACTGGAGGATTCCCGAAGAGTTACCAGCGACCACCAGAGCTCAAAGGTGCTCCTCCGAAGTTAATCAAACTTCCTGAACAGTCCTATAAAGCCTTCTAAGGACAAGCGAAGTTCTTGAATAATCAGCGAAGGGCTGTGAAAAACTGTCACGAGGTTCTTGAGTAACCCAGACACTTGGATGATATTTTCATAAGAGCCAGGGAAACGAACAACGATTTGTTCTGTGCAACAATTTCAGCCAATTCCCGGGATAACCCTTGTCAGCGCAATAAAACTTTGATTCGATAAATTACTCGAGCAGCTAATGGAACGTCGCGTTTAAAACGTCCGGTTCGATCCATCGCGCAAAAGTAAGCTCCGCCGAATTCCCAGCAACCCTACACCCTAGAACTTTTACCATTTCTGCAGTCCGACGCTTGTCAAACTCTCCCTCAAGACCGATTAGTCTTCGGCTAGCCGGCGCACTCTTCCTCCATTAGCGGAGGATCTGGACCGATCCAATCCGATCCGTTGCGTCGGTACCGCCGCGAAGTCTCCGCAAGTCCGGCTCCTCGGTATTCCCGTGGACGTATAAGGTATCCCGACATTAGCAGCGGTGGAAACGCGAATCCATCAAGGTATCCATCTAAGAAACGCCTGGTATCCCATTTCTGCCATTCGTTCTACGTCGTAGGAACGTATATTTCAGTAGCGTATCATCTTGTACTAATGCAGAAGCCACTTGCCGCTTTTACTCCTCGAGGAGAGCTCACGTAACGCATTCTCTCCCTATCTCCCTGTTCCTGTCCTTCCTTTTCCATTTAACCCTCGTCTTCTTCCTCCCTTCCCTTCATCACTCTCTTTCTCGTTCTCCGAGGCTAGTAAGCTGCGCGCTCTTTCCCTCGTTTCCTTTTTCCCCTTTTTCCTCCTTTTTCCGCGCGGCATGTAACAAGGGTGTGCAGGTGTGCAACGCTTTCTATCTTTGCCCGCGTGCACTCCACACCAACGCGCTACGCGGCGACGGTTTCATACACACGGTGTGTGCCGCAGAATTGCACGCGATGCAGCCCGATGCATCGATAGCGATACGCAGCCGCGCGCGCGGGAAACACGGAATCAATCCTACTCGCGTTCCCCCGTGATACTATCGCGTCCTATGTTCTCGCGTTTTCCGATTCTACGCTACAATTACGCGCACAAATGACGTTCGACATTTTTTTTTTAGCAGAGATGCAGTTACAGAGAATTTATTCGTTAGATTTGTTTCTTTGAATATACTGTTCTACTCAGACTTGCTGCTCTATCCCTGCTGGATCTCGCCTGATCTTGCTTCATCATGCTTGATCCGCAGCTTACCGGCACATATCAGCTTGAGCCCCTCCGATATTGTACGTGCTGCTCCACCGGCGACCAAGCCGGTCCCTTTAATTCTTGCGTGGGTGTTGCAACATATTACAAATTTATATTTATTTGATACTGATGATTATACATTTATGTTCTTTCGTGGTTAACTCACTCGCTTCTTCTCGAAGCACATTTATGTGTCCCTGAATTGCTGTGTCTTATCAATCTTTACTTTACTAATTATTTTTCTTTCTTTCGATCGACAGTTATTTATAAATATTTGAATGTTAATGGCGCACTGGTACGATCATTCTTGACAATAGTTAAGCTATTTTGCAAATTTACATAAAATATTTCGACGTTTCGATCCACGATTTGGATCATTTTCAAGAAACTTATTTCATTGTAATTGCGTCTGTAAGAATTCGTTTTCAATTAATACATGGTTGTTCAACCAAATGAAGAGTTTGCAAAATAGCTTAACTATTGTCAAGAATGATCGTACCAGTGCGCCAATAACATTCAAATATTTACTAATTATTATTAGTCATTTTCCATGGTACGTGTCAATGTTGTCGTGAAATTTTAATCGATCAGCCCTTGGTTTCAAAAATTCTATCTCGCTGGTGTGGATGATCATTGAACTACGGATATCTAAATGAATGGTGAATTAAAGAATAAAAGGGCAGCAGAATCAATCGTCAAAGGAATAATTGATTAGTTTGGCGAGATCTGTTCCGGAATAATTAGTACGGTTCGGCGACGGTACCCTGTACATTCAGCGAAACGAGCCCGCACATGTACACACAGTCTCGACTGTGATTAGTGTCCTCGTGTGTCGTCTGCGAGCTTACGTCGTGATCCATGGCCTGTCCCAATCTTTGCTGGCGAGGCAAAAGGAAGCAAAGAGAAACGCGGGCAAACACTCGGCTTAACCCAGTGAGGGGGCCTCGGCTACCCAGAATAACTTGTTCCGCATTGCATTATTAGATGGTTATTTCGAAGCGCGACGCTTCCCTCGAACGCAGGACCTCTCCTCCTCCTCCCTTTCTCGTCCTTTGGTTATCCGTTCCTATGATCGAGACGATAATAGAATATTTTTATTCGACCGAACCGTAATTTATTGCACTCTGCTTCTGGATCTAGTAATAGCACCTCCAACAAATTTATCTAGCAGGCCAGGGAACGTATACGGAAGCCGGCCATTAAAATTTTAGTGCTAGTCGCCGTGTCGGGACACTTATATCGCATACTTTGCTATAAATCCAGGTTTAATGAGCTGTTCAGGGACAGTCGGACTACGATGATTAAGATCGAGCACGATTCTTTTCGAGCACCCTCATTGTCGATCGTATTCTCACTGTTGCAGAATTTCATTCAAAACAATTTCGAGCATAGGTTTATTCGCTTTGAATTTTTTCGAGAATAATTCTAGCGTGGGACCATTCCATTCTAAAATTTACCCCACAGTTTCTGTATGAAATACCTTCTCTATTCCGACTGCTTATATTTCTCTAAAAGCGTCTGCCGATGCGATACATTTTCGCAGCGTCGTTAGAATTCTTGGCAACTGGTTGGTAAAAGCCTTTCTCTTCGAATCTTCGGACATAATGCCCTCCTGGCTCTCGTGCGCGAATTATCGTCAACGATAGTTCCGTTTCATCAGAAATGAAGTAGAAATGAATTTTCTTCGATTAAATTCGAATAAGGCGAATGTAGAACAATGAGGAAAGAACGACAGAAATTCTTGCTCTAGTGCAGCTTGTGTTTACTTTAGACACAGTTACGGTAGAGATGTCGCGCGACAGTTGCGGAGACAACGCTGTATTTAGTCGCGAAATGCCGGAAACTTTGTCGGTTGTCGTCGGAGGGTTTCCGCTTCGTGTCTCGAGCCTCGACACGTTAGTTGAAGCGCGTCTTTCTCTTTGTTCGTCGGAGAGTCTCTTCGGTGCGGTGCAACTGCGGCATAACGCGCTTAATGTTAAGCTCCGTCACTTGGATACTATAGATACATGGGTGTGGCTGCCGGGGATCTATGGGAAATGGCAGAGGTTAGAAACCGTGCACAGTACGGAGAGAGAGAGAGAGCTTCGACCAGCTCTCGCACACGTATGCGGGGATCTGATATACCGATGGTGTATGGCGTTCCACGGGATCCGAAGTACTTAGCGCGGGCAAAGGCCAATTCTTGTACAGGCACGACGAGCGTGAGCCCTCCGATCCGTCCCTTTTTTTTCCTTTTAGGATAGCTGAGAAACAGAGACGAGGAGCAGACTTTCCCATAGACACACGATCTTCTACGAACCCGCCGCTACCATTTCCAGTTGAGCAATCGATTCAAGGCACTTTCTGGCGCGAACTTGCTCGACTGATCGATCCTCTAATTGATTTCTGGTACCGCTTCCTTGAAAGTTGCTCCAGACTATCGTTGCTAATCGCGTGATAACTCCTGGGCCCCACTAATGCGAGAACCGTATTTGTAGCATTAATTGTGTCGAGGTATGGCGTGGAAATAATGCGCGCAGTTTTGCTAGTTGAAAGTAAATAAAAACAAGAATACGTTAATAAAAGAATAACTCTCTTTCTCGGTGTGCAACAGCAACCTGTGAAATTATTTCTCTTAGCGCAAGGTTAGCCCTCTTCACGAAAACTGTGGACGTTTTCAACGTCGCTTCGCGTTTTCGCGCAACGAAATCCGAAAGAAAGAGCTCTTCGCCGTCGAATGCAATTTTTCGGTACGATAGAGTTTCGTCAACGAGGCGGACGCGCCTCGTCGCGGGATAGTTCGTTCGTCATTCCACAGGTTTCATCTTTTTTCCCTTGTACACCTCCGTCTCTGAAACCCCCGAGCAACCCTCTTAGTACGCTGATACTTTGTACATAGCGGGCACTTTGTGCCGCGGTATTCCCTTGGGCGAAAAGGGCTCTTTGAATACCGGCCTCAAGGAACGTCGCCGCTCGTTGCCGGATTCACCTCTTCCCGTGTTAAAGTCGAGCTTTCACAGCTTGTGAATTAGCCGTTTAGCCCTTTCGCTCAGCCTAATTCGCCGGGAACACAATGGGCGAGCCGTGACAGCGGGGCTCGTGACACGGATTTCTCCTCCGCATCTCCGGATCTTTCACTCGGAACCGGCTCCCTTGCGTCGCGTCTGTTCAACACTCCGTTCGACTACAAAATTATTCTTTTCGCAATGTTGACGAATCGTCTCATTTTTTAAATGTTGAATTTTTATCAAGCCGAGGAACAAATTGTATTGTGGCTACGGGGGTAGATACAGGGTGAGCGCGGTTTAACGAATTATTTCTTGTGTTCCAATCAACAAAAAATTACTAAAAGACTTCCAATGGCACACACACACACAGTGAATTATTTCAGAACGCAGAAGCATAAACTAAAGTTTTCAGAGTACCAAAATAAACATTTTCTAGCTGACTTGTAACAATCTCAAGTGAAATAGAAGTTTATCTTCTTGCTTAATATGTTTGATATGTTGAAAATAATATAAAAGTGTTATTAAATTCTTCTAATATTTTGTCATAAACGCTACAAATTGAATTTGATGCGCGAAATCACGAACGTGCGATGCGATGAGGTTTGCCCTCCGAATTGGAAAACGCGCGTTCACGACATTGTTGCATACTTACCGTGAAAGTTGATTTTTCAATTGAAATCGCCAGGCTCTATCCGATTTACGTAACGCAGTACGTCAAACAAGTTAACAAGGATTAATTAACGTAACTCCGGATAATGGTTTGATTCTACTGAATAGGCTGAAATATTTCAAGATTCTGACACTGTTTGATGTTTCCTGGGAAAGCATTACGCTGGGCCCCGTGATTTTACTTTGTACAGTCTATTATGCAGACATTGTACGTTCCCGACATGGTATTTCTGTTTCCACGGCTCTTAATGGATTTATTCTCCTTCGCTTCGTTCCCCTTTGCCGTGGATAGCATTAACCCCTCAACTTCTGCGATCAGATAATGTCTAGGCTGCCTTTCTGCGTGAAATTTCGAACTATCACAGACTGACTTTTACGGACGTAAAAATAGATTTTTAAAAATACCACGTTTTTAAAAACGGACTAAAAAGTATAAAATAATTTTTCCTAGTCCAATACAGATTCCTAACCTCGTACGGATAGTCCTGAAAATTTCTGATTGCGAATTTTGAATATCTATGAAAATACTTGTAAGATTTCAAACGAAAAACGTGGGGCGCATGCAATAGATAATTGATGCATTTTGCGTTAGAATGCCTACATTTTAAACACGTATATTTATTGGAAAATAAAGAAAATACATCTACTGCGGAACTTAGTTTAAGGACAATAATTGACTCGAAATTTTTTTAAACTATCGTCACTCCAATTTGAAATCCTTATCAGCACGGAAAAAGATAAAAAAAACTGTTTACGGTCTTCTTTGAGACCAATCAAATTAAATGATTTGAGTATTTCATCCATAGAGAGTGACTTATTTGGTCACTGAAATACGTGTGATATTATTAATCAATTTGCAAAAGAAAAAGGTAGAAAAATACATATGTAAGTTACTTTTGTTTTTTGTTTACTATAAAGTTTCTTTTGTTCATATAGGTTTTTTTTCAATTATGCATGAATTTTTGTTTGTTTAGTGTAATGGTAATAAATTGAGGGGCGCATTATGTTTAGTAGCTCACGGGCGCCTAATATCTTAGGACGGCCCTGTACCCTAGGTTACCTTTGGTGACCGTAAAAAACTGTATTTTAGTGTGGAAGAATCGTCGAATACGACCATATTTTACCACGTTTTTATTAGCTCGCTTTCTTGTTTGTCTGTTTGTCTGTTCGGTGACAAATTTTGCAATTGATTTTAAACTAACTTCCTGAGATGAGCTAGAGACGTGAAATTGGATACATGGCTCAGAACTGGATGACAATGCATTATTAAAAAATTTTTTTTTTTAAAAGTCTTACCGTTTTTATATTTTTAACCTGATAAAAATTAGGATCGGCGTATAAGGTTCGAGTAAGGTCGCAAGCTTTCTCCATCATAACGCATTGGTAGCGAGCATTTGTAGTGGCTTGTACCGGAAGAGCAGCCGCGTTCGAGCCATTTCCCTTGCTGGCGGCAATTTCTCAGTACGAACAACTATCGAGCGTGTTAAACGCGTCTCCGATCCCCTTAACAACTTTATCATCGTCGTAGACAGGTACACGCATGAACGTTTAGCCTAACTCGACCGTGGTCCCATCGGATGTGCGCGGGTTCAGGCTCGGGCTTGCGCGAGCATTCGGCGAGTCTTCTCTAGAGCCTGCCTCGTAGGCTGGATTTAATAAATTGACGTCGTGGCGCACGTTCGTGGCACGGGAGCCGAACCCGGAAATCAGGACGATCTCGTGTTCACGGTGGGTCCTTCACGTGACGTCACGGACTGGTTCTACATGTTGCGTGTGTGTGCACATACCGGCGTGCGTACGTGTACACGTGCCCCCGCTATGGCCGCACACACGCTTGCACAGAGAGGCCCGAGATCGCTTGGCGATCGTCGCCGCGTGCCCGGCGATCCAGGAAACTGCAGCTGCAGCTGCAGCCAGCCTCGAGACCGGGACCGGTCATCGAACGACAACACCGGCGACGACGATGCCGACGCTGATCAAACGTAAATCCTGCCAGGTGAAATATATAGAAACTACGGGATACAGCCAGGAAACACCTGAAGGAGGGACAGCTGATTCGCGGGGGAGAAGTGGCGAGGGATCGGGATTTATCGCCGGGATATCCTCTACAGTTGTGAGAATAACAGTCTGGACCACAGTCCAGCGAATCGTCGACTTGATCGGAAATAAGTGATCAATTCGGGATATTTCCGGATGTTTATGCAGGGTGGTTCATATACAGGGTGTCTCAAAATCTCTTCAACATCTAGAAATTGAAGATTTTTTAGTTCATTTGAAGCAACATTTTCCTTTGCAAAAATTACGTCCACGGCTTTGTCAAGGAGATATTAACTACAAACACGGACCAATCAGAGCGCAGCTACACCGGATTGATTCTGGCTCGACCAATGGTGACACCACGCTAAGCGGGACCTGTCGCAGAGTTGGACTTTGTTCGCTGTAGCTGCGTTCTGATTGGTCCGTGTTTTTCGTTAGTAACTCCTAAACAAAGTCGCGGACGCCATTTTTGTAAAGGAAACTGTCAAATGATCTCAGAAATCTCCAATTTCCAGATGTTCAAGGAATGTTGGGACACCCTGTGGATTATTTAAAACCTTTCTGTATTTAACGTGTTTGCACACATTCTCATTACAAGTCGGGGTGACCCGTTCCATTTTCGTTCCCCGAATCCTCGAACGAACCAGCTCCTCCACGAAGGGAAATTGTCTGGATCGGTCAGCGTTTCCTCGACCGTCTTTGTGTGTATCCTCTCGGGCCGGGGGAAATTCGTTGGTCGAGGGAGAAGCAGAGGACGTCGAAAGGGAGGAAAACCGGAAGGGTGGGAAAACAAAGAGTGGAATCGGACAGCGGCGGTGGCACTTGGCTGGGCACAAAGGAGCTCTCCACTCGATTTAAAACGTCCGAGGAATCTGGCGTAGCGCGAGAGGAAAAACGCGCATCGAAAGCGTTTCGGTGTGCTGAGAAGCGTCGCGACGCGGGGAGGGACGCGTCGGGCTAACGGGGAAGACGCGAGACGAACCGAGAGAGACATTTACGAAGAGAGAAAGAGAGAGGGAGAGAGAAAGAGAGAGGAGAAGGCTCGTAAAAGGAACGAGTTGTGGAAAGAGAAAGAAACCGGACGAAATAGGAGGAGAGGCGAGCTACGGATCGAAAAAGGAGGGAGAAGAAATAGAGAAAGAGTGAAATGTAGATGGAATGAGAGAGAGAGGAGCGTTACGTAATGCTGAGTTGCAAGGGATAGATATAACGAGTTAATTACGCGGCAGCGATTGCCGGGATCAATGCACCCGGGAGAAAGAGAAAAAGGCAAGAATAAGGAAGAGCGGAGAAAGAGGGATCGAAGCCAGACCGGCTCGACGATCGAACCCACGACCAATCGATGACGAGACGCTGCCAGATCGACGATACGCCAGCGTAAGAGCGCGTGTTTCAATCCGAGGATTAATTCACTGAATTCCATCCACTATCTCGAACCCCTTTCCGACGCGATCTTTTCGTTTGGACTTCAGGGACCGATTCCTCGAACTTTGACACAACGAGCTCCCGCGTTAACCGAGGTCCTCGGTTAGGAAAACCCCTTCGTTCCCAGGAAACTCTGCAGCGCACACAGATTCTAGCAGAGCAGGCTAGTGGGCGCTGGAACGGCCTTTGACGTCTTCCCGGGAACATTGTGTCCAATCAATGAACACTCGAGTTGCGTGCTTGGTGAAATTAATAGTCGCAAATCGTTCTTTAATCTGCTGAACGCAATTCCTATAATTGATAGTTATAGCAGCATTTGGAACTTTTTTAGAATAACTGTTGGCTGCGCGGAGCTAGTTAGCAACAGCCTCGAGTAGACTGCGGATGTTCATGGAATTTTGTAAATTTTATAAACGAATTTTAAGACAGTGGAATCAAATAAAATCTCGTTTTCAGTGATAGTAGCCGTTGTGGTTCTGAGACGAATAAAGAATCGTGCAATTTCGAACAGCTATCACGAATCGCACGTGGAAGTATGTTTTGCGAAGGAAATGCAAGCGTCCCGGTGCTGCTGCGCCGCTGCCGATTAGCTTAGTAAACTGCTTATTTAACCCCCGAGTGGTTGAGCGGATACTTTTATTTCCTCGAACGTGTAATTTAAGATTGCGTACACCGTACACAGAGCCCGACGGAGGCGAAAGATCTGCCGGGCCCGATAGCGGAATGAATGGAGATTTGATTACGGGATTTTTCATCTTCGCGGATGGCCGGCTGGCCGTTTAATTGTTGAAATTTAATCCCCGACGCATGAACCGCTGCATTTCAGACCATGCTAAAGTTTAATCTCGGATGGACATTAGGATTTAACCTCGGATTGCGTGGATTGTTTACACGGTGTCCCGACAAGTATGTATCGAGAATCTTGAACAAGGGCGATTTTCTTGGTGAACATTTTGGAAATTTCTGCAGATTCGTCCGTTTCATATTCGTCGTAGTATGTTGCTGTTTACTCACCACGTCAATGTGTCAAATAACCAGTTTACTTCTCCTCTGGCACAGGAACAATTTGGCATCGAACACCGCGTCGAAAACCTCCAGTGGTGTCTGCATTGCGGTGCTCGCTTTGTAACATCTCCAACATTCTTCCCTCCTTAGAGTCCCGCTTTTGCAATTACCGTTTAGAAAGCGTAAAATGATTTTTAATCGGCGCGTTGCTAGCTACCGTGTTCCGTTCCGAAACGAAGTTTCAGCGTACTCCTTGAACTCAGCGAATGCCTTGTCTCATATTATTTTTTTTTTATTCAAATCCGAAAATTTGTTGGGAAGAGACTAGTGACCAGTTATGCTTCAATATTTTCCGAAACGGACGTTTATCCGTGTCTGATTTAAATCCGAACCGGTACCATTCAAGTCTGAACAGGTTGGTATCAACTTGTTAAGTAAATATTATAAAGAACGCACCGACTACATATATGCAAATTTACCAGACCCACTTACACTAATCTTCGAATCAGATCTAACTCGAACGTAAAATGTATCCACCTCGCAATTAGTCCTAATCCAGTTCTGACAGCAGATAAGATCAATCTCGTCGCTGACACTGTTCAATGGAAGTTTAACATCGACCGAATCCAGATTTATCCCACGTCAAATCACGTTACCATTCGCTCGGGCTCGAGTCAAACATGAATTAAAATCATCTGTCCTTACTGTTGTTACGTCACATTTGATTTTACTTAAATTTTACCGTCATCGTATTTGTCATAAAAATTCATTTTCATGGGTATTCTCACTCGATTTTTAGTTGTCGGGTTTTTAATCTTTTCTTTATATTTGTTGTTACTCCAGTTAACAAAAGCTTGTAGAGAGAGAGAGGAAAATAGAAGAAACACAATTTTTGACTTTGGGACTTTGTTTGGACTAGTTAAGAGGTAAACATACTAAAAGTCCCCACTGCTAGGAGGTGAGCGGGGTGCTGGGGGGGGCAAATGGAAGGTCCCTTTTTTCGGTTTTTCGCTTATATCTCGGAAACTATGAGTCCCAACGATAAGACCATTCTATACAAAATTAAAGCTGCCAAAGAGTGCCACAAGATTTATCGTATTCAGTTTTTCGTTATCTCGAATAGTTTCCGAGATATTCGCGCTCAAAATTCACCAATTTTGAAAAAATAATGCCTCACGTTTTTTTGCCTTATTAAAACGCTATATTGTGACATAACGTTTATATAATATCCGATATTATATTTTGCACCGTGATTAGAAATTTGTTGGTGGTTAGCTCCCACCCATACATCTGAAGAGGCAACTCATGGTCCAACCACATCTGGACTTGATGATATGTCCTCAGAGAATGTTGTTCCACTGTCCCTTCAGTTAGTGGGAGGCATGACATGTCCTGTTTGATATTTGCTACCGATTTAACAAAGGATTGGTAACGGCAACCGTGTACAATGAGAACGGTGCGCATACTTCAACATCCCCCGCTAAGTCCGTAGACTACTCACGTATTAATCTCGTCATCAGAGAGGAGGTAAAATGAAATGTAATTGAAATTTTTTTTCAAAATTAGTGAAATTTGAGCGCGGATATCTCGGAAACTATATGAGATAGCGAAAAACTGAGTGCTACCAATCTTGTGGCACATTTTGTCAGCTTTAATTTTGTATAGAATAATTTTATTGCGAGGACGCATAGTTTCCGCGATATAAGCCAAAATCCGAAAAAAGGGATCTTCTACAGCATCCCGCCCACCTCCGAGGAGTGGGGACTTTTATTATCTTTACCTACTACTACTCCGAACAAAGTCCCAAAGTTAAAAGTTGTGTTCCTTCCATTTCCCTCTACACCCCCCTTTTAAGCATTCATTGACTGGACTATATAGTATTAGTAGTGTGTTCACGCGACATGTGTGGAAACAAGTATAGAAGCCTAGAACATTTAACAAGGGAATGCAGGATAATGGGGGAAATGATCAGGCTCGAGGATATAGTGAGCGGTAAAAAAGACAGAAATGTTGAAGAGTGGTTGGAGAAGTTGAGAAGAAAGAGAGAAAAGAGAGCATAAATATACCAAAGAGCATACCAAACCTATATAATATAGGGTTGTCTGTTATAGATGAGATTAGGTTAGATTAGACTAGATTAGATTAACAAATGGCATAGGATATGGATGGATGGATGGAAGAATGGATGGATAGATGGATGGAGGGATGTTGTGATATAGTAGATCTGTAGACCAAGTCCAATTTCTTAGCCGCGAGGCCAAAATTAAATAAATAATAATAATTATTATTATTGTTACTGTTAATTGTTGTTATTATTATTATTATAGTAGTGTGTTCTGGTAAATCTAGTATATTCTGACATGTTCTAGTACATTCTGGAACATGCTACTGGTATATTCTAGTACTTGAAGGCAAATAGATGTGCTCCAGGAGAAGCTCGTAGAATTCATGATTCATCGAGAACACCGAGTGCATGGTTCGAAGGAATACGCGGTACGCGTTGCCCGAGGCACCGTATGTGCAAACGATTTTCTGTTGAACGCGTCCCGCGGGGATTTGACTTACGTTCCAGGCAACCCCCTGTTCATAAATCTGCGCGTTGTAATGCCCGAGGCGCAATCGCAATCACTTTGTGGACGGGGCCCGCGGAATGCTTTATGGCCGAGTTAATACCGATATCAGGTATCTGCCTGCCCACGGAAAGTAACTAACTTTCCTGCGGGATCTGTCTCGCCCGCGCAGTCTTTTCCAATCTCTCGCCTCCTCTTCTCTCTTCCCCCTTTTCGTATCCGTGGCTCTAATGTCGGCTAATTTCATTAAGGCTGATCAGAGATCGAGCTTTGACCGGATGCCGTTTGTTATGATTCCGAGCTCGTCTCCGTCTACACAGCGTGTTCCCGGTGATTTCGCCCGGAATTACGTGGAAAGGAGTTTGCCGAAAATATCAAATAAAATTGCCTCGTTCACGACCGCTTTTAAGGGAAAATTAAGGAAGTTGGTCGAGTGCGCGTGTACTTGGCCGGCTCCCAACGAAATACAGGTGGCATAATCAACAGGAGGTTATTCTACACGCGAGAATTACTCATAAACGTAGAATAAAGCTCGTGTGCGGTGAAACCGGTTTTCGAGAAAATTAAGTTCCCTGGATTGTCGAGTACAGGCGCACTTGGCTGATTTCCAATTGACAGGGGATCGTTATACTCCCGACGATAAACGAAAAATGTCGAATGGAATCTGCTCGGTAAGAATCCTGTTTGCGGAAAAGTCAGAGTTGAACGTGAAAGAACGAATGTGCTTGGCTGATTTCCAGAATGCGTGATGCGACGATAAGGGAAAAATGTAAAATGAAATTTTGAAAAAATAATATTCTCTCGCTCGCCTTCGTAAAATTATCTTCTCAATATGTTAATTTATTCTTCTATCTTTTCAATGTTTAAACTCGTTTGAAATTGTGGCATAAAACCGATGCTAGCCACTCGCTCGTTTGTAATAAGTAGAAAAGGTACGCGATGGTCAGACGCGCGTAATGGTATGCGCGTTCTTCGAACTTTCAAGTACAATCTACTCGCGAAGATCCTTTTATAGAGCAAAGTTTTATGGAATGTCCTTCCGTGTATATTCTGCATTCATAATGTATTTGTGCACCACCCGCAGGTAGCGCTGCGACTTCATTTTATCGAACAGCACAGATCGATCAACTGAAATGGAAAGAAACAAGTGTCCAACTTCGAATTTCATATAACTGAACTAAAACTGTCTCCACGAAAATCTTCTGGAAAGCTACGGTGATTCTTCCGTCTAACAATCCCCCTAAAAAAATGTTGAAGATTAAGGTCGGCCTATCCGTCTTCTTCGCTTTGATACTTCTCAGAATCAGCACCGCTTGACAACGTTACCAGTGTAAATGGCGAATGCTTGGAATGGCAGTGCGAAGTTCACCGACACCGTGAAAAGGTCTTTGGAGATTAATTGTGCTGAAAAGGTGTGCAGGCGAATTAATTGCGAATATAACAGGTTACCTTGGTATTCGAGGGCCGCGTTCATAACGCCTTTGACACTAGATAATTATGTGTATAGTTTCGAGGCGGACGTGGACGAGGACGGTGCGAATTCTCACCGCGCGTACGCGCGGAATAAGTTCGCAATTAATCTCGTCGTTTCAAAGCTGCCGGCTAGCTCGACGCAGCCAGATCATGCTGATAGATGCCGGATCCGCTAAATAAAAGGTTTTCATTTCCCAAACTTTACTGCCTGTTGCGCTCTTGCATTATTTAACGCATTCGCCGGGATGACGCCACAGTGGGTTGAAACGAGAAAAACGCGGACGAAAATCATTTTTCTGACTAAACGAAAAATGTAAAATTATATTATTAACTTGTTGGTAGATAAATAAGGCATTATTATAAATAACCTTTTTTTAACGTGTGGAAATCCCCCACTGGGATAACCCCCCTCATCACTGGAGATGACGGGGGCCAATGTTGGAGTTCTACGGGATACAGCGCGGCGGAGACCCGCTCTAGTGGTGTGCGTCACTGGCGGCGACTCGTATTCCGCGATGATATTTTGCTTTCTGGTTCGGTAAAAACATCGACGTTCGCAACTTGGCAGGGTGGTTTCGCAAGATAAAAGTCTGCTCTATCGCGTGGTGTAGTTCAATTTTCCGCTGGACTCTTATTTTTTCTGATACATTAAAAAATATCAGTAAGAAACGGTGCAAAAGTGTGCCTCTCCGTCTTTAAACATGTTTAAACAATCACAACGTATTATTATTGCACATCACTGGATTCGGGAAAGACTAGAGAATCTTCCGATGTAAAGAACAATACAATATCCTTTATAATAACATCACAATATTTGTTCAAAGCCGAAAAATATGTTTTTCTTTCAAACTCAAATTTCTCAAAAACTGTGCGTCTAGGAGAAAAATTAAGATGAGATTCGGAATCAACCCGATAAACTATAAGATCCACCCAACAGTTGTATAGAAACAGTTTTGTTGTTGGACAGTGATATTGCTAAAACACACTTACTGTCGTACTAAGAAGTAAACACTAAAGATGATATATATTAGATGGTTGCATAACTGCCCGTTTTTAAAAATACAATTCAGTGGTTAAATTTTAAAGAATGCAACTTTATAATACAATTAATAATATGTATGTCCAAATTCGAGAAAATGGTTTCTAAAAAACCTTGTATAACTTTTATGGGTTTGGAATTAAAAAAAATTTGATTATTAATTTGATTTAAATATTTTTATATTTGATTAAAAATTATTGATTTAAACTTAGAAATAACCTCAAAAATTATTATTTCCACGTTCTTCTCGTTTCAACCCACTGTGATGACGGTTACCGATGAACCGAGCTTTCCGTTTATACGGTACATTTTGTATCGAAATGAAAGAACTTCCAATAGAAATGTGGTAAAGCGACGATTTCTTTTTATAGTATGAACGTTTTTTAATATTGCATATCCATGTTAAATTTGCAGTTTTACAGGAAAATTGTGATTTATCCAATAGCATATTTCGGTCAGGTTTCTTGAAAATTTCTCTACTAACCACTGTAGTCATTTGAAATTCATTCAAGCCGAGGATTCGGAAGGGCGGCATTATCGTCGGCACGTTTGCCTTCCGCCGTGGAAGTAAATGAAAACACAAAGCCCCGCTGAGAAGTTTGATTTTGGCGAAAGTTTTACTAGCAGTTTACAAAATACTTCACTTGTTACTTCGCTGAGCTGCGAACACGGCCTTAGGCAAGTTTCTCCGGTGCGAACCTCTCGATGCCAGATCGATATTAAAGCAGTTACATTGCTGCACCGATGTAAATGCAGGTCGACGGTCGAACGCCGAGGGAGATCGCGTGAATGAGCAATTATGTAAACGCACTCGAGGGATCCTGAATAATTTCGCGCTCGTCTATTTGCTGCCGCCGAATCGTCGGAAAAATTTCTTTCGTTTCTAGTCGCTTCTTCTCGGTGGACCTGTATCAACTGAACACGAATTTTCAATTATCTTCGACGTTCACGTGCATTGAGAGAAAAGTATTTTTAACCAGAAATAAATAATTAATGCATACACGTCGACCAGGTTCACTTTACGAATAAGGTTTCGAAGAATAAATTCACAATAACCTGTGTGAAAACAAGTTTAATATTTCTCGTTTCGAGACATTTAAAGGAAAGGGGTATCAACTGGGGTATTTCAAAATGGGAAAGGGGTATTTCTGTTTCCTTAACGTTTCTGTTAAGAACACAGCTGTACGGTTCAGGTAAAAAAAATCCATACGTCGTGAACACTTTCCGACTGAATTATTTGCTTTTTAAATTCTCACAGAGTTTTATAGGCGATAAATGATTCGTTTTTGTTATTCTAACTTGAAAAACAATAGTACATTAGGGGGTCAAATACTGAATATTGTTTTTGAACAATTTTTAGAAGTTGACAGTCGCGATCAATTACTCATTTAAATTTGTTTGCGATTTGTAGTGTGTCCATATTACATCTAAGATTGTTAGGAGTGCAAAATATAATTCTAAATGTTGTAGCATGCTGTATTTTAGAGGATGACCACATGGTCAACTATTGATTGCACTCACGGTCAAGTATTGACCAGTGTACACTTTTTTAAAACAGCCATGTGCGTGACATTACAAATACCAACGGAACATGAATATACTGTACTGTTGAACAACAATAAATGGCTTGGTTGTCTGTTGAAAAAGTTGTGAACGAACACTTACTATTTTTATATGAAGGAAAACATTTCTCTGGAAAAATTCTTCGTGTAACTAAAACTAAAGCGACTATTACATCCATGGAAATATACGGGCGATTATGGAAGTGGCCAGAGAAGCCTGATGTGCTGGACCGAGCAGAACTCGCAACGTCTACTCTGTTTCTGAATTGAACTTTTTATGGAATTGATTTGGTTTATTTCTTATTTTATTCTTTAATTGTAATTTGTGCTGGTAATTGTTGAAACTAAATGATACTAAAATGATTCTCAACATTATTGCTTTAAATCTTTGAATGTTATTGGCGCGCTGGTACGATCATTCTGTCAATGATTAAGCTATTTTGCAAATTTACATAAATAATTGTCGATCGAAAGAAAAGAGAAAACCATTTTTTCTTTTCAAAACGAAAAAAAAACTATTATTGCTTTAACCCTATTTCTAGTGTAAGTGGTCAACTGCTAACGAACATAAAGTCAATTACTAAATTTCTCATTTTTAAGCGTGATCAACTTCTGAAGCAATTACTGAATTTTTAGATATGTTGTTTAAATTTGTACAAGTAAACATTTTTTAAAAAACTGGCCTTGTTGCATAATCTGGAAGACTTAAAGTGTGTCTTCAGGCATCGTCTCTCGCTATTTGATGGCAAAACAAGTGGTTACTATTGTTCGCGTGGAAAACTTCTCGTAGCTACTCAACTATTAGTATCTTTATCTTGATATCGTAAAAATTGCATTGAATGAATTTAGTTTAAAGTAATGTGGTGTGAAACAACTGATAAATTAATTTTACTTTAATTTTGCACGTGTATCGTCACGAACGGAATCGCAACGACAGTCACGACGGAAAACGCGATCAATTTGGCGCGGAACGGGCCGGTTTTTACGGAACGTTTACGATCGAGCGGAGGCCGTAAACAATGTCCCCCGGTTTCCATGGCGATGCATTAGAAAGCGTTTTCACGGCGTGCATCGTCCTCTTGTGAGATTGTTTAACGCCTCGCGCTACGGAACCGATCGTCATACTACGGTAAGCGCAAATTATATGAACCTTGCTGAACTTTACGAGCAGCACGCCACTCCGCGAGTAGAAAGTCCCTCTCGTTATGCCAGAATCTCGATCGATCCTCCTCGACTAAGCTGGAGTGGTTCTCCGGGGCGAATCAAAAGCTCTCTCTCTCCTTTTTACGACTGTTTCTCTTTTGTCTCCGTCTGTCTCCGTTATATAACGCAAAGGGAAAGATAAGGGAACACGTTCGGCACGAGTCGAGGGAGAAAAATGCACGGCTATCTGGAGGGAATCGAACAATAGCGCTGTTAAAGCGAGAGCTCAAACCTTAACGCAATATCGAGTTCTCTGCATAAATAATAAGCGTTCGTCTGGCGCTCCGTCCGAGGCTAAATGCCACAGACATTGTCTGTCGTGGGCGATTTTCAGCGCACTTCACAGTTCAATTGTGTGCATTTCCTATCTATTGTTTATCACTGCCGAAATTCAGTTTCTCTTATTCTCGATGAACTACAGGAATTACTTCTTTCCAAATACTCGATTGAAACACTTCATAACAGTTGCAGTCTGAAATCCTAATAACTTACAAGCATCACAACCAAAACCCTGACCTTTGATAATGTGAATTTGCATAAATAAAGATTCTACAGGGCTGTTAGCATTTTCAAACGGTTTCGTTAAAATGTACCGCGGTATTTTTAATTTAAAGTTGCATAGAACCGCGCGCCGCAAACTTTGCGAGACGTGGACATCAATATTCATGATAGCTTTTTCATATTCTACTATATAGCTTGAATAGAAAAATTTCTATGCGCTATCACGTTAGTTGTAGAACGCTGTTTGTACGGTTATTAGAGTAAATAATAAATCATGTTTTTCTTCCCTAACGTTTCGATCCTGGTTTGGATCCTTTTCAAAGGAATTTTGCGTCTAAAAAATATTAAAAAATGTATGTAATATAGGTGGATTAAAGATTGAAAAAAGGGGTATTAGTACTTACTTGCTATGTATAAACGTAATTGTGTGAATTGAACATTGAAAACTGATTTGAACACGATGCTGGTTGAAATCGTACTGGGGTTAAAATGACCGTTTGAACAAAGCCAAAACAGAATACATAGGAACTGAGTACATAGACAGACTAGTCTGAACATAAAAGATCGAGGTTCTTGAAATCAATATATGGCGGTAAATTTGAAATTAAGCCCATCCATTTTAAGGAAGTTGTGGAGGTACAATGGGAGACAAAAGTACAAGAAATTCGAAATCCATCGATATATTGGCAATAAAAGCCATTCATGAGTATATTTTTTATTATTAAAGCTTTCGTTTGTTAGTGAATTTCATGTTATATTTATTTTTTAATCAAATTATCTTCACATTATAATAAATTGTACGTGACTTTTGCGAATGATTGTACCCCCTGATTTGAACTGCAAGATAATAAATTTGTGATATTCAATATATAGAATTACGCAATAAAAAGTTAATAATAAATATTTAAATAAATTAAAAATACCTCAGGAAGCAATATTCATGGTTATTACTGAAAATAAACATGTGAAATTTGCGTAAAATTATGTTCTGATAATAACAAAAAAGGTGACAACACTGTACTGCACTGTACTCATCTGTATTTTGTATTTGAGCGTTGGTATAAATCAATTACAATGTCTGCTACTTTAAAAGCGAAAACTTACCGTTGGAAAGGTAAAATAGTGTCAGAGAAAGTTTATTTGTGGCGGCTAGCTCAACAGCTATTATACCAAGAAATGTGGTAGATTAAAAATTGACATTCATAGTGCATTTTCTATTGTATGTCAGAGAACAAGTTCCAACTTCAATGGGTAAGACTCAAATAAAAATTATATAATAGGAAACTTCATCATAACACACTTATTTTTAGGATGATTAGGATTATTACGTTATTAGGGTGTTCGGAGAGTGAGAGTTCTGTTACGGGGAGGGTCTACAATAATTTCGGGGTACGCGAGGCGTCCTCAAAGTTTTATGAATCCGGGCTCGCATTTCGTCGCGGTAGATTGCGATATCGTCACAGCCATGCCGTCGCGGAATTGCCGGCAATAAATACAGCGCGACCCGTCGACACGCATTAAGCAACCGATCGTCCCGCGGCCGGCGTTTAATTATAAACCAAGCGGTGATAAATACCGGCGCGTCTATTAAGGACCGATTACAAAGCGCCGCATCGCTAAGAATTAATTGCTGGACGGCCAGCAACAATCGTCGGACGCGGAAAAGGATAAGGTGGGCAATAACTCGGACCGTTTATCGATAATTTATCAGAGACAAGAGCGAGAAGCGGCTGGCGATTAATTACCGACACTTTTCTATCGGCCCGTACCAGCCCTTCCGCCTCGTGTTCCTTATCGCAGCCACGAATCCACGAGGAACGACGATCTTCCCCTTACCGAGTTGCAAAATCGACAACATTAATAACAATCTCACAATCACAGTAGTAATTCCGTAACCGTTGTATCTCCGGGTCTGTCGACCGGCGATTCTAGAAGCGGCAATTCTTACTAGTGTCGAACGAATGAAAGCGATTAGATCTCTATGGAAAATAAAAATGTTCCACCTGGATTGCAACAAACTGGAGTGAAATAGAAATGAATTTTCTTTCTTGATATGATTAATCAGATGGAAACAATATACCAAGAATTTTTTGCAATCGTAACTATACCGTGTTGGATATCATTTCACTCAGAAAAGACATACGAAAGTGTTGGCACAAGTCTCGGACTAAAATCTAAGAAATTCGAAAACCTCCAACCTTTGGTTTCGCGTGCATTGGTTCGATCGTTGATCGTGTTTACCGCTCGACTGGTTCGAAGGAGGATTCCCGGGGGGATAAAACGTCGACAGTTACGGCAGATATCTTTTCGACAGTTACGGGACGAACACTGCGGTATAAATGGATCTCGAAGTCGTTGTCTGCCGTGGCACGGAGAAATGCAACCGCAGCTCCCCGTGTATCCCGGAAAAGCACGAAGTCCGCGGATCGTCGTGTCGCGTCGCGTCGCCCGGAGCAGTGCCACGAGTGTCGAGTGTAGGACGACGATACGGAGCGTGAATAACGGGAATTCGAAGGTGAATGCACGGGTAAATTGCGAATTACGATACTCGGCGTCGCAACGTGAACGTTGCTCAGCTCCACTCCGTTCTGTTCAGCTTCGCTCTGTTCAGCTCCGCTCTGCTCGGCTCTGCTCAGCTCGCGATCTTGGTGCCTGCACACTTGGGCGTAGCACGCATCGGCGGGTAACCGAGTAACCAGTAATTGACTCGGTACGAGACCAGGGTCTCGAATGTACGCAAAGCAGGCCCCCGAGAGAGTGGCGGGTACGTGATCGTGGAGAGGACCAAGGAACGTGCCCGCTGGAAACCGAATAAAAATTTCCGCGAGAGTCTCCCCTCCCCTCCCCTATTTCTCTCTCTCTCCGGTTTGCCGAGGAATTTTGAACGAGCGCGGGTCAACACCGTCCGCCTAAGAATAAATTCTCTCTCTCGAACGGCGAACTGGTTCCACAGGGAACCGCGAGGAATCTGTAATTCGCTCGGGCAGATCGCCGTAATGGCTTCCCTCGCGCTGGCTTCGATATAATTCCCTCTTTTTTCACCTCTTCACCGCGTGAAGTATTCCCTTCCATCAAATTCGATCATCTACCCGGAGAACTTCGGTACCCGCTATTTTATGGATTGTTCGAGAATTTCGGGCGAATAGCAGTCGATAAATACCGACTCCCGAGTTTTTTAGATTCCGCTGATTGTCTAATGCACCAGAGAATTTACAGAGCCGCGCCGGAACCGCCGCTATTTCGATCTGAATGTCGAAAATGTGATTCCACTTTTAATCATTTCGATCCTCTTCCGTTCCCCGTCTCGCGAATTGAATCTGCCCGGTTTCAAACTGTGAACCAGTGGTAAAAGATCGATAAAATAATAAGGTAGACAGTTTTTTTTCTCGAGGTTTCAATTTGAATAACAGGTTCAGGTAGAATATTTTTATTTTGCACGAAGAGAACTTCGAAGTACGTGTAAGCACCGATAAGCGAAAATCCGTTCTTACGGAGAACGACGCGAACTTCCGTTCCCGCTCGAAAATCGCGGAACGGAGTAAACAACGCTGTCACTATAATCCCTATTAAACAGGGTATTAGAGGCTTCGTTCTGCATCCATTGTTAGTCGGTGCGAACGCACGGTGCGCCTCCAGCTACATTACGGGATGCAATATCCGTCGTGTTGTATTGGCCGCGTGAAGCGGGATTATTGGTTTTATTGTGCTCGACTCCGGCGCACCTTTGCCTTCTCCATTTTATTTTCACATAGTATTTGGCGCTTTCACCGATCGCGTGTACCACCGCGCCGCGCGAAAACGGCTTTTAATAAATCCACGCCATCCGTGATCGCGAAATACCCGGCGAAATATCCTCACATAATATATCACGGTAGAATGGAGATTCAGATTCCGCGGGCTCGATCCGACTCGCATCGCTAGCGATCAACGTATTTCTTTAATATTGTGTACGCACCACATTGTCCCGTATTTCTCTATTTTTATAGAAAATCAATTTAAGATACGCATTTTTTTATTTTTTTGATAATTCTGTAGTACCCTATTTTAGTATCCCTAATTTTCAACGATTTTTTACCCATTTTGTTTTTTGTCCATTGCAGCGCCATCTGTGAACCAAAATGCAAAAACTCCTGTAAAACATCTGTAAAAGAAATTACACAAATAATATCAAATCAATGGAGAACCAAGATTTGCTATAAAAAGTGGTTGCCCACTGAAGATTTTGATATAATTCCCTCTCCCACCCTCAGGAGGTGGGGTGGGGGGTCAATTATGGTGTTATTGAATTAATGTTACTGAGTTAAAAATATCAAATACGTCCAGTTTTATTTTTCTGATCTGACGTGTATTTCTCGAGATATCCCCAATTTTCAACGATTTTTTATCCATTTTGATTTTTGTCCATTACAGCGCCATTTGTGAACCAAAATGAAAAAACTCCTAAGTCAAATTTGTGTATTTTGTTCTGGAGAATCCAAATCTACAATGAAAAATGGAGGTTCCCGGTTAAGTTTTTTATCTTCCCCTACCACCAACCCCAGGGGGTTTGTTTCATTTCATTGGATGTTTCCCTTCGCGACGAACAACTTTCGTTACCCACTTGTTTTGATCCGATGCATAGTTCTTGAGATATTTCAATGTCTTCAGATAAATGGCCCACCCAGTATATTTGAATTAGGAACTACACAGAACAATAAAGTACATTAAATAGGCACCACAACCTTAACATAGATTCATAAAGTAAAAAGAAAACAACATGTGATTCATGCCTCGAACGTTCCTTTTCGACTCTCGTTTTTCTCCGTTGATCGGCGCTCATCGCTCAAATATCGACTATAATTCTAATCTCTAAAAATGATAATAACTTTTCTTTTTATTTGTCGATCGTATGTTCAAAGTTGATGTTTTTGGTGCACCGGTTCGATCACTTTAATTGAAAGCAATTTTGCAATATATTAATTTCGACGTTTCGGTCTTTGTTTAGACCCTTTTCGAGAAAATAATGATTTCGTCTGTGAATTATTAAAACAACATAAAAGTAATATTTTGTTCATGTGAACATGTTAAACACTTTCTGAAATATGTCAACTTACTTATTTATTGAAATAACTTTTGGAATTATAGAAGAACAATGCCACGTGCTGTGTTTATGTCTTACTTTTAAGGTATTGAGACAAACAGTGAAACTCTCTGAAGTCACGAATCAGATAATCGATCGATGCGTAGGCCAATCGATATTCGGCGGTTATTTCAAACCTAGAAAAGTCAAATCCTAACCACATTTAACTGTCTGTATACCACGTTGTCATGGTATACGCCGAAATTAATATATTGCAAAATTGCTGTCAATTAAAGTGATCGAACCGTTGCGCCAAAAACATCAATTTTGTTTAGAAACGATTTTCTATAAAGTAATCCATCGGTGAAATTGTTCTTTGCTACACCCTGTACATTACCGATTGGTTCCAAAGAAAGTGATGTCTACAAACGACGCCTATGACACAACAATACCATCAATCACCATTCCAACCGACCGATCGACAAACCGCACATTTGTCTATCATTACTATGGCGCGCAACTCAATCAATTACACCTCGAATCAACCACTACACCTGTTAAACGTTTATTCACCGTCGTCGAACGCGCAAACGTCACGCGTGCAAGCAAAACCGTCGCCTTATCATCGATATTTCGATATTAGCGTCCCACAGCGACTCGGTAGCTGAAACGTATCGATGTTATCCCGTAATGGCATTGTTTACTAAGAAATTTGACTTCCATTTATCGTTATTGTAGCCGTCGAGGCTCAATATTTGACTAGCTGTTACATACGGAGCGAATATTATTTTCGGATAGCTAAAAATTGGGAATCACTGACGCGTCTAACAAGGAGAGTGCAAAGACGTTGTCACACCGATTTAGTTGAGAC
>CM052332.1:9803546-9821340 GCA_028455615.1 Lasioglossum zephyrum
CTTGTTTTGATCCGATGCATAGTTCTTGAGATATTTCAATGTCTTCACATAAATGGCCCACCCTGTAGAATTCGGATGTAAAGTATACTTACGTATAAATTTTTCAGAATCTTCTGTTCCTACGTCGGATCCACAGCACACTATTGTATGCACGAATACGTCCGAATAACTGTGACTGTCATCCAAAGTCTATTTTAATTCTAAACAATCACTAAACACTACACAACACACTATCCGAAATCGTGACAGCGAACCAGGAAAAGTTACTTCGAACACGATCGAAGTAGTTTAATTGATTTCTGCTAGAAACTCTGTTCTTCTACCATGCAGTGTGCTCGATCAAGGCGAACTGATTGAAGCAAAAGAAATCGTTTCGAAAAAGTTATTAATTGTAATAGCTAATGCGTATTACTTCTACGGGCCCGAGAAAGACATTGTAACATGTAAACAATTCTTTTGAACCGCCGCGCTTCGACAACTTGACCCCGCAGAGAGATAAGATGTACCCTCATAAATTACGTCTACGACCACTGATGTCAACACGAAAGGGAATTTCTTTGACAGGTCCCCACTCCTCGACCTAAAGTCCTTCAACACAACCGCGACCAATTAACAAAGATTTACCCACCCCAATCCACCCCGAAAAATCCAAAGGTAACGTAACCTCTTCGCATTCGCTGTCGTGATTTCGAACAGTCTGTTGCGTAGTGTTTAGTAATCGTGTAAAAGTTTCGTGTTTCGTGCTTCATAGTTGTTAAGACATGTCACGGAAATGACGGTATCCTGTGGATCCGACGGAGGAGCAGAAGACTGAAGAATTTGTAAGTACATGTTTTAGTTTACATTAGTATTTTGTAATGGGAGATTCATGTTTTTATGTGTAAGAATAGATTCAAGGTTTTCTTTCGTATTTTGCAACTGCAAATGTTCTAGGGACAGTCAGTCCGAGTTAGCCTGTTGTGTCAGTCACTTCAATAGTTTTTCTGTATCTCTATGTGCAATAATATTCACATTGTATACACGCACATTCCTCCGTGGTGGAGTGTCAAACAAACAATACTTATCTAAAGTTATATTAAAACAGAATTTAAATTTCGTTTGCCTCGAGTCACGCACACGATTATGTTCGGTCTCATGGAAACGGTCCGGGTAGACTGATGTAGTAGGCTTTTATCTACAAGCATGTATAACTTCACACCATCAAATTTTGCAAAAATTCTGACAGCTTATATCTTGATAAAAATTTGTTCGTGACATACGGTTCCTTTCAAACTTTTCCTCTTCTCGACCAGTGAAGTGTTGATGTAAAAACAAACTTTAATAACAATTTTCCGGCAAGTTTCTTTTACAAATGTCAAGAATGACGATTACTTTTCACCAGGCTTATTATTCACAGAAAGTACATGTTTCGTGGTTCCGTACATAGTAAATTTGTTTCTTGACAGGTCAACAATGATATTGAAATTTAAGTGAAGTGTTAAAGATAAAGTTACCTCCGAAACACATACTGTATCGAACGGAAATTGGAAAATCATGTGAGCAGTGGACGAATTGCACATGTTTTTCCACGGTAGTATATCACATTTTGCGGACCCCATCATCCCCCGAGTCTCCCTCTCACTCTCTTCAATCCGACTTCGATAGGATCGACTCGTTTCGCTTCGATTTCCGGCCCAGCGAATATTCGCTTGCCTTTTTTTCGTCGCTTTCCCCTTTTTGCCGATGCCGCGTGCGAAACGAAACGAAACGTGATTGTTTGAACGGTTGTTTACCGATCGAAGGGGAATTGATTTCGGTTGCAGCAGCCCACATTCGAATTCTGATTCGAATTCCTGCCATTGCCATTCGAATCATCGAAAAAAAACTTCTAAAAACCATGCTGATATTAGAATGCACTAAAAAGGAGAAAATAATATTTTTAGATAATAGTGTAAGGATTAAGCCGTATTTATTTGTAAAACATGACACATGGATAACCAACGTTGACAGACGTGTTTTCCGCGGATGCTCGTTCTGATCTGATCTTCTTTTTACAATTCGTTTGCAATTACAATTTTAGAATTCTTCTGTTCCGATTCTCTATTTTATAAATTTAACTATATATAGGGTTATTTGTTAATACACACATGTACATACATATAATACATACACATCATTCGTACTTTAACCCTATAATGGTGACTATAAATAAAAGCGTGGAGCGCTAAACTATATTAACGTAATCTTTGTGGGCGCTTCACGCTTTTATTTATAGTCACTAATATCTAAAAATATTATTTTCTCCTTTTCAGTGCATTCTAATATATGCGTGGTTGTTAAAAAGTTCTTTTATATATTTTTTTATTTTCTACTTTTTAGTCTTTACTACCGAGCGTATTTAGTAAGGCCCGCTTACCGAGCAGAATCGCTGGTTTCTGTCGGGTGCGTCCCCATCCCCCTCCCCGCCCGACCTAATCCAAATCAACCCAGTAAGTAAACTGAACTCCTTTGGTGCGAAGTGGGCCATTGGGCGGGGTCGAAGTTGGAATGGGAATGCGTAGTGGAGTAGGGAGCGTTCGGAGTGGGGATCGCTGCACGCGATAACATACTACCGAACCTCGCGCGACGAGAGGCGAAAGGGAGTATTTAAAAATATTGTTTAAATCCTAAGTGCACAGTCTTTTACAATTTTTTTAAAATATTGCATTATCATCCAGTTCTGAGCTATGTTGAAATTTTCAAGTCTCTAGCTCATCGGGAAGTGGTTCAAAATTCTATTTTAAGATTTTACGCATACAACAACAACGACAACTCGGCAAGTCAATATAAAGGTCTTTGTCTTCCAGTTAACGTGCAGTTGAAAAAACACATAGTTTCGAGAAACGCGGATCTTATACAATAAACAATAAGAATAATCGAACTGAATTCGTTCTCGAAATGTTCTACCGCAAACGTGGCCGGCGATAGCGAAGTGTTTCGACGTGCTCGCTTTTATGTAATTTAGTTATGAGATATTTATTACGTAATTTGTTAAGACACGCCTGGTAAGTCGCGCTTACGTAAGGGCTGGTACGATGGTTGATTCGCCGCGCGAATTACGACACACTCTTGCCGGCGAGAGCGATAAGGGATGTGCCAATTAATCGAGGTGTTTTGAAATTTTTTAACCGTGATCTTTTCCCGTACCGATTCAATTGAAAGAAGCAATTGCATGCAATCAAGTTATTTGATGTAAATTGTCCGGTATTAGTCTTCCAACGCAAACACGACAAACGGGTCGATCTTCCGCGCAGTCGACATTTTACAGTGGAAGCGGGGATTCGACAAAGCAATTGAAAAGTTTTCTTCGGAAGTTAAGGCGGTAGGCATACCTATGCTAGGTAGGGATTGCAATTCCGCAAAGTGGGATCCCGCAATCCCGCAGGATCCCATATCATTTTTTGGTCCCGCATTTCTTAAATAGATGATGCGGAATCCAGAAAATTTTGGGGATCACTCGTACAATCAAAATTTTGCGAATGACGACGCGCACGATGAACTATTTCAATGTTTTTTGTCGAAGATATATAAGATTTTTATATTATATATTTGATATTATTACACACATATATAGGGTGGGGTATTTAAATGGGAACACCTAAATATCTCGGTTATTATTAGTCGTACAAAAAATTTTCACAGAATAAAATTGAACTGTTTCAAGGCGCGAGTTTGATGATGGTAAAAATTTTTTAAAAAATGGAATCATGTATTTTTTTGTACATATTCTTATAGACAATAAAAAATGACTTTATTATTAATTAATTTGAATAAAATTATTTTTTATTTCGTTCATAAATTTTAACTAATACGATTAATAATGATTATCTCATTAATTAAAATTTGTTTTTTTTTATTAAATATACATATACTAGATTGAAGAACTAAAGACTTAGTCCCGCAGTTCTAATTCTAGGGTATTTATCAGTGTTACCAATCTCCGTGTGGAAAAAAAGATTTTTTGTGGTAACACTGATAAACATACATATGTATCAGCCTAACGCTTCAATTTTGGTATGATTCCACGTTTTTTTTCTTTTTTTTAAATTAATATCTTTATTGGTATTAATAGATCCGAGTGGATTTAAGCACTATACATATATTTTTGTTGTTGTTACTGATTCCACGTTGACAGACCTGACTAGGCGCCATTTGGTCTAACTAGCTGAACTAAAATTGGCTCTAGATTTGCTCTAGACTCTGGCATCATGAACAGAATATAGGGAAATTGAATGCAATCACGGGCTTCCGTTATTTGTCCTTATAGGAGCATATTTTGAGCTGCACAAGGGTTCATTTGATAGAGGAAGTTTCATCGCACTGCGCTGTGTCCGATCATATGAGTAAAAAGTCTTTTTGTGAGAGAAATAAATTTTTAAAAATACCACGTTTTTAAAAACGGACTAAAAAGTATAAAATAATGTTTCCTAGACCCATACAGATTCCTAACCTCGTACAGATAGTCCTGAAAATTTCTGATTGTGAATTTTGAATAGCTATGAAAATACTTGGAAGATCTCAAACGAAAAACGTGGGGCGCATGCAATAGATAATTGATGCATTCTTTTAAAATAGAAAATCTCATATGAGATTTATTTCAACATAATTACAAAAAAAAAACGAAATACACCACATATAAAACAGAATATAAAAATTACAAAATAGAATATGGTTATTAGAGATACACAAATATTTTAATACAGATATATGATTAGTTGCGCCCCACGTTTTTAATAACAGAATTTAAAATAACGGAAGCCCGCAAACCCATTTTTCGACAAAAAATCTAGTAAGATTCTAGTTACTTGCTAGTTATGTCACGTGGTATTCCTACCCTCTTAATGGTTTGAATAACGTCGCTAAAACGACACACGGGACGTCCATGATACTTTGCGCGCGATGGAAACGAATTTCTATGTGCGATTTCACCGTTCGTTCGCGATCGTGCCGCAAGATTTTCAGCTCTCTCGACGATACACGGCTGAGAAACCGATCGATTTCTCGTTAATGCGCGCGAGCACTGGTCTCCCTATGTGCATACTATACTGCATACGTACGGAGACAGCGTATGCACGTAAACGTAAACGCTCGCGAGATGAGAGTCACGATCGGGACGCATTTCAAGCTGCCCGATCCGAAGGAACTTTCGCCGCGTTTTCAGAAATGCTGTACAACCGGGGACATTTCAATGAATATCCATGAGAATCCGAAATACTGGGCCATTTCCGTGAAATAGATAAAATTCATTCGAAAAGTACTGAGAAAGCAAGTTCCTTTATTCTTCTTCTTTACCTCTCCATTTTCCGACGGAGAAACGCTTATGAAATCTCGAGGTGTTCCGCCTATCGTGGCATGCATGCGAAAATAATTCTGCGTATCGTAACGGGGAGGAGAAGACATGCAACTAATATCAGTCGCGACTTTCAACCATCGAATATGATATCGGCTGTATAATAATCATTCCCCGTATTCGAGACGATTTGATGAATTATATAAACCTTTATATTCGCTTGAAAACGTATCAGCAACAGCAAAACAAAGTGTTCTTAACCCCTCCGTTGCAAACATTTCCAAATGCTCCAATGTTACATCTCGAAAATCATCTAAAAATGTATCGAAGAAGAAACGTTTATTTCACGAAACAGGAGACGCCGAAGCCTCCAGCAATTATTTGCTGGGCACTGCGGCGATGTTTTCTCGGAGTCCTCGAGCGGGGATGCTTCCAGCCGAGCCGAGCCGTTTCCACGCCTCGAGATATATCCACAGCGCATTTGTGACATAATTTTCCCGGTATATTTCTGTAACGCGGCGAGGGGGAACGGATGGCGAAGAAAGGGGAGGGCAAGTGAGAGTCTGGCGACGCCGGTTTGAGCGTCTGGGCCTCTCTCGCTTAGACGAGTTTATCGACATTGCATTTCCGCGTTTTCGTTGCACAACACCTGTTCGCTGCCCGTATAATCTCTTCCTCCTGCATGCCGCCCACGCGTCGATCTCGGACATCGATCAAATCGACGACGCATGCTCCACGGGCAGCCTGGGTCCATTTCAACCCCCCTTTTTGTCGAGTCAGTCCCACAAGAACATTTACATCTCATCAAAATCGACATAACATAGGCTATTCATCAATTCTCGAATTAATTGACCGAGACTTCGTGATTGTAATTACTAGACTCTCGATGCATTTCAAGAAATTAGTTCGGTGAAATATAAAACAGTAATAGATTAGAAAAGTTGAAGAAATATATTATAACGTTGTTTATTATAACGTAACAAAGTCGTTAAGGGGTGAAATCAATTTTTATGTTATCTCTGCTTCGATTGGCAGTGCTATCATCATTTTCCACACGTTTACACGGGTTCGCTCGTCACTGCAACTGCTTCCCTGCACCGCATGAACTTGTGGCCGTTGTAAACGCATAAAGATCCGCAGTCTGGTAATGAGCGTTTATCTCAAGTTACAGACTGCGTCCGAACGGTTCCGCGGCACTGTAATCTATTCGATATCGCGATCTTACCGCGAGTTCGGGTGAAACTGCCGCCTCTATCCGGAGCTTTCGAGTTTAGTGAAACTTCCGGTTCTGTCTCTCTCTCTCTCTCTTTCTCTCTCTCTCTGTCTGTGTGTCTAGAGCGAAGCTTTCGAATCCCGATATCGAGTCCACGAGGCTCGGCTTAATAAGGAGCTAGGGATCGTTAAAGGACGAGCCTCACTAATCCCAACCGAGTGGAAAGGGACACGCGGCGCGCACATACGCGACCGCGGGACAAATAATTTATGGTCGCGTTTATGCGCTCGCCCGTTCGCTTTCCCAATGCACTTTCTACGGCCAATCTCTCGTTGCAACGAGAGCCCAGAGCACGCTCCGTGCAGCACAGCGCAATTTCCTTCTCTATCTTCTCTGCCGCGCTCTACCTATCCACCGATTCCTACTTTCTCGGTCTCTCTGTCTCTGTCCCATCGTGCACACCCTTTCTCCTCTCTCGCGCGACGCCTTTTTCTCTCTTTCCGACGTGCTTGGCGCACGTTACGCAATTCCAAAGATATATGGTCGCTTCAGGAATATCTTCGGCCGGTCTCACGCCGAAGGTGGAACCATTTAACGGGTGGCTCGCACGATCTCCGTCATTCTCGCGACTAAACCGCAAACCTGGCTCCCACCAGGCTGATCCGTCTCTTGAAATTAGCACTGGTGAAAAATATTTTCCATCCGAGGTCCAACAAGTTCGAGCGAACAATTTCATTTCATGCTGGAAATTCTCGATGAAAATAATATAACAGAATTTTTGAATTCTTCTAGTTTTTCCCGTATAAATTCACAGCTGCTCCTTCTTCTTTTCGAATAAATAAAATCCGCAGTCCAGCAACTACCAGACCTAATATTTCGAGAACACGGTTACACCCAGCTCCGTTTGAAATGCGAATATGATGGATAGGCGTTCGTCCGTTAAGAAATGGCTAGATTTAAATAGAAACTTCCTCGGTCGGCATCCCGTGATTTCCTAAAATTTCCGCGAGGATCGTGATCCGCCGGCAGGCAGCAAAATACATTGCGTGTCGTGCTGCATCACATTACACCGGCATTACATCGGCATTACAGGGACGCGTACGTCGTAGATGTGCCTGTCCGCGGAACAGGAATCTCCGGTAACGAACTATCTCCAGAAGTGCTTATTACGATAATGCTTCGTTAATACTCTGAATCCTTTCCCACGGTGTGCCGATATATTAACGTTTTATCGCAAGTCGACCCCGCAGCCTTTTCGGAGCATGTACAGTATTTCATCCATAAATGTCCCAAAAGTCCTGACCTGTAAATGTCCTAGATCTATCCCCACTACTGCGGGGTATATCCGCTTGAGGGGCCACGAAACTCGAGAGGCCTCGGTCGCCGAGAGTGCGGCTCGGGTATAGGTGAGATCGCCTAATCGGAATTTCCAACTTCCTTATTTTTTATTATTTTTGATGGGACCTCGATGACCATATTTGTGACATTTTTTTCTGATAAAAATCATACCAAATATGGTATAATTCCGATGATATTTACTTTGTGCAATAGACAATTAAAGTTTCAAGCATAAGAAAGGACAGTTGCCGGCGAGCCTTTGAAATGTGCCGGCGATTGCGAATCTCTGCGTCTCTTTCTTTCCCATACGCTATCCTTCTTCGCGCCCGAAACTGTAATTGTCTATTACTCAAGTAAATATCATCGGAATTATATTATATTTGGTATGATTTTAATTAGAAAAATATCACAAATATGGTCATCGAAGTCCCATCACAAAATAATGAATAATAATGAAGTTGGCAATTTGGATTAGCTATGTTTACATTTCTCGGCGACCGAGGCCTTGCGAGCTCGGCTGTCCTTGTCTACGTTCGGCAAAACTCAAAGAATACTGCCCATGGCGCATAAATGTCCCTCGGCAGACCCGTGTTGGGGACTTAAATGGATAAAATACTGTACATCGGACTATTCACTGACGAGCAAATTCTATTGGAGCATTGAATTTTTAAACAGTTCCAACTTTCGCGTCATAGAATCTTGCGACGATCGTTCCTCGTTTCAAAGGCCTCAGCTAGATTTTTCAAAGAATTTCGAAGAAGTAGAATATCTGATAAATATCGCGGAATCGAAATGAATTTAATGCAATCGTTGCGTGAATTATTCGACGGTAGAAGGTTCGTTTCGTAGAGAAGTTTGGAACGCGGCCTCGACCCGAGCCCGTGGATCCACTTGACGGCATTTAGCAGCCCTTGTTTACAAGGAAGTGGCGCGCATCGCATATATTTGCTCGGGTCACAGCATTCGTATTCCAGCCGGTTGTGTGTCCGCCAGTCCATCCGTCCGTCCGAACGTTCCGTCCCGTTCTATCCCGACAGCACTTCGCCATGCAGAAGTGCAGTGTGCGAGTGTGCCTCTATGCCTCTAGTGCCGATACGTGCTGGTATGGCGACGAGCCGAGCGATTCCAGGGCTGGTTCGGCCGAAGTGAAGCTTTTCGCCAGGCTACACGGTCGAGATCGATTCGAATCGAACGGTATTGTGAACGCCGCACAGTGGGCCAGAATGGCTCGGTAGCTGTTCACGCCTATTTCAACAAAACTTATATCAAAACTTAAATACCACATTAAATAGGTCGTTGTATTCGTCTTGGCGTCACCTATAACATTGTTCAATAAAAAACATATAGTTATAAATTAATCAATCAAGGTGACCACAGTTTTTTATTAAACAAAAATAATTCTTTAAATTTTTTGTATTGTGATTTGTAGAATAGAGATTTTATTGTCACATGAAACATTTTATTGTCACACCACCGGAAATGTGTGAAAAATCGTGTGAATAATGAATAATAATTGAAAACTGGCTGTTCAGGCTTTCAAACACGAGTAATCCATAATTTTTCAATGAATTAAGTTTATTACGTTCAATGAAATAACAAAAATGTGTTATTATAGTTATAAACACCATTACAAGCTGAAAATCCGTAACTTTGTAAAATTTAATACTTAATCTTAGTTGAATATTTTTAATTCTTTAAATAATACAGTAATAACACATTTTTGTTATTTCATTGAACGTAATAAACTTAATTCATTGAAAAATATGATTTTTATTCGCGTTATTCTCGTTTCAACGTACTGTGGGGGTCGGTCCGGGCCGGTCCGAGCCTCGTCGCGCCGACTCAGCTCTTCACCACTGTTTTCCGAGTATAAATGGAAAACGCGAATACGTGTCAATCTCGCTCGAGATCGATATCGCGATGCGAACTGTCGATACATCGTTCGACAATTAATTTAACGTTCCACAATAACGACCATGTTAAATATGAATTGCGGCTGTATGTACGTGGCGCCATTCATCGATGCGTGTGTCGCAATAATGCGGTATTATGGGAGCGTAGGGGGTGTGTGGTTACAGCCGAATTATTCCGCAACAATTACAGGCAATCCTCGCGAAATTATCAATTCACCGTTTGGTTTTGAATAAAAGACAACTGAACCGCTGGTGCGCGGGGGACAACTTGTAAAACCGAACGTTTTCCGGCAAATTGCAGCGCGGTGAATACGGAAATGGCCGGTATTGATTTATCCCGATGCACGCAACGCATGCACAGTCATTTATTTATTAACGACGCTTACCGGCGACGCGACGCTGCAAGACGCTTCCTAAAGACTACATTTTCGTTACGTTTGACAGATTCAGGCTAATTCGATCGGAACGTACTTTAGCGAGCGAAGAATCTTCTTCAGGATTTGACTTGAAGTTTTCGTAGACTCGCGCTTTTCTAGAAAAATGCAGGAATAAGCACGTTTCTCCGCGAACGTTGCTCGGTAATTCGCTATCTCGAGGGATAAACACCGGCTGCTCGAAACTAGGTGATTTCATTAGGGACCGCTTTCATCGTCGAGTCGCGTTTCTCTCTTTTTATTTTCTCCAGACCCGGCGTCATCCGAAAATGTCGTATTAAAATTTCTTTGAACGCGGAGAGCCTTAATAAACCGGACTGAAGTCTCGATTCGCCGTCGTCTACGCTCCCGGAGTTTCATCTCGTGAGTGCATCCTTTTCACGGGGCGAAATTAATAAACATTTTCTCGCGGGACACGCGTTTTCCGCGAAGAAAACCGTCCTCGTCTCTCCGAGACGCTTGGCACCTGGTCGAGACAGACCGCGCCGCGCCGCCTCAAATACCGAGAACTCTACCGGCATCATGCTAATTAATTAAGGGCCTCCGTAATTAATGGACCCCTGATAGCACTCGTACACGCTCGTGGGAACATTTTCCGAGTATCGAATTCCTCTTTCATATTAATTCTGTTGTGTAATTTGATTGCATACGTCGATACTCGTAATCGCGGAACGCCCATCTTCGGATTACCGGATTCGCGACTCTTTGTCCGATTTTATTCGGCTCTCGTTTCGCGCAATTATACATATCTATATCTATCACAGCCCTTCAATTCATCGCATCGCACGTACGAAATTATTTTAAATCGATAACTGATTGGACGGCTCCCGCTGTGAAATCCATGCCATATCCATAGCAGATCAAAAGTAGATTGCTTACCGGGTTATTGACTCTGAGGCGCCACTAATAATTGCCGCTCCATTACTCGAAATATTGTTCACATTATGGGGAACGGAAATGTTCGAGCTAGGAAGAAATGTTTAATTTTCACGAGAGTGTCCGGTTTTGCGCGGCACGTATTTCGACGAATGCCGAGAGGAGACAGCTTACAAGATAAACAATCTAATTCAGGATAGAGATACGATTATTCAGCAGACATTTCCCCGCAGTCTCGACATCATAGTCCCATTCCCGTCGCGTTTATCTGCCGCAACAGAGAAACGTTCCGTACCTCTCATTCAGCCCACCTTTCGGCTATCTTATCCACTTCGAATCCGCAATGTACTCCCATTATTTAATCAACGAAACGTCTCGTTAGCGATCTGGGTCACACACGAGCACGTTTCCCGGTCTTTCGCGGGGCAAAACGTAAATCTCTGCCGAGCTCGTTTCTGCTCCTCCTTGATCGTGCTCTCCTTCTAACCCATCCTCTTTACCCTTCCCTCCTTCTCTCTCTCTCTATCTGTCTCTCTCTCGGTCTTTCCTTCAATCTTCGCCCCGTTTCCGGAGTGTCTGACGTCGTACGCGAGCACGCATCGCTGCTCCCCGACAATGGCTCGTCTTCGATGGCTTTCGTGTACGCGTAGATTAACGTCGCTGATAACGCACCGCGCCGCGAATACGCTTTTCCATTGTGACGGCGCGAGCCGCTATCGTCGGAACTGATCGAACCCCCGAAACAGCTTATTGCGGAGCTGCCTCCGTAAATGCTCGCCTTCGGAACGCGTCGATCGACGGACCTACACGGTCCGCCATCCAATGCAGTTTTTCCTTGTTAAAGTGAAACTTCTTTTGGCAGGGTGTAAGCCTAATTCGCGTCACGGAATGCGCGACATGAAAAAGCGTAAAGGTTAATGATATAAGTGGGGGAATATATTTTATACGTACATTACTGTCCCCATTCTTACCGACTACACAGAGTGTAAGTACAGTATTTTATCCATACAAGTCCCCAGCACGGGTCTGTCGAGGGACATTTATGCGCCAGGGACAGTATTCTTTGAATTTTGCCGAACGTAGAGAAGGACAGCCGAACTTGAAAGACCTCAGTCGCCGAGAAATGTAAACATAGCTAATCCCAATTTCCAACTTCATTATTATTCATTATTTTTTATGGGACTTCGATGACCATATTTGTGGCATTTTTCTAATAAAAATCATACCAAACATGATATAATTCCGATGATATTTACTTGTGTAATAGACAATTAAAGTTTCGGGCGCGAAGAAGAATAGCGTATGGGAAAGAAAGAGACGCAGAGAGTCGCAATCGCCGGCGACTGTCCTCCCAAAAAATGGCTGTATCTCAGGAACAGTACGTTTCTTGGAAAAACAAACGGTTTTCGAGACAATTGAGAAAACGTTAATGTAAAACTCGTTTTTTTTCGAATATCTTCTAAACTATGTATCGAATTAAAAAATCATACGTGTAGAAAACTACGTGCGACAGAAGTGAAGCTTCTTGCAGTTTAGTAATGAACGAACACAATTTTCAATGCAAAGATGGATAGCGTATGGAAAAGAAAAAGACATAGTTCAAAGCATTTACCATACCCTATCCAGAAGGAACAGAAGGAACAAAGAATTGCGCAGAAAATTTTGGTCGTTTATTACTAGACTGCAAGAAGTTTCACTTCTGTCGCGCCTGGTTTTCTACGTGTATGATTTCTTCCGTAGTGGGAAGGGTCTATTGTTAAGAATGCATTGGGATCTACGATCGCGACCGCAAGAAATCGAGGCAAACGTGTACGATGGTCCGAAGTTAATGACGCAGGCGACGGAATACGCTTAATACCGTTGCGTTTGCGGCGCTCCGTACACAAAAAGGAAAAACGAATCAGTGACAAATGGCATTCACCCGCAAGAGTTCATAGTTAACGGTTGCCGCAATTACTTCAACGTAAACGTAACAGCATACGTTTGTCCGCTTAACGGAACGTGCAATTAGGTTTGGTAGTAATAATGGATGTTTAATTCAGCGAAACAAGGCACACCTGCGGGTTTACTTCTGCGTATACTTTCGCACGAAACTGTGGGATACACTCGAGGAACGAGAAACGTCTCAAATTAACTGGACACCGTTTAAAAACGATTAAGTACACCTTGATGCAAGATAAACATTTTTATGTGGAATCACTGCTTTCATGTAAGTAGATTTTCGATTTTCTATGGTGATGAATAGACTGCGGATTTTACGGATTAAAAATATTTAAGAATATTAATCTATCATTGTGTTCGTTGATTATCGATCGTAGGGTAGTTTATAACAAGAAGTATAGATGATATCGGCGCAAAGGTTCGATCATAAATTAAATTATTTATTTAATTAAATTATTATTTAATTTAATTTCTGATCGAACCTTTGCGCCGATATCATCTATACTTCTTGTTATTAATCTATCAGTTTCAACTAAAAGTCTCATTAATCAATTTTTATATTGCACAAAGATCTGCGGTCTAGTGATTAAAAGAGCTCCGGACAAATTTTACTTTAGATAAAAATTTGCTGTTTCGAGAAACATGTCTCCAAAGAACCGTATTAAATACAGCAGAAAATTGTGAAGAATTAAAAGATGAAAGGCGCGAGAGAATTACGAAGCGGAAGAAAAAGAAATGATAAGTCGGTCGTAACACAACATTATTCTTTCGCGAGGATAATGGCCGACGCGATCCCATGCGAGGTCTGCCCGCGGAATTCCCCGCTAAATACGCAGGAAACGAGCCCGCATAACGATAGAAATCGATAACATCCGACGCGATAATATCGTCGGTATCCCATAGCAGCGTTTATTCAAACGCGGCTGGGCTCTCGCCGCACCGTTGATTTCGAAACAAAGCCGAACGGACCCGCCGATACTGTCATCGATTTATTATTACTTTGATGGATTATCGAACCCGTTCTGGCGCCGCGCCGTGTTCGCCTGTCCCCGGTGAGAAAACTCTATTCGACGCCGAACTGCGTTCGTTAAAGTGAAAAGATGAAAGAGCTGGCCGGTTTAGGAAGCTCGGAGCCGAACTTGCATCGATACCGATTGTTAAGGGGTCATGCAACCCTGTATGCCTAATAAAATCCGATAAATCATTCTTTTTTAATATTTAATCCTTTAGACTAGAAGCAATTTTAATCCCAAGCTTTTTACCACGTTTTTTAAAATTTATAAAATACAGCCGAGTTTAATTAAATTAAAATTGTTTTGAATAATGTCACGACAGAGAGTTAATAATAATAATAATAATAATATTTGCTTTATTTCAGCCTTACGGCTAAAAAATGTGACTTTGTTTACATTAACCTATCTGTACAAAACTATCTTATTTCACACATTCTATGTCTCACATATTCCTACTCTGTCCTACTGTTTTAGAATCCTAATTATCACTAACCTATTTAATTCCATACTTATTGTTTCCCTCCCCATTACCTAACTTTTGCATTTTTTGGTTTGGTATTCTCTTTGGTTTATTTATGCTGCAATCCCTTGTCAAATGTTCTAGGTTTCCATACTTATTCCCACATAGGTCGCATCCTCTTGCCTCTTCCTCCAGACAGTATCTGTTCCAATTCTCCGAATTTCCTCATCTTATCTGACAGAGGGTTAATATATTAATGTTTGTGAAATGATGATAACCTGTCAGTTTGAACGTGCGCATCCTATTCTTCTCCCGTCGAACATTCAATATTCTATTAGTCGGTCAATTTATACGGTGGATTGATTTAATCTGCAATCTCTTCTTGAAGTAACTCGATAACATCTTAATGTTACGTTGCGAACCAGCAAATTGAAAGAGGCAGCAGTAACGAACGGAATGTACTGTTTCGATCGGTCTACGAGCGAGACAAATTTTTCGTTATCCATCCCTTATAAAACGGATTTTTGACATCCGGTCGGATATCCGATACAAAACGCGCGGACATTGTTTGATGCGAAAATGCTTTCCATCCGGTCGCGGCCAAACGAGCAGAGTTCCATTTAAAGCGACATTTCCGTCCGACATAAACCTATTATTCAAACTAACCCTTTCAGTTTCGGCTATTCGGTAAAATTATTTCCGTTTATACTATTACGAGCCAGGGTCGCGAGCAGCACGAATGGCCGGCGAAGGGTTATTACCTTAGGAATATGGTATCAATTTGTTAGTTACGGTACGCGGACGAACCCAATGCGTTATCCAGGGAGCCTCTATAAATGGAGGTACGCAGACGAGCCTGATGCGTTGATCTGGGAGCTGCTAAGAATGGTGAAACTTCGTGAACGAACCCAATGCGTAATTAGGTAGTCACTAGGAGGTCGAAACAGAGCACAGACGAACCTGATGCGTTGATCAGGGAGCTGCTAGGATGCGGACGAACCTGATGTGCAATTAGGGAGCCGCTAAGTTGGAACAGATCTTTGCTTGGACTATTGAGAAGTCGCAAACGAACCTAATGCGTTGATCAGAGAGTCGTTAAGATTGTTAGTAGGCCTTGTAACAAGCATAATCTAAATTTATGATTTAAAATAAAATTTATTGATTAGGATTTTGGAACAGTAATTACGGGTTTAATGAGTTTACGCGAAATTATCAAAAAACACAAATATGTAGGAAGAAGTTATCTCCGAACGGTGACAATTCTGTCGAATGTCGCGTCGATAGTAACTGTAACGATGCGATATTAGTTACTTATTGATTTATTTTGCGTTCTTCATATTTTATAATTTGCGTTATTCATTATTCTGGTTCAACGTATTGAATAGTAAAGACGTGTTTGATCTCAGACGGAGATTTAAATGAGACAATTTAATTAATTGTATTCAAGATAATGGGAATTAAACGTTAAACTATTGTGTTTACGGACGTGTTAATTCTAGTTACGACTTAATTCCTACAAATATATTCTAATTGAAGAATGTGATACAATTGTGTAATTGTCGCGAATGAATAAGAATTGAAAGATGCACAGTGTTGACGCACTGGCAGTGCGGAGGTCTCGAGAGCAACTTAATAAATGCCTAATAGATTTTATACCGGACTCGCGGAATCTATACGGTTAAGATTGATACGAAGAGGAACTTTAATCCGATCTCACTGACAGTTGACTCTACGAGATACACCACGCCGCGACACGATTCGTGACTACGAAAGTACTAGCCCCCGAGAACAGAAATGCAAGGTCTTATATAATCCTGCAATGACATGTGGTACTTCTCTGTACCGCTTAGACACATTCGTATCTTATCAACGTCCAGTTGGTCGTGCGTATGTTTTGGTTTTAAACTGAACAAATATGTAGTTTTAACTAGGGTGGATCCGTGTATTTAATCTAGGACGTTTCCTACCAGAAATGATCTTGAACATCTAGTCGTCATCCGTAACAATGCCGTCAACCCGTTGGGGTAAGATTTCGATTTTTTTTTGTCGGAGTTCGTAATTTTAGTGGAGAATTTTATTTTTCATCGCGAACTCGGACTCCGGTAATACGAGTGGCCTAGGTTCTTTTACGGTAACGCGACTGCAAGACCGAAGGTACAATCAGCTAAATGAAATGCAGCATCTCTAATTTGTTGTCGAGAACAAGCACCGAGACAAGAGAACTAGTCAGCATCGAGAGAACGTCTTTGTACAGCGGAATATTCTCGGAGTCGGGCGCAGAAATGCGTGGAAGCGAAAAGAGTTGTCAAGGGTGGTTTTCCGAGTGAAATAAAAGAATGTGAAACGGAATTCTCGTTCGAGATGCAGAAAATTACATAAGGGGTGGAGAAACGATTCGGAGGACAGTGTACACGTCACAGAAGAAGAAAAACGAACGCGGGGGTGCAACCACGCGAATGAAAAAAGCAAAGGCATGAAAAGTCGGTGGGAGCGCTCCCGTCGCGGCAAATAAAGGTGGAAACGTAGTGAGAAATAACCACCGTGGAGAGTGACCAAATAAATGGAATAGGGAACGAAGAAAGGGAAAGTCAAGATGCGAAGGGTGGCGAGCAAAGAGACGAATAAAAGAACGGCAAACTGTCTCGTGTGAAAGCCATCCAGCTCGACGGCAAACAAACGGCGGCCATTCCTTGCGTGCACAGAAGGGAGCTGGACACATGCACCGAGCGCTCAGTGCTCCCAACAGTGGTGCACAGTGGGCAATTCGGACGAAATTTGTTTCAAAATCAAAGAACTTTCGATAGAAATGAGATAGAGCAATGAAATTTTTTTTTAGTTGAAGCTGAAACTTTGTAGAATATGGGCAAAATAGGGAGATTATGGTACGAACGTTTTTTGACCTTGATAAAATTCGTTAAACTTGCACAATTCCAAAAAAAATTTCAATTTTCAATACCACGCGCGGAAAAATTTTTTTTTGAAAATGCTATGCATCATTTTTTTTCCGTAGACTTTTTCACGCTGATTTCAAATCTGGAAAAAGTCGACTTGTACCATAATCTCCTTATTTTCTCATATTCTACAAAGTTTCAGCTGCAATTTAAAAAAAAATTCATCGTTCTACCTCATTTCTATCGAAAGTTCCTTAATTTTGTTGTTAATTTCGTCCGAATTGACTGCTGTGAGTCGTCGCGACGCATCGTCTTATATCGAAGGAGAACTACAAATATCCGAACTAATAGCACTTGTATATTTTAATGTAAACAAATGACTTTTCTGTGTAAGAAGAGCGGCGGAA
>CM052332.1:9828667-9975430 GCA_028455615.1 Lasioglossum zephyrum
AAACAAACAAACAGACAAACAAGAAAGCGAGCTAATAAAAACGTGGTAATATATTACTATCTATGATCTATGATATAAATACTGGACATTCTATTTAAAAAAAGGAGGTGACCTTCAAGTTTCCGAGGTACCTCCACCTGCAGAAAAACTATTATCGCCATATTACAGCCCCTGTTGTCCCATGCATCTTTTGTTTCGAAACCTTTCCTATTACTATCATACTTTCGAAGTTATTGAAAGTAGCTGTCCTCACTCTGTATAGGACAGCTGCCTGCGACACGAAAACGCGTGTCCAAACGCTGGACTTACCCACCGCTCTCAATGGAGAGAAGAGGGGATATAGGGTGCAACCCTCACTTTTGACCGTTACGCTTTTTCGTGTCGCGAATTCTGTGACACGAATTAGGCTGTTACACCCTACCAAAAGAAGTTTCACTTTAAAAAATAATGCAATGCAATTTATTTATTATTCCATAATTACTGACCAAATGGTTTTTCCTTGTTGATGATAGTCGAGCATAATCTTGCAAGCACACACGTTTGAAAATGTGTAGAGTCGTTTAAGAATCGAGCAAGCGTACATACAAGTAACCGCGAGGAAAATGAAAAGTAGATCTTGTTTCGAGTAAGGTATGCACAATGCTGTTGATTCTAATCTCAGATCCTGAAACACGAATTTCCATTTTTAGGCTCACGCAACCGCAATGTTCGTGATACCACGCAGAGTCTTTTATTCGTTAATGATTATGCATGAAGATCATTGCGATTGCATCTGGAGTTTTCAATTGCATTTTCTTCTAGTTAACCAGACAAGCCACCTCCCCCTAAAAGCGTCGTTGAAACAATGTATTTATATAGGTACCAAACAATGTATTTATAGTAGTATTTATATAGGTTTATATAGTTATATAGGTAAGGTTAGTTTATATAGGTAAATAATAGGGTACCCTATTATTTTCCGGTGTATCTGAAACAATTTTTGATATCATATATTAGGTTAGAAGAAAAGTTCTGTCGCATTTTAAGTATGGAAGTAATTTTGCTTGTACTATCCTGAAGCATTGATGCACTGATCGGGCATGACTAGACTAAATAGACCTTAAGGCGTAGTTTCCAACACGCCGAGGTCTTAACGAATTCCCATGGGTAGAGCAGCTTCGAGAAGAATTCGGTGCAACGCGCCGCAGTGTGCAGAATGCAGAGCTGTTGCACGCCATTATGCAACGATGCTTCCGCCTTCGGTCCCTTGAAATTACACACTGTCCCGGAGCGCGATAAATTACAATGTATCGGCGTGCGAACGCGCGCCTCACGCATTGTTGAATCGTTTATCGGTGAACCAGTAATTATTCAGCGAGTTTCGTCAAACACTTGGCCCGAGGAGCAAGAGGGGAGCGCGGTTAAATTATACAGGGCGTTTCACAATTCGCACCTCCTGGAATCGTTCAAAGATGTCCTGAAAATAGAACATTCCCCGTGGAACACCTTGAGCGGATCTCGCCACCATAATTCTCTGCAAAACCTAAGACCCTGAAGCTCCTCGAATGCTGACCCAGACAAACAGCACGGCATGAAAGAGCTCTGGAACAGTGAGACGTCCATCCATAAAGTTTACCGTCCCGAATAAATAAATCCGGAACGCAGAAAACTCAAAGCATTCGATATAAATGCACAATCTGAGGGAGCCCGGAGGCGAATGCTCCGCGTTCGTTTCCCCCCAGCGTGTACGTAATCTACCGTTGACTTTTCCGATGGAGTGACAAAAAGGATGAGAAAACCTGAGAACGATCGTGGAAATGGCGCTGGGAAAAACCAGCAGCCACTGGCGTCGCCATTCTTATCGCACGGACGCATTTCCGGTGATACAGTTTGCCCGGCGAAGGAAAGGGAGCGACCGCGGTAGAAGGAACAAGAAGAAGAGACGAAGTAACGGGGTTGCAGACTCGTCTCCTGGACGAGTTCGTCAATGTCATCGCGAGGCGAACGAATACCGTTGATCGATCTCGAGCACGTTACTCGAGGGCGTCATAAAATCACGTTGGTCGCCATATTGTTGGTGCGCGTTCCCAGACACCGTAATCAACCGTACTCTAGGACTTCTATCGGCCAAAAATCAATTTCCCCGAAAAGTATCGAGAACTCTGAAGGCGGTGGTTCTTGCTGAGGTGATTTTTAGCAGAGAAAAAGGGTTTCTCAAAAAGTGAGTCCCCACTATTGGCACCGTGCGCATCTCCGCGTAGCTCTGCTCCGCGCAGCTCTGCTCCACGCGACGATCTTCTCCCTCCTGCTTCTTCCTCCCCATGCTTCCGTAACGGTGACGCGAGCATTCCGTTACACGAACCACCGGCGAGGCGGTCGCAGCCTTTTCCCTTCCTCGTGGCAGGCTCCTTGCGTCCTCCGTGCTCCACGTCCGTCGTTGCATTATGGATCGCATGGTCGAACGTGTTCCCTCCATGGAACCCCGCCGCCTTTCTTCCTCTTCTTCTTCTTGTTCTTCTTCATCGTTCTCTAGTCTCGCGATCGTTCTCCTGGTTCCTGGGACTCCCTTCCTCGGCTCTCTCCTCGTTTCTCGATCGGCTTCCCCTCTATTTGGATAAGTTCTCTCGCCGCTTTTTCGTACTAAGCTTTTTCCTCTTCCTCCGCGTGGTCCGTCCACGCGTGACCGTTCCCATCCGCGGTGCCGTTACCTACACGCACGCCACCCAGGTTTTGTTTCTCGGTTTTTTAGTTGTTACGAGGTAGGAAGGCTTTGTTCGACCCTGATCTCGTCTGCCGCGGTTCGATCACGACGGGAATCGCCTGGCGATTCCACGCGAACAAGACTGTTTATGGTGAACGACGCGACGGTTTCCTCCCCACTGATCTCTCTTTCTTTCGCGTTTCTTTTCGCTTGCTTTTGGAGAACACCGGCTACGGATGGGGGTAATTAGCGGGGGAAAGGCCAGTCGGAAATGGTTACTGGTTACCAGTATTGAGCAAATTTGATTTTAAATAATAAATAAACGTGTGATTTTAATTGCAAATAATAACTAAACTTTTTATTTAAATAAAAGTTATTTAAATAATTCCATAAATAATTCATTTATTATTTCCTGTTGAAAATAATAGTTTATTTATTATTTGGATTGAGGTGGATCCCTTCTCTCATTTCTTGTATTCTCTATATGTATACAATGAACACGTGGCGAAATTAATATCATGATTACCCGTATGTATAATATGTAAGAAAATACAACTATTTTTTGTATCATTTTGCTTTTCCAATCGATAATTCGCAGTTCATGTTTGACTTTTAAACTTCCTTCGAAGTTTTTTCGAAGACTTTTTTCAAACAGACTGTCCGATAGTTTGTTCGATTTTGGCGTATTGGTCATAGTTGCCAAAGAAAATAGAAGCTATTGAGATAATTGTTTTCAAACCTTGGTTCAAAACTTTTTACTAATGTGTTAATTACTGGGTTGAAAAACACCCAGTCCTTTCCTTTTAAGATTAGTTTTCGCTGCAATGACAAAATACATGGTAAAGTTACTCCGTAATAGATATTCTTTTCTCCTTGAAGAACGTCTAAATAACTTATTATTTAAATTATTATTTAAATAAGTATTTATTTATAGCGCTCCTCGGTCAGCGGGACCCTCCACGATGCACAGCAACGCATCTTCTCGAACGATGCACCGAATTCGATTTTTGATCTGACCAATTACAGTGAAATTATATTCGAATTATGAATTATTATGTTTGAAATTATATTTGATTTATGCATTATTATGTTTCAAATTACATTTGAATTGTGAATGATCATATTTGCATATATTTGAAATTATATTATTATATTTGAAGAAGAAAACTTATTTACGCATTACCTAGTAAATTAATGCTTCTAAAAACTCGAAACAAAACTGAAGTCGTTCGATCCTGTTAAGATATTTAAAAAATTCTAAAACTATTTTAAACTGACAAAAGGGACTATGGATGGTGGTTCTACGGATAACGATCACGTAACATAACGCTGCCGCCTGTTTTGTTTTCCAGAACAACACTACGCGGCCGCCGATTCGAACAGTTCGACGCCCGCGAAGAGTTTCGTGGCCTGTAGAGTTTGCGGTGACAAGGCGAGCGGTTACCATTACGGCGTGACCAGTTGCGAGGGTTGCAAAGTAAGTATGAAACGTAATGAAACCTACTGGCGGAATGGAAGGGCTACAATGGAATGTTATACAATCCTTCCGGCCTGTGTAATTTCTCAAAAAGCATAGTTTCAGAAATCAAGTGCAGTAAAGCTTCGATCTAAGAGTACAGAAACCGTACGATTTCTTACGACATGAAAATTCATCTGTCACAGGGTCTGCGAAAGAGCACGGACCCCACTGTTTTTCTTAGATCGAGGCTTCACTGTGTATGCAATTACCATACCGAATAAGGAAATATCAACGTTAATTCTATGCGTGTGTATAGAATTCAGTCGTAAACGTCGAAACAATTATTAAGATTAATTTTAAGGCCTCATCCTCTGTTGAACAAGATAAGGAACTTTCTGCTACGAAGGCAATTTATTTAGTACGATCTTGAAATCCCCGACCAAAAAGGAGACGGTTGATAGTTTAAGAGTCGGCAGAATGAATTTACGATCTTCATCTTTATGCATCTTGTTTATTAGTGCACTAACATTTCCCCTGCAGTCACGAAGTTGGAAAACTGATTATACGAACTTAGCTATGAAATCGTGAGCAGATACATGTCCGCGTGGCGGCCCGACGAGAAAGAGATACTCGAACAGAACTTTCTACGCCGCGAAGCATAATTATAAATCGTAAACTTTTCTTTATCTCGAAACTGTTCCTCTAACAAGATCGCCTTCGACGCATCGCTTCCTCCGAGAAAGTTTCCAGCGTCGCGTTATGAAAACAATTTTTATCTTTCATTGGACCTCTGTGTCAATGGCGCTCGGTTACTTTCAACTTGTCTGCGCCAATATTCCTCCAACATTCTTCGTTTCCAATCGATATTCATTTTATAGAAATTAGTTTGTTATCGGCGCATAGGTTCGATCAAAAAGTCAAAAACAGAGCAATTTTGCAATTTATAAAATTTTTCTCAACAGTTCGTTTCAAGTATGGATCATCTTCAAGAGAAATTTTGCGTCTGAAAAATACTAAATGTTGTACTAAGTGTTTCACAAGATCAGTAATAACCACAAAATAATTCGTCACCATTACTTGCTATGTGTAAACTGTCTATATTAAGTATTTAAGCGTGTTACTGTATTCCATGCTGGTAGGAACTAGACTGAAACATGTGAACGTTAGGAGAGAACCAATGCAAAAATACAGGAACGACGTATATTGACAAACAGCCACTCAGACAGAGTGATCGAGAGTTTTTAGATCGATACTAGGTAGTAAATACGAATTGAAACCTACCATTTCAAACCTAGACACTTTTGATTATATACCATTTGTTGTTATGGTAAACAATTGACATTCAAAATGTTTGACTCAATAATTGTAAAACACTGAGTGTTTATTTGGTGGATGAGAACAATTATTGGAGCTTATTATATGAAAGGAAACTTCATCGTATACACATTACTGGTTTTTAGTAATGCTGCGTAATACCCTAGTAGCACAAAAATATTAGATAAATATTTTTTTCAAATATTGGAAAAATATTTTTTAAGCCACACTTTTTCATATGAGAAAAATGTTGGATCTGAATATTGTATACATGTACAAGAAATATAAATTGAATGTTTAAAAAATATAGGCTAAATATTCAGAGAATATAAACTAGATATTTAAAAAATATAAAGTAAATGTGAGTCCAATATTTGAAAAACATAAATTCAATATTTAAATAACATTCAATAAAATTTTCAAATTTAATTAAAAGTTTCAACAAAAATTAGAAAGTATGAATATCTATTATTTTCTGTGCACTGCTTGAGGGAATATTCCATTTTATCTTCGAAAGGACCTTATTACATTATTAAAGATTTGTTTTATAATGAGAAAAGAATATTTCTTTCATAATATGAAATAAATAATATTTGTATATTAGGTAAAAATATTCTACTTCTAATATGAAATAAAAATCCATATATTATTTAGAAAAAAATATTTTTCTCGTAATATGAAATAGATATTTCCTGCATATTTAAAAAGAAATATTTGTTACTTAATATAAAATAAATATTGTATGTATATTTAAATATTAAGAAGAGATTGAATCTCTTTTTAATATTGTATGAATGTGTATACAATATTTTGTGCTACTAGGGTATTCATGGATCTTAGGTGTTTCGTACCTGAGATTTATGCTTTGTTCTTTAATCGTGTGGATAGTTTCCAATAGTAACCTTTGGTGTAAGTAGGTTCTCTGTCCACGATTTTGGCATTTTCAAAATCGAATGCATGTTCGTTTTCGTTATTCCTTTCCCTCGGAATTTTTTTTACAAAAGGTTGTCGTCGAGAAAATTCTGATCGCAGCTGCACGATCTTAGTTAGTCTGATAATTTAAAACGTTGTGTACGCGGCTTAATCCCGCTGCGAGATGCACATCCGCCGGTGCTCCACGGGCTGGGATTGAAACACGGAAGCCCTGAGGCCAGAGTTAACGGTGAATTGGTACATTCTCGCGCTCCCACCGACAGAACCGTGCACCTGGACTAAGATGAGCGCTCGCCAGCTTGCCTACTCGCTCTGTCCCGCGACAAGCGTCGCCACGCTTCTTTCCAATATGATCAAATTAATTTCCCGGCTGGGAAATGAATGCGCGTTTGTTGTTCCCCGTGTGTCTCCACATCTTTTTCTCCTATCCCGACGCGACGCGACGCGCCGGTCCGCGATGCGCTCACCAGGCTGTTTGCGAGCTTAGAAAGGAGGCGTTCATGTTTTTGTTTACCTGAGAAATTGAGTCGGGAATTGGCAGCGAGGCAAGCCACGCAACTAACGGATTTGAAAACGTTCCTGAACCCGAGGGACATCTCCAATCGAGCAATCAGAGAAAACTGTTGTTTGAACAAATTCTCCTTTAAACGAAACAAGCAACATGAGAATCTACAGCCACCATATCATTAGACAATGACGTCACTCCGCACAAATTATTAAGGGCGTATGCAACTCGGTAAGAAAATGGAGTAGATCTATTTTCAGTTATCTGAACTTTTAGAAATGTTCGAAGTTGGTTTCCTCGGGGAACAAGATATCTTTGCTTTTAACGAATCGAGAATAATCTGTGCCCCTTGGTTAACAGGTGGCATAAGTCCAAAATTACGAAAAATGGGATTTTTTACAGAGATAGTAAGTGTTAAGAATACTTGTTTTATTTAACACGTTAACTTGTGTATACTTTGTTTTATGCTAATAAAAAAATAAGAATCAATTTTACATCCTAAATAAAGTGACTGTAACAATATCTTGAATAATGGCATAAATCGAATTTCTTGGACTTACTCCGTTATTACACGAAACATATGGACTTACTCTACTGTTACATTTAATTAGAGGAATCTGGTATATGTATACGCGATAATCGTTTCGTATTTAGAATTGGTAAAACCGGCGAGGGTCATTCATGTTTAAATTAAGTTTTAGAACTGTTTAGTATCTTATTAGCTTCCGTATAAGTAACATTGTGATATATTATATTTGCTCGAAATGATTAACGTTAACGCAAATCCTACAAAAAGTCGGAAAAGAGTAAGAAATAGTGATGGTTGGGCCAGGAATGTTGCAAAACGACTTCGTAATTCGAGTGCAAAATACGTAAACCGAAACAACAATATAGTTCCTGCGAAAAGGATTCTCGTACTGGACAAAATCGTAATATAAAAATAGTCTCTGTTAAAATTAGTGCAAAGTGATAATATTGCAGCGAAGGTTATAGAATAGAAATTCTTAATATCAGAGCATTCGTTTTTGCCGAATGATTCAGATTTTTGATGTGTTGATCTATTTACATCCATGAAGATTGGTATCGATATATGAAAACTGCTTGACATTCCAACAAGTTTGTGGTTTACGAAGTGAAAAGAAACGAATTTTTTTCAACTAAACCGCTAGAACGGAACAAAGCGTAAGAAAAATACATTTCTACAAACTGTAAATTGGCTCACCGTTGAGTGGTTACACTATGAACGCGGTACACAGTTTGATATTTTTTATAAAACTAAGATTTCTGTGGATGTTGAGTATGAAATATTAAATATTGAGCGTGCTCGGTGTGGTAGGCCATTGCAGTTGAAAAATATAATAACGGAAAATTTCTTCGCCAGTTCATCATGCATTTTTTCAAGCATTAAAGACCAGTACAATTGAAGAGACTAGTGAAGAATCCACCAACAAATAAATTTCTTTAATACACAGTATGCAGCAAACTTATAGCGCATTAAATATAAACATTTGTGCGACTTATGATTATTAATACACTAATAGTGATATGGCGTAAGTCACTTTCTCACAAAAAAGTGGTATCACAATTCAGTACAATAATGGCACTTCATTATTCGTTAGGTTACTGCTTGTTTACTATTGAAAAAAATATGGATATTATTTTAAGTTATGATAACATAATTACTATTCTTTCGTTTTATGTGGTTATAATAAAGGTACATTGTGTATTTAATTTTGTTGTACAATATTACACGGTCTCTACAATATTCAGAAAAAGGAACTTAATTCACTTGCCAACCAAGGGGCTCATCTAGTTCTATTTCAGTTGTACCGTTCTGAATTTTAAAAAGTCTTGTATTACAATTGCATGAATATTTTGTCAACACGGACTGCAACAGAATTTGTACAGTTCGTTTGTTCACGAGATGTTAACAAACTGCAGCAACGATAGGCGATCGATTTTCAAAGTACACCGCGGTGCATTGTGAATTCGACTAACAATGCGTGCAAAATTAATCTCGTTTCCATTACGAAAAATCGCATTTGTGCCGTTGAATGGCGAACGTGCTAAAAAGAAAATCAATGTACAATTTTAAAAGTGATTCGACGAATTTCTGAAGAGCGTTTGCGTACGAAAAATTTGTATCGCTCCGCGCGTACTTTTCAATAATTATTGAAGCTTTTCCACGGTCGACTATAGAATGCGTAGGCAAGCACTTCCGCCACGGAGTCGGAGTCAAAATGCAGGCTTTACATAGTTAAAAGACCGGTGGCGAGCACGCGAATGAATATTCCGAGCAGAATTCGAGCACGCGTAAATCCCTGTTAAACGTGCTACACAAACAAATTTTGAAAACCATGCACAAATGTTAAAAATCATGAACAAATTCATCGTTCTACTTCAACAATTACAATCGACCCTGCATTCGGGCCGACCCCAATTTCCTCTCGAATTGTTAAAACAGTGAAACAACCCATTCGATCAGGTGAACTATTTCATAACGACAAATTCATTTTTAACCCATTATTAGACAGCGGATCTTTATGTAAAATATTCATTTACTGTTTTAAATTACACCTACTCATTTTTCTCATAAATTCATGTAATATATATTTTAGTTTGATGGAAGAATAATTTAATTCCGTTGAAATGAACAAGGTAACTGTCAAAATGATTTATACTTGTTCTGGAAACGAACATCAAGGTTCGATAGATTGGTCGGTTAACAAGCTAATTAATGTAGAAATTATCAGTCTATTAAAAAACAGCAAGAGCCGCGTTTACTTTCGTCTGGCTGCAGAAGGAGAACGAGAAACGCCACGTGTCTGACCATACGAAGGCCGTCACTACTGTGCCCGTATCGTCGATCTAGAAAAATTGTTCCACCGTACCGGTCGAACGTAACACGTAACCGGTTGCACGCAAGGCGTTAATTTTCTGTAAACGCTCGTATTTAATACGGTGTGTTTATAGCAGAGCGTTTCGACGAACGAGACCACCGATACAATTAATATTAAAAGGTCCATTGTTATGATTAACCAACCGGTTCCTACTTCGGTACGCGCCACTACTGCGGACAAATATAAATATTTCGGAATCGCTGATACAATATTGCTGCGATTGTTGATTACATCGAGCCAAACTGCCACCAACGCCGTGCAGTAGTGTAACGAACGAATTACCGGGATTAATTAACTAATTAATTAATAAATCGCGCGAACGGACAGTTCGGAGCCTCTCACGCCGTGGAATTTCTAATTCTATTTGAATGAAAATGACATAATTTCCACTATTTCTAACAGCTTGTTGCCATCTTTCAGGTAACCTGTCAAATTTATATTTCTTACAATACGACAAAACTTCAACCTAATATAAATAAAGAAACCCATTTCTTCGTAAAGACTCGCCATTCTGACGTGGACATTGAAGAGTGACTTTCTTGAAATTTTTCAAGGTCACTACGATAACTTGACAACATATCTCAAGGTCTTTGAAATCTGCGAGGAAAATATTTGTGAATTATTACAATATTTTTGGATGAGCGGGAAAAATCTCGTCTCCGATCGTCCGATTAAACGTAAGCCTTTCTACTGGCCCGCTGTAAACGCTGTCCCTTCGCAGTTCTAATTTATTACTGAACGCTGCAGCTTCCGGCTCGTCCATCGAAATTCTCCTACGGATTAATTGATATACCTGGCCGCGATAATACGTAATCAACGTTCGGCCGCTTCGTTGAACATTTAACGCGGATAATCTGCGAGTTGCAGAACCCGTTCGACCAATCCTGTTTGCTCTACTCGTTTTAGATTGTTCCTCCGGCTGAACGGTTCCCTATCCAGTATCACCGGCGAGTTTTATCGCGTAATGGTGTAATCGTGTTCGAAATATTTCTCGTGATTTGCTCTCCGTTGTACTCGGTGCTCTCCTCCATGTCGGCTATTTAAACGGACCCGCGGCACAAAGTGTTCAGATCACATTTAGAAATCGCGCAATTCAACCAAATTGAGAATTTCCGACAGATTAGACGAATTAGTTCGCGTGTTTGCGGGACACGCTGTACAGTATTTTATCAATAATTGTCCCTAAACTCCGATCTGTAAATGTCCCAGATCTATCCCCACTACTGCGAGGTGTACCCCCTTGAGGGACCGTGAAGCTTGAGAGGCCTCGGTCGCCGAAAAATATGACACTATGCGGCTCAGATATATCGGTGAGCCCGCCTAATCATCATTTCCAACTTCTCTATTTTCCATTATTTTTTAACGGGACTTCGATGACCATATTTGTGACATTTTTCCAATAAAAATCATACCAAATATGATATAATTCCGATAATATTTACTTGTGTAATGGAAAATTAAAGTTACGAGCGCAAGGAAGGAGAGTCGCCCGCGAGCCTCTTTCCCATACTCTATCCTTCCTCGCGCCTGAAACTTTAATTGTCTATTACACAAGTAAATATCGTCGTAATTATATCATATTTGGTATGATTTTAATTAGAAAAATGCCACAAATATGTTCATTGAAGTCCCATAATAAAATAATGAAAAATAAGGAAGTTGGAAATTTGGATTTGCTATGTTTACACTTCTCGGCAACCGAGGCCTCTCGAGCTCGGCTGTCCTTCTCTAAGTTCGGCAAAACTCAAAGAATACTGTCCCTGGCGCATAAATGTCCCTCGGCAGACCCGTGCTGGAGAGTTATATGGATAAAATACTGTATATCGTGATGAAATAGGGAGATTGCTACCCGTTCTTTTTATTTCGCGCAAGAACTTGTCGAGAAGAATTTCTTTCTTTAGAGAATTTTATCGAACCCTCGATCTAGCTTTCGACCCATTTGAAGAATGATGCCGAATAAGTATCCTTTTTTTACGTAGATGAGAAAACTAGCAAAAGCTAGTGAAAAGCTCACCTTCTAGGGACGTTAACCATTTCTCCTCCTGGACCTAGTGAGAACGGATACAGGGGTCTACTCTGCGCATTACTCCTGTATCCGATTCATCACACTAGGCCATAACTGACGCATAAGTCATAGTCACTTCCGTAGCCGAATAGGTATCCTGATCCGCAATACGCCAAAATCCGTCCCGAAAGAAATCGTCTTCTATCGGAACATACCTGTATCGTGTCGTTTGGAGAATGTGTTTTCGCGTTCTGTGGGACCGTGTCCAACAACTTGTAAGATGGCGATTGAATGAGACAGCCTTATTCATGCCTCATCCGTTCAAGAACAGGGACGAGCAGTTCATGCTTTGCCTCAGACGTCGAGCGGAAGTGGTTATTATTTGCCAACGACGCGACGACGACGCCGTTCGAGGTGCAAACTGATACATCGTCGCGTGTATATCGATTTTAGCAACGAGCCGAGGCCGAGCCGCGGTATAGAATGCTGGTATTATTGACTGTCGAGGTACCACTGGACGGCTCGCAGCCCCTGTGTTCCAGGATATCGGCCGGCGGATACGCGTCGTCCTCCCCGCGTTGTCTCATATGGCTTTCATTAATTAATACCCGTCAGTAATAGACCAATAAACCGATACGCTTACACGCTGCTAGAAGACTGGAATACGCGTATCCGACGCTGCGTTTTCGAGCCTGATTCTCACACTTTGCACCGGGACTTTTTCGGTAATCCGTCACGCGACCTTGAAGACCTTAGTCGGTACAGACCGGGGTCCAAAGTAGCTGGAAAGAAGGGTCTAGCAGGATAAGCATAGTCAATCGGCCTCAGCCACAATTTTTATTGCTATTGTGTGGAAAACAATGGTTTTCGGTTTAAAGATAACCCACCAAAGTTTTAAGTAGCTAACCCATATCAGGGTGATATGAGGGTAAATATCCTAAACTTTTTAATTTTTTTCTCGGTTATTAATTCAGAATTCAGATAAAAGAAAAACGAAAATACTCGAACTTACCTCCTTTATATCATATATATATTTTCACAATTATAATTAAAATATCAAGGGTAGAAAAAAATTATTTAATTTTTTAGGGGTGGGAATTGCAAGCAACCCTTCGTGTGATTACTTCCAAAAAAATCAAGAATAATGTTCTGTTACCTATCAAATATATCCCAAAGTTTCAAGACGATGGGAGTGGTGAAACATAGTTAAATATTGAAAAACAAATGAAATTACGCCATTATAATAGTATAATGTATAGTGCAGTGTTTCTTCCGCCTCTAATTAAGTCTCTTATTGAGCAATTATTTCTTTTTAAACGCGCGACGTATTAAAATCTGTACTTACCTTCCCGATTTTATAAACACACATTACGTAGGTGTAAAATAAAATTCTAAGAATTGTAATATAGGTTTATTCAATCTTCGTCACTATTTTGTCAATAACTGGTACTGTATGTATTACATCAAATATCTTCGTTAATATCTCCGATGGTTTTACAATTTTTTATTTAAATCGTCCATGAGGTAAATAGTAAATAATAGTAGCGACATGAGAGCAGCAAACCATTATTCTGCTACCATTGGAACAGGTATATGTGTATCGTGTAATAGCGGTATAACTAATCGAATGTATTCAATTCAATGTAGCATTGATGGCTTACGCAATTAATATACCTCAAGTGAACTTTCACCCATATAATAATATTGCTAGTTTTCCTAAAATATTAGAAATTTAAAATATCATTCCTCATTACTTCCGCCAGGTAGTATATACTACCTGGGTTAATTATTAGTCAAATTAATTATATATGTGTATATATATATGGTATATATATTAACTATATTTGTATTCTGTATATATAATATACCCTTCATATCTGGGTGATATATATATAATTTTAAGGGGTTGTTTTTCAACTGTGTTCTACACGATATCACTAAAAATTGTGGCCGGGGCCGATTGACCATGCTTATCCTGCTAGACCATTTACCACGTTTTTATTACCGTCTATACGAAAATAAAATTCGATGACAATTTATAAAGCTATAATCCCGAAAGTTATTCCAAAAAAGTTTTATTTTGGACCACGGTGTAGCATCAGCCCGACCACGTGACTAATCCGGTAGAGAGGGTAGTATTCCTCTGATCATGCAGTTTTTGAATTTTTATAGAGTCACATATTTCTCTGTGGGCGAAAATGTTTCTGTAACTGTCCTATACGCGATGTTAGGCCGTCCTGTAAAGTTACACGTACGCGAATAAATCGCGTATTAATTATGACTGCGATCAATATTCGTTCTACTTTATTTGAGGAGAACCGTTGAATCTAATAAGCACGTCAGAAATATATCCGCTTGCCCTGTTATTTCGGAGACGTAATAATTAACACTGGGTTACTGTCGTTACTGGATTCAGGTTCTAAAGTTGCATTCGTCAGGAATTATTCAGCAGATCTTATATATTAAAAATGTCGATAAACGCTTTTACGAAGTTCACTAGTTTAGAGTGATCCACTAAGTTAGGCGGAAATATTTGAAATAGAGTAGGTTTAAGATGATATTTTTCAGGACGTCTGGTGATAAATCAGGCAATGTTTGTCGAATTAACAGAACCACTAATCTATCCATTCGCGTCTATTTTCCACCACTCCGTCTCCAGCGAATGAGTTTAACAACGTCACCTCTGCCGTCTAATTGAGTAGATCTGATCACACTTTGTCCAACAAAAGAACCGGGAACCGTGTTGAGAGCTAACGACAAAGACATGAAGAATGTATAAGACATGATACGTCTGATCCTGAATTCATACTTGTATTATACATGTAACGCTGAGTATTAACGAAACGTATTGATCGGGGATGACAACGTAATACGATCAATGATGACATCGGTCTCAACACACGATAAGTACATAGTTCACGTATCGGATTTGATTTATGCGAGCCATTCGATTTGAAACGGGCGATATCGAACGATTCATATCTCGAAAACTATCGATCCCACGAAGACCGAAACGGACTCATCGGATGTATTCCGACATTCCCAGCGATTATAATGGCAGATACCCGAAGGGGCAGACTCTCAGATGTCTCCGTCATTCTATCGAACTATCGAAAAAGAAATCCGATGAACCAAGTCCCTCAGGACTCTTCTGAGCTCACCGTACCAATGGAAATGTCAAGGAAAAACGCGGCCAATAACGAGAGCGTGCGAATTCTGCGACGATTTTCCGTCGAATTATCGGAAAGTAGGTCATCGGAAAGGGAAATTCCTCCGTGTACCCTGTTTCCCTTTTTCTCATTCGTCTCTTAACATTTTTGCCATGCACGCGGATAACCGAACGATCGTTCGAGTAGAATCCGATAATGAACGAGTCGTCCTGTTGAAACGCTGGTTTTCTGTCTCCCGATTCGACACTCCATCTATTCGCCAGTTTTATCCGCGACCTATTTACGCCCGTTTACGCTCTTAACCGGGCTCGCGTTGATCGCTCCGGAATCCTCGCCGCGCGATTCGGGGTCACGATGCACGTGAATGGATCGTCGGAATCGTCGAACAACCGCGGTTAACTGGCCCGCAAAATTCTTCTGTTGTCGCTCAGTGTGTCTGCCAATGGAAGAAAGTCCGAAAATCAAAGTGCAAGATCTGCAACTTTATGTATCCTAAAATGTTGTTGAAGACCCTAGTCGGTACAGACCGGGGTCCAAAGTAGCTGGAAATTTAAAGAGTTTAGCAGGATAAGCATAGTCAATCGGCCCCGGCCACAATTGTTGTAGCTATTGTGTGGAAAACAATGGTTTTAGGTTTAAAGATAACCCACTAAAGTTTTAAGTCGCTAACCCTTCATACAGGTTGATATAAGGGTAAATACCCTAAACTGTTTCATTTTTTTCTCCGTTATTAATTAAGAATTCAGATAAAAGAAAAACGAAAATACTCGAACTTACCTCCTTTATATCATATATTTTTTCACAATTGTGATTAAATTATCAAGGGTAGAAAAAAATTATTTAATTTTTTAGGGGTAGGAATTGCAAGCAACCCTTCGTGTGATTACTTCCAAAAAAATCAAGAATAATGTTCTGTTACCTATCTAATATATCCCAAAGTTTCAAAACGATCGGAGTGGTGAAACATAATTAAATATTCAAAAACAAATGAAATTACGCCATTATAATAGTATAATGTATAGTGCAGTGTTTCTTCCGCCTCTAATTAAGTCTCTTCTTGAGCAATTATTTCTTTTTAAACGCGCGACGTATTAAAATCTGTACTTACCTTCCCGAATTTATAAACACACATTACGTATTTAAACACACATTACAGCAAACTATTCTGCTACCTATTGGCACAGTTATATGTGTATCGTGTAATAGCGGTATAACTGTTTCATTTTTGTTCTCGGTTATTAATTGAGAATTCAGATTAAAGAAAAACGAAAATACTCGAACTTAATGATTTAAACAAAATTCTTTTGTTGTCGCACAGTGTGTCGTCAAATGGAAGAATGAAAGAAATGGAACAATTCATTTTGCAACTTTACACTAGTACATTGCGCTGCTGTTGTCTGGATGCGAAATTTAAATTGTGTAAAGTTAACGACTCTGAATATGAATACCCACGTAACAGGAATGGAACTTCGAAACGCTCCAAAACTCAAAATTGATCGAATCGCTAATGAATAATGCCCAGACAGACGAATAATAAAGCTAGGTCGTGACAGAAGTTCTGCTCCGGGAATAACCACGAGAATTCTCAGAGATCAACCGAAATATAATCCCTTTCGAGCATGCTCGCGCAAAGATCACGGAAATCGTGGAAATAGACAAGCTCTCTCGTTTACCTTTTATAGGAACGTGAAAATGTTAGCGAATACTTTACTCAATTCAATCGGCGACTTGGCTCACTAAATATAATTTTCATTTGATCACTAATGAACATAATAATAAACAAATGTATTCTGCACTCTTTCTTTTCGATAATTATAGCTAATTAAAATCATCAAACCTGTATAATTTAGAATATTAAGGGATATTTAATTAAATATTTGATGAAACTCCGTTCAGGCGTCAGTTTATCAGTGTAGTTAATTAGTAATCGATCCATTCCATGATTTAATGCTCGCTCATTACTATTACCTTATAATACAAACCACGCGTTTAATCAGCTACCGTGTTATACATTTATTTGCATAACAAATTTTCATGAAAATTAAAATCTCCTTTTTACAAACGGGTCTCCCATCTCTCCGCAAGAGTGTCAACGAGTTGTGAAACTCGCATAAACTCTATTCAATTACGAATACGCTTAGTTACGAAATTAAATTATCCTTGCCGAGAAATCGATATGTAAAGTGTTTGAATGAATTGTTTTTCACAAAGTTCCATAAAATGAAAAAACGTGAATGTAATTCGTCACAAGTTTATAATTTTAAAAAAGCCCTCTCGCTACATGGAAAACAATAAATTAAGTAAGAAAAGAAGCACGAAAAAACTGGATTTGCGAGGCGGAAAGTCTGCGCAGCATCGTTCGACGGGGTCCGGCAGTTTTGCTATTAATTATCGAGCTTTTGTGTTCGGTAAAGCGAGGCGAGCAGAGAGACGCTGGACGAGAGCTCGGACTCGTTTCCACGCGGAGCACATTAATCATAATACGTCACTTACTAAACGAGCCGTCCCGTTGGCCGTCGGCAACGAGGTCAACCCCGACCCACGACAGAACACAACTCTCCCCGAGCAACCCCCGAGCAACCCTCGAGCAACCCTCGAGCAACCGTGCTGGTTAATTTCGATGTAACGTGCGCGCTGCGTGATACGTGCCCACATTCCCCGCATATTACCTTCCGCGTGTTCACCTGTTACAATTAACTCGACCTCGTACAAACGTCCAACAGCTTCGCCGAATATCCACGAATTGTTTGCAAAACTCGCGATCGATGCCGCGACTACTTTAGGGGTAGCGATCGTTTCAAAAGTATTCATTGCAATTCCACCGAATTTCAAGGCTTTAACTGCAGAACAAATTCTCCTCCCTCTTGACTTTAAGGACAGTTAGGGAACTATCTCGCTGTAGAATGTTTGGCGACATTTGTACCATAACTTTGAACATGTTAAAAAGCTCAGCGAAAAGGATGTTCGACGGGGTGGTATCGATCTCAAGGCTACCGAATATTCGCAGGATCGGCGAATAATTCTCCGCGTCACAATCTGGATTTAGGGCTCGTAAAAATGTCGTTTGCGGGGAGAATCGATAGGGGAAAAAACGAGCTTTCGAAAGCACCCGGATGGTCCGGTATAGCCATTAGTGTGAAGCATTTCTGGAGTCCTGTATCCCCGCTGATTTATGCGATCAAGAACGTTCCGTTTATCGTGGTCCTTGAAAGTTCGGATTGCCAGATTTTCTGCATTCCCGACAAAAATGAATATATGCAAATTAATAAATACACACTGGCTAGAGAACAAGAGGAAGATCAATTTCCGTGGCATCCAAATCACGTTTCACTTAATTACGCCCGCTCCCTAATATGGCGGCACGAGAGCCCGATGATAAGCAAGCACCGATAACCACGGTAATTACGAGATATCTAATCGCGAATAGCTTAAGTCTTGGCTAGCGATGGCGTCAACTTCAAAATGTTCTCTGTACAGGGTGTCAGAAAAATTGTGGCAGCCACCGCGTACACTTTGAACCAGAGTTCTCAAGTTCGGAAAAGTCTTCGCTACTCTGGAAGTTCGCAGAACTCGTTTAAAGAGGGAATTAATTTCGAAAGTTTCCCAGGACATTTTTCAACGCTCGTGATACTTTCGAATTGGGTTTGCTAGTTTGCCTTACGATAACTACGAGCATACTTAATTCCATCGCTAGCCCGAGGGTAAGTCCTCGGATCCTTCTACGCTTCGAGAATCGATAATCCGCCGGAGTTACGAAAAGCAGTAGCAGCGGTAGCTTGTTATCAGCGGCGCGCAGGAGCTAACAGAAGGAAGGTGGGAAAAAATCAGTCTTGTTGACTTCCTGGTCGCGTGCTCGCTGCCATAGCTGCAGGAGTCACGCCCGCTGATATCCTGGCCGTTATCTGCGTCGAGTAGGAAGCGAATCTCGCGTAATTAATTTTAAGCTGAGCCGGGCACGGCCCTTTTATTTCCAACTGCGAGTCAATTACCGTTCGACCAGACACCGTCGGGTTAGATAATGGTACACAACTTCGCCATTTTCTAATTTTACAAGCTGAAATGTGGCCGAATGTTCCCCAGAAATGTCTTTCTTTTTATTACCACGCTTATATTAGCTTGCCGAGTTGTCGTTGTTGTATGCGTCAAATCTTGAAATTGTATTTTAAACCACTTCCCGATGAGCTAGAGACTTGAAAATTTCAACATAGCTCAGAACTGGATGACAATGCAATATTTAAAAAAAAATTGTAAAAGACTGTACATTTAGGATTTAAACAATATTTTTAAATACTCCCTTTCGCCTCTCGTCGCGCAAGGTTCGGTAGTACATCATCGCGGACAGCGATCCCCACTCCGCGCGCTCCCTACTCCACTACGCGTTCCCATTCCGACTTCCATCCCGCCCACTGGCCCACTTCGCACCGAAGGAGGTCAGTTTACTTACTGGGTTGATTTGGATTAGATCGGGCAGGGGAGGGGGTGGGGGCGCGCGCAACTAAATACGCTCGGTAGTAAAGACTAAAAAGTAGAAAATAAAAAAATATACAAAAAAAAAACGTTTTTAACAACCACGCTTATATTAGAATGCACTGAAAAAGAGAAAATAATATTTTTAGATATTAGTGACTATAAATAAAAGCGTGGAGCGCCCTCGAAGATTACGTTAATATAGTTTAGCGCTCAACACTTTTATTTATAGTCACTAATATCTAAAAATATTATTTTCTGCATTTTAGTGCATCCTATTATGAGCATGGTTTTTAAAAAGTTTTTTTTACATATTTTTTTTATTTAGAATCTGTTCGTATGCGGAAGAAATGTTAGATCTACTAAATTTTATTAGGGTTGCGTGCCCCCTTAATTTTTAACCCTTAAATTTCAAAATGCTCGATAGAATGAGAATGAATCGGGTCGGATCAAATGGACGCTGGGTAAGCGAACGTTCGATATTTGCCGGCGCAAGGTTTGTCGGATTGATGGGACGTAATACCGTTGGGTGAAAAGAGATTTTTCTTGAACCTCCCCTCACGAATGGATGGGAAGGAATCGGTGAATGGGGATTTTTCAAAGGTTTATCAATCCCTTTGAGGCAACAACGGCTCGCCGGGTGACTTTGAAGCTCGGGGCGTGCTCGAGCGCGTGAATCGTCAGCAATTTTTCAAGCGTTTCCCGGACGCATCTCCGTCGGATGCGGTTATTTCGCTATTGAGACCGGTGTAACGTCGCTCGATGTCCGGAGGACGTTCCACTGCCTAGCGTTGAAATTACCGTGTTAATCGGCTGTTACGCGACCGCTTGGGAAAGCGAAAGCGATAAACAACCGAGCGATACATATAGCGTTAGAGGATTTAACGAGAACGCGCGGCGCACGGTGGGACAAAGTGATATAGTTCGTGTCGAAATCAAAGAACTTACGAGAAAGATTTATTACCGTTCGTTCGAATAACGATTTTAATAATTGTTCTAATTGTTGTCGTTCTTCTGCGCAGGGCTTCTTCAGGAGAAGCATTCAGAAGCAGATAGAGTACAGGTGCCTGAGGGACGGCAAGTGTCTGGTCATCAGATTAAGTCGGAACCGCTGCCAGTATTGCAGATTTAAGAAGTGCCTAGCTGTCGGCATGTCCAGGGACTGTAAGTAAACTAGACGCTTCAAGCAGAGACTACTTTAGGCTGCGACTTTGCAAATTTATTTATGCACGAATATTAACCCCTGAAATCCGCCTGAAACGCGGCAACCCGCCCTACAGGGCTACCAGTCGGGTTGCCGCGTTTCAGGCAGACTTTTTATTTTCTATAACCGAAAAACGAAACTGGAATCGTAATTTTTCTGTTCAATTTTTAAACAGCAAAATATTAGAAGAATTTAACGATACCGTCATATTATTTTAACCTATTAAACATAGTGAGAATGAAAATCAATTTGCACTTTACTGCAGTTTGTTGTAATTCCAGCAGAAAGATTTCATTTTGCATAGAGATCCGCTGTCTATTTACAATTATCTGCGAAATAGAATTTGGAAAAATGTGAAACACAATAATACGAATGAACAAGTTCGAAAACTCGACGAAGCTACCGTTAATTGTATATTTTTCATTTCGCTTCTCGACAGAAGCGATAAGCACGCGTTCGCCTTAATAATCGCGGTGTCTTTTACTTTCTGGAAGTTGGCTCGGCAGAGCTACGGCGAGCGCAAAGTAAACTGAAGCGAAGTTACGTGCATAATTAAACGTCAAAGTTCCACAGTGCAATATGCGGCTGTGTGTGTGTAATAGGCAGCTTTCCGGGGAAGCTTTCCGCTCGTGTTGTCGGCGAAATCGTAATAAGCTTTAGCAGCCTTCTGATCCGCTTCGAAAAGGGTGCATTACATGATAGAGGGTGAAACTGTCCGGGAGCATCATCCCCTACTGGACGTCATAATTCTCTGATGCGGGATGTCGGACATTAATCTTCCAATTGTGTGATCGTGTCACAACAGAGTAATTACAACATCGCGGATTTTTATTCAAAATACACCACGATCAAAAACAATTCTTAAATATTTGAATTTCGGATTAGTAAGCGTGGTAAAAATGGTGAACTTAATTGTCTTTCGAGAGTATTTAAGTGTGATTGGGGAAACTGTGTAACGCAAATACTCTTGACAGTCTGCCAAGGCCAGAAAGCAACAAGAACATTGGTTTATTCGATGCTACTGTGGACGAGCTTAAGTTTCCAGTTGAAAATGATTAATGAGGGGATGAAAGCTCTTGATGTATACGGTAATGGAAGTTGCCCTTAATCCAGCACGCTGGCCTTAATCGCCCAACATCGTTCTCTTTTTATTATAACATCGTCCCGCGATTTTTTTCATACCACTCGCGCCGTTCCCTTGTTAATCCTCGCCTTTTTACAAAATTCACGCACACGACGCATGATTTTACCTTTACCGTGGGAATGTTAATAAGCGAAAGTTGAACATGTGAAATTTATGTAATCGCCCAAACCGACAAACCTTTTGCACTGGAAAATTCAACATTTCTTTCAACTTCGAATATTTCCATTTTAAATAATAGTACAGGAACTTTTAGTAGCGTCTCAGAGTCTTTCTTAATTATCCTGCATCCTATTGTGAACGGTGATGGTGCTTGATATACAACGTCTCCGAGCGAAGAGTCTACAGGGTGTTTCAGTATGCCTTCAACATCCGGAAATTAGAGGTTCTTGAGTTCATTTGAAGCAACATTTTCCTTCGTAAAAATGACGTCCGCGGCTTTGTCAAGGAGTTAATAACGAAAAACACGGACCAATCAGAGCGCGGCTACACCGGATTGATTCTGGCTCGACCAATGGTGACACCACGCTAAGCGGGACCTGTCACCGAGTCGAACTTCGTTCGATGTAGCCGTGCTCTGATTGGTCCGTGTTTTTCGTTAATAACTCCTAAACCAGAGTTGTGAAGAATTACAATTGATCTACTCCAGAATTATAATTACAACGTAATTGAATTATATTTTAATTCAATTATATTGTAATTGATAATTCAGATCTTCATTCAATTAAATTATAATGTAATTCGTAATTGCGACGGAGTACAATTATAAAATACATTGTAATTGAATTATGAAAAATTAAGTAATAGGCAAGTTTCAAACAGAAGGAATTTATTATTTGTAAATTTACTAGCTGCTCGTGACGTGCCTATGGTACACCTTTAACTATATTGTATTTCAATTACACATCTGATTAAAATACTTTGTAATTGAATTACATTATATTTCAATTATATACTAATTCATTTACGACGTAATTGAAATGTAATATAATTGAATTAGCACAATTCTGTCCTAAACAAAGTCGCGGACGCCATTTTTCCAAAGGAAACTGTTACCTCGAATGATCTCAGGAACCTCCAATTTCCGGATATTGAAGGAATTTTAGGACATCCTGTATTTTAAAGAACCAATGATTTTGTTGCAGCCGTGAGATACGGCAGGGTGCCGAAACGTTCAAGAGAACGGGGCCCCGAAGACGCGGTACCAACAACCACCACAACAACGACAACGACCACGGGTGTGCAACAATTGACGCCCCGCGGTGCTGGCAACAACAACAACAATAACACCAACAACAATAACAACAACAACACCACTAGCCAGAACAATAATAACAACAGTCAAAGTCAGAACACAATAGCGTGCGTGCCGCCCGCCGCGGTGGTCGAAGCGGATCAATCGGATGCTGACGTGAAACAGTTGGCAGTCTACGACGTGATACTTCAAGTTTCCCAGGCGCATCACGCTCACTGCGGCTTCACTGAAGAATCGACGAGGGGTATCGTTCGGAAACCGATGACAATACCGGTGAGTTACACGAAAAATTCATTTATCGAACTGACATGACACATTCGAAGATACATTCGTGGCAGAAATGCCTGTTCCTTTTGTGATCTGGCTAATTAGGCGAGTTATTGTTCGCAGCCCGCCAGTCCCGAGGATCCAGAAGCGGCATCCTCGACGGCAGAAACAGTCGAGTCGCAAAGGATCTGGCTGTGGCAACAATTCGCCACCAGGATAACGCCGTCGGTACAAAGGGTGGTGGAGTTTGCCAAAAGGGTGCCAGGATTTTGCGAGCTCTCGCAAGACGATCAGCTGATCCTGATTAAGGTTGGTTTCTTCGAGGTCTGGCTCAGCCATATCTCGAAGATGACCACTGACAGTTCAATGACGTTTGAGGACGGTACTTATATCACTAGGCAGCAAATGGAATTGATGTACGAGGTGAGAATCAATGTATTCGAAGCTATAATTAATCATACATGAGAATGTCTGCGTAATAGACTGCAGATTTTATGAGAAAAATGAGTAGGAGGAAGAATTAGAGGATGTTGATAAGTAACGTTTAACCTTTTTAAATTGTATTGGAGAAAGGAAGTTTCGAAATGCACCAGCCATGAAATCCGCAGTCTATCGCTGACCGTCGCGACTAAGAGGTTAGCCTAAATAGCAGAGCAGTGAAATTATCGGCGCGAACTTGCTGGACAACCTAATATTAGCGTCAATCTATCATGATCGGCAAACATAGAACCGGCCGTTAATCCTCCGCCTACGCTACGATAGCTTTGCGTAAACTCCCTTCGGATTGCGTCGGAATCCTGTTGTCAATCAATGAAAGCTCAGCGCTATCGAAATCCCCGGTAGGCCCAGCTCCCTTTCTAATCCCCGACAATTAGTTAATTGATCGTTCGAAAAACAAAACAGCCGGACTTCGTGTCCGCCTTGATGCAATTCACGTCGGCGCTGAACGGCCATCAACTGTCGGACGCCGAGTTGGGTCTCTTCTCCGGCGCTGTTCTTCTGGGTGAAAGGCCAGGCTTGAACGACGTCAAGGCGGTACAGAGGCTTCAGGATCGTCTTCTAGAAGCGTTGAAGGTACAGGCGTTACGGAATCACACGGTTCCTGGCGAGGCCACCTCCGCGGGCGGCTGTTCCAACGTCTCCAACGTCTCGCAGAGGCTACCGGAGCTGAGAGCCCTCGGTGCCAGACACGCGAATCTCCTCGACTGGTTCAGGAGGAACTGGACTAAGCTCAAACTACCGCCCCTCTTCGCCGAGATATTCGACATTCCCAAATGCGAGGAGGATCTTCAATGAACAGGTGACGGTTATTGTAATCCTTGTTAACAAAGTGGCAACAGCTTTATTCAAATCAGCCTGTATCGAAAGATTGTACTTTCACCTTTAGAAGGAACCCACACGAATTAACATCAAAAGGTGTTCCTGATCGGTATGATTTTTTATCAGCTAGGTCTGGATCGGAAAAAGAGTTTCCAACGTTTTCTACAGACCTTGTACATTTCGGAAAAATCTACGCGCAGTTCCAAAAACTCTAGCAGCTTGCGGAATCATGGATTCGCTAATCTACTCTCCGTCAAGCGACTTTAGCAAACAGAGTAAATTACGTCACGCTGATCCGGCGAACCCTCAAAACGCAAAACTAGGTTGCCAGAGGCACGAGTCCCGTAGCGACTTCAACCTCGACTTACTTCCCAAGTTGGAACACACCCGGGTGTCCCAGCTCCGGCTCCATAAATTCGTGTTTGCATTTTCATCCGCGCCCCTGAAATCCGTCCGAAATTTGCAATTCAATCCCACTGCAGCCACGGTGGGCTGAAACGCGATTCCAGCTGGGAAAAAAAATCATACAGATCAGCTCCGGCTTCTAATATCAATTTACTTGGTGTCGCTGGAAAGGTGGATCTCCTTTGCGCGTCTCAACGCAGCGTTTTGTTGGTACAGCGCCATTTATACTCCATTTGTCACACTTTACATCAGAACTGCGTCTAGACGTGAGCCATTGCGTTTAGACGCGTGCCAAGAAGAGTCTACGCCAAGAAACAGTATCGCATTATTCGTTCGAGGAATATTCTAGAATATTCTTGTCAATCGTGGCTTCCCAAATGTTACAATTTACGGACACATGCGTATCTACATATACTGGGTGACGCAAATCCCTTATAATAGGGTTATTCCACGCGAAAACGGACACATTTTGGAGTAAAATTTCGGATTTTGTTCAAATTTAAATATCTTGTAGTCTTTAGTAACCTATGAACGAATCTCATAGGATTTACACAAAATTGTTGATTTTACAAAGGTGTGAAGAAACGTGTAAACCTTTTTCAACAAACCGATAGAAATGAGTTTTTAGGAGCTTATAGTGAAACCATATTAAGTACAATGCGATCTTTTCGGAGGCGGCGTAAAATAAAAAAATTTACAAATAACAGATGTTGATTTGATTGTAATATGGTGGACTTCGAAATCAGTAGGTGGGAAGAAAAGATACATTAATATGTAAAAGCATGTAGAAGCATTTTGTGTATCCAGAGGCACAGAAAACAGCTACGACGAATGGAGTATGGATCACAAAACGCTGCGTCCAGACGCGCAAAGTAGATTCGATCTTAACGAAGAAGTTGATCTACTAGGTTGGAGGGAAAGTTCTGTCGTATTGGAAATGAAAAATACAGTTTTCGACAGAACTGTGTCTTCAACTTAAAAATTTAAGGATAGTTCTGGAGGTACAATGGAAGACAAAAGTGGAAGTTCGAAATCCATCAATATATTGGCAATAAAATCCATTCATAAGTATATTTTGCATTAAAAAAATAGATTAATTTAAAAAGCTTTCGTTTAATTAGTGAATTCCATGTTATATTTATATTTTAATCAAATTGTCTTGATATTTAAAAAAATTGTAAGTGACTTTTTCGAATGATTGTACCCCCTGATTTGAACTTGAAGATAATAAATTTATGATATTCAATATATATAATTACGCAATAAAAAGTTAAAAATAAATATTTAAATAAATTAAAAAAAACCTCAGAAAGAAATATTCATGGTTATGAATATAACAGGGTTTGAAGTGGAATTTTATGAATTCTCCATAAGAAGACGTGTTAAAATATGCAAACTTTAAGTTGATATAAATATTAAACGATGCAGCGAATCGAACCCAAATTTTGGTAATTGCATTAATTTAGTAAGAATTATATCTTGTGAAATTTTCAAAAATTTTGTTGCGTTTTTATATACCTCCAGAACATCCTTAAAGCGCGTGCCATCGACGAGGCCGTCCGTAGAACCATACTAATCGGGCGGTTCGCATTTGAAGAATGTTTCAGAGTACATCGAGTTAATTCGACGAGAACGAACGGCCCCCCGGTGGTCGCTGGGGGTGGGAAATGGGACGGTAAAATCCTACGATTGTCAGCAGTGATCGCACAAACGCGGCTCGGACGTGCCTGTAGGACGATCTGTTTCCGCTGGTTGGCGATGGTGCGCGTCAGCACCGCAGCGGAGTGAAAGGAGCCTGTGGATCGTCGGTCCGTCGTCAATATCGACGGATCGATCTCGCTGGATCCAGCACCGTTCGTTCCATTGACACGCAAACGGAAGAGGGATCGTTTCGCGACGAAACAGTACAGATATTTCTGATCGAAAGTTCGGTCGATTGAAACGACCGGAACGAAATCGATTACACGTTTACCAACGATATCTGTACTATTCCCTGCGGAACAGAGATCAGGAAGAGATCAGGAAGCATTTAAATACTCAGTCGTCGCCGAGAAGAAGGAGGAGGAGGAGGAGGAGGAGGAGGAGGAGATAGCATTTGTTTTTCGTTTTCTTTCTCGTCATTATACTTTTCGTGTAAAAATTAGTCTCGCGCATATCGTTGTTGCAATAAAGCGGCGCAGTGATCGAACACTCGCCGCGCAGAAAAGATAGCACAAAACCGTGATCGATTCGCGGACCGCCGCGTCGCGCCGTTTATTACGGCGTGTCCCCTGGTGAAACTTTTCTTCTAGGGGGCTAAAAATTTTCGAGAAAACTCGAAAGACCGGCGTAGATTAAAGATGGCTCGAATGTTGTGTGCCGCGCGTCGTCACCGGTTCATGGATCGTGACCAATCGGATGGGAACAACCGGCAGCCACAAACTCGCAGACATATCGCAAAACCGATGATGAAACATATTTTTCCGTTCGTCCATAGAATCGTCGGGTTCCTCATCCGCGCGGCTACGATCCTGGAGAACCGTGAAAAATCGACGCGACGCGCGACAGGGACGAGTAGCACGGGTCGACGATAATGGCGGACGCGCGCGACCATAAGTCGCGGACATGGTCTGCACGCGCGTATCACACTTATACATATTATACAGATATTATACAAGTACAGAAAAACAGGAATGTTTCACGCTATAAAGCTCAAGAGGATGATAAATCTTTATAGGATCGTGTCTCTTTAGATGCATCCGCTACGAATCTCAATCTATGCAATCTCTATTTTTATTACTTGACAAGTAGTTGTATAGTGGATTACCTTTATAGATATTGTTGCATCGCTTCAGGGTGTTCCGCGGAAACGGAGAGAATATATTGTACGTATATACCGTATTCCTCTTTCGTTGAGACTTCTCGTAGCAGGAAGTGAAACGAACGATCGAGAAATTGTTTTCGTTATTAGCTGAAATAATTCGTGCGAACGGATCGAGTCTGTGCATGATACTCGATGGTCGAAAAAGATTAAAATGAAATCGGTACAGCGGTAGAAGTAACTTGTTGCAATTTGTTATTGGACTCCGGTCGTTGGCGAACAATCATCGACGAGGGAAAACGTTTTATTCGCGGTGCTCGTTGATAACGGGGAAACCTGAAGTGAGCATGTTTCGAACTCTTCGAACGCTAAATAAGCAAGAAAAAAAGAAATAAATAAAACTCTCTGACAATGACTAGCATGTAATGCGTATCGATATGTAATATACTTATACATATACATTCATCGTGAGAGATTTTGCTCGATTTCGAGCGGGTCCGTCGGGGTAGGGGAAAGGGTGGGTGGGAGGGGAATGAACAATTACGAGAGAATCTAAGTTTATCACTAGAGAAATTAATGTTTTATCCTAGCTGCGTACTTAAATGAACATGTTAACGTTAAACGCGCGTCGGTGCATTCGCTAACTTCTGTCGCGACGGGTGGATAGATTCGCGAGACAATGATGAAGAGTGTATTCTGCTCTTATCGACGGAAGAAAGACGAGAATTCCAACTTTAAGCGCTCACATCAAGTTGTGAATAAACATATCATACCTAATTAATATATTGAACAAAGAAGGGATATCATCGTTTAATATAAAAAATAAATAAATATATATATATATATATATATGAGTCTATATATATATGAAGATTATAAATCTATATGCAAGAAGAATAGTTATTAAACGCATTGTGTTGAACGAGCGTAGATCTAATTCTGGTAGGCCATCTTTCTACAATCCTGCTAACGAAAAGAACTACTATACGCGAAAATGGCGCAGCGTCCCTTTCCTCGATTCTCAAGTCCTGCGAGAGAGAATTTTCAAAATATGCGACAGGATGCGATGAGAAACGGATCGATCGAATAAATTCTCGGCTCTCACGCGACCTACCAAAACTGCGCCAGGGAATCACGTGATAAAAAAGAAAGAATAAGGAGAGAGAAACTAGAAAATTACGCGAAGCGAGTTTGTTTTCTCGCTAACGTTTAAATTATTATTACTTCCTCTTTGCCTGTCTCTCTTTCAGCTCTCTTTCATCCTCTCTCGTACAGCGAGGAAAATTTCAATGAAATGCAAATCGAGTCACTCTGTGTAAATGTATGTATGAGCTGTTTTCTGCTCGTGTATATGTATAGATTCTGTAATTCGAGCGAATCCAGTGGCTGTCCGAATAATCTTCGCCGGCTCGATACGCGGAAACGGCGACGCCAGGAGAGAGCGAAAAGAAATGATGAAATGCCGCGACATTTTCCTCCTGTGATATTCGACATTTGCGATTCGTTTTTTGTTTGTTTTTTTTTCAAAATTTCTAGTCCCCACGACTTGTATCGCCGAGTTAGAGCAATCGCGTTGCTTCGTAATATTCTTGTTGAATGAAACACGTTCATCGAAACGGCCAAATACTTAATTACGATTATTAATTGTGTAACGTGACGACTGCTTGATCGCGCCGATCGATCGCTGCAATATAGATTCACCTTAGCAAGTGAAAAATTTACCAATTTTCTGCTAATGCTCTTTCCCTGTCTGTTCTATGCACTTTCGAAATGATTGGTGTAAGTGTAGAAGGAAAGATAAACGTCGAGCTTGCCCCTATTTTTGAGCATGAGAAATTTAGTTTATATACGAGATTGGAGGGGAAGTTCCGTCGTATTTTAAAGAAAACATTTGAATCGATTTATGAAGATATATATGTTCAATATTATTCACATTATTTGTAAACAACTTTGTTGCAGTCTTTCAGACAACCTGTCAATTCAAATACGACAAAACCTCCCCTCCAACCTAATAATTAGACTGCGGATCTTTATGCATTTATGGTAATTCGATAAAATTCGATAGAATTCGGTACAATTTTTATTTGTTTTAGATCTACATATGTTCTCATTAAAAATAGGATTTCAATTAATACCGCTTTTTCAAAGTTTATCTACAAAATTTAGAAAATCCATAAACATCCGCAGTCTACTGATAATCGTTCAAGGCGATCAGGGCAGCGATCGGTGGTCGCAATCGGAAAATATGTAAGAAAGGCAATCGACGTAGCATTCTTTCAACTGAATCGTACGTCTGCTTCTTTCATTCCCTTCTCTCGTGTTCCGACCGAAGCGCAAGATCCACACCTTCCTCCCCGATGCTCACCTTCATTTCCGTTCTCCTACGTTCCATCAACCCCATCCCCATCCCCCATCCCGGAACGCTACATAATTTTTGTAACTGTAACCCTGAGATTTCGGTCATGGTGCTATTATATCTGTACATATACTGTGGGAATCGTTGCGTATATCAATGTACCATTATTATTAATATTATTCGAGGTAATCGTACACAGCCTGTACTATGATTACAATTATCATCATATTATTTTATTATTTCGTTGTCGTTGATAGTCGAGGTTTAACAGTCGGCGTTACGTTTTTATTGTGCGTCGAGCTTATAATTTTTCTTGCGCGTTCGATACTTCTCTTTTTTATATACATATACATATACATATATATATTTTTCTTTTTTCTGGGACACGTTCTTACAAACATTAAAAGTGGCGGTTCCTCTCAGTCTTTTTGTTTCTTCGGAGATAAATAATGTAGTGAATAATGCGTATATGTATACGCCTGCGTGTGCGTATGTGTGTGTGGGTGTGTGCGTATGCCTGTGTGTATGTTATATGTATATACATGTATATGAAAGGAGAAATATATATGTGTATATACATATGTATTCCGCCCGTAAGCCAGGACTTTGCAATAATCACGATTTTGTTTGATATTGATTCTATGATTGTATATTTATAGATAAGTTGTGCTCAAGCGTGCATCTCTCGTCGCGTACGCTCTATCAAACATATACTACCACGTATCCTTCTTTTGTTTTTTTATAATAGACGAGATATCGACTGCATACATATATCTATACCGGACGTTTTATAAATCGCAAAGCAGCCAACCGAGAGGATCATCCGGCCGGGCGTAAGACAATCCCGAAATCGGTATCTCGCTCTACTATACGTCTCCCGATCTACCAATCGTTTCAACGGAACGGAAGTGACATTTTGTGAACGGTAGAACTCGCCTGGGCAATTGCCAGGTGTGGTAGGGTGCCCTAAATCTGATTTTATACGCATTCTTTCAGATTGTTAAATGTTTTCGTATTTCATGCGAATGTAATCAAATTTTAAAATCCATATTTATATCAAGAAAAGAAAACAGTGAGACAGAAAAACACGATTTTGCAACTCTTCTTCCTTTTTGTGATTACCAGACTGCGGATCTTTATGCACAATATGGATTCTGAAACTTAAAAAAAAATGCCAGAATCTATGCTTCGACAGAATTTAGAATTGCCCAGGCGCGCGCAATAGCACTCGCGGGATCGTCTTATCCCCAACGATGAGTTCTCCGTCTTTTCTTCTGATTGATCGATGATTTTATGGAAACAGCTTACACACGTGTAACGACAAGATTATTATATCGAGATGCCGAACGATGACGATGACGACGGATGGCGTGCCAACCGAGGCGGGAATTGTTCTTTTAGAGAGGAAAAAAAGTGGAAAATATGCGAAAAGAAAAGAAAAAATAGAATATTACCTATATATGTATAAAAATAATATAAACGACGATAATGATATTAAGGTAAATAAGTACGACAAAACGACTGCTCTATACTGCTAAAGTACAAATGTTTCATTTTAATTGTTTTATAAAAGAAGAAAAGAAAGAAACGATATCGATTTGTTAGAGATTAAGTTTAACGCGCGCAACGCCCGCGCGCGATGTACGTGTAATTATATTTATTTGTTAATCCCTCTCTCTCTCTCTCACATACACACACACACTCTTTCTCTATTTCTCTCTTTCACACACACACACACACACACACACACACACACACACACTTTCCGTTTCTCTTTCTCCGTCAGCATAATAAGCGTGGCCCTATCTCACACCGACACGTATACAATTTTGCGATACGCTCACGCTCGCTAACCGCGCATACATATTACAATAATTCAAACAAACACATACACACACGCACACATATGTATACATACATGCATCCTTCCTACCGTACTTGTGTGTAAATCATACGATATACAGAGTGAATTCTGCGACTTGCTTAACTTGACTTTTTAGCTGACGTTGTTAATTATGTACATTCATAAGAATCAATCATTGAGGAAAGTCCTATTTAATGGAAAGAAAAATGTTCGCTTCGTCGAGACCTTTGTTTTCAATTTTGTTAGGACAAACGAATTTTGTATTTGCATACCGACATTCGTATGAAAAATAATTACACGATACCGGCCACGCGTTCGATCGGTATCATATTCTGAACAGTTTCAAACCGGAAACTGATTAGTTTCAACAATTATATTTTAAGCGAACATTCATCGAAGAACAATCAAAGAAGCCAAGATTAGCAAATCGTACGTCCACTTTGTATACTTGTTACCAGCAATACAGGTGCGTACAGGTGCACAGAATGAAAATTCGTCGTTTTCGTGCTGAAGGTTCTATTGTACAGCGTTTCCCAATCACTTACAATAAATCCTTAGCTCTATGAACATGAAAGCAACATATACACATACATATATTTTTTAAACGTTCATTATTAATTGTTTCCATGAAAATGTTCGTTTCGCATGAATATGCAACGTGTATTTAATAATAATATCTGTTAAGCTATACTTTGAAAGTAAGAATAACGTTCGCGAAAGATGAAAAGAAAACTTGATTGTGGACCTACAAAACTGCCTTCGAACGTGCAACTATTTATTAAAACGACTGCTTGTTCTTCCTGAGAAGATTGTGCTAAGCTAAGAGTCTATTTCCGCAGACAAGGTACTGGTTCGCATAATAATAACAACAACAATTCTAACACACCGATTGGGAAACGTTGGTTCACCTGAACAAGATGCGACAATAATATTGCCATTTTGTGTTCAATCACGAATATAATGAACCGGTGATGCCAGAACGAGGAACCAGGAGGAACTTGCCCCTCCGGCTGGGCCCCCACTCTTACTTCTACTGCGCATGCGCTACACACAAACGTACTTCTACTCTGCCCGTGTGAGTCTCACGGTGAGTAGAAGTAAGAGTCTCACGGTGAGTAGAAATACGTTCGTGTATAGCGCGTGCGCAGTAGAAGTAAGAGTGGGGGCCCAGCCGGAGGGACAAGTTCCTCCTGATTCCTCGTTCTGGTATCACGGCATTGAACTCTATTTCGCGGCTGTAAAACATTGTAATACTGAAACCAGAATTTTTGCTGGAGCCTACTACTTCCACCGACGCAACAATACATTATAAATTACTTCGACTTCGGTTGTGCCCGACACGAACAGGGAAACGGTCATTTCAATGGGAACTTCGCTCGAAAAATCGTCGCAGCGTGATTAAACAAAAAAGATGATAAAATATTTTTCTAATTTTCGCTATTTCGTAACAAAGAAAAAAATACTGTCGGGAGACAACGTGTCGGGCATAGGTGAATCGAAGGGAAAAGAAACCAAGATTCTTTGTACTTGCACTCTTAATAAACGCGTTATTATTGTCGTTGCTTGGTTCAATTGCGTATCGAGCAGTGTCACGGCCGTCTCTAAGCCGCAACACGATTAGGCAAAACCGCACAGTGGGCCGGATCGTATAAGTAGGAGGAAAAAAGTATTGCACCGTTATTAACAGTGTCAAGGTCATAATATTATACAACGGTGAATTCGTCTTAACATCAGCTACCACATTATCAAATCAAACATGCAATTTAATATTTAAAAAATCGAAACATCCTTGTTTCTTTCTTTTAAACAAAATTTTTTCAATGTTTTTTTATATTGTAATTTATATATGTATAAATACTGTTGAACTTTTATTTGAAACATTTTTTTGAAACACAAAGTCTAAATTAGTAAATAAGTCACAAGAATTTGATGATTGTTTGTTGAAGTGGATTGCATTAGTCCTAATTTTTGCGGATGAAGTACCATATCAAAACAGCTGAATTCATATTATGAATATAAGACCCTTTTATAACAGCCAGATAATCGCAACACACGTTCCGATGCGCGTTCTTTCGTAACAAGCGATTGATTATCGTAAAACAATTATGCTCCGCCGACGCGACATTTGCCTCCGTCGTTTGTCTCATTGTAGAATAAACTAATTTCCAGAGGTCACTTTGTGTCTCAGTGGGATGTATAATACATAAAACATTCACTAATACTTATGTTTCTTTACATTTAATTTCGGACTTTTTTCCTCGTACTTTTTTTATTGATTTCCTCGTACTTATACGATCTGGCCCACTGTGCGGCGCGGCGAAATTTGTTTCAAAGTCAAAGAACTTTCGATAGAAATGAGATAGAACGATAAATTTTTTTTAATTGAAACTGAAACTTTGTATAATATGGGGAAAATAGGTAGATTATGGTACGAACGTTTTTTAACCTTGATAAAACTCGTTAAACTTGTACAATTTCAAGAAAATTGAAGTAGTAATGACAGCGAAACGACAAGTGATGACGAGATGTGAAGTGCTTCATGTTTCGTAAGTAACTGAAAACGTTAAAATATTTCATTATTATTATTTTTTTTATTGTGTTCTATATATGAAAATACGATACACCTTCAAACTAATGTGTTATCAAATCATTTCAATGAAGAAATGATTTCATTAGTTTTTTGTCACACAAATAGATTTTTTATAAAATCCTGATGTCATAGACAAATCTTGAAACCAGATTTGAAATCAGCGTGAAATGATGTATAGCATGTACTAAAAAAAAATTTCCGCGCGTGGTACTGAAAAACCACAATTTTCTTGGAATTGTACAAGTTTAACGAATTTTATCAAGGTTAAAAAACGATCGTACCATAATCTACCTATTTTTCCCATATTCTACAAAGTTTTAACTTCAATTTTTTTAAAAATTTATCGCTCTATCTCATTTCTATCGAAAGTTCTTTGATTTTGAAACTTTCGTCGGAATTTCCCACTGTGCGCTGATAGGCAAAAAAACCAACAGTCCAATGGATCTACTGCACATGCGCAGTAGCGTATAGAGACGGCCGTGATATAATGCGAACAACTTCAGGTCGGACTGAACAGCCTTGCCAAATCTACCTTGTTCCGGCCTGTATAGAGACGGCCGTGGCAATCTACATTCTCGTGTAACTTGTGCAGGGCTGCGGTAAGGGGTGATATCCCCCACGACTAAGGAAAGGGGCGCTGATAACGCCGATGTTTTTCATTCACAAATTTTGCGCTAATTTCGATAGAAACGTAGCAAAAAGCGTAAATTACAAAGATTTAATTAACCAAAAGTGTAGTTGTAAAATTAACCTTGCCTGTGTTTTATTGTAATTAATTTTTTGGGTCGTAAGTAGTTCCTTACCGCGGCCCTGGACTCGTGGACGCTCATTTTTAGACTGCGGATCTTTTATGGCTCCTGAAATCTTCAAAAAATGTTAAAAAACATTTAATAAAAGAAAATTCTACCTTTTCGTATTCGGTCATATTTTTGTCGTAAACGCATAAATATCCGCAGTCTAATCACCAACCAGTATCGTTTTCCGAGCATTTTCCGGGCGGAAACGGGCAGAATTTAAGGTAGATGCAAATACAATTTGAAATGAAACAAATTATTTTCATCAGCGATCGAAATTTCTGTTTCAAGTGACGATACGATAGTACAACTAAATATTTTGCCCATTTCTGTCCACGACACATCCGAGATATCCATTAGGTCCAATGCGTTTTCTCTATTTCCCGCTATGCATTAATTCCAACGAAATGCTTTTGCATAAAAAATAAGATCATAGGAAGTTAGAACGTTTTATCACATTTTCCTCTATCATTTTTCTCTAGTTTTACTTGAAACAAGAGCGGCACCTTGTCCCAGTTCCCAGAATCACCCTGTACATAAATATGATTTGCAACGAATCGCGATAATATTGGCGGGGAAAGTTCGCAGACAGTTGAAAACAGACAACGTGTATGTCAACGATAAACTATACTCGGCCATTTGGGTGCAGAGTGAAACCGGAAACGGAGGAACCGCGGCGAACACGCTTCTCCTGCGTTTCCGCGCGCGAGGAAATGATGATGGTTGTCGAACGCAGCTATAATATCGCTAATATCGCATGTCTAGCAGTTGTCCTCTCGCCGAGACAGACTAAATCGTACGCGATTCACTGTTATTCGATCAGTATCAGTTAATAAACTTTTTAAATAGTGTTAACATACAACGGTACCATTTCTTTTTCTTTCTTTTTTTTCATCATCGAAACCCTCCATCTAGCCCAAACTCCTCTTCTCGCATCTCTGCACTCAAATGGTTCAACAAATGAGCACGAATCAACTGTCGTACTTAAGTGACGGGTTCGCGAGGCTTCCATCTTGAAGCCTGCTACAGCATTCTCTCCGTAACTGTCGCATTGATGCATTTATATAAATTTTTTTCTTCCGGGAGACGTAGTAGCATCAAAGTTGAAAATCGCTGGTTCAGATTGTTAAATATGTTGATATCTCATCAATTACTAAACATTTGAGTAAAAGAACAAAAATGTTATAGAATAGAGTTACTCTAGGTCGGAAGAAATGTGAAAAGTTTCCAGTGAAAATAGCTCCGAGTGCAAAGGGCTAGAAGAGGTACTTCTAAGGTACTCGGCGACAGTTGTGGAGAGAATGCTATACTGCATTAGCTACTATGTGTACAAGATGAACCACCTAACGCGATCGTCTTAACTCTCGTGCACTGTTCGGATCGATTCGACCCGAGAATAGACATTTGCTTTTTAATTGTAATCAACCTTGCTGAAATATACAAACTGATTGGAGAATTTTGATACATTGTACGCGAGTTAAGAAGTAGATTTTTTCCAGAATTGAATGTCAACTGTGATCCAATCTATTTCTCAAAATATAAATGTCCCAATTTCCCTGAAGGAAGAGTTCACATTAGGTAGTTCACCGGGTCTATCATTTTCCAAAGCAATACGAATAATGTTGCTCCCTCGTCGATACGGGACGGAGCATCAATTTTTGTCTTTAATATATATAAAAAAAAGAAAGCTACAGTAAACTGCAAACCTTTGTGAGAAATATATTTTTCTGGAGTAATTTATAAAAATAAGTATTATAGAAAACTTTATTTCTTCTCTTAAGGATTTTATAAACGTAACGATAAATTAGAAAGTTTTCTTCTCGCGAGGACTCTGTTAAAGAACGCTTTCATTTATATACTTGTACTTCGCGCGTTCGCGGGATACTCTAATTTCGAAAGTACAGCAGAATTAAGTCTATGCGACGTTTGCTTTATTTTCTTAAGGAAGATGATTCTGATTTATGCTCATTTTCATGAAATAATGTAGATAAATCTGTACTTGCATTTTATAGTCTAGTAATGAATGTGAAACCGTGTAAATCGAAATTAACTCTTCGTAAGATCAAAGAAAGCTGACTTTCTTCGCTTGCCGAGTAAACAGCTCGTACACGAGATAGGTGGTGACGTGCTTCACCAAAATGTTTCCACTATTCTGAATAGTAGAAATCAATTCAAACTATTACACGCTGTTAACTCCTGTTTTTTCATGTGAATGTTATTTTCTATAGCGAAATTGAATAAAAAAAATCCAATTTTCTTCAGAGATATAAACAAATCCTTGTCGTTTCAATTGTCTCCTATTATCTAAAATGTAGTAGAAATCTCAGGTGAGTAATAAAATATTCTGAAGAAGTATTTCGTAAAAAATATCTCTATTTTCGTACATTTACTCATAAAATCATCAGTAAATCATCAACTATGTCTACCGCAGGTCAGCATTATCCTCGGGCACTGTTGGTTCGAATTCTTCTATATATGGTATGTCTTTTTGTCTCTTTAATACCATTTGTTCTACTTTCGGTGGTAAATTAGTACCTACTAACGCAGACACCGCACTCCTCTTGTGAGTTCCAAAATCTTTACGTTTGCGCCGTGCTTTCGTGGTTCTTCTAATTAACTTTTCAGACATATGGAATTTCTGAATGTGTTCTGCTAGTTTCGCTTTCGTTGAAATTTCTACCTTACATATGTCGCATTGAAACTTCCGTCCCTGGTGTTTGGTTCGTATGTGCGAGTCTAAATTATTTTTATAATGGAACACTCTGAAACAATCGTTGTATGGACAAGAAAAAATTGCTCTATCTTTCGTGTGGATCTTAGAATGAAGTTTTAAGCTGTTCTTCTTTAAAAACACTTTATCGCAGTCGTTGCATTTGTGATCTGCAAATGAAGAAAACGAGTCAAGTAATTGATTTTTAAGTGAAAACACACATAAAAATGTTAGTAGGTGCTTACAAATGATATGTTGGGTTTTTTTGTGATCACAAAATTTACGCCATTTGTTGAAAATTTCGTTGCACCCTGACACAGTGCATGGATAAGTTTTTGTTCCCTTTTCATGAGTAACGACATGCCTTTTATAGATTCTAAAGTTCGTGAAACTTTTGTCACAATGGTCACACTTGTGCAATTCTCCAGTGTGCACCGACATGTGCGTTGCAAGCTGATACTTTTTAGTAAATATTTTATTGCATACTTTGCAAGTCAGTTTGTTACGATCTTTGTGCATTAGATTGTAATGGCGCTTTAAATTATGCTGATTGCTGATGAGTAGCAGACACTCAGAACACCTTATACAAAAGTTGAAATGTTACAATTAAAAATCTTAAAAGATACATATATATTGTATATATATAGAGAAAATGTTCCGTACTGGTAGGTTTTCTTGATCGAATTATGAGTTTCCTTGTGACGTCTCAAATGCGAAGAATTCGTGTAAGCTTTGTCGCATCCTGGATGATTACATTTATAGCATTTCTGTGAAAGGATACAAGTTATTAAAAAGTACTACTTGATATTTGAGCGAGTAGAAACTCAAATTACCTCTCCGGTATGAAGTCTAATGTGTCTAACTAGTCTAGATGGCCTAACAAAGGCCTTGTCGCAACCGTCAAAAGTACATTTATACTTTTTGTCATCTGTGCATTCTATCGCTTTGCGACTTTCATGTTCGAATGAAACAGATTCCGTCTCTGAATTTGTATCATGCCCCATAATGTTTTAAATAATAACTTCTGAAACAAAACAAATAATGATGAATAAAATAAATTTGGTGTATATGAAATTGATATAATACCTCATATAATACTACCGATACATTACAGTATTATTTAATCTTTTAACTAATTTTATACTGGACGAACGACATTCAAGATAAGCGATTATATTTATGCAAAATCAAAATATGAACAATACCTTAACCTTTTATAATACTGCCGTTTAATATTATTATCTTGACTATATTAGCATTATACAATTGGGATTACATTTACAGACGTGCAATATCTTTCCTTAATAACATGCTATTATTGTTTACACTTCAATAGATTAAGCAGAAATCCGCACGTGTTCAGAATCAGCTGTCCAATCAGCATATGTACGTCATGTACATACGTATACTGTGTAAGTACATATGTGTTCGTGTGACTTTTTTTAAATTGAGTACAACGAATCAATGACCACCATTAAATAGTTCGATATTCTTCAGGAAGGTTAGGTTTGCTTATGTTCGTTTGACAGCACACGAAGGTGAGATCGGATGCCAAATTAAGATCACGTAAATAAATCAAGAGCTAATGATAGCTTTTACTATAAATACGTTTTATATATATATATGAGAGAAATTCATTTTCGAAGGATATTTCCGTAACTTTCAATAGTGGAAGATGCGATGCGTATAAAATTTTACAGGAGGTTAGATCACCATCAATGTTTCACGTTACTAGATTTTTTATTATTCGCATTATATTCGTGTATCTTTAGAATTGCTGTGTATACACGAATACTGTGGATTCCGATTAATTGGGACAGAATGGAAACGGATAATTTCTCCCAATTAGACAGCTGTGCCAATCAACTGGAATTCATTGTATATAAATATATGCATTTGTAGATTGTGCAAATAGATCTAATGAAAGTCTACTTTGTGAATCGAAAACGTTATTTGTATTGTATCTAACAATCCTGTTATTAATGTTCACAAGTTATAAATTCCCAAGGTTTTGTTAAATAATTCTGGGGAAAGGCTGTTCTAGTAATTTGATTTAAACAAGATATTCTTGGAGGAAACTTGAGATAAATAATCATTTCTGAATGTAAGTTTGCTTGTTTGAAATAGGGCTATTACTTTTCCAAAGCTTTGAAACTTCCAGGTAACAGCCCCAGTTTCGAACAAGAAATTTTAATTGATTTCATTATCAAAACAAATCAGACAAGCTGCACGAACATAACTGATATTTCCCAATTATTTTTAGTTCAACTCGTAGTACTTTCCTAGAAGCAATATATATAACTTAATAATACGATGTGTTGCAAATACCATTAGAATTCTCAGGAACATAATGGGTCAAACACTCAGCGAGCCTGTGACAACGAAGAAGTCGGTATGCTGCAGAGATTCCAATTATCGAGTCGGCAGTGCTTGTATGCAAGGATGGCGTACTAAAATGGAAGATTGTCATGTACACATACTTTCATTACCAGATGATCCTGGTACCGCATTCTTTGCAGTATACGACGGTCACGGAGGTGAGAATGTACGAGTAAAACTCTAAAGATTTCAGGCTTGTATCAAGCCCGTTCGCTTGAACATCTATTTTGTAAATGAAAGGAAATTTATATTGTAAGAGAAAATTTCAGATTTTTCTACACCTATAAGTTGGAAATTATAATAAATAGGTATAACTATAGTTGCTCCCAAAATCAAAAGGATAATGGTTAATATTGATAGGTGCTGCAATAGCACAGCATGCTGGAAAACATCTTCATGAATACATAACTAAGAGAAGCGAGTATAGCACTGGTAACATTGTTCAAGCTATACAACAAGGTTTTCTGGACTTAGACGAAGCAATGTTAAATGATACAGTGCTTAGGGATGAGCAAGCGGGAACCACAGTCATAGCTCTTCTAATTAAAGACAACATTATATACAGTGTAAGTCTATAATAACTTGAGTCTTTTCAATGAGACTTCTAATTCTTCTTCTAACCGATTTAAATGATTTTTTCAGGCGAATGCAGGTGACAGTAGGGCAGTTGCAAGTGTTAATGGCCACACAGTTCTCCTAAGTCGCGACCATAAGCCTGTGTTGAAAAATGAACGCGAAAGAATCGAGGCTGCCGGTGGGTGGGTGGAATTTAACAGAGTCAATGGTCAGCTTGCATTATCCCGAGCGCTTGGAGACTTCATGTTCAAACGAAATGACCGTAAACCACCGCAGGAACAAATTGTGACTGGTAAGGCTCGCTTATTTTTGATTATACGCAAATGTTTCGAAATTTAATTTCGTTTATCTGCAGCCTTCCCGGAAATTCAGTTATTTCAAATAACGGAAGATTGGGAATTTGTTGTTTTGGCGTGCGACGGTATTTGGGATGTTCTGACGAGTAATGAAGTAATCAATTTTGTAAGGACACGCTTAAAGCAACCCAAATCTAGAACAGGCCAGGAAAATGAAACAATGGATCCTGAAGAGATTTGCGAAGAACTCGTAAAACATTGTCTCGCACCAGACACTTTAATGGGCACTGGTTGCGATAATATGACCGTTATCATCGTCTGTTTCTTGCACGGGAAGCCACACTCTCAATTCATCTCTCGATTTAAAGAAGTCGATAGTACAGAACCTAGTCAGTGCTAATATCCTAATCCGATCATTTTGTAAATTGGCTTGTCTTTTATTTTTATTTTTCTATTTCTCTGTGAACACTTTAGAAGAGTATATTCGAATCACTATTAGACGTGACTATTTTTGAAAGCCTTACAATAGAAAAGTCTCTCGAATAATCTTGTAAATCTTGGAAAACAAGAAAAGAGAAAGTAAGCTGAATTATAAGCTTTTATTTACAATTTCGAACAATGGACCAAAAATGTCCAGATATAAGTATTATAACAATGTTAGTAAAATGCAGTAGGGGTCTTGTTTAAAGTCCACAGCGGTCCTGTAAAGATGAAACGGCCGCATTGGCCAGAGAACTTAGCCTGTCCGCGACTTTGTTAACACCTTCGAGTACACTTTCCCTGACGTCGTCGAAATCCACAACCCCGGATCTTCCACTGCTCAGACGCATTGACAAAGAAGACGTGGGAGAAGTTGGTGTAGAACTTCCTGTGCCAAAGTAGTCGGCCGATGAAATACTAGCTGAGCCCTCGAAGCGACGGAGATTGCTCTTACGTTCCCACTGTTACAGAAAATTTAATTTGGTACACGCAGAAACAGAGAAAAGAAAAGATTAACAGTCTTGGAATGATTTCACTTACGGAATCGTCATCTTTGCTGTCTTGAAAATACTGATCCGAGCTAATAGCCTTGGCACTACCGAATTTCTTTTGCGCTTCCGACTCCGGCGTTGATGTTTTATTCTCGCTTTTGTTGTTGCTCGATCGGCTCGGTGGACCCACTCGTTTCGGTGGTTCTGGCTCGGCTATTACAACAACTTCTTCGCCGCGAGACTTTTTATTATTATTGCTACTATACGGGATCGATAAGGCATCGTAAAATTCATCTAAACTAATGAAAAGACTTCGTTCCACGTCGACAACTCTTGGCTCAGAAGCGGTCACAGTCTTCGATGATGTTTCCTGTGTTATCGTCTGCATATCGGCGAGCGCAGAATGACTGGCACCACTGTGAAGTATTTATTATATATGATTTAACGTTAACGATAATTAAAAAAGAAACGTTTATACAGGACAATCATTACCCTCGCGTGTTGAATCCCATGCCAAGACGCTCTGCCTGAGTCGCCTTTGCTGGATCTAGCTGCTTCGCTCTTTCTTCCACTTTCTTAGCTTGTTCATTTAAATTCTGTTCGTATCGGTAAGCAAGACGCGTGGCAATTTCTTCGTGTCCCTCTTTGTTCTCGGTATCCTGAGAATCCTTCCCTTGCAATGCCTTGTTCGCCTCGATAACACTTTTCTCTAACTCGTCGAAGTTCGTCTTCACTCTTTGAGCACCTAAACCTCCTGTTCTCTTCCCCAACTGTTTCATTAAGAAATATAGAATGTATAAATATTTTTATAATCGATATAAAAGCAAAATATTTCTAGAATATTTTGCACAAATGTTCTATATACTCACAGGTTTCTTGGTCTGAATTGTTCTAATACCTATAGTTGACTTCCTTTCTACTACTGAATGCGCGTTCGAATCGGACAATTTAACCGTAGGTCCCAGCGAATTCGATTCTGCTTCCAGTGTGCATTTCTGATTACTTTTGTCTACGTTATCGTTGGCCGATACAGAATTAGAGAGAGATACTAAATTTCCTTCTATATGCGTCGAAGACTCGTTGGTATGTAAATCGAAGTTTTCGTGTTCCTTGAAGAAGTCGATCTCGGTAGGATCCTCCGATGTCATAACTGGATTTTCATCTATATGCAACTGGAACAAGACGACGAGTTAAAAAGGAAAATTAGTTATTCCCAAAGTACAATATAACGTTAATTACTCGAACGCCATATATCGCTTAAAGTACACACATGTTAGGTGAGTGAAATACACAATAATACTGATATTTTTAAGTAATTCATAGCGATAAGACAAGTGTGAAGTACAACAATACAGTAGTAGCTAGTGAACAACATTGTGCAATTTGTTTACGATTATCCAGATTAAATAAACGTGAAATATGACCACCCAACAAACATCGAAAGACTACTATTTCTTTCTCTCACGAATGAAGTGTAAAGCAACTGTTAGTAAACTTCGAGATACTGTTGCGTGAAAATAGTTCTACAGCTCACCATTTTCTTATTTTTTGTTGGAGGAAGAATCACCTATAATTATCACATTCATAGTTACAAAACATTTGATCGATTAAAGTCTACGTTCTGCGGGAGTTCTTAGATAAACAAATCTTTGGAGATATACCTTTATCCCATAGCGTTGCATAGCCTGGGTAGATGCTTGGGACAGCTTCTCTCTGTATTGCATAGCGGCGCGCGAAGTGTACTTTTGTTGTGCATCGGTTGTTGTACAATTATGTTGTACAAAAAATTTTCTCTGGAGCATAGACAAGTATAATTAGATTATTATGTAATGTACGATGTATAACGGCGAAGTTGCCAATGACGTTGATCCTCTCCGATTTCTGAACAATATTCTTGTTTTGGTGGTTGGCTTTAGTTTGCGAGATAATCGCAAGAAATTTTAAATTCGTAATTTGTAAATTCATATGGGTGTTCTTGATAGTGAACACTACTTCGAGTTAGGTTTGGGAATCTAATCTAATCCAGCATTTACAAGTAAAGTCTTTTTATCATATACCTAACCCAGACCTGTTATTTTTATTTGGTAAAGCCCCTGGGCAGCCAGACAGTTATAGACTGCAAGATTGCAATAAAATTTAGTGTCCCTTTTTTGCCCTTGTAAAGAAATGGCATATTACTAGGGTGATGTCTCTACTTCCTTGCACTGGATCAAGCTTTTATGTGTATAACCCAGACCTAACTCAAATGAAACAGTTATTCAAAATGTCGAGTTTTAGGATCCACATAAACCGCAACTTTACCTATATAACATATAAATTAATGTCTCAAGAAAACAGAGAAAAACTGACAGCATTAGCATTTCCACCCAATTGCATGTTCCTCAGCTGAATCCATGTCCAGTTTGTGTCGAGTTGAGTGGACCGCACAAATGTCAAGTGAACACCGAGTCCTCGATGGACAGCAGAGCAGTCGATGCATAGGAAAATGCCATATGTTACGCTGGCCCATGCTGGATTCTTAGCATTGCAGTCAAAGCATGCCTGAAGGAGAAAAGCCATGTAATGAAATTGCAATTTAACATATGTTGCAGTTTTAACTAGTCTAATTGCAGTGTGGAATTAATTAACATTTCTAACGTTACTTCTAATGTAATATATAGCGATGTATACGAAGTTTTCCGGAAGGTGTAATGATAAAAAATGATTCATCATAGTTGAACGAGGACGCAAGGAAGTTTCCTTAAATTATAGGTTGGAAATAAATTGAGACTCCCTTCGAAGTCATTGCGAATCGTGTTCTCAGATATTTGAACATTAATATCGGGTTTCGATGTAGAATAAGGCGATAAACAGTTAAGCAAACCTTATTTGTGGGAATGGCTCGCAATCTTTTGAAAATTTCCTCAATATCACTTTTACTAGGTGCTGGATCTGCCATTTTTGACGTGTTGTCAACGGCCTCGCAGAGTATTCTGGGACGCGTGGCGTTAGTCTGGATACACTGCCTAGAGGTCGCTTGCTTATTATTTAAAGCTGTTTAAAGCTGAAATTAGCTTGATAAGGCTGCACAAGAAACATCAACTTACATAATTTGAAATATTTATTAATATATATTTTACAAATCATTAATTACAAAAATCAATTGCATCTTTTACGAATCGACACTAGTCTTGTAAAATGTCCACCATATTCAGAATTGATTAGAAACGTTCTTCTCAGAAGACATACCGGTTATTATAATTATACTAATTATACAATTATCAGGTACATCAAGACTTCTTCTTGTCCGTTAACACGTCAGATCGTTGTCCCATGTTTGGAGAGTCACTCACGTTTACGTCTTCTTCGTCCACTTCCAGACTGTTCAATCTGCAACCGCTACCGTTACAATACTATTTGCACGTATTTTCCTAAAGTACCAATCTATGTCACAGCACAGACTCGAGTATCGGCTTAGATCGGGACTTTACTGTACAAGGTTATATGAAGTGTTACCGTTCAAAATCTGACATACACTTACTCATCCTGCTCTAAACTGTATAGCATTTGGAAACCAGCATCGAGACTAGGAGGAAAACCCATTTCAGGGTCTAGTAATTGAAGAGTTGGCACCTCTCGATAGACATTACCGAATTCATCGAGTTCTTCAAACTGCAGTTTATTCGCTGCTTCGTCTAAAACCATTCTGTAAAATGAAAGAATATTGACAAAGATGCAACGCTTTTTTTCTTCCACTATACTACAGCGTTAAGTTCAAATTGCCTCTGTTTTTCCATCATCGTCTCCGCCTTCTTCCTCATGTTTTCCTCAAACTTCAACACATATTCTTGATAGTAGTCGTGAAGAGCAGCCACCCCGCCAATGCCTGTTTCCAATAAAACTCTTTCAACTATATCCTATAAAAATATTCGGTCAATCAATCAAGTACGAAATTGAAGTGATATGGTTTTCAATGAATCTTATTTTACAAGAAATTCGTGATCCTTCTGTTCGTACGCCGCTTTCATCAGAAGAGTCATTCTTCTCAGAAAATGATCGGCAATGTCTGTAAGCGTTTCTATAGCTATGTCCGATGATTTTTCGAATCCAATATGAGCCAAAAGAACGGTAACGGCGTGCCTTAATATGACTCGTGTCGTTTCCGGTGTGAGGTAGTGCACTGTAGATGAATCTTTGAAAGCGCTTCTGAAAGAATGCTATTTATTAATCATTTTATATATCGAGAAAATATTATACAGGTGTACTTTGATACCTTTCTTTCTGTACAGGTAGAAATTGAAATGAATTCTGTGATTCTTTCACGTCTTGTAACTTTTGCGCCTCGATCGTGGTCATGTTCCCAAGTACCATACCTTCTTCCTAAAAATATAGGAATACGTGTGTGTATTACATAATTATTACATGCTTCATTACAGTATGTTTTCTTAAATAAAATATATCTATTATTTTAATTACTTACATATATTTTATGTAAGTATTTACGTATTAGGTTGGAGGGAAAGTTTTCTTGTATTTTAATTTGCTCAATGATATTAATTTCCATTATTTAGTAATTCCTGTTTCCCAATGAATCACTGGCAACACGTGTTTTTCGTTTACAAGTAGAATAACCTTATATAAAATGCAACAGAACTTTCCCTCCAACCTAATAGTTAGAAAAATCTACTATGGTTATACTATTACCATCATTCGTAGTTGTTGATGAAAGTTTATAGTATTCAATACATGAAGATTTCCCATAGGTAGCCTGTAAAATTAATAAACAATGTTTCAGAATACGCAACAGCTGATGTTTCCATTAGAAGACTCAAAGAATCATACTGTATATAATCTGGTTGTCTTTCCATTTGGTAATCGCAATCTGTGTTATTCGATTCTTCCATAACTTGCCTCCAAATATTTTCTATAATATCCGGAGTGATTACTTCCTGCTTTAGAGTTTCCCTTGCCGGCAATTCTCCCCATAGGGAACCAGATCCAACATTTTTAACAGACTTCATGGCAAGAGCTAAAACATTCTCCTCTTAGACTTGGAAAACGTTAAAAACAAATAATCGAAAACGTGTAAGAAAAATATTTTGAATTTCGATTATTTTCAAAGTGTACCGATGAAACTATTGGATTGCGAATAAATTTAATCTTGGTATTTTATGGTTTGTTTCTTCTAATATACTCGTAGAAACTGATTTCAAAACAGTGGCTATCGTTTGTGTACATTATGTATTGTTATTATTATTATTTGTTACTGAAACCACATCAGTTTCACGAAAAGAAAATAAGTACACGTAAATAGATACATAATATATAAAATAAATACATTACCGACTTTGATTTGAAAATCCCGCGTACGCACTAAACATAAAGTTCACGTATTATGAGAAAATTCTTGAGGCGTCATTATCCTTTTCTTGTAAATTTGTCATTCATGAATTATCTGTTTTACAGGTAGAACTTGAGGTACGATTATCTCAATGTTGAATTATTTGAAAATCATATTCCTAGAAGACAAACCTCATACGAAACGTTAATCAACAATAATCGACAATGCGTCGCATCTGATTCAACCACGGATGAAGTATAGACAGAGTGAAAGTGCTCGCACTTGTAGTTTTCCATTGCTGCCCTCTACTATTTGTTATAAATATTTCGAATATAAATTATGTTACCGACGAGATACTGTTAAGTTAAAGCCAATTTATGTGTATACACACAAAGATAAAAAGGTCAAGTTGTTAATAAATACAACTTAATTCCTATTATATAAATAAAACTATTGTACTTTCGTATTTTTGGAAATTATATACAAGTTGTAAATATTCGGAAAATAAGCGGGAAACTAGGAGTCTCAAAACTTCCGATAGAAGGTCCTTCCATCTTCTGATTTTCTACTCTACGGTTAAACTCGGCATTCGAATGCTCCGCATTTGTAGGTTAGGAAAAGCCTATGTTAGTAAACAAAATATGTCAGTGATGCCGGAATCGTGAGTCTTGGTTTTTTTCTCCTCGGACTGACGAAACACATCGATACATTCTGACATTCTAACACTAAATAAATGTATGCACCAGTGTAATACTTCTACTTATGCACAATTGTACTATACCTAAATAATGTTATGTATTTACCTATGTACATATAATTATCTATACTGTTGGAAAAGGAGGCTTTTATAATTTATAAAAACCACGTCTACAAAAACACATCTTTCATACACTTAAAGATGCTTTTTTTGGAGACGTAGTTTTCATGCCTAAAATGAGATGTTCAAAAGGGGCATCTTCCTTATCATAAAAACGATGTCTTCAAAAAGGCTTCTTTCAAATGTTCGAATCACGTCTGTTTTGTGATGTAGACGTTCAGATATGAAGAAGACATAAAACTGACATTTTTAAAATATTGTGTGCTATCTGGGTTTAAACCTTCACAGAAAGTCCAGAGAACGTTATTTTCGACATCCGAAAAATGTTCGGAAAATGTCCAGAGAACGTTACTTTCAAACATCCTAAAAACATTCTGGGAATGTCCACACAGTAAATTCTCAGGATGTCCAACAACATAACTGGTACCTTCCTAGCACATTCAGAGAACGTAACTAGGACATAACTGGCACATTTGGACATTGGTTAGACGACATTCTCTGGACGTACTTACATAGGATAACCCTGGAATGGAGGTGCCGACATCAACATGGACTGTTGTCCAATTTATGGATGACAAAACCGTTGAAGCAGTGCCGACTAATTGGCTAGATGGTAACAAATGCTATTGGCCACTACTACAGCAGTCGAAATTAAAGCATGCCATAAAAAAATTGGAACCACCTCAACCTACGTGGATTAAGTTAGCTGTAAAGAGCTTCAGGAATGGCACCTTTGGTAAGTTAAAGTAGTTATACACCATACATATACAATTAAAATAATAATTATATAATGCTTCTAGACGACTATGTAAAGGCTCGAAGCAAAGCGAAAGAGGCTGAGGACACCAGCGACCTACAGTCAGAGGTGGACGAGTCCAGTGCACCACGGAAAAGAAAGATTTATCGCCCATCGTGGGCTACCAGCAGTGAGGAGTCGTCTTCCGATGATACAATGCTGCCCACTCCTCCAAGTTTGGAGAGGAAACCCAATATTGGTATGTAAATACGAAAAGAAGTGGCCTACATATAAAACATTAAATTATTACATTCATAGTTGTGCATTTCGTCCTATTACTGTAATTAGTATATCTTTTTTTATCGAAACATATTCTATTTTTAGTTACTGCTATCAGTGAAGAATCGCTGTCCCCCCTGAAGAGACACAGAGTGTGTGAAAGAAAACAGCAGGCGGAAGAGGAGACAAGAAGTTTCAGCACGATTGGTATGTAAATACAAAGGGAAGCGTCTTACAATATAGAACATCAAATGTTGTATTCATAGCTGTACAGTCCGCGACAATACTATAAGACATAGATAAGAGGTAAGCTGGTGTTACTTTCAAATTTTTCGGCTATGTACAGACCTAAACGGTGCGCCAAACCGCGCATTTCGACAAATTGCTATTTCCAGAATTACTTGCGAATAACTATAGAAGCTGCGGTGGTGTATACTACACAAAGAAATTCAGAACATGTATTTATAATTTTATTTGTAACATGCCTATTTAATAATTCTATATATTATGAATGTTTAGGGTATGCTCTATCTGCCCTGCAAACAGATTTGCAAGTGCTACCCATTCACGTTCGATCGCTCCAAAATGTTCGTCAAAACGTTTGTCGAAATGTTCGTTGAAATGTACGGTTCGGCGCGCGGTTCGTTGTGCGGTTCGGCGCGCTGTTTAGATTTGCACAATGCCTTTGAAATACTAACGAAAACACTGCGTTGAACGACGTCTCCTGAAGTAACTAATGATAAAAATCTGTATGGGACACAATGAATTTCTTTCATATGACACATAATTATTTCGTTTTAAGCGATCTCTTGTTGCATTGTCGCGGACTGTACATACCATGAACACTACATCAGCTGACACCTACCAAATCTAAATTTTCAGAAAACCAAGGGACCTGTCAACTGGACAATAATAGCACCAGCGTAGAAGACTACTGCAAAACCATATTAGAACAGCAGCATGAGTTGCACAGTCTTATGACGGAGGTTTTAAGTAGAGTAAACAGATTGGAGGAAAACTTCTACGAGCATTTTGCGCTAAAACGAGGAAGTTCCTCAATTTTCAAGCAAAACATAGCCTTCCCGATAAATTGCGAGCAAGAATTACAAAAGTTTGAGACGTACCTGCAGGATGAAAATAATTTCAGAGATGCGGTAAAATACACAACGTTAACGATACGAATAGAATTCAAATTCAGTTGTAACAAAATGATTAATTTGCAGGTCCACGAATTAGCAAAAGTAGGAGGTACAAACAATTACAATTTCGTAAAACGGGTCATGGCCTGTTTAATTACTAAAGGATTAGGTACACAATACAGTTGGTTAGGACGAAAAGGAAAAAAAATCTTCCATACTCTAGAATTAGCCAAAATAATAATAGGTAATTATCACGTTTATTTTATTACTATATTTATTTGTATACGATTGAAAATTATTTAACTAAAATTCCATTGTTTAGATGCAGCAGAAAAGTCGGGAGTATCCAAAAATAGAAGAGAAACGGAAATTTCCATTCAGTTATGGCTCAGGAGGGCCATGGAGCGCAGTAGGATTATTGTCAAAGACCTGTAGTTCAAAGACCTGCGTTATTGTATTTTTAATTAAAAAATATGTTGAAAGCTTATTTTACGAAATTTTATTATACCCTAAGAGTAGCTACAGAGTGTTGCCTATAGAGACGTAGCAGCCCTGCTTTACACCAGAGCTGCCAGACTTGGCGCTTTTTTCGCGCATGCGCGAGTTTTGTCAGGGACGTCTCTACGTCCGAAGTTTGTGAAATTAGCGGGGCGCCCAAGTTACCCGATCTTCGTACTCGACTGAGGCCTTCGGAGGCTAAAATCGTCGCGCATGCGCGAAAAAAAGCGCCAAGTCTGGCAGCCACTGATATATATACTATGGATACGGTTTTGCCCATAAGCCCCGTGGAAATTTTATGTCACAAATTGAACGGGGCCATGTCTAAGAATTCAGTGCCAGCGCCGTCTTAGGTTCGACCAGTGTACTAAGGGAAATAGCGCGAGTTTCAAAAATGAAGTTTATAAGATTGAAATAATAGTATGTTATAACATCACAAGTTAATTATAAGTTATAACAAATTAACCAGAAGTGAAATTTGTGTAATAAATGTAATATAAAAGAAACTAAGAATGATTAATGATGTTCAGAGAAAGCGCAAAATTGAATTAAAAATATTTGTAACATTTTTGTTGTAGATAAGAGAAAGGTAAATAGGTATACACACAATGAATATACGCTAGTCAAACCACCAAAAGGCACGCGAACACGGCACGCTACAAAATAAAATGGTGTCGATGGCGTCTAATAACTCGACTGAAAGCAGCGTTACCTGAAGGGACGCAAACGCATGGCAAAGTATAGAGGATCACGGGGGTGAAGGAGAGTACGGGGATATAGTACACTGGTCGAACCAAGAGCAGCGCTGGCATCCAATTCTGACTTTCAAATTGTGACATGAAAAATTTTGGATACCGCATCCATAGTATATATATCAGTGCTGGCAGCTCTGTCAGCTAGGCCATGTGTGCCATCGATTATGTGTCATACATAAGAGAGTTTACTTCAGTTTACTTGGTTTACTTCCCCTGTTCACTACCTAATCGTTTATTTCCGATAGAGTTCGTTGTTGGGATTTTCTACAGAGTCGGTAATGCAGAACCGTAGGCAGAAAAATGCATTGCATGCACTGTCTGTACTGATTTTCTAGTTTGTGTTGGTAATATCTGACAATCGGACATTTTCTATAAAGTCTGCAATAGTACTTCTACGATTCCATTGTAAAACTGTTTCCTTCATAAAATAAATCACAAACCATGTTTGACCACGTAATAGCAATTACTGCAAGTGTCTGTCTTTTTGCGACATTTTGTTACAGGAGTGTAACGAATCCATCAAAATATCTATGTTATTCAATCAGCACTGAGTACGATCAGCAGATAGAGGATAAAGCAGAGGTAAACGTTCAAATTACATTTGCGTATGAGTTCAAAGAAAGTAATTTCATACAATATTTCATTTAATGAAAATCTATTGTTCAATGTCAATGGTTTTCATTTTACCAATCTTATTAACATACCTTGTTAATTAACCAAGCGATTAAAATATACTCCATAAACATATTCTGACGTTAATGCTAACTGGTGATATATTAATTGCAGAAATACATAGCAGACGCGAAGAGAAAAGCCATGCAATAAAAACCAACGGCATTGTTCACAGAAATAAATGCCTTTCTTTGATGGATCGACAACATCGTGTGTAGTTTAGCTCCAGAAAAATTAATTTGTACATACATACATATATATAGACACAAAGTATATTGTGTATCGATGCTGATGAAGTTATAATATACAGTTAAAATTGAAAAACGAAGTTATGATACTGTTACAAAACTGTTTGGGTAGAACTATATCTAGAGTGGTTTATAAAACTCTAACAGAGCTAAAAATTCTAAAAAAAGTACTGTCAATGTTCTTTGGCAGTCCCATACGTAACTCCATTTATTAGTTCATTCTTTTCACCATTGGTTTTCGATAATTAAATTACATTTAGTTACAAAATTTTGACTTCCTGTTAGTATAGAAGAACATCTATGAAATTCGTTAACGGTACAATCGAATTATTGTCAAGGAGGTAACTTAACAAACTTCTGATCGCACGTACAGGAGAAAGGGGATCGTGTAAATAAAGTAAATCGTGGGCTGATAGGTTTTGATGATTTATTAGAGTCCCTGGATCACCTTCCCCTGAGGCAGCCCATTCCAATAAGAAAGCCATCCTTTCTCTATCTCTTAATATTTACCATCTTATATCGCATACGTTTTTTGTTCCGCTGTCCATTTAAGAGCACCCTTTGGATATGGTACATTTACGCAAACGAGGAACGAGAAAACTGTGCGAACGGACAACGGATAATGAACCAATGTAAACCAAAATCATTTTCACATCGGAATGTATCGTTTATACAATATACCTCGTCGAGATAATTGCGCTACCGTCGTTCGATTATTTTCTATAGAGTTTATGGGGACACGATGGCCGCGTGTATAGAGAAACGGTTCGATTTTATTCGCGTTTCTCTGTTTTCCTTCTTCCAGTACACCAGGAAGTTCCAACATGTGGCTCACGACCCGGTAAATAGGACTAAAACTTTGTTAATATTTCTTTTGCGTTTTAACAAAATCGTCCAGAAAAATTTGACGACACAGAAGAAAGGTTGATAATCGGTCGTTTATCACGAATAATGCAAAATATAGATTACAGAATGTCTTTAAATTAACTGGTACCTTTACCCTAGGTCAGAAAATATTCTAATGGTACGGGGACCTTGCGGCTCTCGGAGGGGAACAAGTTGGACTTCTCTGCAGAACATGTTTCCCGGAAGAGGAGTATATTACACTACACGCCGCCAATGTGTCACTGCGACGTGTCCAACGAGTAACGGCGTTCTCGGATACTGAAATTCGTGTAACATTTACAAAAGGAGGACGAGTAACATTCTCTCCGCGTAACGAGCGCCACTATTTTTTTTTTTTTTTTGGCAATGTAATCGCATCCACATGATATTCTCGCGAGAACAAAAACGATGTAAAACATCCCCGTGACGTGTGTATGCAAAGTTTCTCGGACAGAAGCGAGAAATGAAAATGAAAGATGGAATGGGCACGATTGATTACAGCACGCAGCGTTATAATATTATAACAGACGGACACACGAAGGCGCGGGTACACGGATACATGCTGAATGCGGAAATCATCGTGATCCGATGAAACGTGTTTCGGAAAAAGTAAAAGGAAAGTAAAGTGTTTTTCGTTGCTGTTTCTCTTCTCGCGTTCCCGCTAGATTCTCCCTGTTTCATCAACAGATCCCACTGGAAATAAAGACTTCTAGCCTGGATTTCGCATATCTCCCTCTATTCGCTAAAACACCAGGCAACATCGGGCCGCAAATGTATTATATGATCATATATGTACACTTGTCGTATACATATGTATATTATATATATATATTGTATATGTATATATACATACACGTTAATATTTATACAATACATATACGTACACACATATATATATATATATACATATAATATGTGCAATTGTATGTGCAATATAGTCTGCGGATACAAGTATCGAATGCAATAATATCTTACAGGTGCGCGTGAAACTGCTGATGCGAAAAGAAAAACGTAACGGCTCGCAAACGGAAACGATTAGGTTCTAGAAGTGGTGATCGGCGATAGTAAACGGATGCTTCGTGAGACGCCGGCGCGACGAAGAACACCCATGCCTTTAATTACAATGACAACAATGACGGTGATCGTGACAAAGGCGGAGACAATGATCAAACAATGCCGACAACAATTTGCATTAGCTGTATTAGTATCGTTTTTCTTCCCCCATTTTTTTTCACGCGTCGATTGCCAGTCGAGCAGCCTTCGGAGGCCTCCCGTCGAACGAACAAGAAAATAGTTTCGCAATCGTTACGTCACGCTGGCCTACATCCAAGACAGAGCTTCTAAGGTCAACGTCTGCGTTGTCTTCTCTCGGATTCAACACTGTCTATCGTTCGACTTAGCATTGACGCATCCTTTACGATCAAAACATCTGCGCATCCGTTTGCCGTTCGTCGAAACGGAAGTACTCGAATGGCAAGGGACGCGTGCTCTGTTTTCATGCGGCAAACACGTTGGTGTAACATATACGTCAGGGGTGGGCATGGTAGAGGTCCCTCAAACTTCTGCTTCCACCATCAACCTCCCTTTCATACAGCGCGTACTTGGGCGCTATGGTGAGGACGGTCTTGTCTCGATTCAGACAAATACCCACCCCCGATATAAACGGTGAACCATTAATCGTGTCCAGTAGAGAATACTCTGTTATTAGCAGTCTGATTCACTAGACTGCTAATAACAGAGTAATCTCTACTGATTACGATTCGTGGTTCATCCTTTATGTACTCGCGGGCTTAAGATTTCTATTTAGTAATTCGTGTGTAGTAATGATATTCGAGCGTTGTCCTTCGGACACAATGATATGGTACATGGCACAATGATTCAACGAGTTGACGAGAAAACTCTTGATCGACTTCCCTCGTTCGCCTGTTCTCTCCAGTTCGCGCGAGATCGTTTCGTTATTATTAGACTGCGGATATTTATGGAAAATAAAAAATGTTTGTATCGACTGCAAGATACAGGAACCAAATGAAAATTTCTGTCTTCTTGTAATTATTAAGGTGAAACTAATACACTGATGGACTTAAATCTTTTATAATATGTCCACTGTTTAAGTTGTACGCACCTTTTTTCATAAATCATGTTATAAATTAATAAAATCCGCAGTCTAGTCATTATACTTCTCTTGGCTGCTTCGCACCTGTTCGTGCATAGTAGCATGCTCTTCGACGGCTTTTGCACACCTAATTTCATCCCTCTCCTTCGCTCGCTCACACTGTGTCACGACGCGCTTTCCTGGTTTATCGATCGAACCCTGTTTAGCCTCCTACACACCGTGGAAACTCCGAGAGACATTCCCAGGACAGTTGCCGAGAAGTAAAAGAAAAAGAAAACGGGTGGTGAGTTATTGAAGTTTTCAGACAAGACGATGGACACGAGACAACGATGAATTTTCAAGGGATCAACCCAGCTAGGAAATCAATCGATTAACCCTTAGCACTCGAACGGTGACTCATCGTGGAAAGCAGGAATAAAATAAAAATTGATTTCATTAAATTTTTCTAATCTTTTGTGGTTTCATATTTCACCCAACCAATTTCTTCATAAATGCATAAAGAGCTCCGAGTGCAAAGGATTGAATATCACAGAGAACGAACGAGGAAACGCGGATCAACGCGGATGGATTAAAAAATCTTGCGCATTGGTAGCGAGGGGTGTCGATCGATCAACGAGGGGCGTTGATTTTTTAAAATTATTTTTGTAGGCAGGGTTAATGTTTGATGGACGATAGAGGTTTCAATCGCACAAGCGGTTTCAGAGAATGAGCTCCTCGTGTGAGTGAACGAACGAAAGTGAAACATTTATTAATAAAGACCTGGGTATTCGGTATCATAGATATTATCCTTTTTCCTCTTTCCTTTTCTCTGTTTTTTTTTGTGTTGAATGTGCGTGTTTGACTCGGATACAATTGCTTTTTAGGTTCACCTATACTCTGAGGCTGCGCAACGATGTGTCCTCGTTTCTCCTCGTTCGCTTTGTTTAACGCGTGAAAAATTTTGATAACAACGGTGGCACACTGTTTCCGCGTGGACGACGAAAATTGTACTCCTTCGCCCGATACGATTTAATAATTACCTAGTAAACACGCAGTCATCCGCAATATGTACGCACAGAATTACGCGATCCTTTTTTTTTTAGTTATTATTTGTTCCATTGTTTTTTTTTATTATTTTGCTGCGAAATGTGTCTCTTCGTCACACGTGATTACAAATGTACTCCTTAATATGCTTTTTTACTTACGAAACACAAACATTCCGTCATAGTTTTTTTTTTCCTTTTAATATATTTGTTAGGTACATTATATATACGCGTCGTACGATTCTTCAAGCATAGTATTGTCAACGGTTGTGTATATATTTGTCCTTTTTTTTACCACTTCGCCTTGTTCCTCTCTATCTCTCTCTTCCTTTCTTTCGCATCGTTCTGTCGTGAAATTGTTTCTCCGGTTTCGTGCTTCTTCCCGACACAGCTAAGACGTTGTGGCGTGACTCGGATCATCCTTTCTCTCGTTTTGGTTCTGCGCTTGTGTCGGCGTGCCGGACGCAAAAGCTCTCGTCGAACAAAAACAACCAACACTTGACCCTATTCCATTGTACGCGTGCCCTTCCCTCTTTTATTCTTCGTTAGATTCGGTGCTTTTCGGGAGAACAAATGGATCGATTCGTGCAACGAGACCAATGGATATGCAATTTGTAGGAAGGTTCCGTCCAGCGTTCAGACGTCCGCGGCTGTGGACATGCTGTATCATTGTCGGCCTATTTCACCCTTCGGGGACCATTCCTTTCGCTGAACCGTCGTGTCAGTTTGACACAGTTATCCCGAAGCAAGTTATACTGTTCTGTTATTTGTAAGTAAATGTACCCGAAACTCTGTGACTTTTATGTAAATTTGAATAAAGAAACATTTAAAAAACGACTGTGTACCACATTATTTGATTAATCCTTTGTCACTGTATCAATTAACACCGAGGGATAGATTCAGTTCGTGAAATGAGAGACGTGAAAAATGCACACCTCTGCTTTCCCTAATAGCATTTATAGTTGGCGTTTTGTGGGGCTTCCTTTGACGGTATCCGTTTGGCAACCGTTGGAAATGTCGCACTTTTTGCAGTTGGGCCAACAGTCAGGGCGAACGTTGGGCAACCTAGACCTAACCTAGAGTCAACGTTACTATAAGACGAACCTACAGAGCTCACATATTCTGATTTTCTCTTTAATAGTGATCTTTATGGTATATCAAAAAATAATATACATATTAAAAATATATTTTCACGGTAAAATTTTGGGAAAAAATTAAAAATAATACCCACGTCGAACTTGAATCCAGACCCGTTTGCGTAGTAAGTACATGCCCTATCGCTGAACCTACAGATGATTCTTGATCGTTAACAAGCAAGAACAGGCTCGTGGCGTCAGACCAGGCAGAACACCCCCGACGAATGCGAATAGCGGGCCACCGGGAGTGTTATGGCACTGGTGGACGTAGGGAGAGGAAGGAGGCCTTGTACCTTGGCTCTGGACGGTGGGGGTTAGTGGGTAGGAGCAGGTATAGTAGTCCTGTTTTCCCGCGAACAACATCTCAGGGAGGGCCGAGTCCCACACTACCCTCTCCGGCCAACATTGAAGGAGAAGGCGTTTATTAATTAAATTTAAATTATCTAAAAAAGGAAGACCCATTTTGAAGAAACCAAAAGGGTCTTCTTATACTACATGAACGCCCCCTTGCCTTTCCCTTGGAAAAATTAAAGAAATGAAAAAAATTAAAAGGCTGCTCACAATAAAACTTTAGTGGATCAGCCATCGCGCAAAAATTACAAATTTTAAGTATACTTCTGGTGTCTGATAGACGATATATTTAAATGTTGGCAGATTTTTGTTGGGCCAATGTAGTATAATCGTTGTAAATTTCACGTTACTTAACCGACTATAATATCTGTAGGCCCAACGTTGTGTATTCGTCGGCAAATGGACGTAATTTTTCGTCGTTGGCTCTACGTTAGGCATTCGTCGGCAAATTGACATAATTTTTCGTCGTTCGCCATACGTTGGGGATTTGTCGGCAAAACCACCAACCATTCCCCAACAATCTTCCAACCGTTGGCCAGTGTTGGCCAACCGTAAATGCTACTAGGGCTAGACTTTTTACAAATTCACAAGTAACATTAGAAATATCAACAGAACACACCAACAGCTAAAAATAATACTTTATTCACCAGGATACCAACGTCTCGAACGATTTCAAAGGAAACAAAAGATCGCGCTGGTCCCCGTCCAGGGTTAAACGATATCAATCATGTAAAAATATTTCTCCGAGCAACATTCTCTTGTTTAATTCTCGTGAAATGATCTGCTATGACAAGGTTTCCCCGAAATTTTAGGTTTTTTGTACGATTGCGTGACCACGCGTGAACCGATGCGACTCTGCATGAATTTCAGGCGAAAATATTACTTTCAAGACGGTGACAGACGCTTTCGTCGTACTCTCAAATCCCTCGTGGCTCGTCTAAATCCTAGATCCTCTTCTACGCGTGACTCGTTGCCCGTGATAATACGCTTTTGCGTCCCCGTTTCGTATCGGTACATCCTCGCTGTCCTCGTTCGAATCCCATGGCGGCCATGGATCGCGAACACCGTGATATCGCAGCATCGCCGCCGTATCGTGGCGTGTCGTTTTACTCTTTTGTTTTTCTTCATTTTTTTTCATCTTTTTATCACACACACACACACACCGACGAGACTCTTCGGACGTTTAACGAGTATAGAGAATAGAAATCGAAATGTCTTTTAAAAGAGAAAAATACTGTTGCTATTGGGATCGGTGTTTCGTATGTATGTATGTAATGTATATATGGGTCTCTCTCTTTCTCTCTCTCTCTCTCTCTCTCTATTTTTTCATGTCGTTGTTTCTTCTTGTTAAATGCTCTCCGTTTGCTCGGTGAATGTACGTGAAACACGTGTACGGTGTGTAGGTATGTAATGTATGTATCGTTTTGTGTACTTTAAGGGGTAATTATCACAGAATACACGAGATATTTTTCATTAAGCTTACGAGATATTAATCGAAGCGGAGAGTAGGAGGAAAAAATGGCGGTCAACCCCGTCTACGAGGCGCGATTGCCGAGTGACCTGGAAAATTCGACGCTACCAGCGTGAAACATAAAAGGCCGTTCCCATTTTGTCGACGGACTTTGGTTCTGGGCGCCGAATTCGCCGGCCCTTTCTCTTTCGTAATTAGTATGTACTTAGGCAGCGGAGAAAATAGACACTTTTACAAATGAATATGTCGGCGAGATCGCGGACCCGTGTATATCCTTCTTTCATCTACCATCCCCTTTCAGCCCGGTTCTTACATTTTATCCGTTTACGTCCGACTATTGTTGTCTCATCTGTTTTATCAAACGGGAGTTTCTCGAATTTCGAACGGCACAGATCTGGGCACTTTTAGATCTAAGGATTCTCTAACCGCGTGTTCGGAATGTCGCGCTAGATGCGTTTTTCACGGAACGAAACAAGTTTTGGAAACTCTTTTCTCACTTTTCTATTCTGTTCTACGATTATTCCGTGACGAGGGCGCGGAGGAACGCATGATACTCGACAGGGTAACGTGTTAGAGAGAATTTGGAAAAAGTGTGCGCGTCGTACAACACGTGGGATAATTACACGAGCGTCAAATGAAATCGTACTACACGAAAGTCCTGCGCCTGACCTGTGTCGCGTGCTAGATCCACTGATATACATATATACTATGGATACGACATGCCAAGAAAAATTAGAAGAAGATTTGGCCAGTTTGCATGTGCCGCCAACGATCGAGCATTGAACTATGTGCTTCCCTCCGCCCCGCAATCACCCGTGAATCTCACGCTTTGACTCACTTCGCCACACGCAGGTGCAGGCGCAGGCGCTGCCGCTATGTCCTTTAATACATTGCTCGATCGTTGGGGGCGATGGCATCGAAAGCATCTTCTTCTACGTTTTTCGACTGCTGTACGGCTGGCTTATGGGAATGTCATATCCATTATATATTATATATATCAGTGGCTAGATCCGAATGTGGAAAGCACCTTGTCTATCTAAGATGGTCGAACTCGACTTTTCCTGGGTGGGTCTCTCTCTCTCTTTCTATCTCTATCTTTCACTTTTCCTTTCCCTCGCTTTTCCCCATCAAACGAAAATCCCCGCGCTCGCAGCTAGATCAGCATTTAGACACTATACACAATACGTAAGTATATCTAGACGTACTACGTAGTAGAAACTTTTTTGGATATAATCATGTAATTCTCTGGAATTGTATATCTGGCCGGGCCGCGAAGGCCGGTGAATGAAATTCATTAGGTTCAAAGTCGCGTGCATCATTGTGTTATTATTAGTTTCCTCTTTTTTCCCATTTTCGATAGTTTTCTCGGGAGACCCGGTCGAAGCTTCGGCGCAAGAACAAGTGACGAACATCGCTGAGCTTATCGAATGACGTTGGACAAGACACGAAGGACGCTCGGCTGTCCTCCGCGTGCTACCACTTCCTGAAACGCGACGGCAGTGTTACCAGATTAACATTTCGTATCCTGACTCTACCGTTTTTCCCTTCCACGATGCCAATCTCTACGTTTCCGTAGCGGCCCGGTCACGTGACCAACTCTCCTGATCTGGTAACACTGCGCGACGGTTCGGCGAACCATTTTTCAACAGGATTATCTACCCTCGATTCTCACGATTCTCGTTCTCTCGATCCACGGATTGATCTTGTGCAAGAGCCGCGGTCTCGATCGTAGCTTCTGAACTCTGTCCCCGAAGGGAGGACCCTCGATCTATATACAAGAGTAATATCGATGAGATATCAAGCGAATAGACAGAGAAGTATTAACGTTCGTTTATTAGTTTATGTGTTAGTTTATTATTATTTTTTTTACGTTTTCGAAGCTTGCGTTTCCCACCTTCTCGTGTATATATTTGGTTTCGCTCGCTCACACAAAAAGCAATGGTCGTCGGGAGAGTGTCGAAGTTATTATGAATATTTAAGTACTATAGAGCTACAACGATATAAAGTTTAATTTCGAAAAAGTTTGGTCGATGATTCGGGGACATGGTCCTCGGCATCGATCGAACGCCGAGCTCTATGCCTCGCAGATCATTGCTATTGTACGGCGACGCTGATCGGAAGAAAATCGAGGGTGGACTTGAAGCGCACTGCGCTCGTTTCGTTTCAACGTGGTTTCGAATCGAAACGGTGTGAATCGGACGTGTACGCGCTGGCATCTCGTGTGATCATAGGTGATCGAGCCAGGGACCGGAGATGATTCGCGGAGTGTGCTCGAAGCGTTCGAGCGGACCTCGCTCTCGCCCATTCACCACAGCAATCAGACTCTTACGATCTCTTGTTTAAATTCTTACGATAAGAACGTATTTTACATTACAATGCCTAATTTATTACTAACGGCCCGCCGCGAATGACGTCGCGGCGCGCCTATTGGTCGTACGCAATGCTACGTTTAAACTTGTTATTAGAAAAAACTTCTTCGTCAACAATGTGTTTCTCACGTGTTTATCTACAAGTAAACTCGTCTTCCCGAACAAACGGCCTAAAACGTCGTCTCGCACGAGGGTCTATATTAATTAGTATGCGTTTTACATTCGCCTCGTTGCTGCGGCGCGATTCCTCGAAACACGACCGATTTTCGCGTCTCGCTATCTCTCGGACCCCGTAAAACACCTACGATCCTCTTCATCTGTCTCTTCGTGCTCGATGTCCGTCGATCGTCAACGCGGCCGACGCGACATTTCGTTGGGATCCATGGATGTCGGAGGTATAATCGCGTTCGACGCATTTTTATGCCTAATTCGACTCTCCTCCTACTCTTTCTCCTCCTTCTCCTCCTCGTCGTCTTCCTCATTCCCCTCCTCTCTTACATTACGAATATTACCAATTATATTGCATACTGGCAGCACTGTTTTCACGTTTCGCGTCTATACGGAACACTCTCCAATACCTGAGGCGTCGTATTCTCCTTCTTCGCGGCACTTAATCGAATAAGAGTCCGGTGTGTACTTCCGTGTTCACCAATACTGAGCTTCGTTTTCGTCTCATCCTGTTGTGTCGCTTCGAAACCGTTTATTGAAAGGACGGCGGGAACCGTCTTTCCCTCGTTTTCGTATTCTCTATAACCCGACGGACGAACGCTTCAACTCCGGTGCTTGATATTCAACGCGTTTCTATTCTCAGGAGAACACTCTTCCAAAAGGATCTGTCGTCCTTTACGATCGATCCTTTTGTTTATTTTTTTTTAGGGACGGGACTAAAGCTCTGTGATTCGTAAAAAAAAGAGAGAAGAACACGCTCGACCGGAAGCTGGCTTCGCGGGAAATCGGAAGGAAGATGTTTCTCCCGCTGGATCGAGCCCTTACGTTTCTCGTCGGTCCGGCGATCCTTTTAGCTCTCTTTGTTTCTCTCTCTCTCTCTCTCTCTCTCTCTCTGTGTATCTCTTTCTCTCTGTGTCTCTCGTTTCTCGATGGCGTTGTAGTTTCTCCAGGTGTTGCCCTGATCAACGACAACGACGATTTCTCGATTTCATGTTCTCGGCAACGACGGCCGAACGCCTCTCGTCTTCCCCCTGTGGACAAATGCAGCTCCTTCACACCTCCGAGCTCTTTCCAAACTCGAAGGACGCATCGCTTCGCTGTCGGCTTTTAGCATTGTGTGTCCGAGCTTCAGGTGGGATTCGGCAGCGGTGTCTCCTGCCTAATGTCGCTCTTCAGCTTCACAAACTCCTTCGCGATCTCGTCGTTGTTCCTCTGCGAGAGGATCCTCAGGATCGTCCAGCCAGTCTCGTCCATCTGTATACGCTTGCCTAGCGACAACCAGCAAGCACACGAGCCCTCCTCCACGATGTCCTTCAACTGCATCACTGCGACGCCCACCAGTCTGTCCTCTCTGGCGAAACAGTAGTCCCTCACGCAGATATGCAGCTCGTAGAAGTCCAGCTGCTGTTGCTCGTTGCCGATCATGCTGCGGAAACAACGGAACGTGTCAGTTTTCCCTTTAGCTCGGATGATATGTTATACCGTCGTTTTTCTACTCACAAATCGAAGCTCTCGTTGAACTGTGGCGACCAGTTATTGCTCTTCGACTTCGTCGACTGTTTCCTCTTCTTTCCGGTGAGGTGCGGCCCGATTAGGTTCACCTCAACGTACGGCCTGAACATGCCCGTGGCCAGCTGCCATTTCAAATCGTTCGCGGCGACAACTGAAACGCAGAATTCGTACGGTAACAGATGTGTTCCACGTGTAGAGTAGAGCTGTGACTTATGAGATACAGGTACTCGGGTAAACAGCATTAACCGGATACCCGGGTATTTGAGTAAACAAAAATTACCTGAGTACCTGCGTATCTCGTGAATACACTGCGGATCTTTATGCAAAATAAAAATCGTTTGCATCAATAGGAAGAAGCAGACGATATATTACGATTAGTTATTCTCTTGAACGATTTTAATAAATTTAAATTAATATATCAACGTTCTTTTAATTTCATTATTGTTTTAAATTGCACAAAATCATTTATGACTTATGTTTTATGAGATACCCGGGTACCCGGATACTCAGCTATCTCATGGGTACTCGGGTGAAAGGGAAAAAGTCCGAGCTCTAGTGTAGAGTGAAGATTCGTACCTTTCACGGTGACCTTCTGCTCGCCGGTTCCAGGGTGCGTGAAGAGATCCACTTGAATGCTGACCTCGCCCACGGAACCTTCGTCCGAACCGGCGGTATCTGGAACTTCATAAACGATAATTAGACCTCCGTGCGTTCAACCGGCACGTTGCTCTTGGCTAGAATGCTACGAAATAGAAAGATAGAGCTTCGATCGTTTCTATTCGATGCTAGAATTGAAAAAAATTTGATGCTAAGATTTCTATACTGAGGTGTCTACGTCTAGAGCAGATTACATGCTCTAACGGTATATATGCATGGAACTTTGTCTTATAGAGTACTCAACAGAGTAGATGCAGTCTTGGATCAATCTAGAAGGAGCTAACGATCAAAACGATCCTTTCCAAAGGCAATCAAGAATCGAATCGTTAATATTTCTTCCACCAGACAAATTTCGAAACTAGGATAACTGCCGACTCTTGACCAAGTCTGCCCGTGAATTTCGATTGTTGTCCTCGGTGGTGAGTGCGTTTATGGTTCCCGGTGTTGGTGCCGCTGTCGTCGACAGTCCATGTTTGTCTAAAGATTTAGGCGTGTTCGACGAGCGAAAGATGCCAGTGTATACACCGTCGCATCGCCGGAGCTGATCCGTTGAACAGTGAGAACGCTAAACTGGCAGTGATCGGTTCAACAAGATTCATACCCGTGTATGTGTGTAACGTGTATATTAAAGCCTTGAAGAAGATGACTGAAGGATGCGCACGGTGAATTGGCAAGGTTCTCCATAGTAGCAGTAACAGAGCGGCAGTAGTGACAGCAGCAGCGCTACCTAATACAACTATCGATTCACCGAGACGATCACATTCGGGACGTGTCTGTTGACCCTTTTGATAGTATGACCAAGATCAGATCGAACCCAATTGGCAAGTCCAAGGTCTCCTTTCATTTCAACGACTTTGTGGAGCCAGTTGAGTTCGACATGTGTACTCTCCGTGTCCCACGAGTTGTCCCTCGAAACGGAACAGCCAATGGATAGGCTAGAACAGGGGTCGGCAACCTGCGGCTCGCGAGCCACATGCGGCTCTTTGGATGTGAAGCTGCGGCTCTTTAGTTCCATGCGCAAATATTATTTATTTTATAAAAAAAAAACATTTAAAAATCGTTCTGAATCGATTAACGAGAATTAGGCACCGATTCTAATAATGCCATGTATATTATCTAATTTGTTGTGAAAAACACTACTTATACATATACGAATAAATAAATATTTTTTCTTATGAATAAATAGATTAGTTTTTTTTATCAAAAAACTTTATTTATGCGAGTACTATTTATTGTTGGCAAGAAAAAATTTTGTGGCTCTTTAAAAACTTTGAAATTTTGTAAATTGTAATTTTTGACTCTTCCGACTCACAAAAGGTTGCCGACCTCTGGGCTAGAATCGAAAGTGCCACTGGAATTACCAAATTGGATGGCTTGCTGTCGCATTCCTTTCGAATTCCCACCAGGAGACAACTTCTGAGGCACGAGGATTACGGGAAGCTTAGCTTACGCTACGGGCGGAGCGCCTGAGGCCTGAAACGCGTTGATTAGGGTCGCCAAAGCATTTGCTCCGCGCGCTAGAATCATTTCTGTTCATTCTTACAAGCTGTCATAGCACCGAAAGGGTCTACGCGGTGGCCGCCACGCATCTATGTTTATAAACAACACTTTTGCGTTTGGTGACATGAGGATATGGAGACTGGTCGATCGATAGTGAACCTGCGAGGACGGAGGATGGAGCAGTGTCGCCAGATTAACTATTCCCATTCGAGTGTTCAAAATATTTGTTGTATTATTGAATTTGTATTCAATAAATTACTGCAGGTATTGAATGTTTTAATTAAAGGTTTTATATTCCCTTTTAAATTTCCCTGATCTGGCGACATTGGAGTGGAGTTCATGTCACCAGCGAAGAGAGTACGTCTCGTATGGCAGCCAACGCGTCGAACGATTTAATCAAAAAATAAATGTGAACGTGTGTTATCACGTGAATAATGATGATCTGTATATACCAGGTGGTAGCAAGAAAAATAAAGTAATATATCAAGTCAAAATGAAGAAGTTGTTGTCCCTATGAGACACCTCGGTGAGTATAATGCAATAACGAACAGTCCACTACGTCCTAAACGAGCGCCTAGTTGTCGAAAGTGACCGAAAGTCAGCCAAGAATCTTCCGAGGCTTCTGCTCTAAGAGTAGTGCACTCTGGTACCTTGTCGACTCTCTCGGCGAAGAGAGGGCTTGCTCTGGCGAAGGGGTTCCTCGAGGCTTTCCATACCCTCGGCTCCTTCCCCTTCGTCACCACCTCTCTCGCTGCTCATCGAACGCTGACGCTGACGTAGCTTTGACGCATTGTTCAGCGGCACTGTCGCGACAATTTACGTTACGTCGGTTGGATTTTTTGGTCAGAAGTGTGCGTGAATGTACAGGGTGTATGAATTATAACCGTAAACCCGCTCGTACCGCGAATTCTATTTAAAATTTTTTGTATGAAGTGCGTGAATGACATAGATGTGGTTTCGGTAGATGTAGGCCCTGAAGAGATTCTCGATGAGAGTTAATGTAACTGTGGAATGGAATTGTATCAGTCCCTTAATTTATAATGGAATATCGTTAACGAAAATGTGGACATACACAAATGTAGGCATTCACCACGTTTCTTCAAATATTATTTCAAAAGGTAATCCTTGGAGTCACCGTCCGTGGTGACTCCGAGTCAAGAAGGGTTCTCTAATTGAAGGATTAATTTTGAAATGAACCGGTCTCGAGAACCGGTTTCTACAAATTCACAAACTTATGCTTAAGAATCGGCTCACCTTGGTTCACCTGCGACGTCACGAACGTTTTGATAAGCGTGTCCGTTGTCTGCGTGTACAAGCTAAGAGCGTATCGCAAGCTCTGAAGTTCCGGCGATTTCTCCAAGAATGTCTTCTTCAGACCGTTTCCACCTGCGTGGAAGTACTGCTTGATCGTGTCGAGAGCGACTTCGAGAACCGCACACTGCTTCGGCGACAAATTCTTCTCTACCTCTTTCGAAATATCCTAGACACATATATTTCATTATGAATCCCAAGTATTCATTTCACCAGCTTAGATAACGCTGTCCAACAACAAAAATGTTTCCATATAACTGGTCTTAATTTTTCTCCTACACGTACAGTTTTTGAGAAATTTGAGTTTGAAAAAACAGATATATTTGTCGACTTTGAACAAATATTGTGATGTTATTATATAAGACATTGTATTGTTCTTTACAGCAAAAGATTCTCTAGACTTTCCCAAATCCAGTGGTGTGCAATAGTAGCTCGTTGTGATTGTTTAAACATATTTAAACAATCATTAAAGATGGAGAGACACCAGTAGGACAATTGAAGAACTCCTAGTTTCGTCAAATGACAGTTGACTTACCATTACTCCGCTCAGAGCATTCTTCACGTCCGTTGGCTTGCTGACCATGTGGTTCTTGAAGAGCTTCGACATGTCCTCAATCTTGGCGTTCGCAGCGAGGTTCTTCGCGTTGTCAGTCAGATTCTTGAACATCATCTGTAAAATCATGGAATAAGTATAACCGCGGCGGTAAGTCGTTGATTAAAATGGAAACGTACGCTCTTGTCGGTCATTGGTGGCAGCACGACCGTCTTCTCCAATATTCTCATGACAATCTTCCACAGTTCTTTCAGCAACCTCTTCAGCACAGTCTTCTCGCAAGACTGGGCGTACAACGATAAACTTCCGTCGAGGAGAACCATCAAAGGTCGTAGCACTTCATCGGCTTCCACGGCGACGTTGTTCCGCTGTGCTGGTTGCGACAATTGCACTTGTCCGCCACCCTTGATGGCCAGTAACAAGTCCCCTAACTCTTTCACCGAGGCTGTTATCCTCGGCTCTAGACTCTTCGCGAACAGTATCGCCAGGTCGTCGAGCGATCCATTAAGTTGTTGTTGAAGCTCCTTCAAAATGTTTGCCGCGTCTTCCTCCAGTTTCTCGCCGCCCATCGATTCGAACATCTTCTCTAGTTGTACTCGAAGTTGCTGGATGTTGTTCATCAGGATGCACGCCTGTGATCGACAAAAAATATTAAGTAGACTCTGAATATTAAGAAATCTGTAAGAATTGTAATAATTGCGTGACGTACGATTCGCTCTTCCTTCAGGTGGCTCGGGAACTCATTTTTGACGATGTCAGCGTAAGCGATCAGGACTTTCATTATAGTCTTCGCGAACCTCTTCATGTACCTCTTCCAAATCTCTGGGTCGGGACACTCGAGCTTCGACACTACGTCGAAGCATTGGGTTAGCTGCGTGAAGACGTCGACGACGGAGACGCTGAAGAGCGCGTGCTCGCTGCTCTTTTGGAACTGTGGACGCAGAAGTTCAAATAAAATGATGATTCAAATAAAATCTAGATACAGCGAGTCCTCGGCTTACGCGGATTCTTATAAGCGAATCAGAAAACCAATTCCGAATTGTGAAATTCGTTTTTGATTGCCAGAACAGTATCGTATTGGAAACGCTGCGCGAAGACGCAAGAACTACAAAGACCAGTGAATTTTTAATTAATTAATTGGTTATCGATCGTAATTTATCTTCAGGATAATACAAAGTTTTATTCGCGGCGCAAAGGTTCGATCATTTACAACAACAAATAGCCATTTTGTGACATACTAAACGCTGGATTCGGATGTGAATCTTCAGGTTCGAGAACCACGTTAGCTATTAAAAATGTTTTTAATCAATTTGTAAAAGAAAGAAGGTGTTTCGTCCTAGACCTGCTAGAGGACTCATCAGTAAGGCTATCTAGCGGGCTCTGCTTTATGCACGGGATGTTCGAAGGCAATTTGAGTGAATTTTGTATAAAAAGGGATGAACACTCACCCCATCCTTCTGGTCTCTGTTGAAGGCACCATGGAGATATTCTAATGAGACGTCATCGTTCTCGTTCAGCCATTGCATGACGAACGGCTCGAACCACGACGGGTATTCCGGCACGGCTGCCTTCAGCGTCGGCACATCTTCCACGTACTTGGTGTACAACCACTTGACCTTGAAGTGAAGATTCATGTAGGCCGAGGACTTGCAGAGCCTGTGCTGCTCGTGCTCCTCCAGCGCGTACTTCATGTCCACCGCGAACAATGACCACATAGTGGCCGCTGACAATTGGCCAATGTTCAACTCCTGTGGGAATTGATTTAGAACAGGCGCGTAGCTGTTCTTGTCCTCTTCGATCACCGAGACGATCAACGCGATCAGCTTGTGCCAGAAGTCGACGGACTCGAGCCGAGGCCCGTGATCCTCCGCGTCTCTCTTCGACTCGATCGGGTCAGCTTGGAACTCCCTGTTGTAGATATCGTAGCAATTCTCGAATAGAAACTGATAGGTCGAACGCAGACACGCCTTCACGCAATCCTTCACCACGGTGCTAGCCCGTGGCGGGCTCGACAACTCCTGGACTTTCATGCGGAAGAACGTGATGCTGGTCAACAAGTCTACCGTGCTCTTCAAGTCCATCAGCTTCTCCTGACTCGACGCCGGGAAATGGTTTCTGTACATCGACAGATCGATTCGCAAAGAGTTGTGCAACTGATCCAGTAATTTCACGAACTTCTCTTTCTGCAACGGGAGAAATAGGCCGTGAAACAACGAAAATGTATTTCGCTATAGGGTATCCATAAATTACGGATACGTTAAAATGCCGGCCAGCCATGTCTCTTCCTTCGAGAACCATATTCTTGTCAAAGCCGACACAGAAAGGGTGTACCGTGCAAACACTATTATCAGATTTTGATTAATCACGCGTGTCCATAGAATCCAGAAGCAAGCTGATGGCGCCTGCGGGTAGGCAATCAACGCTATATTGCTGTGTGCATGTCGACAGAATGATTTTTAATTGTTACCGATCCGCGCAAAATAAATTCATACATTCAACAAGAACAACCTTGAAGAGGAAAAGCTGTTAAACATGAAATAAATTATTTTCTTATGTAATGTGAAAGCTAAAACGTCGAATCAATTTTTCTAGCCATCGCTTTGCCGACTAAATTTCCAAGCGAAAGGACGAGACTTGAATTTTTCATGACGCCAGTCTCAATTTAATTTCAACACGTAACAGACTTCCGTTGATAATTCAGATGGTTCAGCCGCCATTGCTTATGGCCCGGTAGCGCACCTTATTCCCAGAGGTGCTCGCGAAGGAAACAAAATGTGTGGATAGCGCAGGATCGAGACAAACGATAGGAACCGAAACGGAGAAAGAATTAAAGTGACTGATAATTAAATTTCGTTGTACGAAAATCTTTCTAAGTTTGAATACAGAATGTTTATCTATCCTCCCGTCCCTTTTTTATACTTCTGTGCGTAATAGCCAAGAATCCATTTGTTTTCGAATTCGTTTAAGGTTGTTTCGCGAGTAACGAAGTCAGCTATTTTTTTATGGTTGTGCCCCAGACGAATACACCCCGAAAAGTCATGCATAATTCAGGAACGTTGAAAACAGTATCAGAATTTGTCCTTCTCGGACAGCATTCTCGTAAAATTTATACGACTGTATTAACCCTTTTCGTTCGAACCACTTCTTCTACGAACTCGCTTTTTTTGCACTATCTAGATCCAAGAAGAATTGTCGTTCGAGCAATTGAAAAATTATCTACATTTAATCTGTAATCATTTTAATAAATCCAGTAAAATTTTCAATCTAAAGATCTTCATCTATAATAACCTAGTCTATTTGTTATCTCGGAAATTGTCTAAAGTATAATTGAAGTTTCTAGATACGTGTCAGCAGGAAACTTGAAAACACTAGGGAGCTGGCGGAAGACATTGTTGTTTAATTAAATAAATCTGGCCAAGGTGGTGGATTCGTTCTCGAAAATTGTTGGACATCTCCCGGGGACCAGCCTACGACAATCGTGGCGAAAAATTCTTAATTAAAATCTTAATTAGATCAGACGGCGTACGCTACCGCCTTGTCTCTCCAGTATTTCCCATTTCCAGCTTGAAAAAAATCTTAGCTGCGGAGAGAAGGGAGACTGAGACAGAAGAACGGGACGAGCCTAATGGAGAGTTTCAAAATGAAATTGATAGGGTTGCGCTAGAGCACGTGTGCTCTAAAGTTTCCTGGTCAGTCCAGGTGAACCGGCGCGGGAATAATGGATGGTTTAGGCTACTAGGAAATTGCAGGAGCATTTCTCAATCACAGCGTTCGCCGTTGTTCTCTCATTCGATCTATCTCTCTCTCTCCCTCTGTCTCTTTTTCACTCCCTCATGAATAAACGTGGTCGTCAATGTTCGACCCCGAACTCACCCCGAAGTTACTGGCGGCGAATCTATCACTAGCTGAAACAGCGGAACTCGCGCTGGTATGCGCGTAGTATGCGTTTATGTTCGCCAAAAGGGTCGACATTACCGCTGGCACACCAGGACAGAGGTACTTCGTCGAAAGGCAGTGGAAATGTCTGAAAAAATCGCAGTATGTTATTGGAATTGGTATTAGTCTTAAGCTGTGTCCACGTTGAAGCAACTTCTGGTAATTATTTAGAAGTTGGACCTCCTTTCAGATTTTGATGATCTTGAAATATGTTGTCAAGGTCATCATTCTGAACAACTTTTCCCTATACACACACATGTTACCGCAGCTCGGTTTTAGTTGTCGAGATATTCGCACAAAAACTATTTTTAATACTGTATTGAATTTTCTCTGTTGGATTCTCGTATATCAGCATAGGCGATCGCTTAACGGCGTTTCTAACCAAACACAAAATTAATAACACAGGTATAATGTTATTTAATCCCCAATATGATTGGGTAAAGGCACGAATAATCACAGAATTCTGTTTCTGCTGTAGAAAGAGATTTTCGACTTTATTCTTTACTATATTTACAATAGTACAATAGTACTGTCATTTGGTTCGAAAAAAGAGGTTACCTCGAAAGTTTTCCGAGACATTTATAGACATTTATAGATTTCGATGTGCTCTTTCCGAATTTCAACTTTGCCACCCTGTTTTCTCTCTCATCTCCACAGCGTGTTTAAGAAAAAGTAAACAGACGCCGCGCGGATCAGCGTTACGTTGCCACGGAGCGTGCAGGAATACGAAAAATTCAATACAGTATTAGCGATAGTTTTTTGCGAATACCTCGAAAACTAAAATCGAGCGGCGGTAACATGTATAGGAAAAAGTTGTTCAGAACGTAGAAATCTATAAAATATTTAAGTTTCATCCAAATCTAAGAGGAGGTCCAACTTCTAAATAATTATCCAACTTTTTCAAGGGACACGCGCCGTAAACTAAAAGTTGCTTGGTGTTTCTCAGTGAGGACTAGACTACGGATTCTTATGCATTTATGGCTTTGAAGATATTGAAAAAATGCTACAATATAAAATACCACAGAATTCAACACGATTTATCATTTATTTCAGAACTATAAAAAGACTACATTACCACTGGAAATATGATTTTGTTTGTTTGCACTGTCTTAAAATTTACTTACAAATATTAAAAATTACATAGACATCCGCGGTCTAGCTACGAGAGATACTTTTAACGCTGGCGACTAAATTCTGGAAAGGTACTCACGTCATTGCTTGGTAGATACTCTCGATACCGTATCGCATCGCGAACTCGTCGACAAGTTCTTCCCCGAGTACGTCGAAGTACACCTTCCAAGCGTCGTCACCCTTCGCTTGAGGCAGCGCCACGACGCCACAGTTCTTCTCGCACAGACTATGGAAGAGATTCTCGTGTAGGCAGGTGTACTGGGTGTGATAAGGCGCGACCTTCTCTTCTCCTTTGATCTCTACGCTGATATGAAGCCTGATAGCGCCGGACACTGCGCTCTTGTCCGTTCTCTTTTCCAAATTATACCAGACGTCCATCTCGCCGCTGAGCGTTCTCACTTCGATGATGGTTTGTCCAAGGAAATCGTCGCTTTCTCTCGTCAGCTTTTGCCGGAGCTTCGACTTCAGATCGTTGTCCTCGTCCCACACTCTCACTTTTATTCTGTCGGATGAGTTGTGGCACTCGCTGGGAAACAGAACGTCAATATTTTGATTCCACGAATTTATTTATGGTGGCCATAAATTATGAAAGCGGTTCAAGTAATATATTTTTTGTTTCGAGATATTTCAAGGAAAAAGATGTTAACGCTAAATGAGTAACAGGAACTATCCAACGGCTTGTTTTTTTATAGTATCGTAAACATTTTACTGAATTAATTTAGTTTTAAATTAAAAAGACAGCACGCCCGGCATTAATTTGCATAGTTGTTAGGATTTCTCATGATTGAAATGTTGCGCGAGAGTCTTAGCAATCACGGTACACGTAAACTGAAAATTAATTTTCCTTTCGACCGTTCCGGCTTCATCGCCGTACAGTAGGAACGTATTTCTCGGATTGGCGGAATAGTAATTGAATTACTCACAAGTAGAACTTCTCGTTCCAAACCGGATTCAATTCCTTCGGCATCGTTGTGGTGCGCTTCTTCACTTTCCCGACTTGCACCGTCACGTAAGGATCAGACGTGCCGCTCTTGTCTTTGGCGATCAGTCCCTGGGCACATTTCACTGTGGAAGCGAGAATCGATGGTTAGTTAATTACCTTGCGTCCATTTGCCTGACACGGGACGCGATCTCAAAGCAATATTGAATTTCCCCGAATTAGGCTTCTCTAATCCTCCTCCACATCAATTTCCATCCTTCCAACGTTCCCGTACTCACCAGGGAAATCGATACAAATACTTTAACGTTATTCATAACATCGTCCTAATGAGATAACGCCGCCTGTTGCCATAATCAAGAAATGGGAACACGAAGCGTGCTGATCCAACACCTTGGATTTAATTACCTGGCCTTGGTTTATTGTTGGTTTTATGCATTATTCCAGGGTTAATATTATTGTTTAGAGTTGAGCAAAATATTAATCACCGATTGACGACTAAATTTCTATTTCAATCGTTAATCGCAATTAACGATTAATCTCCTAGTTTAGTCGTTAATTGCGGTTAACAAATAAATTTCTACTTTAGTCGTTAATGCGATTAAGGATTATTATATAACCGTTAATTCTCCATCCGCTCTCTGCTCTCTCTCTCTTTCTGTCTCCTTCTCCCTCCATATTGCAATTTATGGATACACCAAATGGTGATCAACTTCAAAAGTTAATTAAATCAGTCTCTGATTTTTCGATGACTTCTTCGTTAATCAACGATTAACGATTAACTTCATCAATCGTCGATTTTTCGACGATTTCTTTTTTTAAACGTTCACATTAATCGATGAATCATGATTAAAATTTTATTCGATTATTGCCCAACTCTGTTATTATTACCGTGAAAAACGAACGAGTTGAACAGTATTCATTGTCACAGGGAACAGTTTAGTGCAAAGGGTTCGCTAAATGTGTCCACAGAATATTCGAAGGGTGAACATTTATCCGCGTTCGAGCAATTTAAACGATTCGAAGCAGTCGTTCGAATAGCGAGCCGGAGGTCGTTCTAGGTAGCAATGTCCGAACGGGTTCCAGCGAAAGAGCAATAAAATCAGAAGGCTGACGCACATAACCGACAGTGCTCGCAAGGATTCTTGCGAGGATTGTGGGGTGGAGGCATGTTTAAGAAGCCTCACCGAGTTAAAACACGTTACGACCCATTCTAGCGGCTCGATTCGCTCGGGAACCGTCCGAATGATCGGTCGGGGATGAGGGTTACGAGTTTCGAAACTGGGCCGCACCTCTACCGTCGACCACTGAAACTTTTAGTGGAACTCCACGTGTCGACCCAGCGTAAACACATGCTCGCGTAGACAATCCACGAGAGCCTGTTCCAACGTAGAGTCTACAAGGTGCCCCCGGGATACTGGTACTCTTGAAGTTAATCGGAAACGTAGAATGAAACTCGTGTCTCCGAGGAAGCGAATAGAACGTGTACTCAACGCACCGACGCGTCACACTTCTTTCCGTAACCGAAAATACGAGAATTTCATCCCCATAATAATCAAATCATCCTACTGTGTATCAACTTTTATAATTTTAAGTATTATAGAGACTCTACTTTCTCGAACGTGGCGATTAATCTGTGGAAAATTTGCGAATCCCTGATTTTTGATGAATTTACTTTGAGAGCGATCGGACTCGTTTAATCAGCAGCTTCGCGTTCGTGTTCTTGGGTAATGGGCAACAGGCGAGCCATTCGGTGCGAACGATGTTTACCTTCAGTTCTGCGAGACATGAAAAGATTATAGCAATTAAATAGTATCCGCGCAAACAACACCGAACACCGGGACAAAAGAAAAAGACATTTTCCATCGTGATCCGCTTGTAATCGACCGATGAAACCGTTTTTCTTTTTCTCGCGTGTTAATTAGCTTCGAAATGGGTTGCAAAAAATCGGGGAACTGTTATCCGAGAAACGAAACTTGGGTTTGGGAGAGTGTCCGAGTACATCGTATACTGAATCGAGTGACAGATCAAAAAGTTTGGAACCGCATTCGTGTACACTTAACCACTTCTATTATCGGACGATCATACCGATAGGTTCATGCACATCTAACAGTGTAACAACCATCGAACTGAGCACTGAGAGGTCAGGTTTCTTGGCAGCCACCTCGTAAGCGTGCAGAAGCTCGGCGTGAGTCGTGTGGGTTTGGTACATTTAGACGTCTATGGTCTGGTTCAGCGTAGCAACTTCGGAGAACGAAGGAGAATAATAAACCGGAGGTGCAACCCTCCGGCTCAAGAATTTACGCACTAATAATAGACGCTGTGATTAAGGAAACATTGCCGAACGGTCTCACCCCTCGCTAAGTAATTAAAACAACCCGCCTTGTCTTAAGCCCCAGATGGTATCGAGACAGATTGGCCTATTTAATGGATAATGTTCCGTTTTCAAATAAACACCAGCACAAAGATGATCGGAAGCTCTAGAATTTTTCAATGTACCACATGTAAATAAGAAGTTCTTCATTCCGATAAAAATCGTAGACTGAAATCGTACACGACACGTAAATGAACATTCATCTACACCTGAATAACTTCCTCGTTATTTATACATAGTAACTTTCGTTTGACGTACGGTTGAGTAAACTAACTATAATCAAACTTTGTGAAAATGATCCACATAGGGATCGAAACGTCAAGATAACGTAATTTTAAAAAATTGCACATTTGCTGTTTTTGTTGAATTGATCGAACCGCGCCGAAATCATAAATTTACATTTATTGTTAACTACGATCGAAAAACAAATTTCATCACCTATAATCAAACTTTCCTGGTTAGAGGTCTCCGGTAGTCTCTACACTGAATTAGACCGTAGCGTAAGTGACGACAGATACAGAATAAGTATACGTTCACAGACACACACATATTTATATATATATAGAGAACATGTATTATACAGATTCGACGTGAACGTGCTGCGATTCGGACAGAGACGGACAGACACACATGCCCATGCTACTAACTCCTTTTGTTTCGCACCGCCGATTGCAGCGGGGACGATCGCCGGTGCTTCCCGTCCTCGACGAGCGTCGATCTCGGTACCTAATTTCAATTAATCATCTAGTGGTGGTCGTATAAATCCACTTGAAAATATGCCGACTGTCTGTGCGTGTGCGTGTGTGTTTGCGTAGAAGATCGGTGTATCACCCGATCGGTTGTTCTTACCGCGAGAGATCGCGATCGATATGCATCTGTGTGTGTGTCGTTCGTTTAAACTGCGCTTCGGTGTCGTGTGTTGTTCACTCGTTTCAATTAGACGACGTGTGTCTGACGCGAAATCGTTTTCAACTAACGGAGGGGACGTCTCTTCTTTCTAAATTGAATATGTTCTACGGGGGAGAAATAAATACTCTATAGAAACTTGCTACGGGTTAATCGCAACGGAGGGTAACAAGGCCGAATATTGCGGTGCAAAGAAACTCGGAATCGTATCATAGGAACGCAAACTTGTGCATCCGGAGTCACAGCAGAGAGCTACGACGAATGGAGTGTGGATCACGAAACGCTGCGTCCAGACGCGCAATAGAAGATCCCAAGAAAAACATCCTGTAAACAGGAGCCAAGTTCTCTATGACCGTAAAATGTTGTGAGATGAAAGAAAATACGGCCAAGTTCGTTAGCTTAGAAGTACCTCTTGCAATACTGAAGAAAGCGTTTGTAAAAATTAGTTTAAAAGAACGCTATTTAGTTTTTAAATAGTTACATGGAGGACTAAATTATTAAAACTTGATCGTTACTTTTTAAACCAATGGGCCATAAAAGGTGATAAGTAGGGGCCAAGTTTCAACAATTTCGTCCTCCATGTAACTCTTTAAAAATTGAATAGCGTTCTTTTAAACTAATTTTTACAAACTCTTTTTTTAGTATTGCGAGAGAACTTGAGAGAACAAGCTAACGAACTTGGCCGTATTTTCTTTGATCTCACAACTACTTACGGCCATAGAGAACTTGGCTCCTGTCTACAGAATATTTTTTTGGGATCTCATCGATTTTTGTCGGGTCGGGTCGAGATCCCGAAAGTTTATAAAATTCGGGTACCCGAAATGGCAGTGGGGTCGGGTCGAGTCGGGGTCCCGAAAGTTTGTAATGCTCGGGTACCCGAAGTTGAAGTTGTATTTCTATATGTAAGTATAATATTGTTTTATGATTTTTCAGTTCAATCTTTTATTTTCACTGACAGGTTCAGAATAATTTTTGTATTTCCCGTGTAATCGGTTCTCGAACTTCGCAAGGAAAAGAAATAATTTCGAATACATTATGTGAAATAACAGTATTTTATTTTAAATTCGCGTGTAGGAAGCATAATAGTCTTCAAGACTACTGAATGTATGGGGACATTTCTGTTCCTAGTAAACAATGTTCTTACAAGACAAGGTCTCTATGTTCGCACACTGTTTGTATAAGAGTACTGTTTAGGAAATATAATTTACTACAAATCGAAATGTTATTATAACCGATGATTGGACATCTTAATATGCACAGAGTTATTTATCGCTTATTTTACCGCAGGCTTGACCCAACTTTAACTTCGGGTACCCGAATATTGTAAACTTTCGGTACCCCGAGTCGACCCGACTGCCATTTCGGGTACCCGAAGTTTATAAACTTTCGGGATTCCGACCCGAACCCGACATATCGGGTACCCGCACACCCCTACTCGGAACCTACTAATGTTGAAAGACTAATGTTTTGTCAATATTTAGATATGATAGCATTTAACAAGTGTACGAAATTACATCTCTCCATCTACCTCCAATTCCGAGTTACAAGCCTCTAAAAAACGGCTAAGTTGTTTCGTGTAAAAGTAGTGGGAGAACTTGGTTGGTGCACTACCTTGCACCTAGATCGCAACCTTAAATCGGCGTTTATACGACGATATTCCCTTTCTATAGTCGTCGTGTGGGATATTAAAGACATAATTATAGTTGGTGGAGGGCGTCGTTTAATGATCGTTTCAACTAGCAGTCTGTCTTTTGTTTGATTTCTGTGATACGTTTACCGGTATTCCACCTTCCCGTCGTTGATAAGACTGAACCAGCTGTTGTCTATTGTCAACTAACGCCATGATACAGTGGGGACAGCTATGTGATCGTAAAGGAGGTCGACTAAACACGATTACAGCGAGGGAATACCGTGCTAGATCAATTTGCCTGGTCGCCCGGTCCTGATCGCGAGGATAAAAGCTATGATAAATTGTTTACCGTGAGAACTGGAAAAGACTCTATCACTCAACAAGTTGATACATATTCGAAAATCTGCAGATTCCTATCGGAACAATAAATGATAATGTTTCGAGAGGATTATTTATGATTCATTGCTTCGAATTGCTTTTCCAGATTACCAATCTCACTAAATTCACTCAACGTAGCTTGGTTTTTCAGCTTTTCTGTTTATATCTCAAGAGGATATAAAATATTAAAGTTATCACGGAGTGTAAGCAGTTAATCTCAGTTGCGGAGTTTCTCATGAATATTTATTACTGATAAAGAGATAAAGAGGCGTCCGTGCCGAAGCAACTTTCTTTGAAAACGAAGTTGCAAAAGCTAAAGAAAATAATTGTTTCTTTTTGGTTCGTGAAATCGATTCGTTTCTGTTTGCACCATAAATTTGCCTCGCTTCCCCGTTAAAATATACCAACAGATTTCAAGTTATTCCACGTGGAAATTGCGAAGAAAAATGTTGTTCGACCGTAATTACGGTTGTTGGTAATGGCAATGAATTCGCTGGTTCAGGTCCGAGTTTCAGTCGGAGACTACATCAAATGTTATGCTCGAGCTACAGTAACGTTGCAGCTGGTTGCCTCAATCAAATTTACAATTTGCCAACAGTTCAATTGATGGCTAACAAACCGGGCAACATGTACACAAGAATGTGCCCCAAGGCTGTGGTCAGGTCCATTATAATGGCGGAGAAACTCCGGAATAATAAAGACACGGCCAGCGCTTCGAAGTTTAGATTAATAGTAACTGGTAACAATAGCTGCACGGTGGTTGCGAACGAAACTGAAATAACAATTGATCATGTTAGCTTTATGGAAGCTGCCGAGAAAGATGGAATTTCCATGAGAATCTGTTGGTATATTTCTAAAATGATCTTCGTTGATAAAGTAACGGGAGAAAGTATAGTCAAACTATAGTCAGTTCTAGTTCGCTAAAGACTAGATGAAAGTCTAAGTGGAAAGAGAGTAGATAGTTTCTATTATCTATCAAAGAAAGAGATACTAAGTCTGCGGTGTTATCGGATGGAATATACAATGAGGTATACTGATCGTGTTCAGTCTTGGATGAACAGTTATCAATTCGTCCACCTGTTCTTTTGGTTTTACCAATAGAGATATGTCACGCTCTTTCATTAATTTTAATGGAACAATCCGAGAAAAAAGTTGAAAAATAGATGGATCAGACGCAAAGCTCCACGATGTAATTGTCGCATCGAAATAAACAGTTAGGAAGTGACAAAGTTGGAATATTTAAAAAATTCAAGACGTCAATGTACGATTTTTCCTATATTCAAATCATCAAGGGAAGAAATAATGTTCAATTTGGTTTGTATTTCACTAATTAGTGCGTTATGCGAATATAAGAAGAATCATGAAAATTCTCGTGTACTCTGACATTTTTATACCCAAATCCAGACTTGTCTCCCACTATATCTTATGAACCGGTCTCGTGACGGCAAAGAAAAGGGGTAACCGCAGTGCCGGATTAACCTTTATTTTCTTTTTTTAGGATGTGTAGGTAGCGGTAGAACCCGTGAACTCCGATGGTACCTCGTCCTACAGGTACCACCATGTGGAGAATCGGGGGTACCGTAAACCTCCACACCCAAGGACTCCAGAATTCTCTGGGTCCTTTCTTACCTCATTCGACCACACTTACCCTCCCGACCCGCTATTCGCATACTGCGGAGGGCAGAAATGGCAACACCACTCCTGTTCTTTGCTTTTATTGCCGGATTAACCAGGAGGCCCTAGGTTTTGCACGATAATATAATAAAACACGATGAATGACCTTTTTTAGCAAAAATATCTGGGAACCGTATCCGCGCGACCAAATTTTAGGTAAATTGTCTGCTACAAATGCGGGGCCCGTAGCATTTGCTACTTCTGCTACGGGGCTTAATAATCCGGCACAGGGTAACTGTGTTCCCCTCGATTTCGATCGCCCGCAAACCAGCTGCGAGTCGCAGTTGGTTGGCCGGGTCGTAGCGATTTTAATTTGCGCCCACTGAGTCAAGAGATTTGATTACTGGGGTGGAAGCGGAAGTAACGCCGACTGTTACCGTTCCACCCTCTCACCCAGATATCTCTCCCACTCGACCTTTCCGTCTAGAATCACCCCCGACATCCTAGTTTCTCTCGATACGGGCCTATTCGAAATTTCCGTCCACTCCAGTCCGGGAGGAAAGAAGTTGTCCCTGTAAATTCGGGAGCAGAGATGGTACTCGTTCAAATGGAAATCGTCCGATCTTTTAAATTATCCCACCCCCAGTTTCAAACGAACCGTTCACCGAACTACTACCCCAACTCTCTTAGATCATGTGCATCCAAGGGAGATATTGGGACAGTGAATCCAACAGAGTTTCATTTTCTCGTCCCTTTAAGAATAATGTCGATCGAAAGAAACGATAGCAAGAATGATCTCTTTTCGGTGATTTTATTTTATGAAATTTATGTCAGCGAGAATGGAGATTCTTCTTATTCGGATTAAAAAGGAGCAGAAACGCCGAGGAACGAAATTTGCGGAGCTTTGTGGACGAAGAATGTTCTCGTCGCTCTTTGTTCTGCATTTATCGTTTCCGAGGCTGCGAATTTAGAATGCCACGGCTCTTTTCTTATTTTTCTATTATTCAGCTCTTTCTCCCTCTTTCTCTGTCAGTAGTTTCTTTACTCCGACCCTCCGGTGTACCGAGCTTTTCGGGATTTCCATGCGTTCCTCGTTTTTCCTTGCAAGGAGTTTCCTAGTTTGCCATTTCACTTATTCCGTCCCTTTCTACTTTGCGCATCCTCGCCTTTCTGTCGAGTCTTCCAGAACGCTTATCGAACCTTTTTGGCTCTGCAACTTCGGTTCAGTAGTTTCTCGATATTCGGAAACACGTTTAAATTTATTTACAAAAACTTTGTTTCACCTGTAGCAAACCGATTGTTCCAACTTCTAATCATTGAAACCGTAAAATAAATCGTTGGGGAAGGGGTGAACCTTAAGTGGTGCACGTGTTCGGTACAGGAAGAGAGTGGGTACGTTTTTCCCCTGAATCGGTGCTCCCTCCCCTGATTTGGCGACACCGGCCTGTGGATAGTGTTTTATCATCCGGAGGGATTCGATCGATTCCGCGCGAGTTCGGTACGGCGGAAGTAACGGGTATATGCAAATCGTTTGGTCGAATAAGAAGAGAAACCAAGAGAACAATCGAACGCTCGTATCCTGGATAAACGGGATTGGCAATTAAGGCGAAGACACGGTTGCGCAACGGCTTAATCAACCAGTTAAATTGTGACCGGGCTCGATCTTCTTTCCATCTACCTTGTTCCTCCTTGTTTCCCCGGCTCTCGGAGAGACTCGTCGGAACAAATTGAAACGAATCAATTAATACACGAAAGGCGAAAGAGAGAGGAGCGGAAGACAAATAGGAGTCTCGTATATAGGGGATCAAGAAGCAAGAGGGACGGTAATATAAATTCGAATCGACCAGCAATTGCGTGAGATGGGTGCGGGAGCACCGTCGAACGAGAACGGCAATTTATCGGAGACGACTGTTTCTTGGGAAAGTTCGACAGCCATCTCCACCGCGAACCGATTACGGCAATTAATGCGTTCCCCGGGACGAACGGCGACGAGCAAGAAGAAAGTAGCGAGGCATACTAGGCGGGAGGACGATCATTAGAGTAATTGCTACCTCGTCGCGAAGCGGGTCAACAGTTTTTTTCCTTCTGGTTACCGTTTCGTTTCGTTTCGTTTCATACGCCTTGCCGGCAAATTCACTCCGAGACTTTGCCCTTCTGTTCTCCGATGGAAACTCCGACGCGTTCAGCCTGTCAGAATTATAGCGATTGCGACACACATAGGCTCTTCCATCGAACAGTCTAATCTCTTGAATTGAAACTTCTTTTACAGGGTGTAAGCCTAATTCGCGTCACGGAATTCGCGACACGAAAGAGCGTAACGGTGAACGATATAATTAACGCAAACAGTTTTCGAGAAAATTGAGAAAACGATAATGTAAACTCGTTTTTCTCGTATATATTCTAAACTATGTATCGAATCGAAGGATGTGTTAAACAAAATCTGTAGGCCTTCACGTTCTGCATCATTTATGTTGTATCAGTTTTTTATTAAACAAACGGTTTTCGAGAAAATTGAGAAAACCTTAATGTTAACTCACTTTTCTCGAATATCTTCTAGACTACTTATCGCATTGAAAAATATGATGGACAAAATCTGCAGATCTTCATATTCTATATCTTTTATGTCATACCACTTATGTTCGAAAAAAACATACGATTTTTGTCGTTCATTACTAAAATTTTGGTCGTTCATTAATAGACTGCAAGAAGTTTCACTTCCGTCCCTCGTGGTTTTCTACGCGTTTGATTCTTTCATTAACGGGACACGTAATTAGACGCGCATAACTATCAAAAGTATAGCAGCAGAATCGCAATCTACGATCCCGAAAACTCTACAGTGTCTACAACTTTGGACTATACAGTGGCGCCGACGCGACGGGATCGTCGATAAGAAGCTTCAGATAAATTTTCGTTTACTTCGCGGGAACGTTCGGCCGAAGTTCCACGGATATTTAAGTTCCACCGTCCTTATTGGACTTCCGTGTTCTCGAGTGCCGTTCGTTTTTGTCCGTCTACTTTTTTATTTAAGTTTACTCGAGCCGCGGCTCACCCATACGCGCACGAAGACTCTGAATAGACCGGAAGCGTGCCGGGAAACTTAGGAACAAGGAGAAGTTGCCTAATGCGAAACGCTCCCTTTCCGGTCGCTTCTTTTTTTTCTTCCTGGCCTATTTACTTATCTTCGTCTCGCTGCCCGTACATCTTCCCTCGCTTTTTTACCGCAACCACTTCGACCGCGCGCTGCTTTCAGTCGCCTCGGAAAAACCCCGGCCAAGAGACTGGCATCACTCATTTTTTCCCCGATGCAAAAACTTTTCGTGCGAGTTCATCTGCTTAATTCGTTACGTTCCGCCCTGCGACCGATTTTCAGCTTACTTTTCACCGGAGTTTCTTCCCCCCGTTTCCTTTACGATGCTGCAGCTTTTTCAGAAAAACTCCACAACCACGCGCAGCCGCCTCCTCAATGGAAGACGACTCTTTCAATTTTACTCGCTGAAGCTGATAAATACTTCTCGTTCGTATAATCACTAGTCCTGGAAAGTTCTATGCCCTTAACTCCCTGTATCGTCGTTTAGCTACCAGACCTACACCGATTCTATCGTTCATAATTAAAACTTTCTTTTGTCCTCCGCTATATATACATAGGAGAGCGTTTGGAGATTGAATTCGTGTACAGGTTGGCCCGTTCCACTTTGAAAATTGGTTTCCGGTCTATCAGCCCAGCAGATCGAGAAACTCTTTCGGACCGTGTAGCGCGAAGAACGTTTCCCGTTGACGTGCATGTCTTCGGGTGTAAATACGCGCGTTTCAGTGACGCAGACGTCGTCGTCGCGGAGTGGGAACCACTCTCACGGATTTCGCTCTTCGGAAATTCCCGCGAGAACGCCGCGAGGAAATCGAATCTTTCCGGAATTTCCCGGCATTCTGTTCTACCGTGCAGACACCAGTCGCTAGGTAGCCCGAGATGCTTCAGCGCCGCGATTCGCGCTCGTTTTCTTGTAGATATTCCTCCATTTGCCTCTTCCGGTATTGAATCCTCCTCGAGGAAATCTGTCTTCAGGATATTCCGCGAGGACGCGATAAGTGCGCCGTGTCCCCAGAATTTATAACTATTTCTAAAATTGTATCTTCAATATTATTCGATAAATTTTATGGAAGTGAAACTTCTTTTGGCAGGGAGTAAGCCTAATTCGCGACACGAAAAACCGTAACGGTCAAAAGTCGGGGTTGCGTCTTATACCACCTCTTCTCTTCATTAAGAGCGATGGATGAGGCTAGCGCGTCGGTCCACCTAAGTAAGGTCACCTAAATATCTCCTCTAATTGAAAAATCGGAAATGCACGTAAGACTGTACATTTAGGATTTAAACAATATTTTTAAATATTCCCCTTCGCCCCTCGCCGCGCAACGTTCGGTAGTATGTCATCGCGTGCAGCGATCCCCACTGCGCGCGCTCCCTACTCCACTACGCTTTCCCACTCCGACTCCGACCCTGCTCCACTGGCCTACTTTGCAACGAAAAAGCTCAGTTAACTTACTGGGTTGGTTTAGATTAGGTCGCTCGGTAAGCGGGCCTTACCAAACACGCTCGGTAGTAAAGACTAAAAAGTAGAAAATAAAAAAATATATAAAAAAACTTTTTAAAAGCTATGCTTATATTAGAATGCGCTAAAAAGGAGAAAATAATATTTTTAGATATTAGTCATTATAAATAAAAGCTTGGACCCTCCACGTTTTTATTTATAGTCACCAATGTCTAAAAATATTATTTTCTCCTTTTTAGTGCATCCTAATATCAGCGTGGTTTTGAAAAAGTTTTTTTTTATTATATAACATCCTGTTGTGGCAACATGCGTTTTCGATTTACCAGCAAAATTACCTGCTTATTTCAAATACGACAGAACTTTCCCTCCAACCTAATACTACGGATTAATGGCAGCTTGGATAATTAAGTGAATCTAGAGATTCCAAGGAGATTAAAACATTGATCAAGAAGATGAACAATATACTTGGAGTTTGCAGTTCCCATCGTTTAATGCGCAGAGTTTGCGCGGAAGTTTAATTGTAAGTTACAGGCGCTATTTCCGTTCTATTACAATTTCGATATGGTACGCGGGATGCTGCTTTAACTCTGTGGCCTGATTAATCATTAATGCTGCTCTCTTGAGAATTCACCGCAGTCTGGCACTGAGCAACTTTAGATAAGATTTCATTAGTAAACTACAATATATATATATATTATATATATATATATTACAGCGTGCGTAACTAGCTATTTTTTGATTTACGATAATTTATTTAATTCCCATTAATATTTATCAATTTTAAGAACGAGCTTATACGTGTTCTGCTAAACGAGTCACTGTGGATCCAAAAACTATTTGAAAAGAATGATCGTTGTATGCAATGGTACAAGTAAATGCGTTAATCAGACCACATGGCGGATCGTAGATTAGTCAGGATCGATTCGTCCGCGAGGAGGAACGGCCAATTAAGCAGAGGGTGGCAAAGTGCGAATTCGTGTTCGTAGATTTCGCAGAATCGAAAGACGAAAGAACGAGGAGGACGGCGCGGCGCGGTGCGACGACGCGCGTCGGTGCAAGGGAAAGCCGGCTCCGCCGACACACGGGTGCACATTATTGCACACAAGTGAACCGGCCAAAAGGACTGTACAGTGCACGTGTGCGCTGTAGCAGCGGCTGCACTTCCCTGTACGTTGAACTATCGATCGTTTCGAGGCGGACGGCGCACGGGATTTCCCCGAAATCCTGGCCGAAAGTCGAACTCGAAAAAGGCTCCTTCGAATCTATTTACTTGCGAATCGCCTAATACTTTGCGGTTTGTATAAACGTTAATTAGATGATTTTAAATTTACAAGAAAAAGAAGAAACCGACAGAAATTGTCCATACACCTGATACAACATGTGTTTGAATAATCAGGCTATTTTATGCATTTCCCATGGAAGAAAATTTCCGTTGTTAGAATTTTAATACTTGTAAAATAACAATGTTCATTGTTTAAGCTAAAAGCTTCCCTTCCAGGCGGCAGTAATTATTTTCCGCAGGTTTTGGGAGTTATTGTCATTTTTGAATAGCGATCCACTTTGACGGGAAACCTCTGTTTTTGTGGAAACGCTTTGTTGTACTTCGTTGGTTTTGCAGCGAGCCTAGTTTAGTTCCCATGGCTCGCCGGTTGCATTCGAATGCAGCTTTGCTAAAACTCTCAAATATTCGTTTACGGCTGATCGTGCTCGATTGTGCATAATCGAGACCGGTCATCGACGTGTCTACCCAATTCGGCCGAGAGTCGGCGGCACTTCACTTTGTACGTCGAGCTGGCGAAAGCTCTTTCGTTTGGCGATTTTCGGCTCAATGGAACCTTGTGTGCACGGAAAAAGAAACTGCAAGCTCCGCGTCCCACCGTTTGTTCCATTGGAGAACTATCATGCTAACTGAGCTTTGTTGTTCGCCGTTATACTATGCTGCAGTTGAATCGCCATTTTTTCTACTTGAAACTACCCCCGAACGTGAAAGGGTTAATTGTAAACATGAATATCACAGTCTGCTTCAGTCATAATTTTAACATAGATCCGGACCTTGAAAATAAGGTCAGGGTCGATTTTAAAACACCTTGTACGATGGAATATTTCCAAAAAGTATCCCTTCAAAAGTTTAGGACCCAATACCTCCCCGAATGGGTTCCATGGAAATCACCGACACTTTCCCCGACATGGTTTTCACCGACCCAAGATTTGACCGCCAACATTTCACTGACACAAGATTTGACCGACAACGCCTTTAACACGTTTAGTGCCACGTCAGTCACCGGTGACTGACACCGACCTTTCCGTTCAGGCCGCGTCAGTCACCGGTGACTGACAGTATAAAATATGATAATAAAGGTAAAAATTGAACATTGCTGTACTACGATACCTGCGCGCGCGGCCTGACGGGGAAGTCGCTATAAAACCGCGTGGCACTCAACGTGTTAACCGACAACGATTTTGACCGACACGAATTTCACCGACAACGATCTTAAATTCGTTGTCGGTCAAATCTGGTGTCGGTGAAAACTGTCGGGTAATTTATGTCGGTGATTTCCATGGAACCTCCCCGAATATATCAACGAATTCCAGCACACACACATTGAGATCGCTTTGTGTATTAGCCCGCCAGTTTTCATGTTTCATTCGAGTTTAAAGCCGTTGCAAACCTGTCTTTTTACATATCGCGGAGTGAGGGTGGCGGGGTCGTAAGCTATCCGTTTTTCAATAAAACGATATAGGCGGCACAGCGTTCCGTTCCGAGGAAAACGTACAATAATGACGTCGGATACTGGATTAGACACGGATGATCAAACATCTTTGAAACGAGAGAGCGCTTTGTAGTATTCTTTTTCCTGTTTTTTTTTGTACGATTGGTTTGTAAACACGAACGATTCTTATTTCAAAGCAAACCCAGCGACCTCGCGTTTCTCACGAATTTTCATTAAATTTCTTCTCCACTGGGATCGACGGCAATAAAACCGGTCGCGTAACAACCCATCGAACGGAACCGCGGCGGATTCGTTGAAAATATCAGAAATTGACTTTCGCGACGTATAACCTCATTTGTAAATTGTTTTTTACCCCCAAACCCATTGCGTTTTATCGGATCGCTGTCGGGACGCTTGTTAAATCGGAAAATGATTTCCTAAGTTTCGTTCCGCTCGCGCGCATTTCGTCGCGATTGCTTTTCGGGCTTCAATAATTTTCCCGCGATCGATTTTTTGTCATCGGCCGGAGAGCTCGCGGAAAAATACAACTGTTCCGTTGGCTCGCCGACCACGCGAACAACCATTTTCGCAAACGTGGAAACCGGCAATAGCTCTGCACGAATGCGACCCCTCTCCCCGCCGCTAGTTCCGGCAGCCATTTTACTTTTTGACCGATTGTTTTGCAACCTGATAATGGATATCACTCGGCGTTATATATTTTTCCATATCCGTGGAACAATCCCCTCCCATCCCCGCACAATTCACAACACGTATTTCCATTCTTTTTGCACTCGCTAAAAATTCGAAAGCATTCGACGGTCAATCGATAATCGTTTACACATGTTCGAATAATGATGATCTTTTTGCATTTTTTTGTACCTCATTTAACGTCGCCTTTTTCATTCTTCTGTGGGAATTATTTCGCGACGGGATCTATAGTTTAGTTTAAAGGTGAGTTCCGAACCACCTTGGGCACCACACCTTTTTGTATTTATGAGCTCTAAAAATTTTCAAGAACTGCTAGAATATAAAATCCTAAAGAATTTAATTCGATTTTTATGAATCTCGAAAAACCCCACTTTCTTAAAATTTGCCCACAAGAATTACAAATTGCATAACGCAGTCTAGTAATCACAGTACTGCTTCAATTATTTTGCACTATAGAATGAAATATTCGCTTCGTTTGAATATGTCGGAATGAATTTCTGGTCAAGGATTAGTGTCACACCATTGTGTGACCGACGTGACTGTGAACCTGTTAAAGGAATAATTGAGTGCGGTTTAAATATAGTTAGAAAAGGGGGTGAAAGTTGGCAGAAAAATTAGTTCGCCAATACGACTGGCGAACGTTTCATTGATCGCTAAAACTTTGCACTGCAATTTACTTTCAGCGAAGGACAGTCGTCGCAACTTCAAACGTTCGTACGTTCGAATGCAGAGTACACGAGCCGAAGAACTAATATCAAGTCAATACTATAAAAATAAAAATGTGAAATGTACAACAGTAGACGATACAAGAAATTAGCGTCTGATCCAGTCGAAATTCGTGCGCAGAAAGATACGAGATCTTTTGAAACGTGAATTTGTGCCTTATTGAAAATTAAAGAATTGTTATATAGTCTTTCGTCGGTCGAAGAACTCAGATTTCCGGTTGTCGTGCGCGTTTGACAGAGGTCAGAAATCGTTTAACAAAACAATGGGAACTCAACCGTGTACGCACAAAAAAATTTTTTACTTACTAAAGTCGTCAGTTTAAACCATATGCGACAATGTTTCAAATAAGAGTTACAGGATTTATCGAAATTAATAATACAGCAATAACAGCTTTTTGAAAATTGAATAGATGAAATCAAAAATCGTTAAAAAATGTAAAAGATTGAAGATGCCAATCCATACGATTTCTCCTATTTTAAAATCATCAATTTCTGTCTTGCAATTTATTGGGGAGGTTATAATGATTCGAGTAAGAAAGAAAAGAGAGAAAGGGAGGTTTGTCGGAGTTGACAACTGTCAAACGCGAACGGCAACGGGGAGTGGTTCCTGGACCCGACCGTGGTCCTGTGTGTAAGAAGCGTGTGTACACGTGTGTAAATCACAGTTTACACGGATGAGAGAGCCGGGGCCGTCTCGGCCTCGTGGTGTGGAAAGTCTTAAGTGACTAAGGTATCAGTATTGTGTCACCTGTGATGGCGATCTTGCAGGACCACTTGCTGGTACCCTCAAGGACGATCTGTTCGGCCTGCTCGAGACTGTCTATGTGCGTGTCCGGGTCGACTGAAAACGTCGTGCTGAAAAGAAGACAATGTCCTTGTCATCGAGACGTCCTTCGACAACCTCTCGTACCGATCGACGGCACGGATGATTCCAGTTCGAACCATAGCACACATCTTCCTGTGTCGACGACGTTGACCGGAAACCCGCGGGTACCTTGCAGAGGCCACCGAAGGACGTGGTAGGACAGTCTCAAAGCGTAGGGGGTCGTCGGAAAGACATTCAAAACGCGGTTCAGCAGCGGCGACGAGTCAGGCCAGACTAGCGAGAATGATAATGACGATGATGGGAGGATGGTCCCGGAAGGAACCCCTCCCCTAAAAACCCGCTTGAATGACGTTTTGCGCGGCAAACGTGAAAGCAAAAGCATCCCCCCCACACGCACACATACATACTGCCGATCCTCGGTGGAGGTCTCACCCTGGAGGCAGTCACTCTTTGGCTAACGATCGCGTGCTGTCGTCGCGCGGACATCACGATAGCGCAAGCGGAGGATGAGTCTCAAGTTTGGTGAACGGATGCGTGAATCGTGGCTGGGTAGAGAAGAAGCTTCGGTTCGCTCGAAATGGCGGAGAGGAATGAAAGCGACAGGGGACGGGGGAATAATAACGGCTCTGGAGCGAGGATTGCGACAGACAAATGATGGACGGGAAGGGCGACGAATGAGAAAGACCCCGAATGGGACGGGATGAATTCTCAAAAACGTGTCCACGGTAAACCACAATAATAGCGGGGACCTTACGAGTCTTTTCGGATAGCTACCGGGATTTCGCTTGGTCGATAAACATTTTCGGGACACGGCTTACCGATAGGACTCGCGAGGACGCTTCGGAAATCGGTAGGATTCTCGTCACGGTTCGATTTCTATTTACGCAACCTCGCAGAGTCGCCGGATTAACCTTCTCTCTGTGTATCGGGTGCATTTGCACTGACTGACAGAAACATAATAACTAGACTGCTGAGATTCTAGAAATGCTGAGATATTAAATTCAATATCATAAATACAAGGGCAATTACAATCGAAAACAAGATTCTATTTGATTCCACTTTCTTCAAACTAGTCTAGAAAGATTGCACAAACATCTACAGTCGAATAATAAATATTGTATACTTTCAATAATCCATACCTGCATCTTTCAATAATTAATCAAATGTCACGAACACTTATCAAGTTTCACAATACTTTGTTCGAAAATTAATGGGGTTCCCTCTACACGGTTGACATTAGACTAACAGTGCACAGAGAGAATGTTACGACTTGCCCCCTCCCCCAATGTCCTTACTTTTCTACGACGCTTTTTCCCCACGCTTCCGTACTGGAAGAGAGTGGGTAACTTTTTTCACCCGAAAGTATGGCGACTCTGCTACCTGCACATAATAAACAGGGGTTGCGGGAGGGGCAGAGAGACCGTGACAATCCGGGTCCCATGGAAATCACCGACATCAATTTCACCGCCATCAATTTCACCGACAACGTTTCACCGACACAAGATTTGACTAACGACTACTTTGGCCGACAACGCCTTTAACCGACAACGATTTTAGATTCGTTGTCGGTTAGAGGCGTTGTCGGCCAAAGTAGTTGTCGATCAAATGTGGAGTTGGTGAAATGTCGTTGGTGAAAACCGTGTCAGGGAAATTTGTGTCGGTGATTTCCATGGAACCCGGCAATCCATGTGTATTGTCGCGATACGAATTCCCTTTGAATACGACATCGTGCGACGGAGTTCATTCTACAGGGTTAATCTGCGCGTTCCGTTGCTTTGCATACTCCACGGACCTCCCGAAAGCACTTGGCGAGGTTTCGATCGATCGCGACGCAACGAACAACAGCTGCGTAATCCTGACGCCACCTGTTAATCCTCGAGACGATAGAATTAGCGTCGCTTTGTTCAGACCCGCCTCGGCTTGTCATCCCGAAATAAGAAAACTTGTTGCATCGCGCGTCGTGGCTGATCGCCAACTTCGCGGCTCGGGAAAGTTTGTCGAAAGGCGACTACAGTTTTTTGCACGGTGCCTGCTGACGTCGTTGGATCGATAATGAAGCAGCAGGAACGGATGAAGACGTCCGTTTTGTCCGCAAGCCTCGAACCATCGTCGAAGTCGAAATTACGGATAAAAGAGTGAACCTTGTTGGCGAACTACATCGGCCCCGCCATTTTGATCTCTCGGAGCGTAATAGAACGACAAGAAAGCAAGGGGTCATCTTATACAACGGGGCAAAATGAACGAACGTAATTCGTTTCTTGTGTTACCCGCTTCTACCGGCGCGCAGCGGCGGACGGGTTAACGAGACGGAAGAGAGACATAGTTCAAGGAACATCGGTTAATTCGGGCGTGCGCGGTCCGTTCCAGGAACTACAATTCCCAGTCGGTCTCCAGACAACTCTACCTGCTGAAAACCTTGGAAGAGGAGTTGCTATGTCACTGCGACTTCACGCTCGTGCAACCGAAAAAACTTTACGTACGGTTGTCAGCGAGGAACTAAAGTAACCATTTAAGAACCCTTTCTGCCAAGATTAAGGTGGATACCTCATTTTTAAGGGGATCCCATGGGATTCACCGACATAAATTTTCCCGATACGGTTTTCACCGTCAACAGATTTGACCGACGACTAGTTTGGCCGACAAAGCCTTTAACCGACAACGAATTTAGATTCGTTGTCGGCCAAAGTAGTCGTCGGTTAAATCTGGTGTCGGTGAAAACCATGTCGGGGAAATTTGTGTCAGTGATTTCCATGGAATCTTTTTAAGGGTAGTTGCAGGGGACATTCGAAACATTAGTATTTGCTCTCTTCCGAAAAAATCTCACACATTTCAGGTATCGAGCCACGCGTTCCAGAATTTTTTCCGATTTCTCGGATGAAAACTTTCGTTTTATGAAAATGTAGAACACGGAAGAAATCGGAATGTTTTATTGAGCAGTTCGGCTTATGCTCAACTATTTGTTGCTCTATAAAACATTTAATCGTTCATCTATTTTTAAAAGTTCCTCATTAAGGAACCTTCCGAGATGTTCAGGATGCGGATGAAACGTTTCTCTGATCTCTAGCGGTCTACACAGATAGATGACCGATTGATGAAGCTAATCGATTGATTCCTAGCGACGAAGATGAGACAACTCGACTAACAGTATTGCTGCGACTAGGATATTCTAGCACAGATACACACGTAACAATAGAACTACACTTACCGGAGATTCACAGAAGCCGAACGGTGACTAACGACTGAAACGACCCCAGTCACTGAGCTAAACGGCTAAACGACTTCGTAATTACAACGATCGAGGCTATATCTGTAGTCCTAATATTTTTAACAGCAAACGTAGGAGATCGATGAAAAATATGGCTACTTTCGTTCGATTTGAAATCAGACAGCTACAACGATTGTGGTTGGAAGGTTCTACGGTACGGTTCCCTAAATCGTTTTGCACAATGAAATATTATTGGAGATAACAAAACGGTGTACACCGCTATGGGGAATAACGCGTCATTAATTCCAACTATTCTGCGCGAGTGTGTTATCGAATATTTTCACGTGCGCAAACTCGAATTCGGAATTTTCCGCCGTTGGTAGCTGGGGCATGTCTCCCTAGAATTTTCGACAAACTCACAATTCTGCATACGAACCCTCTGTGCCTTCGCTTCCTAATTTCATTGACCATGAGTCTCCTGAACACTTACGGAAATTATGTTTTCAACCCTTCTGAGGTCGTACGAGGTCACAAATGAAAAAAAAACATATTTAGATCATTTACACTTTTAGACCTTCGGTTTCTCTTTTAAATAGAATTGCATAGAAAAGTTCAGAAGCGATAAAAGAACGATGTTCAGTGACTTATAGACGACAGCCTACGTTCTACCGAAGGGAATGAGTCCGGTGATCCATGAAGATGCGTCACGAAGAAAAAAGCGTGGTGGACAGGAGGAGGGGATCGAACGGATCGTCGGGAAATGTCGAATATATTGATATCGTTGCATACGGAGGCGAGCGCAAATTATGTAGGCGACACTTGGGCAAAATGGCGCGGTGATCGACGAAAACGTTGAAGTAATTGGAAGGGACGTATGGAAATGGGATGCGCTTCGGAGGAATGACCTGTGAGATATATGCACCCGTTCGTCACATACGATATTTTCATTCACGATGTGTGTCTGTGTGTGTGCGCGCGCGAGTGAATGTATATCTATTGCGCAGTGTTCTCTCGTTGCAATACTCGATACCGGCTGCGGTGGACCGCTTCGAGGTCGAAGTGATTCTTGAGAACGCGCCAACGTATATTCTACCCTCCCTTCGATTTCCGGTGAATACAAGCAAACATTTTGCTAGCATTCGTGTGACATTTTTAAGGATGTTCTAGAGGTACAATGGGAGACAAAAGTACAAGAAATTCGAAATCCATCAATATATTGGCAATGAAAGCCATTCATGAGTATATTTTGCATTAAAAAATAGATTAATTTAAAAAGCTTTCGTTTAATTAGTGAAAATCATGTTATATTTATTTTTTAATCAAATTGTCTTCATATTATAAAAAATTGTAAGTGACTTTTGCGAATGATTGCACCCTCTGATTTGAACTTGAAGATAATAAATTTGTGATACTCAATATATATAATTACGCAATAAAAAGTTAAAAATAAATAATGTAGTAAAATTATGTTCTGATAATAACAAAAAACGTGACAACACTGTACTGCACTGTAATCAGCTGTATTTTTATATTTGAGAGTTGGTAGTATTGCGTTTGTTTGGAAACTATCGTGATTTTGAACATCTTAATTTATTTAAACAAGTATAGAAAACTTACCATTGAAAAGGTAAAATAATGTCAGAGAAAGTATATTTGTGGCGGTTTTCTCAACAGCAAAATAGTTTAAAAAGTAGAAAACCAAAGGCAACCTCAAATATTACGTAAAATAATGAAAGTGAATCTTGTGATGAGATAATTAATTAATTAATAAACTTTTTTACCATCCAAATTGAACCCCTAGTGTATATTATTATCAATGTAACGCATACTATCCATAGCATATTAATATTGAAATTAATTTAATTTTTTTATTTTACTTCAAAAGAGTAAATTTTGTGTGCATGTAAAAGACCGGCAAGTATTCAAACGTCGCGTGCAATCATCGCCTGCATTATAGATTATAGATGATGTAGTAGCTATATTCAGTGGTCTACACTGTTGTCAAAAATTTCATGTTTTGTAACAGTTTATAATTTTTTGCTCTATAAATGCTTAATGAATCCTAATAAATTTTGAACATAATTAATTAATTAATTTTTACTATATATAAAAAAATGGAGTTTCTAGTTGCGTTTTTTCAAGGTTTAAATAGGGTTTGAAGTGGAATTTTATGAATTCATCATAAGAAGACGTGTTAAAATGTGCAAACTTTAAGTTGCTATAAATATTAAACGGTGCAGTGAATCGAATCCAAACTTCGGTAATTGCATTAATTTAGTAAGAATTATATCTTGTGAAATTTTCAAAACTCTTCTTGCGTTTCTATATGACTCCAGAACATCCTCAAAGAACAACTGAACGTGTAGTTTTTCCAATGGAATTGTACCGGGTGTCCCGAAAATGTGCTTTGTGGCCGACAGGTGGGAGGGGGATGGAAAAACAAGAGTGTGGAGAATTCTGTCCGCGGAACCGTGAAAACGTTCGGAATATCACTAGCTGCGCAGCTCTATGCACACATATGCGATGAACGGGTGCATTCCGACAACGGGCACAGCCAAATCCGCTAGACAATATAGAATATATAGATGTGACAGTCAATACAACACAGCAGCAGCCGACAGAGCGTCATACGTCGATGATGAATAAATAATAACGATAATCGCTAGACTGCGGATCTTGATGCATTTATAAGGAAATTGGTTGGGTGAAATGTAGAACGGTAAAGGATTATAAAAGTCCGTAAGGGATGAAATCAATTTCCATTTTGTTTCTGCTTGCCACGATCAATCCAGGATACTTTTATTCCGCATAAAGATCCGCAGTCTAACAATTGCAATCAATGAGCAAGAGAACCAATGATAAGACAGATATAGACAAAGTAGAAACACATGAATGCGAATATGTGAAAGAGGGTTTGTGAGGGGTTGGTGGTAGGATATCGGTGTGTGAATAACAAAAATCGATGTTGGGCGAGTGGTTTGACAAACGAATAGAAAGATTCGGCAATAATAAATTAGACATTGAGGCACATAGGTGGTACACATATATATATATATATGTATCATATCGAGAGATGTATATATATATACATATATTTGCATATATACATATAATATAAGAATCGAGCGCTGCACGTTTCATCGTTTCGTTGCACGGAGGGGTGCAAAACCGGTCATGGCCGGCGGTCACAACGAGCTGGCCACAAACCTGTAATGGCGATCTTCGCGGACCACTTGCTGGTACCGTCCAGAACCGACTGCTTCACCGACATCATGTGACCCGTATGTGCCGCGTCGTCGACCCCGAAGACTGACCTAAACTCCGACGAGACTTTCTTTCACATGAGCTGCGCCAACGGCCTAGATCTCGTCCTACCTGTTCCTCTCATTCTCATTTTCGCGGATGTTTAAAATCATTTCATTTTTCTCACGAAACCACTCCGCGAGGTCGAAGATCCGCGACTGGTACGTTTTCAAATAAATGTATTCTTAAAAATTGTTTTCTCATTACACAAGAAACTCTTCGCCGTTTAAGATGGAAGAGGATAGGGGAAGGGATCGGAAATTTATCCGACGCGAGAATTTACGCGCGGTAACTGTTGCCTCTGATAAATAACTGTTTATCGGAAAGCCGATATCTCGACTTGGTCGGGCATAAATCGAGGCGGACGTTCAGCAGCGCGTGGCAGACCGCTCGAGTTCATCCGGGGATATTTTCAATGCGTCGGCGGACACATGGCTGTGTAATTAACGCGCCCGCGCGGACATCGATCAGTCCGCTAACGAGGACGTTGATTGCTCGATGGCAACGTACCAAAAAACGCGGGCGTCGTCGTATCTTCGACCTCCTGAGCCCGTCTCGTCTCGGCGCGAGATTTTACCGGCTCAACCCTCAGAGAAGACGAGACCCGGCCTTGCGAAAGCTACGAGGTTTCTGGTTCGTTTCACACGATCCTCGTATCTTTACCCCTGGCTCGCAATCGCCATTGCTCTTCGACTTCGGCTCCGCTTCTTTTTCTTTCCTCGTCTTTCAAAGAGATCGTTACCCGATCGTATTGTCCTGCCTACGAACACACTGTGGCGCGCACGCCTTCATCGACACTGCTTTGCACGCTAAACGATCATTTCCGGCGTCGACTAACGATATTTCTTTGATACGAAAGTAACGAAAGCACCGACGTCTCTTTGCGAAGCTTTTTTTCTCGGCGCGATGCCACGCCGGGTCCGCACAGCACTCTGTGCAAAATAATGCATGATTTTATCAACCCTTTGCGCTCGAAGCTATCTGGATTGCAGAAACTGGAAACTTTATAATCATTCTTTGAAATGAAGATCACCTTCATTTCTAAAAGAGAAATTACGGGTATCATTGCCGATCAGAATCGCAATTATTTTTCCACTGTCTGCTGCGTTTCATAAGTCCGGTAATTGACTAATTTGCAAAGTTTGACAGTTTTCAATCTCTCTCTCTCTCTTTTTCTCTCTCTATCTCTAAACTCGAACAGACGTTTCGTTCTTCGGCGCAAGTTAAAACGGAAGCTGGAGGCGCGGCTGCAACTCGGTGGATAAGTAAACGAAACTTTTTATTTCTTCCCTCCCGGTAATTTGTTCTAACGCTCGCGGCAGCTGTTCCATTAATTAATATCAGACGGAAAAGTATCGAGTGGTCCGATAGCGAGACAAGCGGTACAAGCTAAATAATTGATCGATATTTAATCGATCGGATCGCGGCCCAGCCCGTTATCAACTCGAACAACTGCGGGGGAAATTCCTCAACGGGGTGGCAATATTAATTAACCCTGATCCCTGTTAACCTATACACCGGTCACTCACCGACTTTCATCCAGACTATAGATCCAGCTTGTTCTATACTTCTATCTTTTCGACTCTCGAGACTGAAACCACAGACACAGAAACCACAGTGGGGTATTTGCCCGATTTCAGTTTCTCAAGCTTTAAAATGGTTCTTTTTTCATCAAAATAAATTTTAGTAAAGTTACAGCAGTTTCATTATTCAGCAAAATTTTGAACTAGCTGTGGCCGCCGAAATCGGGCAAATACGCCACTCTGCGGGGTTAGCTTGCGACTGTATGTTCAAATTATATTTTTTGATTTGATCTAATTCTGTTATCTTTTTACTATATAAAATAATATTGTAGTTTCTGTCACGCAAGAACGCCGAGCGAATTACCTTCTGAAGGGGAATCGAAAATTGAGCGACTTCTATTTCGGTTCCACGCTCGATAAAGGCCCGTCCGAAACATCTAGCATTCGCGCGATTGACTTAAACGTAACGGCGGGGCATCGATCATTATCAGTTATTAAGTAATCAAGGCTGGTACATAGGTCGGAATTGCAATTTCCGTGGCTGGCAGCCGGGAAAATCGCCGGTGTTCCAAAAGCACGTAGCATACCGTTCCCATCGTTCATCGCTTTCCTTAGGTATAAACTGACTGGCTAATAATAATGCAACTGATCAAGCTGATAATTCCACCGCACATGGCATAATCGATACGACGCCACCCCTAATCGTATCTTCTCACGGTGCGAAATTAATCAGCGATGCAGCTACCCTCCAACAGCTATTACGGGCGATCCATCCCTCATTAGCCGGGATTCCCTAATTATACGACACTAGTCTGAATTAGTTAATGATGCGGTTCTACAATTCCTATAAGAGCTCACGTTCCCCTAAAATCATGCAGCCGAAGAATTGTTTGAATTACCAATTATGTATACGATTCATTAAATTATCTAAAATACAACGTATGGACATTTAAAAATTTTTTAAAATTACAAGATGTTCTACCATTTCGTCCCCGAGTGTATGTTTTCACGTTTTCACTGTGGAAAATGTTTCGCGTGGCACGGATTCGGGGTCCCGCCGAGTAAGTGCATCGCATATTTTTATCGCGTCCGTTTTAAAATGTACGAGGGTCGTTTGAAACTGGAAAGTAGGCTCTTCCTTTTTTCACTATGCGGTACCTTATATTTTCGCCTCGGTAAAATGATAACTCGGTTTTTTCTCCGAGATGCGGGAGCGTTATGCTTTCTTTTTATTTAAAAGAAAAGTAAAGGAATGCATACACAACTCCTTTGTCTTGTTCTTAGTAAGACTTCTTACCTAGCGTTTCAAAAACAATTTACAATTTCTGTCTTGCCTCCGTTTCTCTCCGACGAATTTCCTCGTTGTTCCACCGTGATTTGTACGTCGACCTGATTTTTCCGGACTATCTGAACGCTGCCATTGTTTCGGTAAATAATGCAAGCCGGATCGGGAACGCGCGTCCCGCGGATACATAAGATCTGCCTCTCGAAATCAATTCACATGCAAATATTGAGAAGGATTTACGAAAGCTTTCGGAACGATCCGGATAATGAGTAGACGATTCCGTTGGACATTGGTCCGTCAAACAAAGTCATATTTTTCACGACGAAAAAGAAAGAACGGAGGGATTTTACGCGAAAAATACTGGCGTCGATTTCGACATAGGTATCGGTCGTAAAATACTGTAGGAAATACGATAGAGATTGACAGGCATGAAGATACGTCATTGACCATGAATATTTTTCGAACGAAATAAATTTGTTGCGTGCACCGATACGCGTGCAGCATATTGGATCGGTTAGGCATCAATCACAATTCTTGTTTACGCGTTGTGTGGCGTCAGAAATTGTTCGTGAATTCACGAGTCACTTTTAGTGTGATTCATCTCTTCACTAAAGAGAGAGAAAGAGAGAGAAAAATTTACATAATCAAATTATAGTTTCAGTTTCCAGACCTGCAGGTCCTTTGAGACTTTGATTGCATGTTGTTTCGAATGCGACAAAGTTGTTCAGGGATGAAATCAATATTTTATCTTATCCCTGCTTCCCACAATCGACGCAGAACATTTTTATCCCGCATAGAGATCCGCAGTTTAGTTATGGATGATGATTGGCCGACTTTATGATCTTTTAAAACGGCAGTCTATGTTCTGGCACTATCCCGGCGCGACAAGAAAAGTATTATAGCGTTTCATTATCCAATTTATCATCCTGATCGTGTCGGGCGTTGCTGGATCCGTTCGAAGCGGTAATTCAATCCCGTGAGTTTAATATCCCGCCTAACGCCCCGTAATATACCTTTGAACGGATATCGACGCATTATTATTGTAGCAGCAGCAGCAGCAGCTTCCGGTTGACAGGCGCGAAATAAATGAGCGTTCTTCAGGTGAAGGATTCGCGTACCATTCTGCCCTCGATCGTTCGAGGCGACGTCAAAAGGATGATGCAGATTTGTAAATGGAGGCGGCTCGATCAATCAAGATTACACATCTGGTTAGAAGTACCGAGAATTTACCGTGCAGTCGGGTCGCGTCGTGTTTGCTCAGCGAATCGTCACGTGAAACGGTGCCGAGCACAGAGAATCGGTTAACAGCTGTACGAAACTCCAAGGCGCCATGTGCTCTGTGCTCGTTCTGCGAATTTTATATTACAGTCAATTCCGATACAACACGCGCCCTGTTCTGTCGATACCGTGCTAATGTCCTACGTGTACAGTAATCCCTTGATTCTTGTTCAGGAGGCTGTTCATGGAGCAGACAAGAATCGCAATCTAGACTTGCTTTTCTGATTTGTAAGTAGCTGCGCCTACCACTCTGATCGCGCCGAACGAGACTACAATAGAGCAACTGTGTAGGCGACTCACAGTTAGGGTTTCCAATACCGGACCAAAAATACAATACCGGTATTCGGTATTTTTTTTAACGTTGTACTGGAATACCGGTATGGACACCGGTATTAGGAATTTTCAAACAGGTTAAAAAACACATTGTGAGAACACGCGGCACTTTGAATTGTCGGCGACGGCGACTGTCCGCGTCTCTTTGTTTCCTATACGAAACTTTCAGAGTCGATTAAATCACTAAATACAATTGAAATTATATAGTGTTCGGTCTTGTTTTAATCAGAAATAATGCCAGAAATACGTTTTTAAAAGTCCCATGAAAAAATAATGAAAATTTAGATGTTTGAATATTCGATTCGTTGTGTCAATATAGTGGTGTTCACACCGATATACCCGAGCCGACAACAATAGTCGCCGCCCTGCTGCGTGGCACAGCGTTGACAGGCAGTGGAGTGAATAGGCCTAGACAGGAATCAGTCCCTCGAACCCGGGAAACTATTCGAGTCTTTACTATACTCAGGTGGAACAGCGACCCTGACTTTCTTTTTATCCCAACAAAAGGTTATATAAATTTTCTTATTGGGATAGAAATAACGAAGCTACTCAATCGTCGAGAAACGGTACGTTCGGGATTCTACTACCTTTTCATTTTCGCTAATTTAAAATTCAAATCAGGGATGGTTAGATCGCGGGAGAACTTGTTAAAAAGTTTCTGTGAAAAATTATGGACGGCTATAGCCTGGAATGATTTTCGAAAATTCGAGAGTTCTTATAGCGACGAGGCGAGTTTCCATGCAGCGTATCTTTATTAAATTTCCGAGAATTACGAAGCAGCTACAATACATTAATCTAATACCGGGCTCCTGCCAGAAAAAAGTGTATTGAATGGCTGTAACGGCAGGATCGGGAAGTTTCGCGGAGCGAACTGGGTCAGTAGTATCGGAGAAAAGTATGGGAAAGAGTATCGTAGCTGCCTTCATATATTTTTCTTGTACCGTAGGCGCAATAACAACGCTGTCCAATACTAATTTTACTTCTCGAGCTTTCTGGATATTTTAAATTATTTAAAATTATCATCTTTATCGTGAATGCATCGAATCCGCAGTCGAGTAACAACAATATTCGAAATAAGATTTATCAGAGAGATTATTCGCGGAACACAAAAGGCTTGTTCTCGGTCAAAAATCACGTATGAATCGGCGAAACGACAATTCGCGTTTGCCGAGAGAAAACAAGAGGCATCTGTTTCATAATGGAACGTTTCGTTTACCGTTTTCCCGAGTATAAGTTCGCAGTGCTCGTAGGGCGACGCGCGAACAAAACTTGGTCTATCAGGAGGCATGCGCTCGGTTTTTCGAGTTCCAAGCTCCGAGAGAAATATTTTGAAATCCTTTGTGTCGTCCTGATGTTGCACAAAAGATGCGACGCGACACGGAACGCAACGCGGTATCGCGACGGACGGATCATAGCGCTGTTTGCCAGCGCTCTTTATCGCGCGACGGTCGGCTGACCTAAATTCACCTATTCCACTGTCCCGGTGAAATCCTGAATGTCGGTATTCGCGCGGCGGTGTTCCCGTCCTCACACGGTCGAGCGGGCCATAACTAATCTATGCAAATGCTAAAACTTCGGATAATGTACCGTACCGGTCACGGCTACCCAGATTTGTCTTACGCTAACGATACATTTCCTGCTATCGATTTCACCTTTTCAAGTGAAACTTCTTTTGGCAGGGTGTAAGCCTAATTCGCGTCACGGAATTCGCAACACGAAAAAGCGTAACGGTTAATGATATAAGCGGGGAAAGATATATTTTTTACGTACAATACTGTCCCAATTCTTACCGACTACACAGAGTGTAAGTATAACGTTACGCATTCTCGTGTCGCAGCCGGTTGTACCCTATACCCCTCTTCTCTCCGTTGAGAGCGGCGAGCAAGGCTAGCGCCGAGTCGCTGGTTTTCTTAAAAAAATCTCTGTACCTCGGAAACGGTGCGTTTCTTGGAAAAACAAACGATTTTCGACAAAATTCAGAAAACGTTAATGTCATACTCATTTTTCTCGATTACCTTCTCGACACCGACTATTCACCGGCAGGGGATGAAAAATTCATTCTAAACTATTGATCGCAACGAAAGATGTGATCGACAAAATCTGCAGATCTTCACATTCTGCATCTTTTATGTCATACCACTTATGTTCGAAAAAACATACGGTTTTCGAGAAAATTGAGAAAACGTTAATGTAAAACTCGTTTTTTTCGATTATCTTCTAAATTATGTATCGAATACTTCTTGCAGTATAGTAATGAACGACCCAAATTTTTGACATAAAGGAGGATAGAGTATCGGAAAGAAAGAGACATAGTTCAAAGACTTTACCATACACTGTCCGGACGGAACAGAAGGAACTACACTGCAAGAAGTTTCACTTCTGTCGCGCGTGGTTTTCTACGCGCATGATTTTTTTATTGATTATGATTAAAAGCAGTGTTCTTCTCTAATTCATCGTGAGACCGTCTCCTTCATTAATATGAATAAGTAATGATAAAGTATTAAAAGCGATACCAATTCGATTTATTTTTGGTATTAAGTCGTCGGTGCAAAGCAGTGTCTTTTCTCCTTAAGATTCGAATGAATCTGCGTTCGAAGGAATCGGCGAGCAATGGCGACAGATCCTGCCAGAGGGATCGTAACGGATCGCTACAATGTCTCCCTCGAAACTCGGTGCGTTGCGACCGATCGACGACGCTTATCCGTCGAGTCGACTCTGCTGCGGCAGACAAGAAAAGGCAGAAAAGAAAGGAATAGCTTTGGCTTGGAAAGACTCACCGGATCAGCTCGAAGATCTCCGGTTTCTCGAGCTCCCTCTGCTTCATTCTCTCCTTCATGGCTGTGATTATGCTGTTCGCCTTATCCTCGGCCCCGTGTTTCGAACTCTTCTCAGCCGCCCCTACGAAAATGAAACAATCGACCGGTGAAATGTCGTGGCGCAACGAATGCGATGCCGAATTAAATCGATTGGGGCGATCGAATGGCACCCTGAGCGATTTATTGATCAAGCGTCGGGGAGGGTGGGGGGGGGGGGGGCTCTTTCGACCGTGAAAAACCGCTGGAACGTTGGGGTAACGGTGATTACGCGCACGTTCAGCCGTTTGTTGTTCTATGTTTGCCAACACGATCGCCAGCTGGAGGAAAGAATCAATAGTCGACTGGCCGCGTCGATAGGAATGTTAATAACTCATGCCGGCGAAAAAAGGCACAGTGAACGTTGCCCACGGAAAATTACGTTGCCCCCGGGATCGATCGGAGCGACCCTAATTGGATCTCGAGCATCGAGAGTTCTCATTTCAATTAGACTTGTTCGACGAATGCCGGATTAATCATTCTTTCGATCGAAATCGAAATGATTTTGCATGTTTCGGAAACACACTGTATTCAGGCTAGTAAATTAATCGAAGCAGACCTCGAGCAGAAAGCAAGGTAAAAACGTATTACTATCTGCGAAGTGAAAACTGTGTATCGGGAACAAGTGACACGACGATCTGTGAGAAAATTAATTAAAAATCCTGCCTTCCGGCTTTCCACGCCAGTTCGTGCTGTTGCCCATCAATTAATCACCAATTAGCATCGGAGATTTGTGTAACCATCTCTGTAAGCAAGACCCTTAAACTGCGCTCGGTTCGTTTCTGTTATCCCGGAGCGATGTCTGCGTAATTAAGTAATCGACGAGATAAACTAACTGTGAAACAAGAACGTTCGCGACACAAAAGACGTCGCAGCAACGCGATCTTGTTACTTAAGATACGTAAACATCGTTCGGCAATTTGAATCGCGACTAACGAAACGGAAATAGGACGCGGAAAGAATGCGGAGGGTTGGTGTCCGAAATAATTGCTTCCATAGAATGAGTGAAGTGCTTGTTACATGATCCAACAGCCAGAAATCGTTTCGATTCTCACTATGCGATTCTTATATAGTTTTTCGCGCTGATTACGAATCTGATCTTAATTTCTCTCCTAGACGCACAGTATGCGAGAAGTTTGAATTTGAAAAAAACAACATATTTTTTAACTTTGAACAAACATTGTGATGTTATAAAAGATATTGCATTGATCTTTACAGCAAGAGATTTTCTAAACTTTCCTGAATCCAGTGATGTGCAATAGTAATACGTTGTGATTGTTGAAACATGTTTAAACAATCATTAAAGACGAAGGGACACCACTTGTGCACACATATTTTAGGATATTTTTCAATTTATATAAAAAAATAAGGGTCCAGCGGAAAATCGAAATACACCACGCGATAGAGCAGACTGTTATTTTGAGAAACCACCTTTTCAAATTTCCAACATCGACATTTATTTCGATCTAGAAAGCAAAATATCCGTGTTCGACTCTAGTGGTGAGCGTCACTGGCGGCAACTCATGTCGGGCACGGATATTTTGTTTTCTAGTTAGAAAAATACGTCGACGTTGGAAACGTGAAATGGTGGTTTCTCAAGATAAAAGTCTGCTCTATGGTGTGGTGTATTTCGATTTTCCGCTGGACCCTTATTTTTTCAGATAAATTATATTATTTTCCAAAAACGGTGCAAAAGTGATACCTCTCCGTCTTTATGACTGTTTAAACATGTTTCAACAATCACAACGTATTACTATTGCACATCACTGGATTCAGGAAAGTCTAGTGAATCTTTTGCTGAAAAGAACGATACAATATCTTTTATAATAACATCGCAATATTTGATCAAAGTCGAAAAATATGTTTTTTTTTAAACTCGAATTATATTTTTTTAAACGTCAAAAAAAATTTGAATTTGTTGAACCGTGTTATCAGGCGCGCGGTGCTTCGGAAGAAAAGTTCTGTCGAGACTGAATTTCGTAGGGCAGGAGAGAGGACGCTGATTTCATCGGAGAAGGTCCAAGGACACTCGTAATGCTGAGGCCATTCCCAGAATTTCAATTTGGCCCACGCCCTTTCTCCTTCTTTCGCCCTCCGTTAGAGAACGGCGCAGAGAAGGGGGATATGCTCGCAATTCTGTCGATGGAGATTTCGTTTTCATCCGATATTTCAACTATCTGAGATTCGCTCGACGAGACTAACGACTCTTGCCCTGCGAGCCCCATTATCGACGAAGCGTCGCCACCTGACTCGGATGCCGCGCCATTGTTTTACAACCAATTCTCACGACCCCTCGCGGCGAAACTATCCCGAAGTTCGTACGCTAATTTTCTTCTCGAATTAAGGTGCCGGTCCTCCTCGAATCCCTTTCTTATCGCACTCTTATCGGAGTATTCGACAAACTCGAGTCCATGAACTTTGATTGTAAAGAGTCTCAGTAACTTACGAGTAAGTCATGAACACAGTACGTGGTATTGTTTTTCTATAATTCTTACAGTTATTTCGTTAAGCAAGTAAGTTGACATATTTTAAAAATTGTTTTAATTCTGTTTTCATCAACAGAATATCACCTTTTGTTTTTTAATAATTGACAGATGCATTGACTATTTTCTTGAAAAGGTTCTAAACTAAGATCGAAACGTCGAAATTACTATGTTGCTGGTTAATGGGTACGACCTGTACATCTACAAAAGAGGTCTAACAGCCAATAGGATCGCGTCGATATACCGATCTGCGAGCGTAACAAACGGGGACATGATTTTCGCCTGATTTACGACGAACAAACATTTTTTTCACACGGTTCGTCGTGCCGGCCTCTTTTCCGCCCCCGACGCCGCAAACCCTCCGGAGAAAAAGGTCGACTTTGTTTTTTCGAACTAAGTCACCGTGAACTGAGGTGCCCGTCTATTTTCCCGTACGGAGAAAATCAATTTTTCACGGAGGTGCGGGCGCGCCGCGCCGCCGTTTGTCTGAAGTTTGTTCTCCCGACCCGGCCGCCGAACGATCGGTACGTGTAATTTCCGGTCTGGTTAAGCGGCGGCAACATTTTCGCGAGCGAAACTCGCGGGCACGGCCCCGGTGTAGCGATGCAGTGGTGCAACGGCGGCGCGGCGGCGGCTGCACCGGAAAATTAAAGGTCCTCGAATGTTCCGGCTCGACGAAAGACGCGAAACCCGTGCGCTGGCACGCGAGCCCCGCGTGAAAAGATTAAAGAGTGCGTCTTTCGGAAACCGGGGGAGAACACCGACTATTCACCGGCAGGGGATGAAAAAGCGGTTTAAGAAAAAATGAAAAAACGCCTCGCGGTAAATGGTATCTCTCCGCCGACGCTCGCGGAAGTGGTTAAAGAGTTTAATCCGCCTCATACGCTTAACGAAATTTATTCACCAACTCAATTTCCCCGAATCTTCTGCACCCTGTGACCAAGCGATAACAGGTTTCGCATTTTTGAAAACTTTCTACTCGGCACTGAAGAAAATACATTTTTCATGTCAATGAAAATCGACTAAAAGAGCGAACAATCCCGCGTTAACCACTAGATTCGAGATTTTTCCCGCGGGCTTGCTTAACACGGAGGACATTAGACGCGCCAGTTAATTACGTTCCTGCCTGCGCCTCCGGCAATTAAGTTCGGAGAGACGCGGCATAATTTTAGCTGGTATCAACGTCGGAGTTCACGACGAGTTAATGTCCTGGTGGTTTGTCTCGCATACAGATTAGATCTGCAACTTTTCGCTTTCGAAAATACAGTATTTTATCCATAAATGTCCCAAAAGTCTGACCTGTAAATGTCCTAGATATATCCCCACTACTGCGGGGTGTACCCCCTTGAGGGGCCGTAAAGCTCGAGAGGCTTCGGTCGCCGAGAAATATGACACCGTGTGGCTCGAATATATCGGTGATCCCGTCTAATCGGAATTTCCAACTTCTTTATTTTCCATTATTTTTTTATGGGACTTCCATAAACATATCCGATCATCGGAATTATATCATATTTGGTATGATTTTTATTAGAATAAATGCCAGAAATATGATCACTGAAGTCCCATAAAAAAATAATGAAAAATAAGAAGTAGGAAATTTGGATTAGCTATGTTTATTATTTCTCGGCGACCGTGGCCTCTCGAGCTGGGTTGTCCTTCTCTACGTTCGGCAAAAGTCAAAGAATACTGTCCCTGGCGCATAAATGTCCTTCGGCAGACCCACGCTGGGGACTTATATGGATAAAATACTGCATCGATTTTCGAAGGAAACCGAGTTCCAAAAATAGCAGTCTGGTAAAAATAAGGGTATTATCGCGGAACGTGTTGATGAGGAGGTTTCGTCCGAGCCACAAGTGAGTCGGTCCTCGTCGTGATTAAAGTAAAACGGGGGGAAAAAAGAAGTAATGGAATATACAATGGCTACTCACTCTGCAGACAGTCCGCGTTGAGTAGATCCTTGCATTTTTCGTGGCACTTGACACCGCACTCCGTGCACCGCACCCCCTGTCGCGCGATACCCCAGAGGAGACCCTCGCACTCGTAGCAGTAGGTCGGCGAGGTGGCTGTCCAGGTGACGAACTTGTGCGGCGTCGTCGAGGAGATCGGGTAGATCATTGCCTGCAGCGTTTTCTTGTACACGTGCATCTTCTGTGGGGTTTTCAGTTTTGCACACCGTCATTAGTATCAGCAAAGAAAATGGGGCCGCGGATAGGGGGCTTGGAAACTCTTTAAACGCACACCTCAAACCACCTCGGCTCGCTGCTCTTGTGATGGATTACCAGGGCTTGAAACCGGTCTTAGAATGAAAATGTTTCAAACTTATCACACACGGTGTTCGCGCCAGGAGCAAAAAAAAAAACAATTTACATTTCCTTCGACAATTGAATTTTCAATTTTCAGAATAAAAACGCATTTCCAAACTTCATCGACATAAATCTGAATTCTTCGGAAATTAACGTCGACCAGAAAATCCCTCTAAAATTAAATTATTATAAGAAATAGATGTAACAGTTTTCAAGCCCTGTAAGTTATACCGATCTCGACGGTTTTCTTTCGTTGTGTACTAGCAAAGACTGCGAAACCAGGCTTCATCAAACAGGCAAATATTCCTGATACAAAATGTTCTGACCTGATGTCTTACTCTTTGCGAGGTACGCTTCTACCATGGATGTTGTATATATATATTTCTGACAGGAAGCAAGCTTCGTTGGATATTCTTCCACTTTCGGACTCGCTCAGCTATATTTTAACTGTAATTGACTGACAACCAAGAGCGGATGGAAAATTAAATTTCCAAGAGACGCGCAATCACAGTTCCGGAGTGGCTTCAGAAATTTTATCAAGCTGCTTGACGCGCTTAATTCGTTTAAAATGAATATCTACGTTTTCAACGAATTCCAACCGAACCGCTTCTTATAGAACACCGTTTCCAAGAATATACAAGGTGCTTAAAAAATGTTGTACTTCCTTCTGTGAATCTTCGAAACGTTTTTTACTTTTAACAGAACGTCTTGAAACAGACTTGTCCGGTTGCCAGTCAATTTAACGAAATTTCGTTCCCTCGAGTCCTGGATCTTTAAGGATTCTCTACGTTAACCATGAGTATTTACAACTGTATAAGGGAGCTTCGTAGCTATTAACAAAGACATGAACAGGAGACAGACGTGAGACTAGAAACTCTAACATAAGTCACCGATTGCCCGTGAAAAGTAGATCTTCTTGGTTGGAGACTATGGCATAGCGAATGTGATCTAAGCAGAACTCGGACTGTTCCGTTACTTACTGATCTTTCTTGCTTCGATCAAACCTTCGCTGTACCTCTAAATTCCTAGGACTTTTTACAGTGTTTCAGAAAGTACTGCGCGTCCAAGTCGGAAGAGCGATTTTCTGTTATGATCTTTTACGATTTGTCCACAGGCAATTCATTCTCTGATCACGCAACAGAGAATAACGGAAATTCGGGCCGGAAAGTCGCGCAGTATTTCCTGCAAGAAAACCCCCTAATATCTTCATGCTGCTACCCGCAATAAGTTCCCGGGTTCAAGGTTAGTCAGTGAGCCGAGGTGCGATTCACCCGACGAGAACACAAATGTGGTTCGACGATCGCCGCTAGAGTGTCGGCGATTTTCAGCGGTATATATCCAGATCCTTGTCTGATCTGCGTTTTCGAGCCTCTCAGCCGCCATACTTCTATCGTCGAATTCGACGAACTCGAGACACACTCTCATGCAGAGTCAAACATTCCGCAAGACGACCATACACGCTGCCAGTCGCGCCAGTCACACACTAGCAGTCGCGTGTAAACACGCGCAAAGTCATAACGTGCCGGGAGCGTTGGTGCCTGCGAGACCTAATTGCCACACGCAATCCTGTGTATATAGATTGAACAGGTTTGGCAAGGGGCGGGGGGAGGGAAAGGAGCATCTGAGTGGATGTTCAGCCGCTTGCGAGGATTCGCAAGGATCACCGTTCGATACGCGGCGTCTTGTGTCACACGTTGTCGCGTCGGCTTCCTTGCGAACCTCCTCTAACGAGGGGGCTAACAACGCGTGGGAGAAGCCAGACGAGAAGGCTAATCCTGTCACTGGTCTAGACGCGTGTTTGTCCTTGTCAACTGGTTACGCTGGCTCCGCTAATTATCTGACAAAACCACCCCCGGTCCCATCAAAGATCGACCACCGATCTTGCCAGGCTTCCTTTGACAGTGCGCATTCCTGCGCAGCCTCCACCCTTAATTATTATTTATTATAAACGGACTGAAGCCCTTTACATAAGTGTTTAGAAAATAAAAAAAGAAAAAGATACAAGACTACTTGTCTAAGAAGAAAGAAGGGACATGCACAAAAAAACAAAGAAAAAAATATAAAATAATAATGGTACAATCGATAGGTATTATCACATAATCCTGTCTAGTTGCATGTTAAAATTTTGCAAAGATTCAATGAAAAAATCAATACGATTATAAATAGTACATGATTTTGCAATAATGCGATTCATTGGATTAATTCACGTTCCGGTAGATAAAAATTGATTTGCGCAAGTAGAGAAGAACAATCAATATGATTATTAATTAAATTAAAAATAAAGCTCTGGTCGGATAATCATGATGAAATTAAATATTTTCTTATCTCCGGAAGACCTTAAAAAGTCATTATCTCGTGTCGAAAAGTCTCCTCTTAAGAATTCTAGAATTAAGGACAGTGCCGGATTAAGCCTCGTAGCTGAAGTAGAAAATGCTACGGGCCCCGCGCTTGCAGCAGAAAATTGACCTAACATTTGGTGGATGCCGTTCCCAGATATTTTTGCTAAAGAAAGGTCATTTATTGTGTTTCATTATATTATCGTGCAAAACCTAGGGCCCTCTGGTAACATTTGCTACGAGCCGCGCGCTGGCTTAATCCGGCACTGAATTGAGGAATTTTTTTTCAACTGGCAGATATACCGCGCCAGTTTTTCTTTATCTCGACACCGAGAAAAATATAAAAAGCCATTGTCTTGCATCGGAACGTTTTCTCTTCGGAAAGACTTGTGAAATATTAAAGGAAATGGTTTCGTTGGACAGAAGCATGAAGAATCGCAAGACGGTGATCGTTGTATCGGATATTCGCGTTTCTGTTCCCCAGTTGCCTTTTATTTTCGAATATTTCCTCGTAGATTTCGAGCGACGCCAGCGATTCAGTTTCCAAGGGTCCGCGGCCAGAATTGGGTTTAGGGGATGATGCTATGAGGTTCCTCGAGGTGTCGGTATCTATTTCTTCGTGTCTCTCGGATCGGGGACCATCGGCCCGAAGCTCTCGAGGATCCTCCGCCACGGTTCTTTTCACTCGAATTTTATCTTTCTCTCGTATCGACACTTCGAAAAGGGCTTCCTGTCGGATGATCGAAAAGCGGAATTTTATTCGGACATTCTCTCCCTCGGAAAAACGGCACTTCTCCTATCGATTCGGTGAACACCCTTGCCTCGATTACGTTCACCGTTCCTTTCTTTATTTCGGCGATTATACACTTACGGACAAAAGAAACTTTGCAGTTCGAGTTTTCTTTGGTTGAGTATTAACCCTTTGGACTCCCAGTAATTTTAATTCGAATATAAAGAAAATATAAAACTGATGTTTTTGGCGCACCGGTTCAATCACTTTAGTCGAAAGCAATTTTGCAATATATTAATATCGACCATGACAACGTGGTACACAGACAGCTACATGTGGTTAGGATTTGACTTTTCAAGGTTTGAAATAACCGCCGAATATCGATTGGTCTACGCATCGATCGATTATCTGATTCGTGACTTCAGAGAGTTTCACTGTTTGTCTCAATATCTTACAAGTAAGTTGACATATTTCAAAAAGTGTTTAACATGTTCTCATTAACAAAAGATTACTTTGATATTGTTTTAATAATTCACAGACGCAATCATTATTTTCTTGAAAAGGGTCTAAACAATTGAATAATATTAAAACTGTTTTAATTCACTGACGCCACAAAGTCGCCATTAGAGTGCACAAAGGGTTAATAACATCAATCAAATTTAACTTCTTTTGATCATTAATCTGTTTCCACATAATGCATCAACAATTCATTCTAAGTAATAGGTAAGTCTTTTTGCAACATTAATTATTCTAAAATAATCCCGATTATCAATCATAAATGTTAGATATTTAATTTAATGATGCTTTTGGCGCAGTCGTATCGATCAATTAATAAATCTAGCAATTTTGCAATAAACTTTTCTTTTACCTAATATTTCGGTTCAATTTTGAACCTTTTTCAAAGGAAAAATTGCGTTTGCTATAATAACTTTAGTTATGGAAATTGTGTATTGAAAAACTAATTTGTACACACTGCTGGTTTAGTTTTAAACCGTATCTAGAACGTAAGTTCTGAACCAGCGGCGCGTACAAATCGTTTATAAATTGTGTACAATCGTTTTTCAATGCACAATTTATATAACTAAAGTTATTATAGTAAACGCAATATGTCCTTTGAAAAAGGTTCAAAACTGAATCGAAAAATGATTAAAACTAAATATTAATTATTCTTGATCGAAACACTTTGTAACATTTGCATTTCAATCTCATATACGACAACTTGATAGGCATTTTGTAAAAAATTCGTCGCTGATGGAAAATAAAATTTCACTTTGTAAAAATCGTGGTACAGTTAAACTTTCTTTTGCCCGCTCGTCTCGAGAGAGAAAGAAAGAGAGAGACAGAGAAAGAGAGAGAGAAAGGAAGAGAGAGAAAAGATGTTATTCTAGGTGTCGCACTATTTGAGCGTTCTGCGAGGGATGTAGAAAGCATCGATCCGCTAAAAAAGCTCTATAGGTTGCACACGCAGTGATTTCCGGATGTTCCTGATTTCGCCGATTCGGTGATGTATGCGATTTCGAAGTATTTCGGTTATTGCTGATATTATGCAACGCGATACGCGAGGCTGGCAAACTTGAATTATTATTTTTACTCGATTCACATCGAGCTACGTGATTCGGCGAACGTGTTATTTCTGTTACGGAGCCGGTCACATTGCCAGCTACACTATGCTCGAATATTGAAAGAATATCTGAAAATGCTAAAACAATTCCGCTGGTAATTTATGAAGATAATATAAATAATTCTCCAATTAAGCGATTAACATCGTCGCGCGAGCGACCGGTACGCTCGATTCAGCGAATACGAGGAATATCCGGGATCACGTACGGGGATCGGAGAATCCTAGCTCTAGCCTAATTACACCCGGTTTACATGACCACTGTAGCATCTCATATCCATGATTCCCTATACGTGACCCACATACACTCGCACAGGCGTCCACAGATATATACATACACGTACATCGTGATCGCACACGCACACGTACACGTCCCGACTACTACGGCACGCGTTCAGCAATTCTCGTGACGGATGTGTACAAATAGTTATGCAAATACGCATGACGTTCACCCTAGCCGCTAGAAGAAACGGACTCGTCTAGGATCGCTACGAACGTTGCTTGTCTCAGAGTCACAGAGCGTGATCAAACAGAAAGAGCGATAGAGACAGAGAGAGACAGAGAGAGAGAGAGAGAAAGATAAAGAAAGATAGTAGAAGAGAAAGTTTGGAAGAAAGAGATAGAGAGATAGAGATAGAGAGAGAGAGAAAGAGACAGAGGTTGGGCCACACTTACGTGAAAGAAAATAGCGCGGAAATGAGGATAAAATGCAGCACAGTTCATGTGAAAAGAAAAAAAGTTATCAGAGGTTAAAGTTCAGCTCCACATAGAGCCTTCACCGGATGCGCGTTCATGTGAATCGCAGCTTAAAGCTAGATGGCGCGTGCTCTGACGTTCTACAGGCGAGCATAGATCCTAATCTGTACCCTGAAACAGGCTAATCTGACACGCTTATCGAGGATCCGAATTCGAAATGAAATTCGCGGGAGTCTTGAGGCTGGCTCGATGTCCAGTCTATTCCTAAACGCAACGTGCCACCACAGGTAACAGAATCTGACGCCTGTCTCGTTTCCTCGAATCGACATCCTCCCTTCTTCACCACCTTCTTCGCACAACGTGGCCAGTCTATTCGGCGAGACTCAATATTTTGTATAACTTTAAATATCTTCCCTTTGATAGTGGGAAACCTCGACGCGGGCGACGAGACGCAACAGATCCAGTCAATAAAAGACTTTACACCGGTTATAATGCGAGCGCAGGGAACTCGAGAGACTCGGAGGACCACATAAACCCAATTGAAGAAGTTGAAACCTCTCGAAGTTTCCTGCGAGTAGGTATGAGTTCCGAACAACTCGGGAAAGTTTAGGGGATGCTCGGGATCCTGTTAGGTCCTTAGAAGATCTTGGACTACGTAGAAACCTGCCGCTCTTTTACAGTCTCTTCGCCATTATTGGGTTCATCAAAGAAATCTTCTGTGTTTCGATCTAAGTTTCCAAATATAGTCGAACGTGTCTGACCGGTATAGACTGGCCACACCTGTCAGTTCTTTCCTTGCGATTCTATTACCTGTGATAGTATTCTCCTATGGTTCATCTATCGCTCTCACGCGATCTTCCAATCGAAGGGGCCGCCCCTCCCCTCGACTTCGCGACAGAACCGCGAGTTCGCCGACGAAGCTCGCAGCTCCGTCGCGTGCACGATAATTGTCTATCAAGATCCCTCTAACGAACTTCGCCGCCAGAAAATGCTCGACGACCGGCGAGAGGGGCAACCCATCCCCGTAATTTCGATCTAGGCTGCCGACATTCGACGCAGCAACCGAACGATCTTTAGCGCAGCCTTCGGGGAGACAGGCCGGAGGACGTTCGGTAAATTGATTCCTTTGATTATGCGTCTCTCGCTTCTGCCGCATCTACGTCCCGAATCTATGCTCCGTTCCGATAACGGCTTTTTGACACGTACCCGCGATCAGAAACGGTCCTTGCCAATTCTTACACGGAGTTAATCTAGATATTTTCACGCAAAACCGATAGACAGAAAAAGCAAAAAGAGGGACACGTCCGGAAGCTTCCATTGGAAGATTAAATTCCTTCTCCCAAGGACGTTTCAAGGTTACACGTCCTCTTTCGACGGTTTTGCACGCGACTAAACTCTTTTCCTGAGCGACGACGATTCCTCCCGATTCCCGAAAACGGTTTCTCGGATAGGCGACAACGCGATAGATGACGGTGATGCCTGTAAGGACAATCGTTCAAGGACGAATTCTTACCAGATCCTCGTTGTTCAATGTTTCTCTTGGTACCGCTGCCGTCAGGCCCGCCGCGTTCCTCTTCGTGGCCGCCATTGTCTGCGAAAAGATAGAAATTAATGTTCATCTGATCCGGGAACAATGCCTTCCAGTCTCTCTATTGTGTAGACAGAGATAAAGAGCAGGAAGAGAGAAACTGAAAGGGGGTGGGAGAGAGGAGCGGCGATAGTGAATGAAAATGAAAATGACGACGCGGAAAACGATGAAAATAAACGGAATAGTGAGAGAGGCGGGTTACGCGGCCTTCCGATATGAGAAAATGAAAAACACGAGTGGGGGTGGCGTGACGTTTCAGCGTGAGCTTACTGTAGAGATATAGAAAAATCTCTGAATAGTAAACATAGAAGTTCTACAACGACACAGTACCTCTAGAAAAATATACACTGCTTTTACTTGTGACCGATGCAACGTGTGCGGCCTGTTTCGAAATTATACGTCGCGACCACTATAGCGTGGGGCGTAAAAATGCCCCACAAAATTCACCTTGGCCCTTCTTTGCAAGGTCGAACCTTTTTCTTATCGCATCCTACGATACTCGTCATAGGTCTTCTCCACGAGTACTGCAGGACGCGATAAAAAAAATGTTTCACCTTGAAGAACAGGTGGGCGCGATATGTAATTTTCAAACAGCCTGTTACATCGTTTCGAAAAATCAAAGACACAGCTACTTGCGAAATCATTGAAAAAAGAAATTGCAGGTACGTGATATCGAGCTTCTACATTTGGCATATGCGTTTCCGTTTCAGTGTTTCGCCACGCGAAACGTAAAGATGTGCAATGAGCACGATGCAGATCGTTGCAACGCTAGTTGAGCTCCTACGAATATGTATGCCAAATATATTTAAGATATCAGTGTTGTTATTTACAGATGCTATGTACAGACGTGTTAAAATTAGAGGTGTGCGGGTACCCGAAAATACGGGACGGGAATCTTTTTCGGGTTTGAGCGGGGTCCTGAAAGTTTCTCCGACATATAAATATATTCGCTTATAGGGTTGGCACCCTAGACCAAAATCATGATTAAAATCTTTTTATCTTTTTTTGAAGTATACAAACGAGTTTAACTTGCTATTATTATAAGCTAATAGAGATTGTTCAACAAACTCAAACAAACAGTTTTACGGGTCGTAAATCTTTTATTGTAAAATATATTCAGTGGATAACAATCGTAAGACAAATAGTAGAGTCATTGGCACAGTAAAAAGTAAACGTTAAACAGAATATTTGTTTCATAATTAAACCTATACACACTCATCGCATCTGTAGTAGAGTCCGAAATTAAGTTATAAAGCGATAAAGTATTGTTACTCGTAACGAAAATTGTAATAAAACACTATTTACACTGCACTGTGGTATCCGTCGGTCTTACTGGAGTTACAGTATTTTATCCATTTAAGTCCCCAGCGCGGGTCTGCCGAAGGACATTTATGAGCCAGGGACATTATTCTTTGACTTTTGCCGAATGTAGAAAAGAACAGCCGTGCTCAAGAGGCCACGGTCGCCGTGAAATGTAAACATAGCTAAACCAAATTTCCAACTTCCTTATTTTTCAATATTTCTTGATGGGACTTCGGTGACCATATTTGTGGCACTTTTTTTGTTAAAAATCATACAAAATGTGATATAATTTCGATGATATTCACTTGTGTAGTAGACAATTAATGTTTCGGGTGCAAGGGAGGAGAGTCGCCGGCGAGCCTTTGAAATGTGCCGGCCACTGCGACTCTTTGCGTCTCTTTCTTTCCCATTCGCTATCCTTCCTAGTGCTTAAAACTTTAATTGTCCATTACACAAGTAAATATCATCGAAATTATATCATATTCGGTATGATTTTTATTAGAAAAATGTCACAAATGTGGTCATCGAAGTTCCATAAAAAAATAATGAAAAATAAAGAAGTTAAAAATTCTGATTAGTTGATCTCACCGATATACCCGAGCCGCATCATATCATACTTCTCGGCGACCGAGGTTTCTCGGATTTCTCGGCCCCTCAATGGGGTATACCCCACAGTAGTGAGTATAGATCTAAGACATTTACAGGTCAGACTTTTGGGACATTAAAGGTCTGCTTATACCGAGCGCTGGCACCCGGGAGCCAGCGCCAGAAGTCATAAAATTCGAGCGCATGTTGACGGCTCCCTGCTGCGCGTGCAAGGAAAATGGGTTTCCATGGGCCTGTTTTCCGTGCACGCACAATAGGGACCCGTCAACCCGCGCTCGAAATTTATGACTTTTGGTATCGGTATAAGCAGACCCTTATGGATAAAATACTGTACCAGCGTTGCTAACAGTCACATGTGGAACTCTGTTATGAAACCTTAAACGTTGCTTTGAAATATAAATAAGAAGCAATACAAAATGATTTTCTATACTGGGAATTCTTTATATTTGCCGTTTAAATAAAAAGTGCCAATAACTGCTGCAGTGCTAGCAATAGTACAGTTTACCCTATTAATTTATGTGTCAGACAAATTTGCGGGCTCTCGACCGACCCGACCCGACCCGAGGCTCGGGTACCCGCACACCACTAGTTAAAATGTGTTTTATTTACATTGGCTTGTCTGGAAGCCGTGCTCTCAGCGAAAATGGCGGCTAAGCATCTCGATTCTCAGCGAAATACACTACAAATCTATGAGCAATGCAACTAAATGAACTTGAAAAGATTCAAGTGTTCTATCGTTCACAGCTACCGTTACTGAAAGACCAAGTGATCAAGATTCGAACGCTGCTAATCAGGCCATCGAGATCGAAGAGCTCTGCTCGAAGACGAATTCGTGTCTTGGCATAAGAAACATCGATCCATATTCAACATCGTATGGGCAGTGCAACAAATTGAATAATTAATTTTTAGGTAAATATTTACAAAGACCACCTTCGGATCTCGATCATGTTTCAACGCGTTTAATCGTTCCCAGTAGAATCGCGAAGATCGGTGTCTATGAAAAAGTGCTAAGAAAAATATCTTAAAGAACTAATTATCATATTGCATTACACGTGAATAAATAATGAACAATTCATCCCTTGTGCCGCTACTCGGAATCGACCTGACAACACATTTAAACGATGATCAAGATCGAAGGTAGCGTTTTCATTCGGATGATCAGCGATTTCTGTCGGCGCGGTAGAAAATCCGAAGGTCGGAACGCGATCGTACAGAACTGAAAGCGAGAAACGAACAAAACGGAACCGCGCGAGGAGAGGGTCGAATAAAACGAAAACGGAACGAGATAAAATGGTCGGTAGGACGAGTTGACTCGAATCAAGAATCGATCAATGGAAAATCCGAGCGAGTGTGTCTGTGTGTGGCGAGAAACGGAAACACGACAAATGAATGGCCGGATGACGATAAAAGGCATTGAGCGAGATAGAAACGGTGAATCTCTACGAAGAGAGTCTAATCCAATTAGCTTATAGGGTCGTGGTAGGTGTGGCGCGTCAGGATTTGCGGCTGGCTAGATTTCAATTAAGATATTATGCACGGGGCCCCGTGCTCGATGCATGCGCTACTGTCTGCTCCCAGGTGGACAGACGCTAATTCCAGAGCACTAATTTCGCGCCTCGCCTACTCCTCCTCCTCCCCTTCCTGATCTTCTATCGGCTTTTCTACACTCTCAAGCGTGTTCGTGGTGTGATAAGCGTTTTTCTATCGCACGGGGCACCGTGATCTCTATCTTCATCTTTTCTCCCCGAGCTTTCGTGGAACGAAAGCCGACAGCTCTTTCGAGATTCGCCACAATCCTTGATCATCGGATATTGCACCAGTAGCCGCGCGGAGAAATTCATTTACTCTCTCCAGAGTCGCCAGATCAGGGAAATCGGACGTAGAAGGGGAAGGGCTGGGGGTCACGTGAAAATGGAGAATGAAAAGGGTGGAGTGGGAGGAAAGTGTTAATCTGACGACAGTTCCCCCTATTTGTCCAGGATCTTCCCAAACCCCGGAACAGAGTTAACGAATTTCTCTTCGACTACTCACCGTGTACATCTTCTGCGACCACTTTCGGCCTGCACAATTGCGATCGTCTAAGCGACTTAGACACGTATGTGCACTCGTTCCGCATCCTGAGGATGCGTTGCGGTTCGTGCTCCCCCTTTCTCGCGTTCCCGAAGCAAAAATCGACGATGCTCGTCGCAAAAAGTATGAACACGGAACCGGTGAGAGAAAGGAAGAGCGTCGGGTGGAAGATATCGCGTGATCACTCGTGATCCCCGGAAAGCGGTGGTTGGATTGGTTAGCTCCACGCTCGATTAACCAACTAATTACGTTCTAACAAACCAAGACAATCAAGACTACTTTGTCGGGAGACTACTGGTTCATGCGTGACGATTCCCGTGCGGGTACACTCGGAAGATTCAAAATCACAATTACGGAATAACGTGCACGTGTAACCGCCATGACCTCTAGAGAACGCAGATGTACCGCGATTCCGATCGATAAAGGATATCGCTCATTTGCAACTAGAGAGATGGTTCTCTAGTGGACGTCCAGCGGATACGCTCGATATTGCCCACCGGAAAAGTAGATTAGAACAGCTAGAGCAAAAAGTGACGAGCAAAACGTTCGAGGCTACAGCGTCGACGGGAGAACACGGCACAAGCAACGCTTCGAATAGAAAAAAAAATAAAGGAAGAACGGCGAAGGTTTTCCGCGAGCTCCTCGCTAATTACAACGATATCTTGTTACCGAACGGGCGTCGAGATGGTGCGGCCCCGTAATTATGTCGCGACACGCGAAACGACCGTCATGGCGCTTTTGATCCTTCAATTAGAAAATTCCTCGCTCGATGGTAATTTCGAATTTCTCGCTAAGTTCTCGGCGCCTGTTACGGTCTCGGCGGTCGGTCTCGTAAAATAGTGGAAAAGAGTTGTGCAAGCAAGTAAACGCGATTTTTCATAAATTTTTAAAAGAGGGTTGCAAAGCGTTGCTCGCGCGCGTTGCAGAAACGAAACGTCCGCGAAAGGAACGGATCCCGCGGACGATAATGGAAACTGTGCGAACCGCAGAAGCGAACATATATATACACACACATAGACGCAACGTCGAGAGAGCTAGGTGCGAAACGAAAGTCGAGCGAAACGGAAAAAAGATGCGACGGAAAAAAGGCCGCGCGACAACGTGTGCATGAACTGACGACGGACGAAGCATGCGGTCTACGTAACGCAGTAAAAACAAGCCTTTTATTTAACTAAGTTAAGGAGGCATTTTAATTAGTACCTTCAAGACCTGGAGGTAGAATTTTTGAGAGTTTTTGAGAGGTTTTTTTCAGTGAGTGGTTTTGTATTTTTCAGGTGTTCAGGTGGATACAACAACGGGCGCCACAGAGAACAAACAAAGAAAATGGCATTAGATGCCGGTTAGTAACGTGTATCACTTGCATCTCTCTCTTTTTTTTTTTAGCTCACTTGTCTCTAGTTATCGCGTTTTAGTCGATTGCTTTTTCTAATGCTTTGCATGTCGAACGGGTAAAACAGATACATTAAAAGATTCAAAGGCACGAGAGGCACAGAACGTAAATCTGGTCTCGTTCGCCGAGATAGAACGATCTTCGAGGAGCCGTGGTTAATAAACGAACGAGCATCTTCTGGTTTAGGGTGGCATCCTCCTGATCCCGAAGATCGTTCCCTCTCGGCGGACTTGAAAACCGAAAATTACTGGAACCAGGCGACGCATTCGCGTTTTCGTGATTCCACGATAATTTGCAAAAAAAACGCCTTCTAGAACGGACTACAAAATACCGGCGTCGCTTCCGGCCCCAGTCACTTTCGCGCAGCTGTCCCGCGTGCCGTTCGGGCCCTAGTTTCAGCTTTCGTTTTGCAAAATCTGGGACCGCCGAAAAAATTCTATTCTGTTACGAAGATAGATTATAAATTAAACGTAAAGTGTTTTTTAAATTTACTTTGAAAATAAAATTCAATGGTTGAATTTTAAAGAGTGAGCTTTATGAATCAATTATACAGGGTGTTTCCAAATGTGGGGGTACAAAAAATATTTTGTGCACTATTTGAATGGTTTGAAGGAACCGTTATATTGCAAACAATATTTTTTACCGAGGGTCATTTTTTTCGAAGTTGTCAATGTATTTGTCGTTCAGCTACACGATTCAATTAAAAAAAGATGAAGTTATACATCAAAAAATACCGATGACCTTGATAACTCCGAAAAAAATGACCCTCGGAAAAAGATATTGTTTGCAATATAACGGTTCCTTCAAACAATTCAAATAGTACACAAAATATTTTTTGTACCCTCACAATTCGAGGGGATACTTAGGTGTCCTGTTTTAGACGAAACACCCTGTATAGTCACCATTCTTTTTTACAATTAGAGAATTGTTTGCGACATCTATGAAAATCGGGCACGAATTTATGCAATCATTTAACCCTTTCGTTACCCCCGCGCCGAGATATCTCGCGCCCCGATACTTCCCGATAAACGCTTTCGACGAGATATCTCGCGCCCCGATACTTCTCGATAAACGCTCTTGACGAGATATCTCGCCGCCCCACCTAGACCTAGATTTCGTCTACAATGTCAAACATCTGGTGCTAGGTGGCGAGATATCTCGTCAAGAGCGTTTATGGGGAAGTATCGGGACGCGAGATATCTCGCGAAAGGCGTTTATCGGGAAGTATCGGGGCGCGAGATATTTCGCAAAAGGCGTTTATCGGGAAGTATCGGGACGCGAGATATCTCGGCCGGGGTAACGAAAGGGTTAATATATGTCTGTTGTTACATGGGGTGGCATCGAGGTCCAAGGTTGCGGCACGCGATACAGCTGCGTAGAAAAATTGTCGACATCGAACATACAGGGGTGACAAACACGGGTCGATCTCTAAAAGGGTTGAGAACCGACAGATTCGAGGAGTGTGGGTTATAGGGGTTGAGGGTGGTCGCGCGGGCTACTCGCGTGACGGCGAATGGACCTCGTGAATATTCCGTGGCCATCCACACTTCCTTCGTGGAAATTATTTTCATCCTCCTCCAATCTCTCGTCGAGGGAAAACGTACGTAATTTCTGGGTAGCCCGCCCGCGTATCGGTTGCACTAGACCTTACACAGAACACATACTCGATGGGTCGAGCGAAAATCGATCCCTTACCCTGCCGGTCCTTTGTTTCGCGCCGCTGAAATTGCTAAATCGTTTTCACGTGCTTTAAACATTCCTTTATTCAGTTGTGTTCGTGTAATATTTGACACAATAGCGTTAAACACTTAGGTTATTTCTAGAGTCGTTTGTACCTGAAGAATTCTCGTAACATAATTACTCATTCTGGGACGGTTTAAGTAATTTCTTAAGAGAAAGATAGAGAGACAGAAGTAGCCTAATTGTAAGACACAAAATGGCGGCCCGAAACTCGTATGCTCCACTCCCTTTGCATTTCTTGCGTCCACTTAGCACGAATACAAGTTACCTTTCTCTATTTCAGGGAAATTACGTATTTTCCTCGGCACTCTTGAAAAAATTTTATTCTCTTCCGTTTTGAATTTTGTTTCATTTCACGGCGTTTAAAAATAGAACCATGAATATTAATTGCGACCTCCGATGTAGAACGCGAAAGAATGCAAAATCGAATATGCTGATGCTAGAATAATCGTCTACGGAGGTACTTTTCTAATTCTGCCTTTATTTCTGACAAATATGAAATATTCATTTTAGTTTCCACTGGCGACATCATAATTTCGATACGTTGCTAAATGGGGAAATCGAATATGTTGATGCTAGAATAATCGTCTACGAAGGTACTTTTCTAATTCTGCCTTTATTTCTGACAAATATGAAATATTTATTTTAGTTTCCGTTGGCGATATCATAATTTCGATACGTTGCTAAATGGGGAAATAGATAGAATAATTCTGTTCAACAAATTTGAATATCCTTCGCATCGCTCAATATTCCTGGGCCACCATTCGTGTTCTGACCGCAACGCGTGCGGTTAGTGCGAACCAATTTCATCTTTTTCAGTCGCCGTCATTCGAGAGCATCGTAGACGTGTAATTTTGTAAATAATAATGTAGCAGGTAGTTGTTTTCAACCCTATCAGAGTGGGAACACGAGCTTCTTTTTAGTCGAGCACGCGAACTTTGACGCCATGAGGGGCGCGTGTGATGTAACTTGCTTGGTTATTGAAATCCGACATCGCACAGTGGGCCAGGAACGCGATTTTACTGGCCAAAAGTCAATTTTCGCGTTTAGTATTCCTACATAAATAGCTATTTGTTGTGTAGAAAAATGATCGAACCTTTGCGCCGCGAATAAAAATTCATAATATCCTAAAGATAAATTACGATCGATAACTAATTAATTAATTATTCAATTTTCGAAGTTCAACATTTTGAAAAACTTTTTGGCAATAAAGTAACAATACTTGAAACCATCAAAATCCAAAATATTATCCATTTCTGATAATTGTTTAACCGAGGGTAACATTCTAAAGACAAAATTCTGAAATTCAAAGTGAAAATAATTATTCTTCGAACGCATTATACAGCATTATGTAACAGGTTTGAATAAACGTTTTATATATATTAATAGGCGTACTTTCATTATTTAATTAGTTTCTCAACATTATTTAATTCAAGTACAAATGCTGCAATATTATTAACAATTTAAACTATGGCAAGGCTTTAAAAAAATGTCTAAGAGTGTCAAGCAGTGTTAGTATTTCTTTGTATAAACTGTTACATTGTATTACAGATTGTTATCAGATTCACAGAAATAATTGGCAGTTTTTAATTTTGACTACGGAAAACGAATTTATAGGCTATGTATGCATAGTATTGATTCACCATTTTGAATTCTTCATTTTTAATGTCAGATTCGTTATCAGTGACCACAAAAAAGTCTGATTACCAACTTTTAGAAAGATCCAATGACATTTTGACTTTTGGCCAGTAAAATCGCGTTCCCGGCCCACTGTGCATCGTTCCAGGCCACGTATTGTCAGCGTCGAGTTGTCGTTAGTCGTGAACAAGAGAAGGAGCAGAAATTGATTTTAACTCCGCGTTTGAATGTAAGCTGTGCTTTCCTGGGAAAATCAACTTTAATGATTTGCCAACATTACAGCGGCTCCTTTAGGAGGTTGAGTAGCCTACATTAGTGTTGCGAATCAGTCTGCAATGTTTTCCAAGAGTGGAAAATCACTTTAACGGGGCGAACTGTATTCTGGAACGCAATTAAATAAAAGCAAGAGGATAACAAAGTGTTGGTACAGTTCCCTGTTGAACGAACTTGTTTATTGCGAAATGTTTCTTTTTTTTAACACAGTTTCCACTGTTGAGGCTTTAGAATGTTACAATTTTCTGCGTATCTCCTGGGAAAATTGTAACACCGTATTCTGCCAACATTGCAGCCGGGGCTCCATCAAGGGGTATCATATTGAAACACACACATGCGCGCTCGCGTTTCACTGTACCCCTTAATGAAAGTAGCTACAACGTTATCGAGCTGCTCGTATCATTTTTACAAAGCGAACATGGCTGAAATTTGGAAGCTTCGACAGAGTAATTGCAGTCATTTTTACAGATCAAGGGAACGATGGAATGTTGTAAAAATCAATGGAAATATTTTTCATTAAATCTATTAATAATATTTGAAACAATCCACTAAACGAGAACTGTGTTTCGTTCAAAATTGGTCCGCACTTCTGTGTCTGCAATGCAGATCGAAACCGCCCCAGAATATATATGAAAAAATCATGTAAGTTATCGCGGTCATTCTCGAAAAAAGGAAAAAGTGCATTCACTCGTAAAGAGGGAACAATTGGTTGACTTTCCTCGCGAATATCGGGGCGCCAAACAAACTCCGGCTCGAGGGCCGTTTAAATTCGAATTTCAAATTCCGGCTTGCCCAGCGTTTTCGATCGATCCATCGCGATCGTAAGGGTTGTGAGGGGTGGGGGTCGGGATGCGGGATTCGATATAGGCGCTTTTCGACAAATGAATTTCGAATACCCGTATATACGATCATTTAAAGAATTACATTATTTTGCATGAAGAACCGCCGTCTACTTATTAGTAATAAGTCTACGGTATTACACGTGAAACTTATTACTCCAATTAAAAGTGTACCGAATGAAGTGAGACTAGACAAGGAAATCGCGTCTAGTTCATTTTCGTGCGCGACGATTCGACTGTGGACAGTGCCGGATTAAGCCCTGTAGCAGCAGAAAATTGACCTAACGTTTGCTCGATACCGTTCCCAGATATTTTTGCTAAAAAAAAGGTCATTCATCGTGTTTTATTATATTATCGTGCAAAACCAAGGGCCCCGTGGTAACATTTGTTACGGGCTCCGCGCTGGCTTAGTCCGGCACTATTTGTCGAACAACGACAAGACAAATATTTCCATATACAGGCACACGAGGTCGTGTAATTCCACGGCAATGAAAACGAAAGCGTGAACCGCTCGGTCCCGGCCCTACTACTGTCAGCAGGTTTTACGAGCGCTCGACTTTCTAATGGCTGCGTGTACACAATTGCGAAGTCATTCGAACACCGCAATGTCGATTGTAATCTGACTATACTGTTTTCTGGCTGGTAGATTTATTGGTCTGTAAAAGCCCACGGCAAACCGTTCCGTCGAGTGAGGCGATCGAGATCTGATAAATGTAAGGTATGATGTTCCGACGAACTTCGTTTCGACCCTTCGGTCGACCGAAATTACCACTTTAGTTGCCGCGTCCCCCAAAACTAGAAAACGAAATGATTTAACTATGATGACATTTTAAAATACGTCTTTCGCAGATCAAACACTTTTCCGATCATTTCCCATCAGCTAACTCGTCGATCTGTCGACCACAAATATTTTTATCCGCCTCGAACTTTCGTCGATTTATTTACCACTCGACTCCATCATCGGCTCACTCGACATTTCAGGGAATCGGAAAAATCTCAAAATGCAATAGCCGATAAAACTGATCTGGTTATAGCGTTAAGAAGATATATGTAAAACAAAAAAAAACGAACTATATTCAAAATCAACACACGACCGCGTCGCTTCATCAATCTAAATGGAATCGCTTCCAGTTCGGCAAACGAAAATCTACTATAATTCCGTAATGTTTCGCGTGCATAGACTGCGGAGCGGTAATAAAGTGAACAAACGTTGACAGTCGATTCGTAGTGAATTGACGGCGTTAATACTCGGAGTCAGCGAACTGCAATTTCCGCGGTTAACGGCGTCGTGTCTTTTCCGATGCTTCTTTAAAATTCGAAGATCATCGTGAACAGAAACGTGCGAGTTTTTGATCGCGATTGAAGCAGGGGATCGTCCAGCTTTCGTCTTCAAATTGCTTCGTCGATTATCGCAGGATAGTAAAATCGTTTCGATCATTTGTCGAAGGTTGCGCGGATGGTGGAATAGAAGTTTCGATCTTCGTGCTCGTTTTGTGGGGGTTTCGAGCTGGGATAGGAAAAGCGGAGCCAGGCAATCTCGGGGAGAGTTCGTTGTTGCGTCGCGCAATGGTGGACGCGCGCAAGAGACACGACGATAGGGAGACAAAGGAGCTGGGAAGGAGCAAAGCCGATCGGGGACATAAGGTCGACGTGTAAAGGAGGGATTTGCATAGAACGACAGGTTCCTCCTTTCTGCGGCAAAGGTACAAATAGAATTGCACAGTTGGAGGAACTGGAGGGAACAGCACACTCCGATGGGACGGTCAAGAAGCACTAGAACACATGAAGCTCTGATCGGTGTCGGTCTTGGTCGTCCATGACATTTCTTCAAGATCCCGATCGTCGATTCGGTACTCTAATCTCGCCTTGATTATGGCTATTGTTACCACGCATCTCGCCCTAGGGAATTCTTGGTCGTTCACTTGCTCCTGATAAACTGTATCGCCGCAAAACCGACCTCGTTTCGAGGTTATTACCTCGTGGTGGGCTACGTGGAGATAGGGTGGAAGACCCGTTTACTGTCGCCTGCCCAATTACTGTCAACCTAGACTGTTACTAATGTTTTTTTTATTTTTATGTTTATTGCACATTGTGTCCTAAAGATGTTGCATTTGAAAGGGGTGATTCGGGAATTACCTCCTTCGAGGAAGTACAACATTTTTTGTATTTCTTGATTATAACGTGGGTAATGAAAGTTGTTCGTCTCGAAGGGGGACATCCAATGATACCGAACTCAAACCCCCACCGCCACCCCGTGAGGGTGGGAGAGGGAATTATTTCAAAATCTTAACGGTTCGTCGCGTCGGTGCAAAAATTGCGGCGTAGAGGTGAACTACGAAGCATACGGAGAGGGAGAGTGTTTCTTGCAGGAGAGACAAAGACAGAGAATACGAAACAGCTTGTTTTTTTCGATGTGCCTACTCCTAATGCATTTTGCGAGATAGCCCTTTTTTGCAAATTGTCTCTCGACACTTTATAAACAACAATAGTGTACGTTCTTATAGAAGGAATCTTCTCCTGTTTACTTTTTCTAAATACTCTTTGTGTTGAAATATTCTCTGTATTATTGCGGGGTAGCATACAGAGCCCTTTTTTGGGAATAGTGTACAGAAAAAAATTTCTTCTATAAAAACGTACACTATTGTTGTTTATAAAGTTTGGAGAGACAATTTGCAGAAAAGGACTCTGTACGCTACCCCGCAATAATTCAGGGAATATATCAATACAAAGAGCATAAAAAAATATTGCTTCCTCGCAAAATGCATTAGGACTAGGCACATCGAAAAAAACAAGCTGTTTCGCATTCTCTGTCTTTATCTCCCCTGCAAGAAACACTCTATCTCTCCGTCTGCTTCGTATTTCACTTCTACGCCGAAATTTTTGCTCCGGCGCACCTTTAAATGGAAACCCTAATTTTTTATTGCAGATTTGGATTCTCCAGCAAAAAGTGCCCCAATTTTACGGACGAGTTTTTGCATTTTGGTTCACAAAATGGAGCTGTAATCGACAAAAAGCAAAATGGCTAAAAAATCGTTGAAAATTGTGGATATCTCGAGAAATACATATCAGATCAAAAAAATAAAAATAGACGTATTTGATATTTTTAAAACTCGTAGATCAAATTGGAGTACTTTTTTCTGGAAAATTCAAATCTGCATTAAAAAATGGGGGTTTCCATTGAAGATTTTGAAATAATTCCCTCTCCCACCTCCAGTGTGTGGCGGTGGGAGGGGGGATGTCCCCCTTCGAGACGAACAACTTTCGTTACTCACTTTTCTTGATCGGATGCATAGTTCTCGAGATATTTTAATGTCTTTAGATAAATCGTCCACCCTGTATAAACATCCATAGATTATTATTGTCTCTGACTGCCGACGAATTGCAGTAACGATGCGACGACTGCAACAAAAGTGTTTGTGACCGATGTCCAAGCATTTTCCGCTCACGTTCGCCGAACGAAAGTCGGATGTGGAACGTTCAATTACAGGGCGGAAAATATGAACGCCGGTGAAATGAAGTGGAAGAAGAAAGACACGACAGGCGCCGCCGGTTAAAAGCGCGCCAGGGATGGTTTCCAATTAAAAGCACGCCGAGAGCTGACGGTTGGTTTCGCGGGGAATTAGTCTTTGTTGTGCCGTGAGAATTGGGAAAAAAGCTATAAACGTTCGGTTAGCTCCAAATGAATTTTCCTCTGATAGGGCGGGGGGAAGAAATCGGTTTGGGGATTGCGCGAAAAAGCAAAACTAATTGGACGTGAAATCGACACTCGGTTCCTCCCTCGTTCGAAGGGAGGACTCGGCGAAAGGGTGAGAAGGCTCGACGCAGATTCCGGTTTCACTTTCTCGGAATTACGGTTCGCCCCGGGACGACAAAGACCGAGCACTTAATGGGGAAACTTTATTCCTTAAGTTCGGAGCGGCAATGACTAACGAATCCGTCGGACTGTGTATCGAGGGGGGGGGGGATCCTCGACTAGATTAGTAAAATTACTGGGAATTCGAAGAATTTTTATAATGTATTAAATATTTACTTTCGAAATCTTAGCAGTATTTGATACTCTAATCTAAGACATTTAAAATATCTTCGAGTCGATTTAAATGGGATATGTACATTAAAAGTCGTCAGCTGCGAAATGTATTCTATTCGATTCGTTTTAGTGTGCAAAAGGGACCGTTAAGCTGTTAAGACAATACTGCGGAGCGACGCTGAAAATCGTATAGCAGGTGTACTCCGGTGTTCCGGTTAATTCAGACAGGTATGGAAATCAGGGAACACGCCGAGGACCCCTTAGCGTTCGCGTAAAACGTTATCTCGGTGTATCTTGGGCGCCGATCTACCAAATTATTTCCTCGACACGTAAAGACTCCATTCCGGATCGATACGGAGCAGCACCGAGCTTTTAAAAGCTTGTGTTGCGACCGTGCTCATGGACTTTGCAAAACGGTCGGAAAAGTTGCAGTCGTTAGCACGTTAACTGTCGAGCCAGTAAAAACAGTGCTATCAATGCTGATCAAAAAGTCGTATCGGATGTATGATTATTTATGAATATACGATATAGCGGATAACTTCGAAACTATAAGTTTCACAGAAATATTTTCTGAAATAAAATTGCACACTGCGGAGGGGTCCATCCGGTGGCGATAGATAGAATGGTTTTTTTGCAGGTGGAGGTACATCGGACATTTGAAGGTCACCTTCATTTTTTAAGAAATGAAATGTCCTATTTGTTATACCATAGATCGATAGAATATGCATATATAGAAATTTTATATAGAAATTTTGAGTATAAAAGTGTTGACCTTCATATGTCCTAAACCTAATATTTAACGAGATACATATTATCTAAAGAATAAAGAAAATTGTTTCGACAATATTTCGTTAACTATTAGATTTAGGACACATGGAGGTCAATACTTTTTTACTCAGAATTCGATGGCATATCAATTCATGATACAGAAAGTAGGTATTTCGATTTTTAAAAAATCAAGGTGACCTTGAAATGTCATCTATGCCTCCACCCTCGCAAAAAATGTTTTTGTCACGACATGTCACCCTCTGTACCGTGCAAATTTTGTTTATAACATTTTTCCATATTATTACAAATAATGAAGATATTCAAGGTGGACATAGTTATTGCTCCACCCTGTATGAGGGCAGTATTAAATTATTATGAAAATTTTACATTATATAAACATTCTCATCGCGTCTTTTACATTATTGTGAACTATTTTAATCGTGTCTATTCATATCGTTCGTAAAGTGATGCTCACGTAAAGTGTGGCTCAAAGAATTCTATTAATGGTATTCATCTTCTTCTCGGCACACTTCTGTGAGAGACGCACAATTTTAAACGTGAAAATCGTCATATATCATTGCCCAGTGCTGAATGGGTTAATCGACTCGGTTAACGTGGAAAAGTAGAGCGATTTGTCTAGTTTAAGGGGCGTGGGAAGACCGGGGAATTTACGTGGTCCGTTTAACTTCGTGACCTGGCATGAGCTAGAAGAATTTGAGCAAGTTGAACGCAAGAATTCGACGGCGGGAGCGTGGTCGCGTTATTTAAAACGCGTTATCCGGTTAATTAACTCGATGCACAGCGGGACGTTCTCGCAAAATAGACGGAACTAATTCGAACATTTTATGCAGAATTTACAGTACGATCTTATTTATCAAGTAAATGAATATTAACACAAGCACATTCGGAAAAGCCAGAAAGTTTCAATTTCTTATAATGATAGAATTTTACCCGAAAATCCGTGAAACCGTTCCGTTTCTAATTAATAATGTGTAATTAATGGAGAGACGGATTTTGTTCAGAGTTTTACAAGTCTGGCCCACTATGCGACGGCGAGTTTGCGTTCTTGAAGAAAGCACGCGACGACCATGACCAAGACAACGTCGATGACGACAGTTAAACATGGAGGAGGACGACGACGATCAACCAGGGGAACGACACCGTCGCCACGCTTGTTCATTTCCGCGAATACGGATGGGTCGCACGGTTAATGCTGTAATAGAATTATAGGCACACCCGCGAGCCTTATACATAGAGAGAGATAGAGATAGAGAAATAGATTAGTGGAGTATTGCTTACGTACCAGCTCGGAGACCAATGGCACCGACTTTCGGCGCGGTCTTATGTCCGGCATGCTGTCGATATTGCTGTAGAAAGGATTGTCCCCAGGATGCCTGAAAAAATATATCAGAACAGTTTAACCAAGAGGTATATCCTCCAAAGAACGTTGCAAAGCGGTGTTCACTCCGTTGAACATTCATTGTTCAAACTTTCTTGAATTAACGAGAACTATGTTCGATGTTTTAGCGACACTTTGCGTTACATTGAATACAGGACAAAACAGGTTCATGCGATTCTCGACGAACGGTTGCGCAATAAAAGTAATCTTGTGAAACCACGGAGCCCTTAATCATCGGTTGGCCGGCGAATTTATAGAGACTTCGACCCTACGGCGATCGCGTGTCAAAGGAAATCTGATCGCTATGAATCTTTCCTAAGTCAGGCTTGAGCCTGAGTCGATATTAGATTGAAAGTAATCGAACTTTCGAATGAAATGGGTAATCTCGGCTTTGACGAAGTTCTTGTCAAGCTACTTAGCCCTCGAGAAGTTTCGAGTGACCCGAAATCAAACCTTGTCCCATCAAACTTCATTATCACCGTAATACACTTCGTGATTACTTTTCGAGATTAGAAGAATTTCGTTCGAACAGTTTCATCAGGTTACACAATTTAGACCCTTTGTGTCAAGTAGGAATGAAGGTCGTCTTACGGTCTTATTCGATTGTTTATTCAACGCAACTTGGACAAGTTTGTAGAAAGAGTGGTAATTATTTACATTAGGGGCTTCCTCACCGATTTCGATGACTTTGAAATATGTTGTCAAGGCCATCATTCTGAACAGCTATTCTCTATACATGTTACCGCCGTTCGGTTTTAGTTTTCGAGATATTCGCAAAAAACTATTGCTAATACTGTATTGAATTTTCTGTCTAGGATTTTCTAACCAAAATAACGGAGTGTGCAGGAATACGAAAAATTCAATACAGTATTAGCAATAGGTTTTTGCAAATATCTCGAAAACTAAAATTGAGCGGCGATAACATGTATATGACCTTGACAACATATTTCAAGGTTATCAAAATCGGTGATGAAGCCACTAATGTAAATAATTACCGAAAGAGTTTATAAAGAATGTTGGCAGCTGATCGATTGTAGCATTTCTTGTAATAAAGATAAACCGAAAATTACATCAAGACATTTGGAATATATTTCAGGTAAATAGAACATAGTTGATTTACAATAGGCAGTCAAGTGGAATATGCCAGTACATGGTCAAGCAAGAGTGATAAACGCGACCTATGGTCAGGCCAGTGGAATAGGCTAGCCTATAGTCAAACAAGTAGAGCAGGTCGGTTTATGGTGAAGCAAGTGGCATAGGAACGACCAAATAAACGCAATGAGGCCAGCCTATGGCTGGACAAGTGGAATTGTATGGTTCGTAACGGAGCAACTGGCCTGGTATAGTCTTTGGTCAAAGAATCGAGATAATAATAATCCAAAATGAATTAGAAAAACGATTATTTCTAATTAGCATGTAAATGAGAATGTATTACGACGGTTTCGTGGATCAAGATTTATCGCTTCCCGAGACCGGCGATCCAATTCGCTGCAAGTGCACCTTTAATTGCACCAAGTTGCCACGGCGATCTGCCAATTAATGTTGGATAAGCAGAACTTCGTGTAGTATAACGCAACATAATCCATCACGCGGAATTGCTTTGGCCCATTATCGCCTCTGGCCTTCTTTTATAATTTGTTTACCCGGCCAGACCATCGCGTGAACCCGATAACGTGTACTTATTTATTCACGCGACACGCGATTTTAGAAAATTCTCGTGGCCCCATATTTTAATACGATACGTATTGAAAATTTAGTATACTGCATACAATGGAACAGAAGATATTGGCTTAATCTCTATATACAGGGTGAGTCACCTAACGTTTGCACATCAAATATGTTTATTGTTTCTAAAGATACGTAAAAGTATGGTAAGGATAAAGTTGAATGGCACAATGGGGCTGACAGAATGCCAAAAAAAATTTTGTTTTTATGTCATTTTTTTTTAGAGATATCAAGGTCACCTTGACTTTTTAAATGAAACCACCCTTTTTACACATCTACAATGATAATCCTTTTCATTAGGAATTCAGTGACTATATTTATTTCAAGGTCATTCAAGATCACAGACAGAGAAAACGTATAAGATTTAGAATATGAAAAAGCAGAATACGTTTATCAGAAGGGTTGAGACTTGTAGCAACTAGTAAACATACTATGGTCGTAGTTATTCAGCAGTCTTATTTACTATCAGTATGTTTCCAAACGCGATTCCGCTATGTCTTATTCAATGACTGAAAAGTGTGATATGATCACGATTTACTGTGAATGTAGAGAGAATGCAGTGCAGGCTCGATTACTTTATGAAGGAAGGTACCCAGAGCGAAACACTCCTTCTAGACAGACTTTCATTAATACGTACAGGTTTGTTTCGAAGTACTGGAAGTGTACATGCAAAACGGCACAAATCGAAGAATCCCACGACTAATGAAGACCATGAAATTAATATTTTAGCAGCTACAGCTGTCAATCCTCACGTGAGTACGAGAAAAATTGTCTCCGTTGTCTTTGTCTGTGACCTTGAATGACCTTCGAATAAATATAGTTACTGAATTCCTAATGAAAGGGACCATCATTGTAGGTGTTTAAAAAACGGTCGTACTGGAATTATTTGAAAGCTACATGCAAGACAGCACAAACGGAAAAATTCCACGACTAATGAAGAGAATGAAATTAATATTTTAGCAGATATAGCTGTCAATCCACATATGGGTACGAGAGAAATTACCCACAAAGCAAGCATGAGTCAAACTAACGTGATACGAGTTCTGGCTCGACATAAAAATCCGTTTCACATATCGCTATAACAGGAATTCACCAAGTTCTTTTTCTGTTCGTGATCTTGAGTAATTATAGTCACTGAATTCCTAATGAAAGGGACTATCATTGTAGGTATTTGAAAAAGGGTGGTTTCACTTTAAAAAGTCGAGGTGACCATGATATCTCTAAAAAAATGACATAAAAATGTCAAAATAATACTGCCGTTGCGACCTCAGTTTTTCGTGAATGGTTAAGAGTAGATTTCGGTAGGGAATTGTTTCTTTTACAAAATTTAGGTGGGGAAATGTTGGGGCGCGTCGTTACGTGACATTTTGACCGCTGATAAGAATTGAAATAAATATGAAACTGCAGAAAAGATACCGTTCCACAAAATTTCCACTAAAATTCATTCAAAAATTATTTCTATCTACTCGTAATTATCGTAATAAATACATTTTTTCGAATCATTTTTTAATTAATTTCGTTAGATTTTGTTGTCTAAAAATAAAATCTCTATCTCTGTCCGAGACCACCTTGGCGATTCGAAATTTAATTACTTTACGATCAATCCGGATTTGTTATTGCACGTGGACAAAGTCGCGGGTACAGCTAGTAGCAAGAATAAAGAGATGCAGTAGGGATTTGGGGAACTAGATTCATGTATAATATTAAAATGACTTGCAAGAGAGAATAATATTATCTTTATGCCGCGATGCGACTGAATAAAACTCAAACAGACGGATTTTCTGTTGTTTCTTTCATGACGCTTCGAAATGCACAGTTACTGTACAGGGTGTATGAAAAGTAATGGCAGTGTCCTGTGGATCCTGTTGCTGCTATTTCTATAGGTTCTCAAATATTCGAAACTTCGAATATAATTCTATTCAATTGGAGTACTTGAAGAACACAGTTCACTGTAACGACCCGCAACAGGTCTACGAAACAGGCTAGAACTAATTCCGTTGGTCAGCTACGAGACTCTCGAGCGGGGAAGAATCGATACAGCGGAACGTTTCAACGTTTAACCGGTAATTCCGCGGGCCCGTAGTCCGATTGATTAAACGCTGGACAAAGAAACGATCAACCTTTACGACAACGGAATTACACAAATGACCGGCGGCTTTCAGGTTGATGAGTCTCAGCCAGAGAGGGAATCGTATGATCGAGCCTAACGAGGGGCGACGGGGGAGAAAATCTTCCGAATTCTCGGGTCACGACATTCCAAGACGCTCCACAGCTACCCACTCTTTGCTAGTTAATTTAGAATGTAATTTTCATTTAATTTAGAACATTTTGATTCCGCGTGTAATTTCATAGTCTAGTTAGGAGGGTTTGCACGTGAAATTTCGTATTATATTTTCGTCCACTATTATATTTCCAAGGGAGCCTCGGGCCGAGTCGTTCGCGTAACAACTTGATTTATCGTTGAAATTTCAACGTCGACGAAGACAGAAGGAGGGTTGGGAAGACAGGCCGTGTGGTTGGATGGTTCCACTCTATCGAGGAACAGGGCCACGGAGCCGTCATTCATGCGGCCAATCCCCTCTTCGGCTCCTGTCAGACAGCGTTCGATGACGTGGATTGTTCATCTTCTTCGAGCACGCTAATAGAAATCTACCGTGTCATATTTTATTGGCTCCGTGAAAAATGAACTCCGACGTGTTTCGGTATCATCTCGAGTTCTTCGAACAGATTCGCTTTCATTGTCTCGTTCTCTCCGTCGTTATTTTACCATGTTTTACCACGTTTTTACGTTATTTTATCACGCAATTGATTTTAAACAAACTTCCCGATTTCAAGGTAGAGACTTGAAATTAGAAACATAGCTCAGAACTGGATTGCTATGTAATATTAAAAAAAATTTAGTTCCCGCTAATAATAATCCCCCACTATTTTGCCTCCAATAGTTCCCCGCAAACTTCGGACGTATATACGTTAATACCAAAATTCGCGCATGCATCCACATTTTCCGTTTTAAATCTTATAAGTATTTTCACAGCCATTCAAAATTCACAATTACAAATTTTTAGGATTATCTGTACGGGATTAGGAATCTGTATAGAACTAGGAAATATTATTTTATACTTTTTAGTCTGTTTTTAAAAACGTGGTATTTTTTAAAAATATTATTTTTGCGTATTTCAATTTCTTCAATGATTTTGTATAATTTCTAAATGTAAAAAATTCTCTTCGAAATTGCACCTCTGACCGACCTCGTTATAAACTCATATAATAGCAGGCTGCTTCTGACACCGCCAACTTCAGTTTAGCATGACTTTTAGAAACTGTAATAGCAAATACGCGCATTGGAAAAGTTTGAGCGTGAAACGCGCCCGACAGTGAAATGGTTAAACAATTGATATGCAACACTACTTTTCGAAACATTTTTGTTTTTCACCGACACCGTTCCCGTTGTTTATGCAAAACGATACGACTGTTTCTTCTCCTGTTTTCTATGATATTTTTGTATAGGGCGCATGAAAAGTAATGGTCATCCCATGTGTAATACCAAGTGTCGCTAAAATATCAATTTCCAGTGTCAATAATTTTATTGCGGTGTCCGGTATTCTATCGGCTGCTTACAGAATACGGTTCGTAAAACAACATTCCCGATTTATTTTCAACAAACAATTCGCTGGAATAAATAGCTCTAGCACGGTATTATTCTACCAAACCAGATTTACGTGTTCCAACATATCGAAAAAAATACGTTGCACTGGCTTCCGAATTTCAGTAAAAAATAATGAAAAGGGTAAAAAAAATTTAAATACTTCAAATCCAGGTGATTCTTCCAAATTCCAGGATACCCTAGTACTCACCCGTTGCCTCTCACGCCTGATTCGCCTCCCGGTCCGCTGCCGTTCTAACAAACAAAAAAACAAGTTTATTAAAAAACAAGCCTAGTAACAGTTCGAGGAAAACGAAACGGAGAACGCGCGTTCGCGCGAACGATGGCGCAGGCGTACGAAAAAATATTGTATACAGTCTTTGGAAACGCGCGGCCACGGGCTCGGAAGAGCGAGAGAGTGAGAGCGAGATAAATGAGTCGTCGATCATTGAGAAGATCGAGGACCGACCAGAAGAAGCGATTATAACCGAATTTTCATATGATCGCTAGAACGCTTCTCCCGTTTTCCCGTGGCCTCGCACGCACAATGCTTTGCCCCGTACACAAATCAGTCTCTTTTCGTCGACTTAACGGTTAAGAAAAGCTCCGATGAAACGGAGTACAAAGCGCAGATCAGGGACTCGCGACGGACGATGGTTTTTCGGTCGTCCTGCCGTCCGAGAAAGGAAGAGATAGACGTTGTTCCCAGTCGCCTTGCTGTTTCGTTCGCTACCTTGAACCAAAGTCGCCAGATCGACGCTTGTGCTCACTGATGTATATATACTATGGATAGGACATGCCAAGAAAAATTAGAAGAAGATTTGGTCAGTTTGCATGTGGCGCCACCAACGATCGAGCATTGAACTATGTGCTACCCTCCGACCCGCGATCACCCGTGAAGGTCAACGCTTTGCCTCACTTCGCCACGCGCAGGCGCAGGCGCTATTTCCTTTAATACATCGCTCGACCGTTGGGGGCGGTGGCATCGAAAGTGCCTTTTTCTATGTGCTTCGACTGCTGTACGGCTGGCTTATGGGAATGTCGTATCCATCTATATGATGGATATATATACCAGTGCTTGTGCTCCAGAGGGGTACTTTTTTCCCCTCCACTCGAGTAAATTCCCCTGATCCGGCAACTCTGGCTCGACTGAGCTGATCACTCGGATTAAAACCTTCTTTCCTCCTGTCCTTCCTCCATCGTACCCGTTTTTCTCGAAGGACGCAGCTCCACTCGGCGTCCGGAGGTGGACAGGACCCGTGAGCCAGCGATTCGACTGAGTAACCTCTTTCCGCCGGCAGGAACGCCGTTTTTCTCGTCCGTTAATTTCTGTGGCCGGATCTCGGAGTCGTTAATCAAGGGCCAGCGAGTTTGTTTTACGGAACGGCCGCGGTCGAACGATTCCCTTCGATTTATCGGAAAACGATCATCGTCTTGTAGCGTGACGGCGCTTGGCGAGGGCCGAACATCTCTTCGGCGTCGTTGCGCGATCGGGAGCGTCCCCTTTTCCGTGGTAGCTTGTTCCATCGGAATTGACATCGGTCTGTCCTCTGCCTCCGTTCTCCGAGGCGGGTCTCTGTACTTCTCGTGTTGGCGCGCGGTCCCTGAAGTTTTCATCTCTTATGTGTACCGTTGTTTCTCTGCGCTGAGTTTCCTCCTTCTTCTTCCCACTGGTCTCCTCGTTTCTCTTTTTCTCTTCGGATTTTTGTACTCGCCTGCGCCTCCTCTCGTTCTCTCTCTCGTTCGCCCGGCGTCGCACGGAGAAATGGAAGATTGGAGACAGTGTGTAACAGCCCGTATAAATATAATATCACGTACAATACTCGTAAATTCTGTCACGATAGAGATACAATATAAACTTACGGATAGCGTAACAAGTATTAAGTATTTAGAGTTAGAGCCGCAGGTATCTTCGTCCCATTATACGCCATCATTGTTCTACGTCCTTGTCCCCCCTTTTATCCCCCCGTCCCAATTCACGTTTCTCTGTCTTTCTTTTTGACCCCCATCATTCTCACTCTCGTTCGTGCGATACGGTCTCGCGGTACACGGGCCTTCGATTACCCACTCCCGAGAAGAAGCTTAAACAACATCGGAGCATGGTCATTCGCGCATCAATGTGTCTTACATATTCGTTCTGATCGGTTTGTTTGTTTGTGCCTGTTCGTTTACGTTCAGTCACGAAGTGTGCGCCCGCGAGCGCGTCCGCCGGGCCGAGGATGCGTTACCTGATTACCTGTAACCATCATTTCTCAAACGAAAACAAAGAAGACTTTTCCAGAAGAGAAAGAAAATTTTTATATTTACCGCGGATCATTAATTGGACAAACAAGAACACACGCGCAATTATCGCGGGTCTGTTTTTGCATAGCTGGACCGAACGTGAAATTAATATTCGACATTCTGTATCTTCGGAATACAAACCGGTGACGCATATTAATTTCCGAGGCGTCTAGTTAAATGCGTTAACGCTACAACAGGATGCGAGGAAATTAAACCCACATCGCTAACAAATGGCGTCCTATTTCAGCGGGAGTCGCGTACAATTTTGCCAACCAAATTCGAAACTACATAAAGATTAAACAAACTTGATATTCCTGGCGCACTGGTTCGATCAATTTAATTGGAAGCAATTTTCCAATATATTAATTTCGACGTTTCGATATTGGTTTAGACCGTTTTCAAGAAAATAGTGATTGCGTCTATGATTATTATTAAACACAAGGTGATATTCTGTTGATGAGAACACATTTAAAACAATCTTTGAAATGTGTCGACTTACTTGCTTAATGAAATAACTTTAAGAATTATAAAAAAAACAATAAATTGGAAATTTTCCAAAAAATTACATTAATCTTGATTCCACCACAACATCCAAATCCAGTTCTTTCGCAAACATGGAATGTTTGCAATTTTTTGTGAATCAAACTTCGAATGTTACTCCAAAATTACCATGATAACGTGGAATACAGACAGTTAAATATTTTTGCGATTTGTTTTTTCGAGGTTTGAAATAACCGGCGAATATCGATTGCCCTACGCATCGATCGATTATCTGATTCGTGACTTCGGAGAGTCTCACAGTTTGTCTCAGCAGCTTTACGAGTAAGACATGAGCACAGTACGTGATATTGTTTTTCTATAATTCTTAAAGTTATTTCATTAAGCAAGTAATTTGACATATTTCAAAAATTGTTTTAAATGTGTTCTCATCAACAGAATATCACATTTTGTTTTTTAATAATTCACAGACACAATCACTATTTTCTTGAAAACGGTCTTGAAAACCAAAGCAGAAACGTTGAAATTAATATATTGCAAAATTGCTTTCAATTAAATTGATCGAATCAGTGCACCAAGAACATCAACTTTGTTTAAACATACGATCGACAAAAAGAAAAGACATTACACAAAGATTGTTTCGATCCCGCAATCGACAGGGAAACTGTCGAATTAAGGAAACTGTCTAACGGTGAAAACAGTATTGCTTTTCTTGTGCATCTAAAAGCTGCATGTTTTTTTCTGTGAAAATGATAATAGCATCGTACGTAGTAGCGAACTAGGGAAGTCGATTGTCCTCCGACGCCCGTAGACGCTCTCGCGAGCAAGTGAAGTATAACTGACTATACATGTTACATGTCTACGTGGAATAGCATCGCTTTGCGAGTATAATTCTGACAAGCGTTTACTTAACAACGAAAATATTGTGTACTTATGCGCCTGCTAACAAGTTGTCCGCTATCTATCGTTTTAGGCCTTAATAACATACTTCCTTTAAATTCGCTTAAACGCTAGATTTACGGTCATACGATCGTTCGAAGCCCTTACGGTGTCGTCCGTGTTTAACGACAACGGACGCGATTTTACCGTTCCAGAGCATGGAATACATAGTCGAGATTTTCGGTTCTTCGTCTCCATAACCGTTGCAAGAACCGAAATGGATATAATAACAGTTTCCACGTCCGCCCTTTCTCCCCCGATGATATAAACGCTTACAAATGGAAAACCACACCGATGATATGAAAAACCGTGCGACAAAGATGGCCGCTCTGTCGAGACGCCGCGACGGGTTCGCGTCCACTGACGCGCGTATCATAATAAGGAACATCGATATTGACTAATTATTATTAATATCATTGTTCGGCGATACATTAGCAGAGACTCGTAGTCTCGATCCCCAGCCTCCGAAGTCCGATATCGTTCGGCCATTTCCTGAACCATGAACCGTCATCTTACTCGCAATTTTTCCCCTGCTTAATTTACTGGCGTCGCGGTGCCTCGACGAGACGTTCGAACGTTTTAAAGCGTCGGGATCGTCGTTCATCTGCGCTCCGGCGGTTCTGCGATCGAGGATCGCGGATATGCGTAAGCGAACAATGTACAAAATATAATTCGTAATCATCGTAATTACGTGTAAATATCTTTGTTTCACTCTGACATAGAAGATCCGATACGGAAAATAAGAAACTTTCGTCACAGCCGCGATCCAATAATGATATGTGAAGTTGATAGAGTGGGGATTAAGTTATTTCATGGATAATATGGAATTATGATAGCGATATAAGTAATTCTGATCCCATGTTTTCATGAAGAGGCGAATGATTCGATAGATGATATGATCGATTAAATAATCATTTCCATAAAGATCCACAGCCTAATTATAATTTCTTTTTATGTGGAATAACAAAGGTAATTCTCATCACTCGGTGGCATCTGCAATTTGGATTCTCGCGGCTTACGCGAGTAATATAAAAAAGAACTGTGCGTTTCACAAGTCGATCGATCCGCCATTTTCCTGTCGACCGCACGGAGCAAGACTTTCAATGTCACTCGGGACCATAAACACGCGACATGCTCGGCGCACGGTAATGATATTTTCTCCGGTCGCGTGGACATATGGACCTTCTCGCAGCTCGACAAAAAACCGTCGAGTTCGCTTCCGCGGCCCGCTAAATTACACAGTTAATTCCGCGCATTTTTCCTGCCTGGCGCGAATTCAATGCGACGTAATTGGGTTTCCATTTCGCGAGTGCGCCGCGAGAAAATTGTAATCGACCCAATTACACGGATTTCGAGGAATGGCACGCAGAATTCGATTCCGCCCTGAAATTCGCCGACGATTTCTCGCTTGGTCAAATACACTTTTCCTTTGAAACAACCGCAACCGGCGGAGGGGGAATTTTTTTGAAAATTGCTGCACGAGCTATGTTTCTGGTTGATGGAAACTGATGGACGTTTAACTTGCTCGAAATACTCTGATTTTTACCACGTTTTTATTAGCTCGTTTTCTTGTTTGTCTGTTTTTTCGGTAGAAATCTTGCAATTGATTTTAAACTAACTTTCCGATGAGCTAGAGACTTGAAACTTTACACACAGCTCAAAATTGGATGACAATGCAATATTACTATAAATTTGTGATTGTGAATTTTTAATAGCTATGAAAATATTTGTAAGCTTTCAAACGAAAAACGTGGGCCGCAAAATGCATCAATTATCTATTGCATGCGCCCCACGTTTTTCGTTTGAAATCTTGCAAGTATTTTCATAGCAATTAAAAATTCACAATCACCATTTTCAGGACTATCTGTACGAGGCTAGGAATCTGTATGGGACTAGGAAAAATTATTTTATACTTTTTAGTTTGTTTTTAAAGAATGTGGTATTTAAAATTTTTTTTATTTAAATAATTTTCATTTTCAAAAAATTATACCAAATTTCGCGAATGTCTTTCCGCGTGGCTAATCTTGGGAGGGAGGTGAGACGTTCGCCTGTCACGATGATTAATTGCGAACGGAACGAAAGGACAACACGGGGAGAAGCTCCCGAGGATACGACTGTCGGCTGTTTACGTATGCACGGGATGCGCGTTGTGTAACGTAGCGGAAAAGCTGGCTTTCCCCGTGGGCAAGCGGTTCCCAAGCAGAATAACGTGTCGCGTTTCCCTCCGCCTTTGAAAAATCACCGGCCTCGTGCTCCCTTTCGCAAAAAAGGGAGCGGAATGGCCATTTTCCTCGAGGAAACATTGAACCAACACGACCCCGACGAAGAAATTATTTAGCCTCGCGCGAAACAGTACACCACCGCGATGCGACCCATTGTTTCAGTTAGACTTCAAATCCCACGCAAATGTTCAATAGTTTTTAATCAAATTTCTTTTCTAGAACCATCGTGTTCTCGTTGGAATTCTGATCTTTGTTGACCACTTGGGAACCGCTAGATGGAGAACTATAATCGAGTTTGATTCGAGGATTGACTGCTCCGTGCTTCGAGAATTTCAATGGCGGATCGTGGAACGTAAAGTAAGTTCCAGACCTAGACAGTCCCTGATTTCCCATAAACGCTTAAATATTATATCTCGTATAGAATCTTTATATTTGTAAATGGATATGTTTTGGATGATGATGTATGATTTTCATGGATATACTGACGTTTTACGAGAGAAATTATTTTACAAGAATTTAATTATAGAATTTACCCACGTAAACTGATTTGCGAGAAAAGCGAAAAATTCGTGGGGAGAAATATCGAATGACGCATCTACGTGACACGATTAAAACTTTTATCAACGATCACACATCGAACAGACGGCTGCAAAACGAGCGCGGTGTGTGCATAGTTGAACCGCGTAATAATACGTCTGCAATGTACCTACATTTCGCCGAGGAAAGCCCTTTGAGTAATCGACGACCGACAATCGCGAAATCAGCGTTCGATTTGCATACAGCCGATGTAACAATGATTAACGCGAGCGCTGCGAAAATCTGCAGCGGCGCGGTGAGTCAATAACGCGGCGTAAACACCTCAGTGGAAGTGCTGCAGTGCTGCATCTTCATTATAAATCATTATCCTACGATTTTCGTTGCGATACGGAGAGTACTGCGAAAACTACGAACGCCTAGAGACGATTTCTATTCGTACAGAATAGAGGTTTCACCTGAGAGTAATGGGTACAGGTGGGGGGTCCTAAAGAAATCACCAACACAAATTTCCCAGACACGGTTTTCACCGACAATGTTTCACCGACACCAGATTTGACCGACGATTACTTTGCACGATAACGTCTTTAACCGACAACGAATCTAAAATCGTTGTCGGTCAAATCTGGAGTCGGTGAAAACCGTGTTGGGGAAATTTGTGTCAGTGATTTCCATGGAACTCACAAGTGGATGTGGAAATGCAACGAGTTTCAATGATCTCGAACGGCGACATAAAACGACTATGGTTACACACTGTGAATAATCTACGGGTAATCTAACACTATAATGTTCTACCTAAATGATGTTGGTTATGATCATGGACATTGAATATCGTGCGATAAGAGGATATTTTATAAACTGTTCAACCCATTCGGTCGGCACGCATCGTCAACAAGATAAGTTATTCATTTTTACCACGCTTATATTAGCTTGTCGAGTTGTCGTTGTTTTATGCGTCAAATCTTGCAATCGAATTTTAAACCACTTCCCGATGAGCTAGAGACTTGAAATTTTCAACATAGCTCAGAACTGGATGACAATGCAATATTAAAATTTTTTTTAGAAGACTGTGCGTTTAGGATTTAAACAATATTTTTAAATTTTCCCCTTCGCCCCTAACCGCGCGACGTTCGGTAGTAAGTTATCGCGTGCAGCGATCCCCACTCCGCGCGCTCCCTAGTCGACTACGCGTTCCCACTCCGACTCCGACCCCCCTCCACTGGCCCACTTCGCACCGAAGGAGCTCAGTTTACTTACTGGGTTGGTTAAAAAAATATATAAAAAAACTTTTTAAAAACCACGCTTATATTACAATGCACTAATGTAGATATATGTACAGAAATTAAAACGGTTCCAGAAACTTTTGCATATGTATAACATTTCAGATCCCATATCTACGGGTCCGTTACATTGTATCTCGCGTTGTCTTTAAGTATCGAATCAAAGACAGAGCCGCGCTTCTTTTAATCCGCCGACGTGATCATATTCAGATGTTTATTCGATAGTCGAAGCCTAATCTTAGTAGAGAGAACATTAAATAAATATCGTTCTAAATTTAATACCTTATTTTATTTAATTAAAATAAATACCGTGCTTCCCAAAACCAACAACTAAAAAGGAGAAAATAATAGTTTTAGATCTTCATGGGCGCTACACGCTTTTATTTATGGTCATTAATATCTAAAAATACAATATTATTTTCTCCTTTTTAGTGCATTCTAATATAAGCGTGTTGTTTAAGAAGTTCTTTTATATATTTTTTATTAAATAGTCATTTATCAGTGTCGTGCATTATTAGGGAATTTTGTATAAAGAGTTGTTCGCGTCTCGATCTCGCAACCAAAGAAGAAACCGTTGAATTAAATTGATCAGGGCAATGCGAGTTGAACGAGTGGTGCGGACCGACTGGGTCCAACGAAATGGGGGAATGGTGGATGCAAGATGTCCGACGTGAACACCGGAAGCGCAGATGAGCAACGAAATCGGTTCCCTCGATAATAGTAACGCCGCGATACAAGCGCGCAACTCGCTGACCGATGAAGCAGCCGCGATTAGGTGTACGCCGCGAGCTGCGCACGTGTAACGACAGTGGCATTGTGCGCGGCTAATTGTGCCAGCTAGATAGATCCACAGGATGTGCAGGCTGATCCCACGTTCGCCTGGGTCATCATCCCACAAACCAACGCGGTTTATTCTGCGAACGTCGTTCGCTCGCACACGAGCTAACGCACGCACCGAATAAAACGCGGCTCAACCGCTCGTTAAATTTACACCGAACGCGCCACCGATAAGCCGTTTTATGCAGCTAACAATATAGCAGAGCCTAGATTCCGCGCGCTCGTTAAAGCTCAGCAGATTCGTGCTACCCGTCCCTTGCGATGGAATCGCGATCCATCAGTTACAGAAACCTGGTCACACAACGCAAAGCGTGTTTCACAAATTCTGACATCTGGTCACTAGGCTTTTCTGCGCACAGTGGTCCGGTAACCCGCTTTTTTGTGGCCAAAACTATTGTAGCGTTATTTCAAGATTTAATGTTATCTTATTATAGGTCGCTGGATTTGACTTGATACCAGTTAGAATATTACGATGTAAAAAAAATAATTAATAATTAATAATAATAATATATAAATATTAATATTATAATATTATATATTAATATTATTTTGTTATTAATTATTAATTAAATAATTAGTATTATTTTAGTTTAATTATTTAGCATTAGAGTGCGTACTTCGCGCGCGAACGTCTGCTTGTTAAAATACACGTAGAATTATAAAGCGCAGAAAGGTGCAGCTGAAATTTACATGTGTATATGTTGAAGATCTAAACTTTCAGAAAAATCAAGTCTGAATGCTAACATTTTTCAACATTTTTTAAAATTCTACCTAAAGTTTACATTGCACTTAACTTTATGTTCTTCGTATATTGATTGAAACATGCTTATATTACCATTAAATAACTGAAATATACCTGCTCACACATACGAAAATGTAGTACAAATTTTCATTTTAGCAGTGTGTAAAGAATAATTCAACTAT